>JAVGVS010000053.1:460389-1060389 GCA_032718565.1 Distichodus sexfasciatus | reverse complement strand
ACGGCGAGAAGGTCCTGGGTTCGAGCCCCGGGTCGGCCGTTGGGCCTTTCTGTGTGGAGTTTGCATGCTCTCCCCGTGTACATGTGACCCTCCACGGCAAAACCAGTCGCTTGTTGCAACAGAGGTTTCCGAGAAAAACGAGCGTTTATGTTGCGTGGGGTAAAATTTTGGATTTTTTGTTTTTAGTGTTTTGAAACAGTGGAAGGTCTATACTGTACTGTTGTGAATAAATTTCACTGAAAAACTTACCCTTTCCATCCTAAAAACGTGACTTTCTTGAGGTGAGGCATTCAATTCTACTTCAATATTTACGGCAAATCCACTGGTTGACTAGCGTGAAGATATTTCTCCGGAATCCATCTTCGTCTCCCGAGTTCAGTTAACCTAACGCAGGCTATCCGTGTGGCTGTGAATGCAGCGTAGGCTACCGTAAATGCAAACGTAGTTGGGACCGCAGCAAGCATCTGTGAGAATCAACTTCAAAGGCAGATTTCTCCATTTCTCACTTGCTGTGATGGAGAAACCCGACTCCTTTGAATGTTGATATCTCAGTCATATGTCGTCCGATTCATTCAATATAGGTATCATTTTGATGGTTGATTTATGCCCTTTCATGAAAACATAATAACTCAATTTTGAAAATTTGCGACAAGCGACTGGTTTTGCCGTGGAGGGTCACATATGTGGGTTTTCTCCGGGTGCTCCGGTTTCCTTCCACAGTCCAAAGACATGCAATATAGGTTAATTGGCAACTCTGAGTTGGCCTGTAAGGTGTGAATGTGTGTGTGATTGTGTGAGTGTGTGTCCTGGTGTGTTGGTGCCTGGCCAGGGTTGTTCCCCGCCCGTAAGCTCCCAGGATAGGCTCCGGTCCCCCCACGACCCCAGCTGGGATTAGATAATGGTTCAGATAATGAATGAATGAATTAGTGTAAGCAAATTTAAAGTAAACAGGTATAAATAAGTCAGTAAAAGCAAGTAATGGACCAAGTAAAAATAAAAAACTAAGCAAACAATTAAAGTATAAATTTAATTAAAAAAAAAGTATAATTAAAGTGAATTTTAGAGTAATTGTCATTGTGAACAGACCACAGCACACAAAGCACCACAATGAGATGTGAGCTCTGCATTTGACTGATCCATGAAGAAACAGTGGGTAGTTGTTTTTTTTGGCAGCAGTGCTTTAGGACCTTGGTCATGAGTATCTCAGTGGTACCTTTACAGGTCCAGGACTTGAACTTCCTAACCGTTATGCTACCCACTTGTACTGTACTGTTCTTGCACTTTGTTGTTAGATGAATGCTCCTTTTGCATTGGTGTCAGTGCTGCTAACTGCCTTGTGCAATATCACATTGAGAAATACCAATCGAATGAACGTTTACATTCCACCTTTTCACCGCGACATTACATTTCTTCACTGTCTACTTGTATTGCCTGTTTGCACCTTCTGTCCTGTTGAATGTGATGTTCAGTGTTACTATATGTTGTGGTCATGGAGAAATGCGAGAAACTGTACATGTATAAAGGTGTGATGACAATAAAGTAACCTTGAACTGGTGTGATTGGTAGTGTAAAGGTTAGGAAGTACACCCTGTGATCAACCGGTCACTGGATTTAAGTCCTGGACCTGTAAAGGTACCACTGAGGTACACATGAGCAAGGTACCGTCACCAAGCACTGCTCCCATGTTAGCTGTCCACTGCTTCTTCATGGATAGGTCAAATGCAGAGGTCACATTTCCTTGTGGTGCACTGTGTGCTGTGCTGTGCTGTGCTGTGGTGTGTTCACAAAGACAAATAATCACTCTTTCACTCTTTCAAATTCATATGAGTAACTGGGATGTGTGTGATGAGTGTGGAGAGATTTGGGAGGTGTAACAGTGATGGGGAAAGAATGAATCCAAAGACAGATAAGGGCTGGGTCACAGGTAGACAGGACAGCACGGAGGGGCAAGCGACAGCTGCGGGGCGGCTCAAACCGGTGAGAGAGGGAGAGAGAGAGAGAGAGAGAGAGAGAGACAGAGAGAGAGAGAGACAGAGAGAGATTGAGAGAGAGAGGACGAGTGTGGCAGATGATGCGCTCCAAAGCTGTGTGAAATTGGGCTTTTTCAGGCCTGTGCTCTCGTCTACTGAGCTGCTGCCACTCCACACTGTCAAACAAGCACAGGCTAAATGCACCACTCACCACTGCTCTAGAGCCTGCCTCTAAAACCACACACACATACATGCACACACATTCTTGAAAACACATCTTCACATCTCATGCCCAGGAATCATCATTTACAAGGGCAACAAAACAAAATACACACACACAAAAACAAACACACACTCATATAAGGACAAATACCTACACACACACACACACACAAACACACACACAAATCAACCCACCTGCACACAAATGTCTTGAAAACACATATCTGACACTCATCTCATGCCCATGCAACATTACCTATCAGGCCAAACACACACACACAGACACAGACATACAGACAAACACTCACAAAACAAACCATCATCTAAAGACAAATACACATACATACCAATAAATCCACACACACATAAAGAAAACAGAAACACACACACCGTTCCATAAAGACAAATACACACACATACTGACAAACACATACTCACACACAAACACACACACCGTTACATAATGACAAACACACACACACATACACACAAAACACACTCATACACACACACATACACACATAAAGAAAACACAAACACACACACTGTTACTTAAAGACAAATACACATACACACACACTGACAAACACACACACACACACACACACACACACCGGTAAACCCACAAACAAGAAAACACAAACACACACACCGTTACATAATGTCAAATACACACACACTAACACCCATCCATCTATGACAACAAATACACACACACAAAACAACAAGCACACACATGATGTCAAGTACACACACAAACGACAAATACACCCACACAAAACAATCACGCACATTCTTGAAAACACACACACAAGCACGCACTGGCAGGCACTCACACCTCCACATCCACACCTTTACACAGCTCTTCATGCAGTTTGCGAGGAGAAGGAAAGGCAAACACCACATTACAGAGCATTACAGCCTTTTTTCATCCATCGACTCAGTACAAATTTGTTTTACCTCCATAAAGCTAATTAAACACTTAACCAAACATACTCTGCACCAGCTTCTGCAGCTCTTATATCGCAACGGAAGTGCTTGGAGCGCACCTTTAATCAAATTAACCATGAGCAACGATAACAACAATCTCAATCAGAGATGGGGCATTGTTACATCTGTATAGTGTGTGATGAGGGGGGGGGGATGGCAGGGATGAGGGAGGGAAGCTGGCAGATAGGTAGAAAGACAGAGAGAAAAACAGACAGAAGACAAGAAAGAGAGAGTGAGAGAAAGAGAGAGAGAAAGATAACAGCAGCCCCAATTGGAGATGAAGCAGTTAGATCTGCATATTTGCAGGTTAATATTTCAGTGTTGTGTGATGAGAGGGAGAGTGTGGAAGAGATGGCAGTGAGGAGGACAGATAAAGTAATGGGAGAGAAGGGGAAGTAGATGTACCTCCAGCGCCTGTGCTTTGGGGTCTTTGGGGTCGCAGAGGGAGGTGTTGATGCGATGATTGTTGCGAACACAGCGCTGGCTGGCATTCTGAGGCATGGGGAAGGTCTGTCTGATCAGAGTCAATCGCCCGATAGACTTCATCACCAACTCCTGCACGTCCATGTCGGAGATCTCCTGCACAGAGAGAGAGACAGGCAGTGAGACCCAGAGAGGTGCAGTAAATATACAGTAAAGTAAGAAAAAACAGAGAGAGGGAAAAAGACAAAGAAACAGACAACAGACAGGCAGAGAAAAGGAGAAAAAAACCATAGACAGTCAGAAGGAGAGAGCAAAAAACTAGCAGATAGGCAGAGCATCAGAGAGAGAAAAAAATATGGACAAAAGAGAGAGAAGGAAGAAGTTAAGAGGGAAAAAATGAAAGAGAAAGAGCGGGAGAAAGAAGAGAAAGAAAGAAAGACAAAACAGACAAGCACAGAAAATACATAGATAGACAGTGAGACAAAGAGAAACAAACAGTGAGACAGGGATAACTGAAGACGGAAAGAAGAGATATAGTTAGGGAAGAAAAAAGAGAGGGAGAAGTTAGAAAAAAAAGATAGAAAGAGACAGTCATGGAGAGAGAAAAGCATATGCGGATAAAGGGAAAGAAATAAAGAAAATGTAGAGATATCCAGGAAGATGGAAAGAACGAAAGAAAGAAAATGGACAGGTAGGCAGGGAGACAGAAAGAAAGAAAGAAAGAAATAAAGAAAGAAACAAAGAAAAAATGGACAGATAGGCAAGAGGACAGAAAGAAATAAAGAAAGAAAAAGAAAATGGACAGATAGGTAAGAAGACAGACAGAAAGAAAGAAAGCACAAGTAACCTAAATGTGTGTGTAGAGAGTGGACTGATGCAGTAAGGACAGCGAGTGAGACAGTGTAAGGCTGTGAGAGCGGATGTTAAAGTGGCTGTGTTGCTGCTTCTGACAGCAGTGATGATGCTTCATATGAGACCAGATCCATTCAGCAGCAACCTATATAACAACTCTCACACTTTCCCTCATGTTGACACACTTTCCATTTGGCGCTAAAGGCTTTAGAAGAGCAGCACTCAACAGCTCCAAGGGCTAAAACCTTCTCCCTCCCTCCCTCCCTCCCTCCCTCCCTCCATCCCCTCTTCAAACACACCAATCCGCGGCGGTCCCAGACCAACTCTCACCCACACAGCGATACACTTTCCTCTGCATCAAGGTCACCGTCCCCGTTTTTGTTTTGTCAGGCCACGGTTCGACTTCTTGTTCTAAATGGTTCAACTATTTATACCCTGGCCTATGTAGACCGACTATTTATAATCGGCATCCACGTTACGGCTATTCCCCAGACAGGCAAAAATCGGAGAGAGAAGGTGAGCACGGCAAGATGGGAGGAATGTAAGGATGACGGGATGGGAAAGGAGGACAGACCAAAGTGGGCCACCACGTCCTTGGGCGACCTAGGCGGGAGTGGTGGCTAAATTTATCCCACAGCCCTGTTTTTCACTGGACGGGGGAAGCGGACAGGACAGGCCGCGGGATGACATGATGGGAGCCGATGTGGCCCCGGTGAAGGTGTGTCTCATCTAGTCATGCTTCGTCTCGCCACGGTCGCGGCTGCTACTGGTGACGGCGTCACTCAGGGATGGTAGGCCAATTTTACCTGCACCGGCCAGCAACCATCGTTCATAAAAAGCCAGCGGGAATCCAACAAGACATGGACGTCAAACTAACCCCCCCCCCCGGCCAAGGGCCTGAGCCAGTTTCAGTGCCCAAATTGCCCCGTCACGCTTCTTTAACATGGGTGGGAAGTAGACGGGACAGCGATTGGACAGGAAATATGTTGTGACTGCTGTTAATTAACCTTTTAAGAACAGAGATGGGCGACAGGGCAACACGTGGGATGGAAGGAGCAAATTTCTTTCACTTCCCTCTCCCCAAATCAACCTCCAGGAACCGAGTTGACAGCGGGTGTAGAGGACGGGCACACTCGCATGAACCTGAAAGAGCCGCAGCCCAATTACTGCTTTTTGCGTAACGCTGGCTGACGAACGCATGAAAAAAAGCCCTTGATGCTTAATTAGTGCATCTAAATCAGAATGACACAAATAGACGCCTGCAGGGTTATGGCCTAGTTTAGGGTTAGGGGTTTGACACAACATTTTTTTAAATAACCAGCCCTTAGACTGAAGTTAAATCAGGCCAGGCGTGAGTAATGAGAGGGGTCATGGCAAAGATACCGCTGTTCAGATTTCAACTTAATACTTCAGACTCTTTGTGGAACATGACATTTTTGGAGTTGCGTAATTGCAAGATTGTCCTTGTTGTATTGCCATTGTGATGTTCTAGATTGTCAAAGATCGACAAACTAGGGTCATGCACATAAAGTACACATAAAAACAAACAATTCTGCCAAGAGTCACTATATTCTTAGTAAATGTAAGCTTCAAAACTAACATTTGTTGTCTTAAAACATTTGTTGTCTTGTATTTTTTAATGAATACAAACTGTCTCACAAACATAGCTTGACACCAGTTTATGAGTGTGATTTTTATGGCTAAAATTTTTTTAGTTGCTGATAATTTGTAACTGATAACTTGCTGATAACTTCAATACTGCACAAGTGGAAAAACTTTTATGCCACTTTTATGTCAAACACTAGTGCTGAAAAAAATTGTTGTTGCGTTGCCAGAATACACACATCAGTGCCCTGGAATAGCTTTTAGAATGTCACTTGTTCATTCTTCTGCCTAATCTACGTTTTCTGTTGTTTTTTTGTGATCAATTTCTTTCCTTCATAAATAGCTAAACATAAAAGTGAGTGATCATTTGTCATTGTGAACACACCACTGCACAGCACACATTGCACCACAATGAAATATGCCCTCTGGATTTAACCCGTCCATGACGGAGCAATGGGCAGCTAACATGGGCAGCAGCTGGGGGGCAGTCCTTGGGGATGGTGCCTTGCTCGTGAGTACTTCAGAGGTAACCTTCTGATCATGCGGCGACCTTCTGAACATGGGGTGAACACCTACCTGCCCCTGATTAGTTCTGTCATCTACTCGTCCACAGTTTCTTCATATTGTATATTTAGCTTGTACACTGATTGTATATTGTATTATACATTTTGAATTGTTTATTTTCTGTTTTGTATTATATATTATCTTAAATATGGCACTGTATATTTTGAAAATTGTTTAGTACTTATTGTATATTGATCTGTTTCATAGTATTTCCACTGTTTGATTTCATATTTCTATGTTGTCTATATTAGTCCTATAAAGATACTAATAACCAGAAAGAAATCTCTTGTACATATTTTTGCCTACTTGGCAAATAAAGTTTGGCAAATCTGATCCTGCTCTTGCTTTATTTGGCTTTACATTGTGGTTATGTCACAAGTCTGTCCATGAGGGTGATAGTGTCCATAATTGCTTTCATGTTCTTTTTGCTTACTTGCTTGCAGTTTTGCTTGCTTTACAAAACCAGATGCTCTTGAATAACTCCACAGGAACATGTTTGAAATATTTCTAGATTGTTGTGGAAAATACAAACTGTCACTGTCACCTTCTAGCCTTCAAAATGAAAAATACCACAACATCTGCCAATTTTAGACAGTTTTATGCTCTCACCTTAACTACTCTTCTGAGTTATAGCAGCAATGATTGTGTTGTAAACGTCTCAACACAACATTTGAGACTTTAGCCAAAAGGTCCTTGTCAACTAAAAAGTACAACTGCGACAGAAGTTTGTTCCTGAACCACTCGGACTCTCTAACTCACTTGTAAATACTTTTTAGTTGACAAGAAATTTTGGCTAGAATCAAAAGTTCTGCATCAATTGTAGGTACTTTTAGTTGATGAGGAATGGTTGACTCTAAATTCCTCTGCAACAGAAAAGTACCTAGGATTCGATAGGGACTCTAAATGGTTCAGAAACAACCTACTGTCATTACCCAATACCCATCAGTCACCCCCACCCTTAAAGTCTTATGTTTCCAGATTTTTGTTTGCCTATGCTGATGTCTATGTGTATTTTAGCCTGCCTCAAATGTGTTCTAGTCTTGCTTCAGTTGTACTTTGTGGGCGTGTTTTGTGTCTTTGTGTTTCTTATTAAAGTTTGTGTTAACCCCTAACTCTCAATTTTGTCTTTCTGCACGAGAAGTCACTGACTCCTACCAAGAACCATAACTGTGTTGTCTAGGAAAGTGTCGAGTTATAGACAAGTTTATTTTCTAACTTTTCATTTCATGAAAATTCCTAGTTCCTCTAAAACATCCCACTTCCTGTGCAGTTTCTTTATTGAAAGGCAATGGAATAGTGCACTATGAAAATCTTAGCATTTTAGAACAGAATCATAGTAGCATTAACAGTTACCTACATGTAGATCGACATCAGGTTACTAAACGTCCCCAGAAGGATTGTGACATCTGAGGTGTTTGACATCCAAGATGCTTGAGGTATTTGATTTTTTTTCCTCTGCTGTAGTATCGTAAAACAGATTTTTATCCACCTACTCTGTGCTTCCACGAGGGACAAGTCAAATGCTTCGACTGTGAGCTGGTGATTATAGGCTCAGGAGATGGCAGCAATGGTAGCAGAACTGTGCGGCTAAAAGGTCAGTGTCAAACAACAAAATTACATTTAGAACAAAAACTACAGCAGCTGTAAACAACTATGTAGTGGTTTTGCTGTGAAAAAACACTTGAAGGGGATCAATACAAAATGCCATAGAACACTACTTTATACAAACATATAGTTAGTATTTTTATTCATGAATATTTACTAACACATTTATTATTTAAAAATAAATGTATGAATATAAATTTAATAACAGTCTGTTGTTTTGTGTTAACAACAGCACCAGGTGGCTTACAGTCTAAAGGTGTTAACCTAGACTATATTTCCAAAAAGGTGTGGACACCTGTCCATCAGAAACCATGGATATTAACATGGATTGTGGCCAGACATTGTAGCAATAACAGCCTTCACTCCTTGGGGAAACTTTACACAAGATTTTGCAGTATGTCTTGTAGAATCAGGTACCGATATTAGATGAAAAGTGCCGGCCAAGAATCATTCCTTTTCATCCCAAAGGTGTTTAGTAGAGTTGAGGTCAGGGTCACTCAGGTTTCTTCTTACGAAATTTATCAAACCAAGTAGTGTAAAAAAAAAAAAAGCCTCAAGAGAACAGTGAGGAGTATTATATATTATATTGTATACCTGCAAAGAGGGGTTTGGAATGGGCTGTCCAGAAAGGTAATAAGTGTCTTATAGTCAGATGTCCATATAATTTTGGCAATATGTTGTATATATTTAACTTCTGGACAATGAACATTAACAATGCTTCATGTTTATGATGAACTAAAAAGTCAAACATTATTTAAAAATATATATATTTTTGGGAATGTATTTTCTATTCCAGAATTGCGTTGCCATTCCAATGCATGTCCTCACATCAAAATATAAACCATTCTATATTTTATACCCTGCATATTTCTTTTAAACTTATTTGGTTTACACGTCAAGTTCTCTACACCAGACAGATTGCTGAAACATGAGGAAATATTACTTAACCACTTTAACTAGAATCTCAGAATATCTCTTAAATAGACTTCACTTAAAATAACCACTCGTCATTGGGCAAGGTCTTTAAAAATGTGTTGAACTTTCATTCACATTCTCATGAGGTGCAGTCATGTATTTAGAGGCTGCATACCCAGGAGATTTCTGCCAGAGGAAATCACTGGAGTCCTTCACAATGAATGTGTTTTTGGAAACTTTCAACAATCCATTTATTTCATTCCCTTTTAATTTACTTTAATTTTTTTTTATTTGCAACCCAGTTCTGCAATATATGCTGAGAAAATAAGGTGGATGGAACAACAGTATGATGCTGCAGACATCTCCATTACAAAGTAGAAATATATTTTAATATATTATACATCACACAATATATTCAATTAAAATATAATGCTATAAAACATAGCAAAATGTAACATTTGATTGAATATAAAATTACAAGTTATAAATCATAATTGTTTATTATAAAAGGAGCTTGGTATACGACACAATATCAATATAAAATCTATTTTTGTGTGTAATTTAAGACACATTAACCTTTAAGTAACTTTAACAAGACTCAATTGGGGAACTTTATTTGACAAAGAATTTCGACTAGGGTTGTTTTTTTCTTCTTAAAGGCTAATATGGCAAACTTGTTTCCCGCTGATTCAAAGTGTTAAATGGCCTACTAAATATAACGTCAGAAAAGTCTGAAAATCAGACTCAGAATCAGTGAAAACTGTTACTTGATTATGCAAGTCGGCCAATCTGTCAGATGAAGCTGCCATTTCGCACGTCTCACATGTTCATGCCAGGCCTCTAAAGGATCATCACAGTAGATTCTGCAGTGACTGAGAGCAAATTAGGGGGAAACCTAATCAGGCTAAGCTATAATGGGGCAGTCTGATTTCACTGAACTTCATACAAATGAAAAACTAAAGCCCCTATTTGCACATATACTTTAATCTACACGTTCAATTCATCAGGTCTAAAGTTAAAAAAAGTAAAAAAGTTTGATCCTAAAAGTTAGGATCAAAATCACATTAAAAATTGCTATGTTTGTTTTAATAGGAACATTTGCAAAACACATTTGCAGGTAGAATAGTAAAGTTTGCACAATATTTTCTAGCTAGCATTATCAAACGTTTCAGTAAATGCTTTCAATGCAAAAAGTAGAGAATCTACTTGCACTGAAACTCAGACTCGAAATAAGATTTTTTAACTTTTTATTTTATTTTATTTTTTTTTATTAAGGTGTCAACAAAATAACCCAGGTTAAGTTCCAGAATATCAAGTGACAAAAGGGCTTTTTGCCCACATAATCAATAGGTGACTACCTTAAAATATTTTTGACCTCCTATCCACACCCCTAAAGTCCCAAGAAAAGCTAAAAGCGCAGGACCCTAACACTAAAGTTAGTTGTTAGTTCATACTTTATTTCCCCACAAGTCACAGGGCACAAAGAAAAAGAGATAAGAAAATCAAAAGGTAAGGACAAAAGGAAGGAAAACTAGCCCTGACTGGCTCAAAGCATTCCTGTGCCAATTTCCATCCTTAATCCTAGCAGGATGAATAGCTCTTACCATACTGAAATGGAGAAAGACTTCTGAGTTCTTAAAAAAATTGAGAATACAGCCAAGGGAGCTCACCCTTAAGCCCCAAATCCTCTCTGCAATTTCTCCTTGTCAGATGAACAGTTTGTAAAATGCCTTATTGTCTATGGATCCCGTTTAATTTGGCTGGAATGGGAGATATGCCCTGCTATGCCAGACCTAGTTTGAATCAACACACATTGAATTGTCCTTATTTGGCTTCCATGTGCTGCCCGGTTCGGAACCAGCACTAACGTGCTGCTCATTTGCTCACATGGATGGAGAACATCAATTATCAATCATATATACAGTATATATATATGTATATATGTATATGTATATGTATATATATATTATATATATATATATATATATATATATATATATATATATATATATATAAGCAAGAAATTTATAGGCGCTCACCTCATTAATGATGATCCAATGGCAGTCGAAAGCGACCAGGTTGGTTTCCACCACCTGAAAGAAAGAAAGAGGTTACAATAGAATAGAATATATAGATAAGTTTCTTTATTAGTTTCTTTATTAGTATTCTTTACAAGTACATCTCTATGAACTAAAAGTTAAATCTGTGTTTGTGTTTTCACCCCCCTTCCTCCTTGAGTTTGTATGTTTATTGGTTACTTTAGTTTGCTGTGTTTGTTTGACTTGTCGTTTAGTTAATAATTTTGTTTGATTCAGTTCACCTGTCCACCTTTTTTATATACGCCAGTCTGACTCTGTATTCCTCTTCCAGGCACCTTCACGCTAACCTCTTTTCTTTATGCTTCTTGGAGTGTTTCTTAGACTGATGCAACAACCAGCCAGGCTTGCTCTTCACCAGATCTTGCGCTTCCTGTTGATCAGCTTTACAGTGGATTTCCTCACCTGGTTACCTGGACTCTTTCTGTTGGACTGTTTGCTACTCTGAGAGTTTATTAGACGATTTAGCAAAGCCTGCAATTGGTTTGTGTGTCTCAAGCTTTACAGAGTGTTTTTTGAATGAATGGATGCCACGTTCTTGCTTATTTCTGCATGTGTCCTCTGTTTCGAAATATTCAGTACTGATGTGATTGTTCATGAAATCAAATAATGATAACAGTGCATTTAGATTTACATCTGTTTGAGCTGCATTTTTACACAAATGGAATAACAGAGAATAGGATGCAGACACATATTAAACACATGCTATAATAACAGTAAACAACAAAAATGCTTTGTTCTCAGTAAACAATTTTAAGGCTGATTTTGAGTCGCCAACAATTTGCCATCAAAAGCCTTTGATCGGACATAACTAGGCATTTGATCAGCAATCAACAATCACTATGTTGAGCATGCTTTAAAGCGTGATCAAACAAGCTCACTGACTCTGACGTGATTTCTAGCCTTCTAAATATCTGGGTCAGTTGCAGGAAAGCTACAGCATATAAAGTGCAGAACATGAGATAACTGAAAGGTAATGTTTTTGTAACTAAACATTATGCAAACAAGTCATAGTATTTAATTTCTTTGGACGTCCATGTTGTGACAATAAACTACCAGAGACAATAATAATGAACTGACTGAACTGTGCTTTTCACTTAAGATAACCTTTTTAGTAACCAGGAAGTATAATAATCACCCCCAGCGCCAGACACTTCTATATTAAGTTCTAATCAGCTATGTTAAGTCACATTTCAAAGCAAGATACAAACACCGTAGCCCTTATGATGCTTAAATTTCACTTACAAATATCTGTGGGGTGTCTCGTAAAATTTAAGGTTCGCTGCGTAACGGACATACACCATAACTTGGGAAAGGGGTTAAACATATAAAAATGTACAGGTAAAAACCATCAAAGATCCAAACTACAAATAAAATGGATTTGTGGATTCGTATATAAACATATCATTGTGTGGGCAGAGATGGACATCAGTTTAGATTCTAAGAGCTTTTACTTTCTGTCCCATTTGTATGCCATTCCTTATCCTCAAGCCTCTACATCCTCAATTAACATATTCAATGGAGCTTGTACTCATTCCCATTTACAATGTTCACTTCTCTGCTTTCCTTTCCATGCCTCTCTCTTTCTCTCACTCTCTCTCTATCGCTCTCTCTCTTTCTCTTTCTCTGCTTCTCTCTCTACACCTACCCGAGCACCATCCCACCCATGTTTCTCCTGCCCACAGTACCCGTGCTGTATGCCATTAGCTGTAATTGTGTAGGTGACTAAAAGCGTCTGTCATAAAACACTTTGCTCATAAACAAAGGCAACAGCTGGAGAGTATGATGGTTGGCGCGGCACTAATAGTGTTTTAATCTTCCACAAAGACCTAATAAAACTTCATCATTGCGGCTGAGACAAGAGGCATAAAGCATCCAAATCAGTGGGGTACTGACTACTTGTATTAGGGAGATGGGGATGAAGCATCTAGTGCAGCGTGACAGGATCAATATAGCAAAGGATGTAATGCCTCACATCACATAGTATGAAGTGATGTTACACCTCTTGTAATTTATAGTGCAAGAACTATATAGTGTAATACCAATTGTAGTTACATTGTAGTTACATAGTATTAGGTGACCACTGTTCTTGTACATATGAATGTAGTGTGCTTGCATGGTGCATCTTGTAAATCTCATATCTGGATTCTGTTAGCTGCAACAAACATTTATGAGCATGTTGCAACATGAAAGTTATAACAAGCATTTTGTAACATTTTTGGGATTTGTAACTGCATGTTAACAATCTGTGGTTACAGTATGAAGATATGAAAATAACTTTATGTTTTAACAGTAGTTGTGTAATGTAACAGTCCATATAACTGGATACATAAACCAGTTCCTCTATTAAACACAAACACTATGTGCAATTATTGATTTTAAACAGGCGGCAGCGGTGGGAAACCAGGCATGGGAGTCGAAGTCTCCCTATGGTGTGTATTACAGCCCCCCTCTAAACAAACAATAGATGAAGCCAAATAGCACATGGCCTTTATGGTCTTCCTTTGTGCATGCTACTTGGATATTTTATCCTTATGAACATGGTAACGGTCCATATCCTGGCCATTATGTCAGTGTGGGGCAAGTCAGAACACAGGCTAGCTAGGGTTAATGCATCACCACCTGCTCGTGTGCGTGTGTGTGTATTTGTGTGTGTGTGTGTGTGTGTGTCTGTGTGTGTGGTGTGGCACCCTATGGCTTAGTCTGCTCTATATGCTCACACCCAGCCTCTCACTCAGCATCCTCTGACTGGCCAGATGTTTCCACTTAATTGGAAGATGGGTGCAACCCCAGATGCATGACCTGAACCTGAGGTTTCAGCTACTACACAGAGAGCAGGAAGGTTGTAAATATGGAGATGTTTAGCATGAACTAAACATCTAAATGGCAGCAAACGTTAAGAGTCATGTTTCCTCTGCAAAGCTTTAGGACCATTTCCATCTGGGTAAGTGTGTGATTAGAAAATGGAAGCCGTTCTGGATAAGAGCGCCTGCTATGCCATAAATGTAGAAAGTTTGTAACTTGCTGTGGGGTCTATGATAACCATGATTTCTTTTTAAAGTTTTCCTGAAACAATGAACCCACCAGCCAGCTACGACCTGTTTGCTTTTATGTCCATTGGCTTTTAACAAAATAGGCAGACTGCACTTTATCATTATATCATGATATGCACATATTCAGTTACTGTTTATGTCTTAATGTCTATGTTAAGGAACATATATTTTTACATTTAGTTCCTCATGAAGAATCTTTAATGCAATCTGTTAAGTCCTATGAAGAAACAAAAGAAAGATACTGCATAACTATGTGTGTGACATATAAAGAATCTTGAATTGGTTCGATTTCATGCAGAAAAAATTCTATTCATCCATCCATTGACTAAAAAACATCTATCTAGAGCACATTATTTATAGTTACATACTATTCTCCATAGTTATGCACTGTTCTCTGATAGCCTAACATGACATTTGACATATTTTTGGTAGCTTTGTGTTTATATTCAAAGAAAAATGTTTTAAAGAGAAGTTCCAAGTATTTGGGGACATAATTAAAGAGGATCAAGTTAAGTATTAGGTAGAGTAGAGATTGTTTAGGTCCAATAGAAGGACCTTGCAAAGATAGCAAGACGTGACTGTTTGTGTGTGGTCTACAGTCAAGGAAAAACATATTGATTCTGGCAAATGGACCAGCAATGGACACATAGGAGCTTGTGATGCTCAGACTTGGCTTGGCTTCCAGGATGTGGTAAACAAAAGCACTGTGTCCAACCCAAACCGAGTCCTTCAGAGAGAAGCGCCACTCGAAGCGGGTGGCATGGCTGCTGCTGCTTTCAAATGGTGGAAGAATGTCCCACAGTGCATCCTGTAAGTCAATGAAAACAAACTAGCGACCGATGAGATTTCCGTCACAACAAATTGTGTTTGTGTTACTGTGCGAACCTAAAGCCACCGTCGCCTTTTCCCAGAGTGACGGCTCGCTCGAGGTGAACTCGTTTGCCTGCCAGATCAAAGCCTTGTAATCACCCAGAGACTCCTACTCATTGCCTGTTACTGTCACCTGTAAATCCACCTCCGCCTCTGACCGTGAAAAAGCGGCATTGGGAATTGAGCGTCTCGGAGACAACTCAGTAAGCCACTGCCTGGGAATGGAAGGTGGTGAAACTGCCCCGACATCTTCGTGAGAAAACAGAGCAGGTAGTTTATTATGATAGTACATGTTTTTCTTTTTTCCTTCTCAGGCATGTCTGCTCTAATAAGACCTCACGCCTATGACCTCTTAGCAAAAACCCGTCCACATGCGAGATCTACAAGGAGGGACCTTTGGTGCAAATACAATGCTATGTTAAATTACATGGTGAACGCTATGTCCTGCGAGATGTTGCTTTCATAGACTGATGATTACTGTTATTATGCCATATTTTCCACCTGTCTGGGCTCTTAAAACTGCACAGGAGATGGTGAGTGTTCATTATAGGGAGCAAGATAATCAGAATCAGAACAGAACAGAGATAATCAGAATAAATTGTGCACTGTGACGTTACACAACACTGTTTCTCTGCAAATAATAACCTGCAAGAGCGAGAAACTAAGTTTGGCTTCTTCTGATAACTACGCTAAACTTGCATAAAGTTCACCAAACTAGACTAGTCGTAACATAACATGAAAAGGCACGAAACATTAATTAAAGGTGTTAGCAGTAATGGTTAGTCCACAGTTTCTGGACCCGTTTCTGATCCACATAAGGAAATGGGCCCTTTTGCTACCATGCATTTAGTGTAAATGTTCATTAATTGCTGGTGGCAACATTACAACTGGTTAGCTTTCACACGTCTTATGGTTCATAGCATCTCTCATAACCAGCATCTGTAAAGAGAACGGTGGGCCAATACGGTTCACTCTTGTAGGTTTCAGTTTCAAACTTCACACAAGTATATTTTGACTACTGTAAACCACATGAACAACAATCTTTACTTGGCTAACAACTCTATAACCTGTCCAACAATCTTTACAACAACTTGCTATACTTGCAGTGTGACTGCTAATGAAATTTGTGACTGGCTGTGAAACCATTAAACCATTATATTCTTTGTGTTCTTTGACTTAACATCTGGAAGGCAGATGGACCGGTGCATTTCACATGTTTTCATTAAATTCTCAAGCTCTCTCTTTCAGCCAAAGCTACTATAACCAACGTTTTTGACTCCATTTTATAGGGGAATCAATGTTGATGTCAAGAGTGGATTTCAGAAAGTGATCTTATTAATTCCAAGAGGAAAACACAAAGATTGACATTGTAAAACCTTTGCAAAACATACTGTTATTGTGAACAACACATCATACTAGTTCCTAATAAAGCCAATAGATTTACTTCATATGTGAAAAGGACAGAATACGACCCAACCGCAGAGCATGTAGGAATAAATGTCTTGACGGCAAAACACAATCCAGATCAAATTCAGAAAGGGGCAAAACACAGAGTCCAGTGAGAAAGACTGCTCGGTAGAGTAGGGTGCATATCACAACAATACTTCACAAAGTCTACTTACAAACAAGGGTCTTTTACAAGGGTAGTAATAGGTCACATGCTGGAATTCAGGTAAAGTGGAATGTCTTGAATGTGTGTACTGGATACCGGAGTAGGAGCCAGTTTGTCTGTGCCAGACTCATGCAAGGGCCTGACAATATCTCGATAAGCCAAGAATGACATGTCCATCTTTAGCCTGCAAGTGATTTAGAAACACTCAATTCATGTAAAAGTTAAATGAGTAAAAAGTAAACAGAAGTCAAAAGTTATAATTAGCTTTCTCCATTGCTTCATGGACATGCTGGACTCCTACTTTTCTTAATTTACTTTGAACATTAATGGTAAACTATGAGGTTAACTTGCAGTGGCTACATGACAATGTGGAGTCAATTCCAAGGTTTGAGTGAATGCTGAGTTGTGAGAAATCTAACCGAGACAGAAACCCGTTCACTACTGTGAGGTAAGGAAATGGATTATACTAATAATTTTTAAAGACTGATTGACTTGTTATTCTGACACCTGATCCAGATTTGCTATCTTGAATCGCCCACGTCAAAGACATATCTGTCTCAGCTGAACAACACAAAACCATAATGTTGTGATTCTACCTTATTGTTTAAATATTAACTCAAACACAATGCTATAGGCTACCTAGTTTCACATTTTGTATTATTTAAGAATACAATCCATGATAATTAGATTTTTATTGATTGAAAAAGTGACAAAACCCTATGGCTTTAATTTTTTGTTATTTCTAATCATTTCATTGACTTATTTTGTAATTTCATTCTTATTTGTTTGTCTTTTTTTATTATTATTAACCATCTAACACAAATTCTTCTAACTACTTATACTCCAATTGCTTAGTTCATTGTTACTTTTTCTGCTTTTATTCTCAATGTACAGCACACTGGGTTGCATTTTTATGTATGAATGTTGCTATACATTATTATTATTATTGTTATTGTTGTTTTGTTATTATTATTATTATTATTATTATTATTATTATTATTATTATTATTATGGCAACACAACTGTAAATCAAATCCAAACCCAATAAAATACATATGATTGAGGAATAATATTTAGAAGCCTGAGTGTCCTATTCATGTCCAAAAACACAGATTTCCCACATTTTAAGCTGGGATTTGGTGCCTGGCTGAGGTGAAGCATGACGAAACCTTTAAGAAACTCTCGTGTTTAGCATACTATTATGGAAAGTGCTGGGAAACTGGGAATCAGTCTATCAAGGTGTAATTTCTACCTGCACCATGACGTACCAGGTCTGATATTTTTACAATGGCGTGAGGTGTAATTTTTTTTTCACCAGATGATAGATCTTGCTGTAATGGAACACTGTACTTCACCTTGCGCCAGCCACGTCACGTACTTAGCTCACGCTCGCTGGCACCCGAGTCCTCTTCTACATCATAACTGTTATTGTGTCACATTTGCCATTTTGCCTTAATGTCAGCCGCCCCGGCTCACGTTGCTGCTTCCATCATGTATAATTCATACAGTAGCTCCGAGTCAGTACGGATAGCGGCGCTCGCTGCTCTGTCGCGGCCGAAAATCTTCGTAGCATGATTCTGCTGATGCACCATTGTCACGCAAACGATGCTAATATTACACACACACAAACACACTTTTATATTTTATGGGCTCCCGACATCATAAATATGCCACGCATGTTTAAGTATGCACAGGTAACAAGATGCTTGCTAACCCTAAACCTCCTACACACTCAAATACACACACAAACACACACACATAAATCAGAACTTGCCCTGCTCTGCAATCTCTTGTAATACCATCAGGTGCCCAGAGGCGTGCAGGTTTCCTGATGCAAAAGGTGTAGTGATGCCCTGAAGCCAAGCATTTAACCTCAAGTTGCTGCAAGGGGAATTGCTAAACTCTAATCCCCCAAAGTTAATATCATAAACCCTGTGACATGATGCCATATAATATACACTTTATTCTAAACTAAAATGATGTTGTTGTAGAAGCAAAGTTCTGCGTCTGTAAAACATAGTTTTGAGAGACGGAAAATGAACAGTGCCAACATGAATCAAAAACACGTCAAATTACATTTAATTTTCTCAACAACCAACAAAAGTTACATTTCATTAATCTGGTTAATGCACATGCAGTAGCAACAATGGCAGAGGCAACTTATGAAATAAAATCTCAGCAACCATATCATAGAAGTAATACGTGAATCATCTTAGTTTTTTCTCAGTTTTATTATAGTGGTGCCAGAATGATGATAAACAACTTTTCAGAAGTTCACTAACTGCAGCAATGCAGCAACAGCTTTGCTGCACTGAAGTTGTCTGAAATGATTTGTGTAATTTAAACATCATTACATGTCTAAATTTGAAGGTAATAGGCAATGATCTTGGTAATTCAACCTTTGTACAAGAAAAATTAAGTTACATTAAGTAAACAAAATATTGTTAGGCCTTAATATATCTGCAGGCTTCACTTATATGGTTTCTGGAACATTATTTTATTTGATGGGAAACACTGTAAAGATATTAAGTCTGAGATATACACATACCTAAGGTCAACAATTGAGTAAGAATTTGCAGGTGTGTTTTGGTCTGACATTTCCTTTTTTTAAAAACAGGACACAGGACTCTCAGAATTGCACCGTCAGATTTTTGGCATCATATATCTGGGTCTTATTAAACCAGGGTTTCCAACCCATTTTTTTCTGCAGGGCCTTATGCATATATTCAAGTCCTCATCAAATATTTTATATTTTACATTTACATTTTTGTTTTTTACATGAGAGGTCCTAGAATAAAGATATGCATGTTAAGGAATAATAAGGAAATAAACAGCTTTGTTTTTAACTTGAAATTGCCCATAATCTGCTAATCTTTTTGCATTTTGCATATTTTGCACATTAAAAGTAGCCTTGTTCCTATCAACAATCCTCTCCCCTCTCTCTCTCTGACAGAGACAATGAGTTAAGTAGCACTCCTAATTAAAGGTGAATTAACCACATCTGTTTGGGTGTGATGGATGAACCGAGTCATCTGCTGATCCATTATCCTTAACCAGCCTCGAAAAAAACATTTTTTTGGCATTCCATCATGACAATTTTATGAGTGTGTTCTCATTTTTGCAACATGGCCTTTTCAACCTTTTACTTGATCTTTTTTTCTCCTGATTTTAAATTTGGATAAAGCAGTGCTGCTCCAACAGTACAACATAGCTGCAAAGATATATTGGGGCTCATTTACTAATTGTCACATCTGCGCTGCCTCAGCCCCGCCCCCGGCGATCTGAATCGCTGGAATTCTAGTAAGGGTTTGCTTTCACCTTTCTCACTTGGTTGCTTATTTAGTGCACCTGTGTTGGACTACGTTGCTCTGTTTCTTTTATGTTGACTTGCTTGGATTTCTGTTCTGACTTCCGGGTTTGCATGTCACGTTCACACTCGTTAGGTCTGATTTCGTTCACCTGAGCTTCCTATAATTTAAGCAAGCTCGACCCGGAGCTTGCCGCCCGGTCACTCTTACGTTAAACCCTTTCTTTGATCTATGACAGAGTGTTTGAGTTTGTTCACTACAGCCGTCTGGCCGTCCACACAGCTTCCATAAGCTCGCTATCCAGAGGGGCTCTAGAGGGTTTCGATCCGCTCCAAGGACGTGGAGTGACTGACACGAGTTGGAGCTTGGGTCCTATCCTATCATGTAAACTGTGTAAGTGAGTTTTCAAGGCAAATTTCATCTTAGGAAGAGTTAGCGAATGAGGCCCAAATGTTATGAAATATAGCTGAGTTTCTTACTTAACAACCTATGATTAAGGTCATAAGTCAGGCTTGGCAAAGAATGTCGAACCGCGGCAGGGATGTCAGCATCATCATGCATTTCAGAGACCAAACAAGTGATCGGGAGCATCGATCGCCAGCTTTTTTGATAGATGACCGGAGTCAAAGCCCATCAAGACCAGGGGCTGCGAAGGATCGGCTGACGCAGCAAATCTGTCTTTGGAGGATGTGAGCAAGGCTCGCTAAATTAAAGTGACATAACTTCCTGCGGTTTCCCCCCGCCAGCCCAGCCTGTCCTGTCCCGTCAACCTCGCTGGCCTCAAGTTCTTACATAAAAATAATTACAATCCCACTGGTAACAAGGTGCCCGGCAGGCTTTCTCACCCCTGCCGGGGAGCCCGGAGCCGGAACGGACAACACGGAAGCAATTCTCTTGATGTGCATCAGGCTGAATGGGGCATGAGAGGCAGGAAAATTAAATTATAGATTACGTTTGATGCAGAGTGCAACGGACTGTGTCTCAGGCCAAAGATAAATGCTGGCGTTTCCTTTGCGACAGAGAGCCACTGTTCGGCCACGCATATATCCGCTTGGAGTGTAGCTGGAAAAAGGTCAAGGATGGTGATGATAAATGATCTTTAAGCACACTCTTGCGCCGCCGGCTAAAAGTTATCTATGGCTAATATAAGAGCTGGGAAATGTCTCCAGATTAGAAAAAGGCTAAAAGGTTATTAAAACTGATTGTTGACTAATTACCTCCATACTAATTTCCCTCTTAGGCTCGAAGCCTTTGATTTCTGCCGCTTATGTCAATGGCCAGGGTTACGCACCAGTGAATTATGGGATTGACCTTTGCTCAGCTGTGGCAGTTTCTCTCCGCTTTGAAGCTACCCGTGCTGGAAACTATTCTCATACTGCCACTGTCATGAGAAAATGTCCTCCCTCCATTTTTTGACACTCGCAAATACTTTCATAAAAATGCAATAGCTGACTGTCCTCTCCAGGCCCCCGAGGCGTTTTTATAGCCATGGGAGCTTAAACGATCTCCCAGCCAATTGAAGTTTTGCCATAATTAACCCAGAACAATAAGTACCCTCAGACATATTTTACCTTCTGAAATGTTATTTTCACTGATTTTTTTTGGCAAGCAAAGGTAAGAAGAAAAAAAAATCACTCCCGGGGAGCATTTGGACAAAAAAATCACAAAGCCTTCCAGAAATGAGCACTAAGATGTCTTAGAAAACCTCTCGTTATTTACCGACCTCCAAACATTTTCTTCAGCCTACATGAACAAAACCCATGAAAGATCAGCAACCTGGACTCTTTTTTTTTTTTAGCATAGATGGAAAGAGAGCATTTATGAGCTACAAGTAGAAATAGGTTAAAAAAAAGTAACAAAATTAGATGTTCTCTGAAGGTTGAGTTTCTCTCTCTGCAGCACCAAAACCCCATTAGCAATTCTTTCTCAGGGACCGAGTTTTCTTCTTGACACTGCGAGGTCAACGCAATGTTGCACTACTTTTTATTCAGGGATTACAACTCATCAACAACTCATCCTCTGCCACTTCGGATCCCTTCATTCGGAGCTAAAACCGCAGGACAGCTGAATGGACGTTATTATGGTCGCGCTACCCAAATGGCTCAGGGTTAGCTTATGCTCAAGGGGCTCATTCATCAGTGAAGCACTTCTTATGTGATACTCACAGGGTCTGTGATTACTGCGACTGCAGAGTAGAACCATCATGTTCTGTTTGTGAATTGTTCAGGGGCAGTTTGCTATGTAAACATCCTTCCTTGACTCACTGTCACTGCCCAAATTAAATGGAAAAAGTTTGATGCTTGCTATCCAAAGCCAAATCGGGTCCTGTTTGTTCAAGACTAAAACTGTTTCTTAACTCTGACCCCTTCATCAATACCATGCATCAGATCTCTTGCTGTCTTTGAACTGGTTCTATAAACCCAATCTTCAAAGAGCAATGACGGACATAATCACAGTTTCATGTACAGAAGGCTCACCAAACACACAATGTGGTTCATACATTATGTTTTTCATGTTTCTTTTCACACCTCTATTTTGAGGGAGATATATGTACAGTACTGTGCAAAAGTTTTAGGCAGGTGTGAAAAATGCAGTAAACAAAGAATGCTTTCAGAAAGTGTTAATCATTTATTTTCATCAATCAACAAAATGCAGTGAATGAACAAAAGAGAAATCTAAATCAAATCAATATTTGGTGTGACCACCCTTTGCCTTCAAAACAGCATCAGTTCTTCTAGGTACACTTGCACACAGTTTTTGAAGGAACTTGGCTGGTAGGTTGTTCCAAACATCATGGAGAACTAACCACAGATCTATAATCCTATAATCCTACGAAATAATATAATGACTATAATCCTAGAAAAATCCCTGACTTTGTGCAAGTGTACCTATAAGAATTGATGCTGGTTTGAAGGCAAAAGGTAGTAACACCAAATATTGATTTGATTTAGATTTTTCTTTTGTTCGCTCACTTTGCATTTTGTAAATTGATAAAAATAAACAATCATTATTTATATTTCTGAAAGCATTCTTTGTTTACAGCATTTTTTCACACCTGCCTAAAACTTTTGCACAGTACTGTATATAGGAGGGGATTTATGTGTATATGCAAGATCTTGGACGGAAGAGGTTGGACTGGTTTATCTCTAGTGTAAAACTTGGCTTAGCTTTTAAGAAACTCTGCTCAGACCCTCCAGGATTTTGCAATGTTGCGATCCAGCCAGTCTCCATGAAGTCATTACTACCTTGCATTTTTGACCAATTACCACAATTTTTGATCAATCATTGCTGTTTCTCAGCCAAATGTCAGTGAAAGTCCTTCCTTATTATATTTAGAAGACGCAGGAAGCATGTGTGATAAAAATGCCTCATATTTACCTTTAAAAATAACTAAATGATTAATGGCTAATAAAAATAAGGGATTTTATTCATTTTATTTTCATTAATTGTTGAAGAATCATTATAAAAAGGTCAATTCTTTTCCGCAACTTTGACTGTCATTTTTCAATTAAAATTTTTTAGAAAAGCTACCGCAAGGTCAGGCACTTAAGGCCACGGCAATCTCAAAAAAAAGACCTGTGAAATCCTGGAGGGACTGTCTGCTTTTGTGGTATTGTGGTTTGTCTTGCAGACAACTGTATAAGGCCAGGACACGTGTTTCACAGCTTTTCAGTTCAGTTTTAGAACTGGGGCAGTGGTAGTGTAATGGTTGGTGAATTGTTGTGATTGGAGGGTTGCCGGTTCAAGGCTGCGATGTGTTCACAATGGTATAATTACCTACAGTAATTAGATTATTTTTTAAATTAATACATGCAACTCCTCTGTGAAAACATTTTCACAGTTCCTCACATTCAAATATGTCCCCAAAAAGATAAAATCTCAGGCTTTCCTATAGTTTATGGGGCAGTCAGGTCCTCACAAACATCTAAAAACCAGAATACTTACAGCACACAAACACACACACACAGTTGCATATTACTATGTTTGTGAGGTGCTTCCATAGACTCTTGTAATGACTACATGTATATAATTTTATAGCTAATCTTAACCTTAACCTCAGTAACCAAAAGCACATATTTAACCTCTTTTAGTTTCTCAAATAAAACAAGCACATATTCTGTAAAGTTTTTCTTCATGGGGACCTTTTAAATGTCCCACACAATGCCCCAAAAAATGAAGAAAAGTGATGTTAGGGGACAAAAAGGTCTCCACAATGCCATAAATACCCACCCCCACACACACACTACTCCACTTTCTGTCATCCAGCATGTTCCTACTTGTACTTGTTATCTTTGGGTAGTTAATTTTCATGTTTGTACTCTTATAGATATTTATGTGTGTATACAGTGTATATACTGTAAAGACACACAGAGATACGGTGGCAAGTTGGGGTTAGGTGGATTTTAGGTCCTACCAGGGTTTAAATCCTCCATCCTATGGTTAACACAGGGTTATGGCCCTTCGGCCTGGTATAAAAGCATTTGTCATCACTATAAATGTAGACATTAATACGAACATCCCATAATCCTTAAGGGAAAGCCTGTCTCTGGACGCTATCAGAGCTCCCTGCATGTTTTACATCGTGCTTCTGATTGGCGGTGCTGCTGAGTCACATACAGAACCTTGCTGAGTGAGCCAAGGTGAGTCCTGGTGTTTGACCCCTTCCCGTGTCGCTGTGCATGTGCAATATGATGAGGTGAGAGGGGATTATAGGAATAATCCACCCACTGGAGTCTTATCAGCACATGGCACAGCTGTGTCGCCATTCTTCGGGATTCCTCTTCAGGAGGGCTCTGGCAATAATAAACGGACAAATAAATAAGTGACACATGCGGACGCATTAAAACGCCCCCAGAACGAATGGCACAAAAAAGGACCTCCCGAAGTAAATTCAATGTGACTTCCGATTTTTTATGGGGGCCGAGCGAACTGCTGATGCAGAAGAGCACCGTGGAAGGTACAAAGTCGAATTTAAAAGGAAAGAGAGAAACCAGGCATGCATATGGATTTATGATAATTGTGACAAGCTAATCTGATTGCATCTCGGAACATCTAGCAAGCATTTCTAGGAAACAAGTTTATTTGTCATGTTAATAAAAGTAACAAATCAATGAGTGAATAACCTCAGTGGGTTTAACTCGATGTGCTATAAATGCACCATCAATGGGTTTAATTGACAAATAAACAGGCACTCAATGAGCATGAATAATGCCTAATACTGTAGCAGCGAGAAGTGACAAAGTTGGGATCCGTCTTTCTAAAAAGTGGAAAAGGCGACTGCTGTAGCTACAGTACAATAAGCTCTAAGAAGAATCTTTTATCATGCAGAGTGCATGAGCGCCATGACTTCGAGTGCAAGGACATTTCCACCCAATTTGAATAGCCTTTGATTCGCGAGTACCTGTTATGATTCATACATGCACCAGCTCTCCATAGGCCCCGCCGACATAAGCGCCCTCAAGACTCGGCACGCCGTCCCCGTCATAATTGATGCGCCGACGCTCCTGCACCTCCAAGCTATTTTCAGAGAGGCGCCTCGCTTGGCTAAGATGCGAGTAAACCAGAAATTAATGCATTTGCAATGCAGAGAGCACTCCACTTCTCTCGCCTCCCCAGATGACGGCATACAAATTCCGATTTGGCGCTGCGATCCGTCTTTCTAGCCGACTTCCCATTTAAGTGAAGTACATGAATTAGCCAGAGAAATCACAAAAAAAGGTGGAGGTGGGGGCTTGAAAGTGGAAAAAAGGTGGGGATAATTTCGTTCTCCGCGTCTCGTTTGGCTTTAATCTCTGAAGCCAACGCCGCTCCTGTCATCCATTTTCCGCCGACGGCTTTATGTCCACCCGCCTGTCCATCCGGCGCGTTTTTTCAAGTGATGTATCGCTTCAGCGGATCCATGTAAAATGGCCATGCTCTTTGGGGATCGAAATTAAACACAATGTAAGTATAATTTGATTGAGTTGAGAAAATGGCTGGCAGGGTGTAATTGGCCATGTAATATCGGGGAACTGGTGCAGAGAAAGTGGGGACTGATGGCACCGGTGAAGTTGTAAATAACCCGTCATGACGGAACAACTCCGGAACCCGCGACAGCCGCCCGCCGTCAACCGCAGGACAAATGGCTGACACATCAACAGGCCTCCCGTCTCTGGAGACTCATCTGCACTCACTCTGGCTCGACCTGATGCTGTTTAGAGCTTCTACAATCACAGTGGAGTGAATGCTCGGCCCTGACAGTTAACTCGGTCCCTCTGCTCTCATTGCCATGACTGTATGTTTGTTCCGCACGGTTCGGGAATTGTAATAGACGTTGTTGCTTTCCTGAGCAAAATGGCGTGGTGTAAGGAGCTGCTGCTATTAAACCACAAAGCCTTCAATAAAATATCAAGAAAGAAATCGCTCCTCTTGGGGGGACATTAACGTCTACCTTTATAAGGGCTGCTT
Source organism: Distichodus sexfasciatus (assembly GCA_032718565.1). Taxonomy (NCBI): domain Eukaryota; kingdom Metazoa; phylum Chordata; class Actinopteri; order Characiformes; family Distichodontidae; genus Distichodus; species Distichodus sexfasciatus. The sequence goes on along the minus strand of JAVGVS010000053.1, from coordinate 1,033,857 downwards.
GAACGTTATTATGCCCGAGCTGGAAATTAGGAAATTTGGTTAAAAAAAACAAAACTCTCATTAAGTTTCATTTTACCCATTATTTTTTTAACACGTCTTACATTTCAAAGTGAACTGCCATATTAACTTCACTCATTAGAAAAACAGTTGCTTTGAGACTGATCCCCCCCATTCAAAATCAGTTATAATCACAAATAATAATCAAAGGTGTGTCTGTTAAAATCCCAGGTCAAAATCAAAAGGTCAAAAGGTAGAGCTATTAAATGTAAGAGCGTCACAACTGTCGGGGCCCCTAATCTCAGAGCTGCTTGAGGGGGAAACTGTCCCTGTCATTAGCAAATTGGAAATGACTCCAAATAAGAGAGTCTGATAAATGTAAATTTAGCACTCTTCAGCACTGGGGAAATCTTGTAAAGCTACATCAAATAATTCAGACTTTCACTAGTTTGCATACTGCACCCACTCGTACACCTCAATTATGTAGGGACACTCGTGTAATCTTATTAACCATTTACTCACATATCCCTGAACTCCCTCTACTTGCTCGCTGTAAATGTTTGACCAAGGATTACTTATGTGCACATTTACAGCATTTAACAAAGACTCTTATTTAGGGGATACTTCCACTTCCTAATTACAGAGACAGTCTCCCTGAAGCAACTTGGGGTTAAGGGTCTTACCATGGGATCTATTTGTGCTGGCATTAGGATAGAGCCGGATTTGAAGGCACAACCTCTTGGTCTACCCAAGTAAGTCTACCCTTACTTGACTACCTCTACCTCTTTATGTACTTTTATACTCCTCCAGTGTGCACAATATAATCAAAGTAGTAACAATACTATAATCAAAGGCCAATTTCACAGTCAAGGATTAATTCTAGTCATAGACTAGCTTTTGATTTTGAATGGTAAATCCCCATTAGTACTACAACTTAGTCCAAGACTAGACTTAATCTATGAGCAAGAAACCAGCCCTGATCCAGAGTTTTCATCCAGACATTTGTGACAAATAATTTCGTCCAGAGATTTCTAAACTCTGAGAGGGCTTGTTTCTTGAACAAAGATTAAGCCTAGTCTTGGACTAAACTGCAATTCCAATGGAGAATCACCATTGAGACTGAAAGGCATAGGCCTAATCATAGTCTGGGAAACTGACTCTGATAGTTTAAATAATACCGAGATGTTCGATTTCTGATGGTTTAATTCAGAGTTTCCTTATTCAGTTCCAAAGTTTCCTGACCTGGGGGTTTAACAAATCAAGAGCTTCCTCACTCTAATGGGTAAACTAAGATGGATTTTTATGATGCTGATGGTTTAACTAGGCCAGAGTTTACTGACTGTGATTACGTAACTGTGCCTCAGTCAAGAATAGTAGCTTTTTTTTTCCTTTTTTTGTTTTGTGTGTAATAACATCATATATGGCCCTGTTGGTTTGAGATGTTAATATAATGGATAAAAATGTCTTACTGGATTAGCCTTTGTTAAAAATCAACTAATTTGGGGATTTCTTCATTCTTATTGAAAGACATGACATCTCATTGCCATCTAAAAGAAGTTGGGTCTCTTCCTTTCCTTTGCCATGGGGCAGCCACCGAAGAACGCCTAAAGACCTGCAGGTACAGCTCTCACAATGAAGCTAAGAGGTCATCGTCTCTCTTCATCCATTTTTGAATTATGCATTTCAAACAGACTGCCCTGCTTCCTGCTCGGGGGAAGGAAATCTGGTTCAGCAGCATAAAACTTTGTCCATGTCTTGGATATTAACATGGAGCCAACTTCTTTGCTGTCACCTTGAGTTTACATACTGGGGCCAAACTTTCTCACAAAGAGTGAAAAAAATGCTCAGTGTAAGGCATTGTGGGAGATATCTGGCTTGCAAATGAGGTTTTTATCATAAAGGCCATTTTTTCCCCATTTCAAACAGGTGAAAACAGGTAAAAAGTAGTGTTTTTCTTTTTTGTAGGGTCATTTTCTGGAAACCTATTCAGTGAAAGAAAAAAAAGATATAGATAGCCAAATGTAGTCAGAAGAAGGTAAAATGTAAACTGGATTCTAAAAACAATGTTGTAATAAGAAGTCCTGTTTCTTAAATGTACTCATTCAAGCATGCAAAAATGTTGAAGTATTGCTTCTAAAAGAAAGAAATATATATATAGTAGGCAAACCAGCACAATATTGTAAAAATTACACTACGCATCAAATACTTTTACAATAACATACAATATTTTAGAATTATAGTTCTGCACTGTCAATACCAAATACAGTGCACTGTGAAAAATTCACTGTAAATTTACAGTATAACTCTGGTGGCAGAGTAGCCATTTCTGGTATTTTTACAGGAAGCAAACTGTATTTAATATTATTTAATAATTATTTAATTACAAAATGAAGCATGTAAACGTAAAAGTATTTGATAGTTTCAGTAATTCTGCATTTTACAATATAACGCTTTTGACCCTACTTCAAATATTAGTCTTTTCTAGAGCCAACCATTTTTTTTCTTTAGTCAACAAAGTTGAATGCAGTTTAATGTTGAATGTTGGTTTACATTTTACCTTCTTTCAACTACATTTAACTGTCTATATCTTTTAATCTTCTCTTTACTGAGGTAATCATGAGAAAGGTATTGTCCCCAAGCACTGCTCCCTGGATGCTGTCAAAAAACGGACCACTGCTCCTTCACGGATGGCTCAAATGCAGAAGTCATATTTCATTGGGGTGCACCGTGTGCTGTGCTGTGTAGTGTTTATAATGATAATTGATCTCTAATTGATACTAATTACTAATTGTTGTAAAAAGTACAGAAAATTACTGACAACTCTTCCGCTGGTATTACATTGTACATTCACAGAGTTTGTACTGTCTTTACTGTGTAGTAGTGGCTCTATCAGGTCATCTTTGGCACAGGTCATCAGGTCCAACAATTTTACTTTTGTTTTAGCTCCTCTTTGAATCAGATTGCAAGTGTTTGCTAGTTTCTGGTCTATGTTTAGTAGCAAGCAAGTAATGTCTGGACTAAAGTTCGGTTCTGCGCTGTGCCTCAGTGTGTTTGCCCACAGGATCATCATTCAAGCCAGTTACCTTGAGCCGAAGTGACCAGGCACAATGTCAAGTGGTGCTAGAGCTGAGTCATGCACAGACCGCGGCCTGTTATGATGGACGCTGTGGTCTGACAGGAAAAGAAAAACACCAAAACAGCAGGGGGAAGATTTGACAACAAGTTTATGAAAAATGTGATATTGCCTGATGAAAAGAAGTCTTTCAAAAAAATCTATGGGTCAAGGGCCGCTTTGGAATTTTAAAACAAGCTGAAATATATTAAAACCCTTTTACATCCCACATGAGACAATGTTTCAGCAGATGTTTAATTTCCCAAGATCACAATACCATTCTTAACTGTTAAGTGAGTTCATATATGGTATGACTGTGTACTCTAAACTGTACACTATGTGCTATAAACTGTTCTAAAAACAGGCCTGTCTCATTTTACTGACAAGCAAAACAAAAACAGCTGCTGAAACTGAACTTCTATAAGGACAAATTTGTGCAGCTGCTAACGAGCTCTGACTAATGAGGCACCTTACATATATAGAGTACACGTCAGGTTGCTTTTTACATCATGAGAGAAATGTGAAAGCTAAAATAACTTCTGAAAATAGATGAACACAAATATATTCAAACTGAACAAGAAATAAGTTTGAAATGTCAAGGTTTGGAGTTATGAATAGAGATAGAAATAGAGTTGCCTGAATCTGATGGTTTAACTAATCAGGAATGTAAGGACTATGGTGGCTAAATTAATTCAAATTGCCATGATTCTGGTTAAACTAATACAAAGTTTCCCAGTTTTCCATTTGACAAGTAAGCCTAAGCCTAGACTATCTTTGAATTTCAGTGGTGAATCTCCATTGTATTTGCAATTTAGCCCAAGACTAGGCTCTATCCATGTTCAGAAAACCAGCCCTGAAGGTCTAACTAAAGCAAATAGTTAATATAATATTTGATCTAATCCAAAGTTTCCTTATACAAATTAAACAGTTTATTTCTAGAATCTTTTACTGCAGATAATCCATTGGTTAATCTAGAGTTTCCTGACCATGAGCGTCTAATTAATCCTGAGTTTTCGACTGATATAACTGATTTCTTAAGCCTGACTGATATATGTGACCCGATCTGCCGTAATAAGTCGGAAGTCGGCGTTCTATTTATTTAGATACGGGCCGATTATGTTGAAAAACATCACAAAAATATCATTTTTCCTTTTTTGGAGACCAGATTAATTTTGAAGACCTTTTCTTTCATATAAGACCCGTATCGGCCCGTATCTAAATAAATAGAACGCCGACTTCTGACTCATTACGGCTGATCGGGTCACATATTCAGAGATTTCAGTCAGTTATCGCACCTAATTCAAAGTTTCTTGATTGTGATGATCTAACTAACTAATTCATTTAATTCTAGAATCTTATGTTTTAACTAATACATACTTTCCTGACTCTGATAATTTATCTAATCCTGACCATGGCAGCTTAACTCATGCAGAATTTCCTTCTCCAATGCTCCTGTACAGAAATTTCAGAGTCAGATATTGTAACTAAACAAGTTTTCTGGTTTAGATGTTTTCCATGAGTTTCCTGACACCGATAATTTAACTTACCCATACAAATTTTTAAAAAAAATCTTTTTAAAATAGCTATATGTCTGAACAATTAGAGAAGCTTCTGGCCGCATCACCATGTGTCACATGATCACATGACCGGCACGAGGACTCGGAAGTAGTCGGCACGATCGGACGTATAAATAGGGGCTTTTTCTCGCGCCTCACCGCTCAGTCATTGAGTCAACCTGGCTCTACTCTGATTCATTTTGGCATCGTCTGTAAGTACTCCAGTTATTTGGTTCATCTCTTCGATTGAGCGTGTGTTCATAGAACGCGGATTCCGGTGGGAATCCTTGCCCTACTTTTGTAGAGAGTTCTTAAATCAAACCACGTGGTTTACCTACCTCTTCGCACTTTAGGGCTAACAGCTAATGGCAAGCATTGTGTTAAATCCTAACCAGATCACTGACACCATGACCCCCGTCCAGCAATTTTCCTAACCCTTCCTAGCCAAGAGGTTAGTGTTGCACTGCCAGAACACGTCTGTCTATTTCAGTCAATCTGTCAAGTGTATCAACACTTCAAAATTCATAGCATCTAGCGGATAAAATAACGGCATTGCAAAGCGCCTGTCATGCCAGATTCGCTCGCGGAAATGATTATTGGCACATGGCTCTGAGTGGCACACCGATCGGCCAGATCCCCTTTCCCCAGCCCCGGCAGTCACGTAGCAGCTATAAACAGCACACGAGCCCCGTTCGACACTCCCGATTTCCACACGTCTGACAGTTTGTCAGCGGAGGCGTGATGGACATCTGTCCCTGCCGTCCTACCACACATACATACATAGACACACACACATCACGAGGAATGACGGCTCAAAGAGCCAGGTCCTCGGCTAACCTTGCACCTCGTGCTCCGCTGACTCTGAAATGCAGCTGACCTTCTCGATTTGCTGGCCCAGGACCCTGCGTCCATCGAACCGAAAGCAATATCTAATCGCATCAATTCACGGCAGGGTCAGAGATTTGCTTTGTTTTTCGAAAACGATGGGCTTTGCTGATTGGAACTTAGAGGAGCCCTAACATTTTGAGTGTGTGTGATTTTTGAACATCAGGAACGGCACAGAGCGCACCACAACTATGCTGGCTAGATAAATTCTGTGATTAGTATGATTAGTAATGGTTTAACTAATGCAGCTGAGTTACCAAAGTTACCAGCATCTGATAAATGAACTAATTCAAATTGTCCTGCCTCTAATAGTTTCATTAATACAGAGTTGCCTAAATCTGATGCTTTAGCTCATGCACTTATTTCTAGATCATGATCAACTATTTTGGGTTTCCTTACTCTAGTAGTTTAACTAACCCAGTTTCCAGATTCTGACACTTTAATCAAGAGTTTCCTGACTCTGATGCTTTAACTAATCCAGAGTTTCCTGACTTTGATACTTGAATTTATACTGAGTTTGCTGATTCTAATGGCTTAATTAATCCAGATTTTCCTGACTATGGTGCTTTATTTAATGCAGTGATTTCTAAAATTACCTAATTCTGAGTGTAAAGACAGAGACATTATCAATATGAGATTTGAACTGGAAACCATTCAGTCACAGAAGCAACTCCTTAACTGTTATGGTACCACTACCCCAGTGGAAATAATTCACAGTTGGGGTAGTTGGTGGCATAACGGTTGGGCGTTCGCCGGTTCAGATCCCAGACGGGTTAAATTACCACTGAGATACTGTTCCCCAGCGCTGCTCCGTGAATGCTGCCCAAGTTAGCTGCCCACTGCTCCTTCACAGAAAAGCAGAGATCACATTTCGTGGTGGTGCACTGTGTGCTGTCCTGTGGTATGTTCACAATGACAAATAATCACTCACTTTCACTTTTAATGCAGTAGTACTTATGGACACAAAAGAGGACTGTCAAAGATGCTGAAAAATAAAACAGACATCATCCAGAGAGGATGAGTCTCTTGAGAGGATGTTTGTGATACAGACCTGTCATTATTCTGGTGCAGGTCATCTCAGATTGGTGCATGTAGAACTATTTTGACATGATTCTCCAAAAGAAATGGAGAAAAAGTAGTTCAAAGCAAGATTAACTGATTGTATAATGACATCCTGCAATTAGAATTTATTTTCCCTTGTCAGTGGGTCTTAGAAACTGCAGACCCTCATGCACAGATGCCGACTTCCAAGTCTCCAAACACTTAATGCCTTTGAAAAAATACTCAATTCTTTGGCTCGGTCAATACAGTATGAGCAAACATATATTACCGATTTAGCACGGCATCTGCTAGAAAAGTCGGGGGCTAACCATGGGCAGTTGCTGAAAAAAGCGCTAACTGCTCTTGACAGGAGCTTTAAGGAGCGACTCCCTCATTACCCATAAAGCCAACCTTGCGAAGAATACAGAAAGTGGGAATAAGCCAAAATAGGCACACCAACTAGATTTTATGGGAATAGTCCCAGCCGGGCCGGAACAGCTCAAATATGAGAGCACAGACAGAATAATGAAAGCACCATCACTAGCAGAGCGAACAGATGTTTAACAGTTCTCTCCGCCGCAGTCCTAAATCCGCCATGCACAGTCAAGGGGCGACGAGGAGGTCACAAATGCTACTCTTCATCATGCACGTTTACATGGGGCTATGCGGCTTATAGGTGGAGTTAGCGATGGGAAGGTTGTGTAAATTTGTGACAAAGTTTGTGTAAATTTATGTAAATTTGTGACAAAATTTGTAAAAAGTTGTGACAAATAAAGAATCTTGAATCTTGAATCTAATATTCTGTTGCAGAGCGTCTTCTTGCCACATGGTGAGGCAATTAGTAAAAAACAACCGAGCCTCGTTTTAACAAATTCTGAAGTTTCCATGCTCTAATACTTTAACTAATCCTGAGTTTTCTGAGCCTGATGCTATAACTAGTGCATTGATTTCTTTGATTTCCAGTGGTAAGTCTCATTGGCACAGCAAGTTAATCCAAAACTAGGCTTAATTCATGTTCAAGAGACCAGGCCCTGATGTTTTAACTAATCCAGAGGTTTCCCAAATTATTTATTTTTACTAATAAATAAATTACCCAACTCCAGTGGTTTAACTAACTCTGTAAATCTGAGTTTTCTAACATTCATACTTTAACTAATCCTGTGTCCTTACTCTGATGTCTTGTATTTAAAGGGGCCGCAAATCAAACAAGCTTGTTAATCTTGTGCAGACTGACCACAAGGAGGGTATAAGTTAACCTCATGAAATATATTGAATGTGAAAGTAAGAAATTGATTAATGGAAAGAACTTTTTTGTAGTTACATGTTTTCTTTCAATTAAAAGCCATTTGTGTGGTGTGTAATTTTTATGTTCATGGTTAAGTGCTAGTCTAATTTCAATATTATAGGAGACATTTTCTAGTCTTGGTCTTTAATTAACATTAATTTGTGTAAAACCTACCGGCTGAAGTGTAATGTTAGCGTAATGCAATTGGTCAAATCGGTGTTGTTTTGAGCAAATCAATTGCATTCCCGCTGAAAAACAAGCGTTCTAGAGGGAAAATGTTGCGTATAAACAGTATTGCGCGCGCTCTTATCAAATTCTTAATGGCGGTCGGCCATGGGAACTAATGTGGTCGGAACCAAAGTTTACAGGACTGCGTTATCTGGAATCTGCTCAAGCGGTGGACTTCTACATTTTGATTGGTTGCCGCCGAACCGCGTCAAAGCTCATTACCATAAAGTTGACCAGATTTCAACTCTCCTTGACGCTCTCGCTGTCCAAGACGCGCCGCGCCGCTGCTCGCCGCCTCTCGCCGCCGGCTCACGTGATTTCTAAACTGTGAGGGCAAATTCCCCAGTCAAGGATTAAGAACAGTCCTACACTAGCTTTGAGTTTGAATGGTAAATCTCTATTGGTACTACAGCTTAGTCCAAGACTAGGCTTAATCCATGAGCAAAAAAACTGTCCTGATGGTTTAACTAAAACAGTTTCCCCTGCTCTGATTGTTTAACTAATCCTGATTATCCTTAGCCTATCCTGATCCTTAGGCTTTCTGAGTCTGATCTTTTAACTAACGCATGATTTCTAAACTCTAATGACTTAATTAATAATGGGCAGTCTCTTGAACATAGATTAAGCCTAGTCTTGAACTAAACTGCAGGCTCACCACTGAATCTCATAGTTAGTCTAGGCATAGTCTTAGTCTTAGTTTAGGAAACTGGCCCATAGAGTTATCCCATGTCTGATGCTTAAACTAATACAGAGATGATTAAACTAATCCTGAGTTGGCTGTCTTTGATGGCTTAACTAATCCAGAGTTTCCTGACTATGATTTCTGTGTCCCCCACTCTCTCTCGTTCACAGGGCTCCACGGCGTAAAAGTGGAGTTAGTGACAGCGCAGTAGGGTAAAAGGCCATTGTCAAACGGATTCTCAACATTATTCCATGGTGAGGCAATTAGCAAAAAACAACAGCGCCTCATTTGAACCTTTTCCTAGCAGGGAGAAGAAAGTGAATTTAACCCAAAAAAAAAAAACCCAGCCCTCCTTCACTTAACTTCTCATTCATCACAGAGAAACCTCAGGCCATAGAGTCATTATGGTGGCCCGTGGGAGACCCCCAGCTTTTTTTTCTTTTGCCCCGCGTGGCGACAGAATTGGATTCTGATTGCTTTTCACAGGAGATTTTTAATTAAAGGAGAATGAGAATGTGAGATTAAGCAGCGCTTCATGGTCCCATTCGCAGGGACAGAAAGTGGGAGAGAGAGAGAGAACTATCGCAGAAAGGAAAGCAGTTAAAAGGCTTCTTTACATATAGTGGCAATCGGCATTTTGGAACTGAAATGACTGACTGGCTCATTTGGGGGAAGAATGTGCTTCTGCGAGCCAATCTCATAAATCAGCAAAATGGAATAATACACCATCATCTATAGTTATAGGTAAAGAGTCACAGCACGGCTCTGTTAAACAAACGGAAAATTTTAATGAGAAGAGAGAGCAGCTTCATATTAACAATCTTGGACCTTAAGGGGGTGTAGAGACACTTCGGCTCCATTTGGAAGTAATAACATAGATATATTAATCTAATATATATGAACACGTCTATATTAATATATTCTCTATATTAATACAGATATACTAATGTAAAAATGTATGATTAAATCTATATTAATATTTTTAATATTTTGTTATCTATCCATCCATCATCATTATCTATCTATCTATCTATCTATCTATCTATCTATCTATCTATCTATCTATCTATCTATACATTCATCAGTATCTATCTATCTATCTATCTATCTATCTATCTATCTATCTATCTATCCAGATTGTTTATTTGACACATTCAAGTTGCCAATAAGAGAAAATACAATTCATTTTATTACTATACTAAAAGTCATAATAGTATTAATAATGTTTTGTGTTAATAATTTTACACTTAGTGCTGGCATTCATTTTAATTTTAAAAGATACAAGCAAAGTATATAAAACTTGCAACTGCACATGTACATGTATCTGTATAGTTCATGTCTTTTCAAAGTGCCGTGTTATGTGATGGACTATGTGTGGGTGTGTGTATATCATATATACAGTATGTATCTTGTCTGTGTCTATATGAAACGATAAAAAAGCACACAGTGTATATATTTATGTATGAGTGTGTCTCACAAACCTCTGTAATGAAGGCCTTGGCGCTGGCCGGACTCATGAAGAGGACCGCTCTTCTCAGCGTGTCCCTGTAGCGGTGCAGCTCTTCCACCCTCATGGTGCGGAACATGCCGGTGATCATCATATTGATGTTGGACTCCACCTTCTGTAGGGACACGTCCATGCCCTGCTGCGAGCTCCTGTCCAGAAAGTCCTGGATCCCCCGGATATCTAAAAACATTTCACACATAACATCAGCATCGGCTTGCCGACCTTGAGCCGATCTTCTTTTTACGACATGGGAAAAGGAGATCGGTTTGCACTTGAGTGAGTAAGAGTTTGGAGGGAACAAAACAAGAAGCATCATAAACATCAATGACTCCCATTTAGGAAATGGTGAAGACGAGGAAAACATTTCATTTACACCGTCATTTCTCGTCAGCAGCAGGCCGGTAGACGTTCTCGGCCTTCTCCCTTTTCACCAGGAGTTTGGCCATCAAAGGCTGTAGTGCGAAACGGAACATTAACATTCGCACTACCGGGCAAGAGAAAGAGAGAGAGAGAGAGAGAGAGAGCGGTACATTTGTCACTACAGTGGCAAGGCTGGAGTGCTGTCTCAGAATCAGGGAGCGTAAATAAAACATGAATCTCCCCAAGTCAGAGAGAGAGGGGGAGAGAGAGAGAGAGAGAGAGAGGGGATGACTGCATGCTCATCGTTCTGTGCGAGCGCCTCTATCCTTACTTCAAACCAATTCCAGCACACGGATGGTGGGGGGTTCAGATTGAGGAAAGAGGGGGGCAAGCAGAGCGTAGGATCAAAGCAGGTGGAAAGATGCGGGGAAGAGGCAGCAGAGGTGAGACGTGGAACGTGTGTTCCAGACATGGAGAGAGATGAAAAAGCTTTTCTTGCAAGCGGGGGCTGTAAGCGACGACTTTACGCACAGCTCTTCAAGGTGAAGCAAGAAAACTGCGGCTAGCTCGGCGACGGCGTCAAAGGCGACGGGCCTGATGACTTTATAGGATAGGCCGGGTACTGCTGAGTCAATACTAAAGTCAGTCTTCGGCTTTTTATTCTCCAAACTGTGTTAAAAGTGCTGCTGGCAATCATTTCTAATCTTAGATAGCACAATGCTGCAGATAGCATTAGCACTGAGTAACTTATCACAACTCTGCAGCTTCAAGAAAGCCAGTGGTGCAATCGTTTAGGATGAGAGAAAAAAAGTTCCCCTTTTTTGTTTGGAAGAGGGGAAAAGTTGTAGTGCAGTGATGCATGTCTTGGTGATGTTTATATTAGAATACATTTCACGAAGAGTAACATTTTTATTTTTAGATAGGGCAGCAGTTGCTACAGTGCATCCCAGACATTTACATTTATGGCGTTTATCAGATGCTCTTATCCAGAGCTCTTTCCATATCCTAATTACAGGCACAGTCTCCATGGAAGAACTTGGGATTTAGGGTCTTGCTCTGGGACGCGGTGGTAGTAGTGCTGGGTTTGAACCTACAACTTGATCCATAGACAAGTATCTACAGTGGTATAGAGATTAGGATTCTCATCTCTAGACCAAGAGGTGTTGGTTGTCTAGAGGTTAGGATACTTGGTCTTGGTGGCCTAGAGCAGGAGTTTTCGACTGGTTCTGTCCCGGGGACCCCATTCAGGCTAAGCAGTAGTCTGCGGCCCACTGTGTGGCCATGTGTGGGGGGAAGTATTTTTTTCTATTATTTTTTAGATATTTGCATTAAATTCATTTTCCTAAAGATGCTCAAAATATCTGGATATGTTTTGAAAAATAAATAAAATAATTTTAAAAAGGGATTTCAGTAGTGAAATTAGCTTGCATGTCACAGACCACCTGCATTGGGGTCTGTGTACCGCCAGTTGAAACTCCAGGTCTAATACACCAAAAAGTTGTGGGTTTGAATCCTTCCTCTAGCGTAACCAGCACTGGGCCTCTGAGGAAGACGCTTAACGTCAAGTTGCTCTCAGGGAGACATACCTTAAAAGTAGGAAATGAAAGTTGCTCTGCTAAATACAAGTGTGACATTCCGGGTTAAATTTAGTGTGAAGGTTTCAAACAACTGTTGAATATAGGAGAACTGTAGATCGCTATCAATGTTCTTATTAGAAACATGACACCAAATTTACATTAATATCACAAACAATTAACAGAACGTCTTTTGAAGTGGGTCCTCATTGACTATCCATTCTTAAGAAGAAATTTGTTCTTAAAACTCTTCTCAAAGATTCAGATGTTTGCCAGTGTTTTCTTGTTTAAGATTTGTTCCTAGGTACGAACAGAGTCTACAACAGCTGAAGAGATTTCTTATGCAAATTGTAATGCATACCTATGGGTGCCAATTAGAGTTTCTTAAACTCTACAGTTGTATAATATTAGGAACAAAGAAAATATTGATGAATGAGGCCCAAATTGTTGCCCAATGTTATATAAGCACTTATAAGACATACAGTCTAGATTGTACACTGTAAATTGCATGCATCTGTCACCTTGACTCTTTTCTCCACCAGTCAGATTTGGACCACAGGACCCCGTCTGACATGGCAATGTTTAGGTGTGCGCTCATGGAAGCGTGTATTTGTGTGGTGCTGGTATGAATGTATAAGATACAGGAGGACTGCTGGGGGATTTACACTCAATGATTGACAGTTTTTGACCATAGCAATGTTCTCTACTAAATATTTATGAGTTTGTTGACCACTGCCATGTGTGTAAGAATCCCAGCAATGGGGCTGGAAGTAATATGCTCATACCAGCGCGATGCAAACACAAAAACATATAGTCTGCTCTCATAGACCTTAAACATGTATCCACCCCATTTTATGGAGCTGCATAATATTGGAAAAAATCTAATTAACGTTGTAAAAAATATTCTGGAATGACATTTTTGTAGGGTAGTACATCTACTTAGGAAAAAAAACAATAATATTTAAGTACTAAATACTTTCGTTATCGTTAACTATTTTTTCTTGAACTTCATCCAAGAACCCTTTAATTATGTGATACTAGTGAACAATCAGCGGTGTGAGGCACTTGGTTACCAATTTTTGATACGTGCACTCGTTTGTGAGTAGACTAACATGGAGCTCAAATTGTGACACTTTACTGTACGGCCGCTGTTCCTCACAAAGTCACCAAATTCGACGCGATCTGAGAACCCATAGGCATTCTTGCAAATCTATAACCACCATGATCTGCACTCATCTTGTTCATCCTTTTTTCTGTTTTTTTCTCATAGGAACCCATTTGTTTTCTCCCATTAAGAATACAAGGGAAGCTATCTTCGCCTGTTTTCTGCCACGTCAGACCACCTCACTGAACACACCTCTGAATCTGTTTTAACCCGCACTTTTTTTTCTTTCTTTTATCGTCCCTCATTTTTCCCCATTCACTTCAATGTATTTTAATAAAAGTCTTCCTATTCCTGTTTTCATGTCACAGCTACAAAACTTGAGCAATTACACTGGCATTTTCTTGCAGAAACGGTTATAATATTAGTTATAATAGTTATATCAAGCAAACCTTTTGTGCAGATTAGTTTCTTAAAACCCTAAAAGCCTAATGAATAATTAACTGGCTTAATTGGCTAGACACACTGATTAAATGTCTGTGAAAGAATTAGCAGAATTTTCATATTAGTTTTCATATTAAATCTTCTGATTTTCACAAGCGGCAGAGTGAAAGAACATTTGCATCATCCACTTCCATGCAGAAAAAGGTCCAGCTGACTCTTTAACAATGTTGTAGCTGCAAAAAAGCTATTTCGTTCAAGCCCTGTAGAAATAAAAGTCTTTCCACTGTTCCTAACTTCTGTGGGTGGCGTGAGGTGCCGAGTCACCATGAAACAGAGTCACTCTTTTCCCTGTTGGGTTAATTAGCGGGGTCAATGGCCCCCCGTCCCTCCACTGAGAGGCTGCCACTGGATAGAGCTAAAAAGGGAAGACGAGGACAAGCACTGCAGCTTGCCGGAGGAGGGTCCAAGTCACCGGCGCCTCCATCTGTGCGCTGGATCAGATTTAAATGAATCCGGCGCCACATTTGGGCTGCGACTCTCTTGCCGGAGCTTTCTCGGCTTTGGCTGAGGGCAGGGCTCCAAGCAGACGGAGACTTGCGCCTTTAAAGATGTACACACACAAAGAGATACGACCCGGGCAGTTCTGAGGAGTAACAATGGTACAAACTTGACTACTTTTTCAGTAGCTTATTAGTAGTAAAATTTCATAATGCTGTCACTTTGAAAGTAACTAAGTTGTTTTTTACACCCGAAGAGACAAATATTGTTCTGCATTTACAAATGAGGGTAATTTCAACTACCAGGTGTTTCTGATTGGTGGTGAATTGGCAAAGGTGGGATTGCGTCACAGCTCCCTCTTGGCAGTTGCAAGTTGCAGTCCACCTCGGTCCAGATAGAAACAAAAGTCTGATCATAATCATAGCAAGTCGGCAATAATCTGCAGATTTTCTATAAGTCAGGGCAAAAGTACAGGAGTGTAAAAGGGTCACAGACTCTAGTCTTGGAGGTAGTGAGAGATTATTGACCAAGTTTTAATTAAACAAATATTAAAACAATATTAACTAATTGGCTACTTATCAATAAGTCTAATTCATATTGAGATTTCTAGCAGAAATAAATAATAATTTTCATATGTAGATATTATAAACATACATTTAATTATACTAATCACAGTTATTCCTATATGTACAGTATGCATTTATGACATTTACTGCACTAGCAAGTACACTAAAAAGTTTAAGAAACAAATATAATAATTGGAGAAAACAGTTGAGGAAAATTAGGGAAAAAAAAGGAGAAAAAAAATCAATAGATACAACAATACATATGGATAGTCACTGTCACTGTCAGTCAATGTAGAATGAGCCCAGATTCCAGCCTAAACATGTAATGTAACAGGTAAACAAATTAAAGCTGTCAATGATGAGTGTTTTAGCAGCTACAAAGATAAATATTAATACAAATCTCTCCTGCTAAAGGTCATTTTTACATTTGTCCATCTTCAAGACCAGCACCTGTGTGTTTTCCCTTCAGGAGCTGGTGTATAGCACCGCTGCTGCTGCAGGTATTGGATGTTTGCACAGTGAACAGAACTCTTTTGCAAGTGGCATGACCCAGAAGTGAATGTTACGCTTGTGAACATTTTTTGTCATAAATGCATATGGCTGTTCTTTAGTGTGTATTTAGCGTGTACTTTATTTCTGTTTTTGCCATTTTTCACTTCAGCACCAAATCGGGACTCGGAAAACAACTTGTTATTTTAGAGATGAATATTTTTTGAGAATTTTTTTTTTTCTTTTTACATAAAAAATGAATTAATGAACGAATGAATGATACACAGATTCAGAAATCCTCTCACCCAGACATACAAAAATGGCCTAGTACAAAGGTCAAGACTTTTGGCAACGAATGCTAACAGCGCCTTTTTCTGTCACATGTAATTATAATCAACTTTACAATCTCCATTATCATTAGCACCAATGACTGTCACTAGCGCATTGTGCCGCACTCCAGCTGTGCCGCTGCACAGCACCGGAGCAGGTTTTTCACTGGAGCCAGAGTCTGAAAAGTTTTCACACATCACTTCCATAATTAAACGGGTGCTGGCTCGTTAGGCAAATGTTGGCTTAATTGAATGCAGTGTGTGCAAACTCTGAGTAATGATGAAATAACAAGACGTCATGTTTCTGCACGGGTGTTTTATTTTCTCTTCTTTCATTTGGTTTTTCGCCACGAGACGGAAGTGAGACATTGGGCGCCCCAGAGAGACAACACCTGTGTGGTAACAGGTGGCATGGCATCTTGTAAAGCTAGGATGAAATGTAACAAACAGATCTCCAAGATGCTACAGAAGTCTTGTTAAAAGAAGGTTTGCAAAACATAACTTTTAGGCCAATTGCAGATGATTCTCAATTGTACTGAGTCTGCAGACTTTGGGGAATTTAGGAAAGATAGTCTTTCATCTAAAGATAGACTCATATTCTAGTCTTTGGTCTCAACACTTAAGTTTTGGTCCCAAAAGTATTGGTAAACCTGGTCATTATACCGATATCAATCAACATGGAATTGATGAAGATCTCCACTCTTCTGGAAAGGCTTTCCACAGGGTTTCAGATTGTGTTTGTGGTAATTTGGGACAATTCGTCCAAAATGCCATTGGAGAGGTCAAGATACTGATGCTGAATGAGAAGGTCCTCTCTTGAAATCTAGGTTATAGTTTATCCCAAAAGTTTTGGGTAAAGTTGAGGTCAGTGCTTTGCATGGGCCAGTCAAGTTCTTCTACACCAAACTGATTACTGGGGCATGATCTGAACTGTACCCATGAAGATTTCCCTTCACTAGAACTTAAAGGCCTGGTGTTCTTGGTGGTGGTCTAGTTGTAGGATGCATTCACCTTGTCCAAGAGTTTGTAGGTTCAAATCCTACCTCAAAAGTCATCTTCCAGTTATGTGTCTCAAATGCTTCAAATCTAAGCCATGAAAACCTGATTTGGTGTCAAGCACTCCTTCTATAAAGATATACTAAACAGGAGTGTGTCACGTCTGCGCCTCCTCCCTGACGCTCGGATTCGCCAGAGTATTAAACCTGACAGAAGAACACACCACACCCATGGACGCAGTGGGGATTCCCCTCCCGGAAGATGAGCTCACCATCATCCTCCACTGACAGGCTGCTCAGCAGGAGCAGCTCAATCAGCTGACCCGAGCACTCCACGAAGCACTGCCATTCATCCGGGCCCAAGCCGCGCCACCGGCCGTGACCAACACCGCGACCGCAGTTCCAGTTGCTGCTCTGCTGCCTCCTCCGCTGAAGACGCACGCTTCTCTCCCAGAATGCTATGCCGGGGACCCGGACGGGTGCCGCCAGTTCCTGATGGCCTGCGAGCTTTACTTTGCAGAGTTTCCAGCACTCACCGGAAAGAAGAAGGTCATGATACTACTTCAACGGCTCACAGGCAGAGCACAGGGATGGGCGACGGCCCTCTGGCATGTGCAGGCGCCGCTCCTGCAGGATTATCCGCGGTTTGTGGAACATTTCAAGAGCGTCTTCCATTATCCAGAGCACAGCAAAGCTGGGGACGAACTCCTGCTGACCTCAAACAAGGGAGCACCTCCGCTGCCAACTACACCGTTCAATTTCGCATCCTGGCCGCCGGAAGTGGATGGAACGAGCCAGCCCTCCGTGCCATTTACCGTCGGGGCCTCAGCACCAAAATCCGAGTGGAGGTCGCCTGCCAGGACAAGGGGCTCAACTTGGAGGAACTCAGCGCGCTCGCCATCCGCCTGGCCCAACATCTTCACGGGAAGTAGGGGAAGTCGACGGCATCCACGGCTCGCCTCACTCCAACTCGACCCTTTGTGGAGTGTCCCGTGTCCACTGCACCTCTAGCAGAGCCCATGGAGCTAGGATCATCGCGTCTGTCGCCCGAAGAAAGAGGCCGGCGCCGGCGGAATGGTCTTTGCCTGTACTGCGGGGCCGCGGGACATTTTATGGACGCTTGCCCCATACAAAGGATGCCGCGACGAACAGTAGCTGACCATACCCTTAGTGCTAACCAATTTATAAATTTTGGTGTTATCGTATTGAATGATTCACATGTGTCTGTTTCTGTTTTGTTAGATTCCAGATCGGCTGGTAATTTTGTCTCCCGAGCCCTGGTGTCTTCCCTGTGTGTGCCTGTGGTCGACATTGCCAGCCCCATTGCAGTTAAATCCATAGATGGCCATCCAGTTAACTCCAAACCCATTACACACATCACCTCACCCATCCACCTGCAGATTCCACCACACCACACCGAAAATATTCAACTCCTAGTACTAGACAACATGCAAACAGACCTCATCTTGGGCCTACCTTGGTAAAGAACCCACAATCCTCAAATAGATTGGTCCAGTGCATGCATTCATGCCTGGTCACCGTCCTGCACCCCGGCTCACATATCACAACCACTCTCATTACAGGCCACCTCCACTGAGAGCCCAAACGCACACACTCCCTTCACGATTCCAAATGAGTACACGGAGTTAGCTGAGGTGTTTAGTGTATCTAAGGCCACACGTCTTCTGCCTCACTGACCATGGGACTGCACTATTGACCTGTTGCCTGGCACTGCACTGCCCCGGTCCCAGGTCTATCCGTTGTCTGAGGCTGAAACCAAAGCAATGGAGGATTACTTGGCCAAGGCGCTCAGGAATGGGACCATTAGCAGGTCCACATCCCCAGCCTCTGCTAGCTTCTTCTTTATAGAGAAAAAAGATGGTGGCCTAAGACCCTGCCTCGACTACCGAGGGCTCAACACTGTCATGGTGATGTACCCGCACTCCTTTCCGCTTATCCCCTCGGCGATAGAGCAGCTCCGCGGGGCCAGGCTTTTCACTAAGCTTGACCTCCTAAGCTTGACTGCCTACAATTTAGTCCATATTCGAACAGGCGATGAGTGGAAGACAGCCTTTAGCACCACTTCTGGCTACTTCCACTACAACATTATGCTTTTTGGACTGGCCAATGCACCGTCATTCTTCCAGGTGTTCATGAATGACATGTTCCGCGACATGTTGAACCGCTACATTGTGGTGTATCTGGACGATATCCTGGTATATTCTCCAGATTACCCGATGCACGTTCAGCATGTCCGGACAGTCCTCCGTCACTTGCTCCAACACAGGCCAACATTATGCCAAGGCCAAGAAATGCGAGTTTCACCGAAGTGAGGTCACGTTTCTCGGCTACACCATTGGGCCGCAAGGGGTAGGGATGGATGATAAAAAGGTGGCAGCCGTAACTGAGTGGCCGGAGCCCACAACAGTTAAGGAGTTGCAGAGGTTCTTGGGATTCGCAAATTTCTATAGGCGCTTCATCTGGGGCTTCAGTCAAGTGGCTGCCCCCTCATGGCCCTCCTCAAAGGCAAACCTAAATGGCTTGTGGTCACGGACCAGGCCCACGCTGCCTTTCAGCAGCTCAAATCTCTGTTCACTCAAGCCCCCGTGCTTCAAATGCCTGACCCCTCAGAGCCCTTTGTGGTGGAGGTGGATGCCTCTGAGGTGGGCCTGGGGGGGTGCTGTCACAATGATTGGGGTCCCCGGAGAAGCTACACCCATGTGCCTTTTATTCCAGGAAGCTAACAGAGGCCGAGCAGAATTATGACATAGGTAACTGGGAACTGCTGGCTGTAAAGGGGGCGTTGGAGGAGTGGCGGCACTGGCTAGAGGGGGCTTGACATCCTTTTGTTGTGTTCATAGACTGGAATACATTCGACAGGCTAAGAGACTCAACCCAAGACAGGCTTGATGGTCCTTGTTCTTTGCCAGGTTGAATTTCTCCATCACCTACCGTCCTGGGTCTAAAAATGGCAAAGCCGATGCCCTGTATCGGTGTTTTGCGCCACTCGACGCTGTCAAGGTCCCGGAGCCCATTCTGTGAACCCGACGTCGTGGTGGCACCCATCACGTGGATCTGGACAGGGAGATCGCCCGACTGGTGGAGGTCCATCCCCCACCTGACAGTTGTCCCCCCGAAAGGGTCTTCATGCCAGAGCCACTGCAGGCTCGAGTCTTAGAATGGGCACACACTATACCTGCTAGTGGCCATCTGGGAATTTCAGGAACCTTGAGGCTCATGCAGCAGAAGTACTGGTGGCCCGCAATGTGGCAGGATATACAGAGAGCGGTTGCCTCCTGCTCCGTCTGCGCAGCCACCAAGAGCTCGAATCAATTGCCCACCAGAAAATTAATGCCCTTGCCGATACCTACCAGTGACTTGTGGATCTGCCGGTGTTGAACGGGTACACCACTATCCTTGTGGTAGTGGATCGCTTCTCAAAAGGTGTTTGTTTCCTGCCTCTGGTTTCTCTTTCCTCTGCCCTGCAGGTAGCCGAGGCTCTGTTCCAGCACATGTTCCAGGTGTATGGTATACCGGAGGACCTCCTCTCTGACCGGGGTCCCCAGTTCATCTCTCGGCTGTGGAAGGCATTTATGGAGAAGCTGGGGATCACCGTGTCTCTCACATCCGGCTACCATCCCCAGTCCAACGGGCAAGCCGAGCACACCAACCAGGAGATGGGGAGGTTCCTCCGGTCCTACTGTCATGCCCGGCAGCACGACTGGGCCGAGTACTTGGTTTGGGCCGAGTATGCCCAGAATTCCATCCGCCACTCCGCTACCAGCCTCACCCCCTTTCAAAGTGTGCTGGGGCATCAGCCCCCATCATGCCCATGGGACACTTCGCCCACCAAGGTCCCTCGGGTGGATGAGTGGTTCTGGAAGGGAGAGCAGGTCTGGGAGGGAGCACACGATCAGATTCAGCAGGCAGTTTGCCAGTTTGCTTGTCAGGCCGATCGGAGGAGGCGGGAGGCGCCAGTTTACTGGACTGGCGATCGGGTTTGGCTGTCAACCCGGGATTTGTGTCTTGGTCTCCCCTCACATAAGCTCACACCACGATACATAGACCCATACACCATACTTGAAGTTGTTAACCCTGTCTCTGTGAAACTGTAATTACTTGCTCACATGCGTGTCTCCCTTGTCTTTCAGGTTCCTCTCCTCAGGCCAGCTGTCTGGGGTCCGTTGGATCGGGGAGACGCAGACCCAAGGCTGCCAGGGGAAATCGACATCGAGGGTTCCCCCGCCTACCGAGTCTGGCAGTTGTTAGACTCCTGGCGGCGGGGTGGTCAGCTGCAATACCTGGTGGACTGGGAGGGGTACGGTCCTGAGGAGCAGAGCTGGGTGCCGGCCCGGGACGTCCTCAGTCAAGCCGTGATTGGGAAGTTTCACCGCTCTCGGCCGGACCATCTGGGCCCTCACCCTCCGGGTCGGCCCCCGTCAGCCACGGCCACAGCCGGGAGCTCAGCAGCCTGGTCAGCCATGCACTTGCCCTGTGCGGACAGGCGGGGGTCCTCGCCTCCCTTCGGGTGTGGTCCTGAAGGGGGGTACTGTCACGTCTGCGCCTCCTCCCCGACGCTCGGATTCGCCAGAGTATTAAACCTGGGGTTTGATGTGTCCTGTCTGGTTGTCTTAGTAACATGTGTCTACCCCTTTAAGGTTTTCCCACCAGTCACTCCTGGGTTGTCCGCGTCATTGGTGATGGGTTCCCCTTCCTTCCATGTGTCACTTCCTCATTGGTTATGTTTGTTTATGCTCCACTATTTAAGCCAGTCCAATCCAGTAACCATTTGTGTGTTCTCGTCTGCAGTGTGTTTTTGTTTTCTCCCGCTTCTCGCCAGCCTCTCACTTCGATCCAGCCTCAAGCCACGGACCGCGAGCCGACTGAAGCGCCCGATCGCCGCTGAATCCACCGAGCGCTGGTTAGCCAGTTAGCATCGCAGCTCAGCTAGCACTAACTCCAGCCAGCAGCGCGCCAGCCTCCGGGACTAGTACGGGTTTGTAGACAAGTTTGTTTTGTGTGTGTGCACTCAATAAAGAGCACTTTGGCATTGTAAAATCCCCACGTTTGCGTCCTCCATCCGCTACACGCCGGCACTAATGACAGACTGAGGCTTTTGAAAAGTATGCTGTATGCTTATTTCTAACCTAAATAATAATGAGTTCTAGTGGTAAGTGAGAGATCATTTGTCATTGTGAACACACCACAGCACAGCACACAGTGCACCACAACAAAATGTCACCTCTGCATTGGACCCATCAGTGAAGGAACAGTGAGCAGGTGTCATGGGAAGCACCCAGAGAACAGTACTTGGGTACCATACCTTGCTCACAAGTACCTCAGTGAAACCTTAACCAGTACGGTATTTGAATTTGAACCTTCTGATCACAGGGATCACAGATCACAGCAAACTTCCTAACTTCCTAACACTACCAGCTACACTAACTGGTAAGATACTCACTTCGGAACCAAAAGGTTGTGGGCTCCAGTATTAATACCACTGGTTCCTGGGCAAGACCCTTAATCCCAGGTTGCTCTCTGTAAATAGGAAATGGAAGTTGGATATGTGTAACCCCCTGAAGAACAACCCCATACCAATATGGCTTTAAGATTTGTATCAATTGTTAAATTTGTTGAGTGTACTTAGTGAGTCAGAAAGACCGCTTTAATATTTACATACTTAAATCCTGCCACTTACCATGGTTTAAGAGTTCGTCCTGTGATCAGATGGTTGCCGTTTCGAATGCCGGACCAATGAAGTACTTATGAGCAAGGTCCCCAAGCACTGCTCCCTGTGTGATGCTTATGTCAGTTGCTCACTGCTCCTTCACGGATGGGTCAAATGAAGAGGTCACATTTTCTTGTGGTGCACTGTGTGCTGTGCTGTGGTGTGTTCACAATAAAAAAATGATCACTCACTAAAAAAAAACAACTAAAACCACAACTAAAACAAAAAAAACTCAATGATGGCCTAGTAGAAAACTGAAAGTGGTAATCTGTATAACATCTAAGTCGTTTAAACTCTCCAGATTCAAATATTTGAAAAAAATTGAATGTCAGTCAGTAAATTTGAACTCCCCAGTTTGTTTGTCTGCTACTATAATTTTTGTAAAAACATAAAAAATAAAAAAAGTCACATAGTATGAACCCAGTCTTATCAGGCAGGTTCTTATACTGTTAGCTAAACCCTCAATGCTAAATTCAGCACCTTCCTCCCCCCCATCCATCTCAACAGTCATAAATATAAACCCAGCCACATCGAATCGATGCAGTGAGTGAGACCCAACCCCTGTGCCAAAAACTTTCGACTTGGGGAAAAACCAAGCAAGCAAACAAACAAACCCACAAGTAAACATTCCAACTTTTCCCTTTTTTCCAGGTCCGACGATGCTGATTACTGTTTAGCGGTTTTCTGCCACGACTCTGTCGTCGTCGTTGTTGCCGCTCCGCATCAAATTCCGGCGCTTGGCGGAAGCTTTGAGAGACACCCCGGGAGAAGCTTGGCGAGAGCTGTGAGCTGAATCCAAAGAGCTGGATCTGAGGGCCTCGTAGCTATGTGTGTGCTGATTGAGTGAGCCGGAGCCTCGCTCTCGCCCCACATCAATCCCAGCGCTAACTGCAGCTTCTCTACTGTGTCTAATGCTTTGACTGCGCCTCTCGACACCAGCCTGCAACAATGGGGCTGAAAAACAAACTTGCCTGCCACAGCACATCTTGCCGAAAAACCACAAGAGAGAGAGAACAGGCACGTTGGGGTGTGTGTGTGTGTGTGTGTACAAGTGCACAAGAAACATAGCTGGAAAACTGCAGAAATCTAATTTAAAAAAAAAACCAAATGTGTGAAATATATTCTTATTCTGGACTCTCACAGGTCAAAAAGGACAGCCTGCGATGATGAGAGAATAATGGGGTCATTCGTCTGTATCATTGCTAATTATAATCCATGGAAGGGGGGGGATAAATTTGATTTACCCTATCTGTTTCATCTACTCATTTGTTAAGCATGGGATCCTTAAATTTAGACAGTGTGCATGCTAATTCAGGCACATCCTGCAGTCAGACTACACGTAATTAATATTTGATTGTATCGCACACCGCTTTGCTGCCAGAGAAGTGGAAGAAAGCCGGTGGCGTTAAAGGGGAACGTACATGTTTATTATCCCACAGTGAACCTAGCATGTATTAGCATGTCAAGAGGATACTATCATGCTCAAAATGGATATTTACTATTCTACACATTTTAGCAAGTATATATTTTAAACATATACCTATTTTAACAAGTTGTTTTCCAAGCCATTTCTAACATGATAATTTAAGTGAAAGTGAGTGATTATTTGTCATTGTGAACATACCACAGCACGCCATTCACCAAAACAAAATATGACCTCTGAATTTGACCCATCTGTGAAGGAGCAGTGGACAGCTAACATAGTCAGCGCCCAGGGAGCAGTGCTTGAGGACGGTACCTTGCTCACTGAGTACTTCAGTGACCTTCCAATCATGGGGTGAACACCCCATCCAAGTTTTTCCGATTATGACTGATATCTGCCACCTCAAACCTTGAGAAAACAAAGTTATTTTACCACTAAAATGAACAGCATAATTCATGGTTCACCAGTCCAGCATGGCTGGCATAAGACTCATGAGGCGAAACTGCCATCTGGTCAACAACAATGTGGAAAAAACACAACCAGTTTCTTGAGCATTAATTAAGCCAATCCCCAGCCTAAAGTTTGATGCTAATGACGAGTCGGAGCAGATTTGGCTTTTATTAACGGCAGCTGTCCAAAAAAGTGACAAGTCACCTAGCCACAAAAGTAATGGGGGTACGGTCATATTTCTCAAATGTTTCTCATATATTTTCATTAGAAGGATAATAAGAGTTGGCAGACTGTTCAGACTCGAGGACAAGGGGCAAAAGGAGAGGGTTTGGTGCAGACGAATAATCTCATATCATGACTCATAGAGAAAAAAAAGAGTATAAATGCTTTAAGTTCCAAGTTTGGGTCTCATTCACCAACTGTTTTTTAAAGGAAATTTGTTCTTAAAACCCACTTACTCAGCTTTTACAAAAATTATGACATTCAACAATGTTTAATATTTGCACCCAGATAAGAATAGAATCTACAAATGGTATAGAGTACTCTTACACAAATTAAATTTGAAATATTATTCAAAAGTCTTAACGTAAGAAAAATGTAAGAAAAGAAATGGTGAACAAGACCCTACATAGGAAGAAGCCTTATGGTTTTGCCTGAGACAACAAATGCTAATGGACTATTATGATTTCTTCTTTAGGATCATTTTAGGTTAACGTTTATTTTAATTAACATATGCAGCTGACAATCTTAATTTATAGTTAATAGTATGCATAATTGAAGATATGGCTTTGATTTAGCATATCAGGTATCATTAGCT
This sequence comes from Distichodus sexfasciatus, assembly GCA_032718565.1. NCBI lineage: Eukaryota > Metazoa > Chordata > Actinopteri > Characiformes > Distichodontidae > Distichodus > Distichodus sexfasciatus. Next base: position 1,008,789 of record JAVGVS010000053.1, on the reverse strand, counting down.
TGTCATCATTAGCTATTTTTGAGTTAATTTTGACAGCTACTTTGTCAGCTAAAAATGCTTAATAAAAACTTTTAGTTCTTACTTTTAATTAAAAAAAAAATTCCCTTTAACCTACCCAGTAACATTGTCAAGCAAACATGATCATGTATTATTGCAGGAATTTTGTAGTATTTTTGCAGTTTCCCCTGGCAAAACCAGCAGAATGGTGTGCCTTATAGAATAAAACCAATTTGGCTATATTTGTACTCCACTTAATTTGAAGACACAGGGCGTCTCTCCCTCTTGAATCAATATTTTGTGTTCCATTCAGCCAAAACATAAAAGTGTGTTCATAAATTAAGACGCAATGAATCTGAGCGCTCCTGTTGCATCCTGAGCCGTTCCTTTATTAGTCAATCTATTTGTATTTATTCACTCAGTTTTGCAACTATTTTACATGTATGTTCAAATTAGCAAAAATATGTCATTAGCATGTGAATGCTAATCAGGTCAGGTATAATCAAAACTAGAGCTATTTTTTCTTCCTTCACTGGTGGCTTTAGATCCATAGTTTATGGCATCAGCATCTGATGACTGGATTCTATCTGCAAATGTCCCTTAGCCAATACAACCAATGGCAAATAAATATTTAGACAAGCTAAAATGAATTAAAAGTAAATAGAAATGAGTGATTATTTGTTATTGTTAACACAGTTCAGCAGAGTGAACCACATGAAATGTGACCTCTGCATTTGACTCATCTGTGAAGGAGCCATGGGCAGCCGACATGCCCAACTCGGGGAGTAATGCTTTGGAACTTTTATTCATTATACTTTAGGGGGAGAGACTGTTTAACAAAGTAAGCTCATGAATTGGAATTTTTTCACATTTCGAGCAAATCCCTGGCCAGGATTTCTACTTCCATCCTCCGGATTGGACTCCCTAGAGTTTGACTTAAGTCCCACGATGACTGCTGATAACGAACTTCCACATTGCTTTTGCTTTTCACATTCCCTTTGCTTTTGACACATCTTGACTCAACCCCCCACCCCGTGTCCGGTCCGGCATCCTCAATGCTGTGACGCCTCTCAAGCGGCACTTCAGACGGATTCTAATCACTTCCCGCATTGGAAACATGCATTTGCACATATTTCCCAGGAGGCAGCTGCCATATCGGCATGATTACGTCGAGCGAGATTGGCTATTTGGAAAATGTACCCTATCGAATCAGCCCCATTCCAGGTCGCCAGTTACTAGTACATAAAGTAATACAGTAGGTTTATAAATCAGCTGATTGGCAGTGGTCGGTCAGTGCCAGGGTAGGATAACCCTTTAAGAAATATATATTTAAAAAAATCTAGCACTTCTCAACAAGCTCTATTTCAAACCCACTGAAGCTGGAAGTAGAGGACAGTGGGGAAGCAAAACTCAATTTGACCAAAAGGGCTGAACAATTAATCAAAAATTAATTGAAACTGATGTCTTGGTATTGTAAATAAAGCTAAAACTAAAAGAAATTATTTGAAAACTTAAATTGAAAAACAAATGAACAAAATGGATAAGCATTAATGCAGCTCAACCAATCCAACTAATAACAGGGATGTACCAAGCTAAATCTTTTTGACATCTGCATTTATTCAACATATTCTTGCCCTTGACAGTTATTATGATTATTTTTATAGTTCTTTTAATTATTAAACATAGGAAAGAAATTTGCCAAGTTTTATGTTTTAAAATTCACCAAATTCCAGTCCTGATTTCATGGATTAAATTCATCAAAAGTATTTCTCTAACAACCATTGTTGCTTTAAATGACGCTTCAGTTCAGGGACATTTGACATGCACTCACTCTACTGTATAAAGTTTTAAAAAATTATCTATATGCATATATATATATATATATATATATATATATATATATATATATATATATATATATATATATACACACATACATATATGTACTGTATATTTAACTGTTATGACAAACAATAAAAATCCCAAAGCAAACTAATCACTGACTAATCATAATAAAAGTAAATGTTCAGTTAGTTGTGATATTGCCCATCATTATTTAATTAATGGGCCAAAAACCTGTTTAAAAAGTGTAAGCGATGGAATGGAAAAAGTTGAAAAAAGTTTTTTTTTCTTCTCTAATTCCTCTAAGACGTTTAAACTATATAATTTAAACTACCATAGAATTGAAGAATACTCGATTAACTACTGAATTGCACAGACATTTCATAAATTTGCGTTAGAGTGCTCAAGATTCAAGATTCTTTATTTGTCACATGCAAATTATAATCAAAGTCAAAGTAAACTTTATTGTCACCTCTGCTATATACTGTACAGATACATAGAGAGACAAGACGACGTTGCTCCAGTTTTAACAGTGCAGTAGAAAATAGGGAACAAAGAACAAATAAGGCACATGGAATAAACAATATATAAATATACGTTTTAAACTAGACAAGGAATAATGAATATAACTTTAACCTAGAATTAGAAATAGAGGTGGATAGAGAGACAGTTTGGATGCAGTATTGCCTACAAAGTGGAAATTGACTTTTACACTGGATATGCAAGAGGTTATAACAGTTATAATATGAAAAAAATTCTATATCCAGTCTATTTATACATTCAATGTTCGATATTTGTGCAAATAAGTGGCGGCAGTGCAAAAATTATTATTGCAGTGTTGCATCAACAGTCATTTGAGGAGGAAATAGTCTGTATAGCAGCATATGTATCACAGCAACGGTGACGTGTAAAGTGCAGTGGTGCAACAGAGTCAGTTCACAGTCCGGGTGTGTGTGCGGGGGGACGTGTGAGGGCAGGAAGTGTGTTCAAGAGTCTGATGGCTTGTGGGAAAAAACTATCATGCATTCTGGAGGATCATGTCCTGATGCTGCAATAGCGTCTGCCAGATGGGAGGAGTGTGAAGGATGTGAGGGGTCAAGCACGATGCAGGAGGCCCTCCTGATGCAGCGTTTTCTAAAACAAATGCACCGCACCCGGCAGCCAGCTGCTGAACCTAATCTCTGTACGCCGACTCATCGTTGTTGCTGATGAGCCCCACCACGGTCGTCATCGGCAAATTTGATGATGTGGTTTGAGCTGTGCAGGGTGGTGCAGTCGTGGGTCAGGAGCGTGAACAGAAGTGGACTGAGAACGCAGCCCTGAGGAGCTCCTGTGCTCAGTCTGATGGTGCTAGAAACATTGTTGCCGATTCGGATGGACTGAGGCCTCTCTGATAGAAAATCCAGTATCCAGTTGCAAAGTGAGGTGCTCAGTCCCAATCCGCTCAGTTTCACACACAGTCTTTGGGGAATGATGGTGTTGAATGCTGAACTAAAGTCTATGAACAGCAATCTAACATAAGAGTCTTTACTGTCCAAGTGAGAGAGGGAAAGGTGAAGTGCAGTGGATATGGCGTCCTCAGTTGACCTGTTTGTGCGATAGGCAAACTGCAGCAGGTCCAGTGAGTGGGGGAGGTTGCTTTTCACCTGTGCCATGACAAGTCTCTCAAAGCACTTTATGATGATGGGTGTCAAAGCAATGGGACAGCAGTCATTCAGGCAGGATAGTGAAGATTTCTTTGGCACTGGGATGATGATGTTGGACTTGAAGCACGCTGGGACGATCATCTGGCTCAGTGATGTGTTGAAGATGTCTATGAAGACCTCGGCCAGCTGATCAGCACAGTCTCTGAGCACAGGACCTGGAATGTTGTCTGGACCGGCAGCCTTTCGTGGGTTTACCTTGGTGAAGGTTTTTCTCACGTCAGCTGCAGGTAGCAAGATGATCTGGCCAGTGGTGGGAGGCATGGCTTTCGTCATGTGCATGTTGTTCAGTGCATCAAACCATGCGTAGAACTTGTTCAGCTCCTCAGGGAGTGTGGAATCCTCCTCACAGCTGCTTGGTGCTGGCATGTACTGAGTGACAGCCTGGATGCCTAGCCATAAGCTGCGAGAGTCTTTTGTGTCTTTGAAGTGGTTCTGGATCTTTTGTGCATGTGCTCACTTTGCTTGTTGGATGGAGCGAGAGAGGTTAGCTCTGGCTGTTCTGAGAGCAGCTTTATTCCCAGGCCAGAAAGCAGTATCTTCTCTCTTAGCTGTGCATGCACCTGTGCTGTGAACCACAGGGCTTCTCGTTGGCTCTAGTGGTGACGTCCTTTAAGACGGTAACATCCTCTATGCACTTGCTGATGTAGCAGGTCACAGATTCTGCAAACTCATCCAGGTTAATGCAGCCTCTGTACGTCGACACCTCTTTGAAAACATTCCAGTCCGTGCACTCAAAACAGTCCTTGAGTGCTGAGACAGCTCCACTGGGCCAGACTTTGATGGTTTTCCTGGCAGGTCTCATTTGTTTCAGCAGTGATAAGTATGCGGGCTGCAGCATCACTGTAACATGATCAGAAGATCTGATATGTGGGCACGCTGCTGCATTGTAGGCACCATGCACATTGGTGTAGATTTTATCCAGGCAGTTCTCCCCCCTCATAGCAAAGTCTACATGTTGATGGAATTTGGGGAGAACTGACTTCAGGTTTGTTTGGTTGAAGTCGCCGGCAATGATGAAAAATCCATCCAGGTGCACGGTCTGCAGCTTGTTGATAGCCTCGTACAATTTGGCTAGTGCCAGGTTAGCATTAGTGCTAGGCGGCAGGTACACAGCTACAACTAGCACCATGGAGAATTCTCTCATCAGGTAGAACGGGCAGCACTTTATTTTGGCGGTGGAATTGTGCATTTTTTTCCAATTTTGAGCAGGAAGTAGTATACAGGTACAACATGCAGTGAAATGTATCCTGATCCACTCTTGACCATGCAATTAAGGCAAAAATTAAAAATAAAATAATGAAAATAAAAAGGAGATACAATACAAACTTGAATAACTTAAAAATAAGGAGATACAGGGAAAGAGATAAAAAAAAGAAAATAAACTATTACTTGTATATGTCACAATTTATTTTCTTTTTATTATCTCTTTCCCTTTATCTCCTTATTTCTAAGTTATTCTAAGTTATTTCCCTTTATCTCCTTATCTCTAAGTTATTTTAAGGTTCTATTGATCTCCTTGTTATTTTATTATTTTTATTTTTAAATTTTCTGCCTTAATTGCATAGTCAAAGAGCGGATCAGGATACATTTCACTGCATGCTGTACCTGTATAATTTGCATGTGACAAATAAAGAATCTTGAATCTTGAATCTACTTATATACAATAAGGTGCAATGGGTTTAAATGGTGCAATGAGTGCAGTGTGCAATGTTTTTAAAGTGCCAAGTGCAGCTGCACAGCAAATATCGGACAGTAAAATGTCAGACAGTATAAATGATCATACAATATGAGTTGAGAGCCAGTATGGAATGACAAATTAAGACTTTTAGAAAAAAGACATGTCCTAGTTTAGAAAACGGATGGCCTGAGGATAGAAACTCCTCCTGAGTCTCTCTGTTTTGGCCATGATGGTGCAGAACATTCTGCCTGATTGCAGAAGATGAAATAGTCCATTGCCGGGATAAGACGAGTCCTTTACAATCCTAATTGCCCTGGTCCTACATCTCTTGGTGTAAATGTCCTGCAGGGAAGGGAGAGCTGACGTGCAGCAGCACTCTGCTGCCTGGATCACTCTCTAGAGGGCTTTCTGGTCCTGAACATAGCAGTTCCCATACCAGGACAAGATTTTGTGTGTGACAATGCTCTCCACAGCACCAGAATAGAAAGCTTTCAGAATGGTAGGGGAAACCCCAAACATCCTCAACTGTCTAAGGTGGTACAGACGCTGTTTTGCATTCTTGACTTGAACATTAATATGTTCAGCCCATGTTAGGTCCTCAGTGATGTAGACGCCAAGGTATTTGAAAAAACACACCTTTTCCACTGGAACACCGTTGATGGTGAGGGATCTGTAGTAATGGTGTCTCCTGCTGAAGTGCACCACCAGCTCCATCATCTTGCTGATATTCAGCTGAAGGCGGTTTTCCTGACACCAGAGTGCCAGGTTCTCCACCTCATCCATGTAGGCCATCTCATCATTGTTGGAGATTAACCCCAACACCATTGTGTCATCTGCAAACTTGACAATGTTGTTGGAATTGTGAGTGGCCACACAGTCCGAAGTGTAGAGTGAATACAACAGCGGAGAGAGCACACACACCAGTGGTAAGCAAACTGAAGTGGGTCTATGTTGCTTGGGATGGAGGAGATGATGTGCTTAATCAGTCTTTCAAACACCTTCATAACTACCGATGTCAGTGCAACAGGGCGGTAGTTATTCAGGCATGAAGGTTTGTTATTCTTGGGCATGGGGACGATGGTGGATTTTTTGAAGCAGGTGGGGACCACGGACTTTGCCGGAGACTCGTTGAAGATGGAGGTGAACACACCTGATGGTTGGTCAGTGCAGCAGCGCAGCAGGCACCCGGAGATACCATCTGGACCCGCCGCCGCCTTCCTGGTGTTCACCCTCCTCAGCGCCGCATGGACGTTGTGCTCTGCGATGCTGATGACGTCACCGCCCTCAGTCGCCAGGCTGCTGGTTGCGATAGCCACCTGGCTAACCTCTAAACGGGTGTAGAATGCATTCAGCTCATTGGCAAATGCAGAGTCAGTGCTGATCTTCGTGGTGTCTTTAGCTTTGTAATCCGTTATCACGCGCAGCCCATGCCACATGCTTTGTTTGTCGCCCTGATGAAATTGTGATTCAATTCGCTGTCTGAAATTGTGCTTGCAAACTCGAATCCGGTGGCGAAGGTCATAAGAGGCTGCTTTGTAAGTGTTCATATTGCTGGTAATGAGAGCGGTGTTGTAAGCAGCAGTTCGGGCGTTCACAGCAGTACGAATCGATCTGTCCACCCATGGCTTCTGGTTAGAAAAGGTTCTAACTTTCACCATTGGGATGACTTCATTCGCAAGCTTGCTAACATAGCTAACTGCTACATCCGCAAACTCATTGATGTCGTCTGCGCAGGCTTAGAACATGTCCCAGTCTATGCCATCGAGCGTGTCCTGCAGCGTAGCCTCTGATTGGGCAGACCAGCGTTGCACCTCCCTCATGACCAGAGCCTCACGACAAAAGCTTTGTTTATATTCCAGTATGAGGAAAATGGCAGAATGATCAGATTTTCCAAAAGCTGGCTAAGAAGAGACTTTAGAAGCCTGCTTGTACAGTGTGTAACAGTGGTCCAGTATGTTAGCTCCTCTTGTCAGACATGTAACATGTTGATGAAAGTTCGGCATAACTTGTTTGAGGTTTGCCTTATTAAAGTCCCCGGCTACAATGAAGCTGCGTCTGGGTGTTTGTTTTGGAGCGCACACAGCACATCGTGCAGTTCGGATAAAGCTGTACCTGTGTCTGCATGGGGTGGGATGTAGACCGCCATGGCGACGACCGAGGTGAACTCGTGAGGCAGGTAGAAAGGGCGACACTTTGTGTTCAGACATTGCAGATGAGGCGAGTAGCAGCTGGAGAGAGCAGAAACACTCCAGGCATCGCACCACTTGTTTTTGATCATGAAACACACTCCTCCACCTTTAGCTTTGTTGGACTCCACCATTCTGTCCATGCGGAACACAAAGAATGAGTCCGACGGCCGTACGGCTTGGTCCGGCATGGTGGGGGTCAGCCATGTTTCAGTAAAGCATGTAATGTTTAACTCTGACCCAAAGATCATCCAACTTGTTATCTAGTGACTGAACATTAGCCAGCAGCATACTCGGCAGTGGTGTGCGGTGAGCTCACTCTCTCATTCTGTTGTGGACACTTCCGCGTTTCCCCTGGTGCTTCTTTGTTCTGCGCCGCGGGTCAGCATCGTGTCCACTGTTGCCATCCGAGCCACATAGTATCTCAGACAGCCATGACAGATCAGGCTCAAAAATGGTCGAAATTATGGGCAAAGTCTGATTTTCTATTTCCAGTAGTGTTCTACCATCATAGGTAACTAACCCTGATGATTTTTGCACAATAGAAAGTAATAAAAATAAACAAATAATGAAAAACAAGCACAGTCTGGACAGAGCGGTCAGGAAGGCGTCTGGACGTGACTGCGCCATCTTGGCTCGTCACTATTTGTAGATTCTGATTCCTAGGAAACAAACTTTGAATTAAAAAAATATTGGTGAATGCCAGAGGCTCCGTGAAAACTGCTTAAGTGGGCTTTAAAAACATTTCCTTTTAAGAGTAGTTGGTGAATGAGGCCCATTGTTCCCTCTGTTGAGGAGACTAGCTCAGGAGAGGGATCTTCCGAGTCAGTGGTCAAGTGCTCAGCAGGCTCAAGGCAGTGGTTGGGAGGCTGGGGTGACTGGGGGATGATCTGGCCGGCTTTATTGCTGCGGAGTGGTGAGGTACATGGGTGCGCCCCCCCCGTGCTGACGTCACTGAACGCCGATCCGTTTCTCTTGAGGGAGAGACACTTATTTATCCCAAACTCATCCTCCTGCAGCTGAGCACGGCCTCCGCAGGGACTGACAGGGAAAGATGGAGTTCCTCTCTGCCTCCTTCTCACACACAGCTGGGCTCTGTTGGTCTCTCTTACTCTCTCCCGCTCTCTCTCTCTCAAATACACACCAACAGGCATACACACGGTCATACACACACACACACACACACACAGAAATTCAAGTGTGCCCACACCCGCAGGGTGCTCTAATACTCTGTCTCTATCTCTACCTCTGTCTCTCTTTTCTCTCCTGTTTCCCTCCCTCACTCATTGCCGGACAGCCACTCCATTTCAAGTGCTTTTCTGGCCTGTACATGCTTGAACACATGCAAGGAAGCATACATGCACACACTACACTGAGAATGTTATCAGTGGAATCAGAATACGGCTGTTGAGTTAAATTATAACGAGCAATTTGAAAATAGATGATCTAATTGAGACAGTTTAACCCATGGATTTATTCAGATTGGATTGGGACGGTAAAATTGCTTGAGGCAGAAAATTCTGAAATATATTCTAAAAGCTTAATTTATTATGAATTACTAATACAAAGTAGCCAGAAAATATGTTGAAAAATATTTCCCAAGCTATTCTACTTTTCGGTAGGGTACCTATGGAAATCACCATGAACCATGCTAATATTAGACACCAGGGAAGAATTTGCATTACTTAGCAGAAATTAGCATTAGTTAGCAAACTAAAGATCAGTTGTGTTTGCGTTTCTCCACATTGTTACATCCAGTAAATGTTGCAGGGAAACACTAAAACTGATCATCAGTAATGATTTTAATTTTAATTTTGATTTGGAATTGTGGCCATAACGAGGCAGGCCTCACATATATATGTGTTTAACTCAGGCTCTGGGCGGCATGGTGGCGCAGTGGTTAGAGCTGCTGCCTCACAGCGTGAAGGTCCTGGGTTCGAACCCCAGGGACGGCCGTAGGGCCCTTCTGTGAGGAGTTTGCATGCTCTCCCCGTGTTTGCATGGGTTTCCTCCAGGTGCTCCGGTTTCCTCCCACAGTCCAAAGGCATGTATTATAGGTTAATTGGTGACTCTAAATTGGCCCTTAAGGTGTGAATGTGTGTGTGACTCTAAATTGGCCCTTAAGGTGTGAATGTGTGAGTGTGTGTGCCCTGCGGTGTGTTGGTGCCTGCCCAGGGCTGTTTCCTGCCTCGCGCCCGAAAGTTGCTGGGATGGGCTCCGGTCCCCTGTGACCCCAGTTGGGATTACAGCGGTTCGGAAAATGGATGAATGAATGAACTCAGGCTCTTATAGCATACTTTTTCATCCATATTTTAGACTTCAAGGTTCACATCAGGATTCAGCCTCTCTTTGGCATGCCACAATGTAATTAACAAGCGCCCTGCTAAAGTATAAAACATATTCACAATACCACATAGTTTTGAATCAGCCATTAATGTTGTTAATGTCATTGAAAAAGAACTGCACAAATATTGGACTCAACTTCGACTTAATTTTCAAATGGTCCACTTTCAGGGGGCAACCTGAACATGCACAAAGAATTCTTATTTTTAAAAAGATATTTTCTTCACAGCTCTTATAGACATATAGTGACCACATTGGAAACAATTAGACCTATCTACAATTTCTTGACTGCTGATGCAAAGGAGCTCACTCAAGGAACCATTAAGAGGAGATAATAGTACACTGGCGCTGCTTTCTTACCGTAGTCGGTATCGTAGAAGATAATGAACTTCTGCCAGGCATATTCCATCACCACATGGAAAATGACATCGTTGAGGTAGACGGGCGGCCGGACGAGGAGCGTGTAGTCGTCAGACTGGCCGTGGCTGGTAGGGGGGCAGCTGGAGCGAGGGGTGCCGGCTGGTGCCCGCTGGATGAACAGGTGGGGGATGTGCATGGCGTCGGCCAGTGACTGCAGTGAGCCGGCAGACATGCAGCCGATCGAACTGACCAGCGCCAGTATGCCTCTGTTCATCAACTCACAGGCTGAAAAGAGAGAGAGAGAGAGAGAGAGAAAGAGAGATATGAGCTATAGAGTCAAATTAGCTGATGGAAATTACATGTGGTCAGTTTGGACTGTGATGTAAAATTGCTTATTGCGTGAGGCTGAATTTGTAGTACACTGATTGGTTCACTGATAATAGTATTGTTTTGGCTCTGCCAGTTCCTTCTCCCTACACACTTCACTGATGAACCTAACTGAGGTCAGTTGTGAAATTTGTTTGCTCAGTTATTACACACTTAGTATCGGATAATCTGGTCCCAGTGTTGGGCAGTAGTAACTAATGCTAAAATTTGCTAGGGCACATTGCTGTGCGTCATGGTAATTGGTTACTTAGCAAATAAGCTTTTCACTGATTTATGCTAGATAATGTTATTTTGCACTAGAACAGAAAGTGCAGAATATCATGTTAATTCATTTAGCACTATTAATACACATATGCTTTGACATGTCTCTTAGTGTCAGCAATTTCTACTGGCTAATGCTAATTTCCACAGGAGCACTAATGAAAATGGCATTGTGTCACATTAGCATTAGATGCTAGCGGAAATTAGCATTAGCTACTTTGTGACCTAGCAAAAAGGCTAGGATAAGGCACTATCAGAAATTAGCATTACATAGTGGAATTAGTGTTAACAATGTAATGAATACGCTTTGCTAGGTCACTAACTAGCAAAATCTCTAGTAGATAATGTTAAAGTCTGCTGTGACACATAAATTGCAGTGTTTCGTGCTTGCATTAAATTAGCATTAGCTAACAAAAGTTGGTGTTAGCTAGCAACCTAGCAATGATAATTGTATTTTTCTTACACATTACACACATTTTCTACACTTTTAGATCTACAAAAAGTGTGTTGAGGGAAGCCTGCATTTTTTTGCTGTACTTGCAGCTTTTAAAAACAGAAAGAAATATATATACAAACTGTATAATGTATGTGTACTTTAAGAAACATATAAAGACTAAAAGCCATGTACCACAGCTCTGAAGAAAAAAGTCTCACTGAATCACTAAGCACAGCTCCATTTAGTAGTGATTTTCTTTGTCACTTTGAGAAACTGCTATCATGTGCCTCAACCTCCACAAAAGCCCCCAACCAGAATTCAGTGAGCGAGCAATCAGTCTGCCTTTTTCCACAGCCTTAATTACTAATGTGGAACGCAGTCCAAATATCACAATTTCCACTCCATTTAGAAAGACAATTCAGCTTCCGAAGGCACTTTGCCATTCGAATGACTGCGGCAACAACTGCAGCAAAGGGCTTGTGGGTCTGAGCTGAGAGGGTGCAAAAGTTTTGGATAGAGGTGCAAGGTGCTCTAGGCTGGAAGTTGCAAAACACTTTACATAAACAAATCCATTATTCAAATGCAAAGTTTGCAAAAAAGCTGCCTGGCGATCCATCATTAGAGGGCAAGGGGCGGTGCTCGCGAGTCCTTTAAACTTTTCTCCTCACTTCTTGCTGTCTTTCTGCTCGGCGAACAGCGACTTTGATGGATGTTTGTGCAGTGGTGTACAGTAGCCCATTTCGGACACTTCATATCGCCGCCCCTGGTTTCTTTACGATAATCAAGGCTATTTGGAAACAAAGGCTTGACGTTTTCCTCTGCCCCAACAGCCATATGCCCCCTGACCCACCTCCTCTCCGCTATGACCCTAATCCTCCCTCCCTCCCTCCCTCCCTCCAGCTCTCCACCCAAATGCTGATGCCAGACACAAGCATGCATCGCACTAGTCCTGTTTCAGGTCTTGTCGCGAATGGTGAAAACTCAGAGCACGACGGGCGAACAATGCAATTTGCTAACTCAAACAAAAAATGATGTTCAAGTGGGAGCAGGACAATGGCAAAGGGCGGACGATTGTGGGATGTCAAGGACAAGAGCTGAAAAAGCAGAAAGAAACAACAAAAACAGGGAGAACAGGGATGCAAATGCTAGCACTGGCCCTGAAACAAGTATCTGTTGTACCAAGTCTGAGTTGAAGTCTGAGTTTGAAAATAATGCAGCTACAGGCCAAAAGCAATGATGTTTAGGTCAGAACACAAGGTGCAAAGACTGTTGAGAAGTTTGGTGACCACATGCAAAACATTTGCTTTTGATCTCCAAACTGAAAATTAAAAAATAGACATTAGATGTCAGTGGGGTCTACGTCAATGTCCCGAGCTCAATACTAGACGTGCCATAAAGGAGGAATAAAATAAATCAATTTCCTCAGAAATGTCGCACATGTCCGAATGTTCCATAATGCTGATAAACCTTTGGTGCAATTGTCTGTCCTCCAAATAACAAGCAATTTTATTCTAAATGTCACCAGAGTTGATGCAAAACACAGCTTAAGAATAAGACCAATGTGGACAGGTGCTTTATAGGTTCAACAAAAGTTAATTACCAAAAGTAAATGAATTTGGGAAGTTCAGACCTTATAATGTGTAATTCCAAATTACTTAGTACTCAGTTTAAAAATAGAAAGTCAAAATCTAAGACAAAATACATCTGTCATGTCTCCAGACCTGAAACTCAAGTGTGGAGATATAAAACAAGACAAGAGTTTACTGATAGCGGCAGGGCAGAAACAATATCCAAAAACCTGGGGTCAAAATACAAGAAAGGCAGAAGTCTGAAACAAATCCAAATTGACAGGCAAATGGGTACTCCAGAAGAGAAGTCAGGGTCAAAAAGACAGAAGGTGGAGTGCATGAATAAATCCAAATAACATATAAAACGCAAAAAAACATTAGACAAAAAGGGTCAAATACCAATAGCAGTAAACAGTAAAAACTCAGTTCGCAGTCTCATAAATCACTGGCAATACTTTGCAAAATAACAATACAGACAAAGGACTATTAATAAAGGATATAGTGAGACATTCAAGAGACTACAAGATTCAGAGGGTTGAATCCCAAGAGAGCCTAAAAGCACCATGGGGTCCCTGAGCAAGACCCTTAACCACATAATCCAGAAACACCAAATACAGATACTAAGAAATACAGAAACGCTGCATAACCTGAGTTTTAGTTTGTGGGTAGGTAATACTCTTATCCGGAGGCAGAGGTAGAAGAAGACCCCAAATGGACTTCAGTGTGCCCTTACTTTGGGACTCCTACAATATCAGAAGTCAGAAGTGAAAATATAGACAGCATTCCACTCTGAGGGGCAGTTACCATACAAGTTATGTCACTGGGAGGCATTTGAACAGAAAAGAAACTTACAAATCCATCTAATTCTAGGGTCAATATGCAGCAACTTTTAGTGTGCCTGTAAAGCAGTTTTAGTCCCAGTCCTGAAGATGATCCACATGCTACATGCCTGTACTTGCCTCAGGTGTGATGGAAGAAGAGACAAATTTGGATGAAAAAAAGGGGATCGTCTGGAAGGTCCAAGAATTGGGATGAGAGGCACTGCCATAAACCACTCAGAAATTAGAGGTATACCAACAAATAATGCAACTAGAAAAATAATGGCAGAGAGAAAGAGAAACATTGAATGCTTAAATGCATGTAATACATTTAAAACAGTGAGGAAGCTAGCTAAAAGTGCTAAATAACAATGTTGCATGGCAGCTTGTACTACTATATGGATTTTGACATGTAACAACAAGAATGACTGACCATTGCAGTAAAGAAAATTTGTCACATGAAACAATCACTTGATTCACCATGTTTCATTTTAATAAAACTCTTCATTGGCAAAGAGAATTACCGGATTGCTTCTCAGATAAGGATACATGTGATTTTGCCTTTCAGCCATTCAGCCATATTAAGGTTGTTTATAAGAGAGTTAACTCAGAATGGAACACAACGTTCTTGTCAGGAGCGTGCTAAATGCTGCCCCCAAATTCTTCCTACTCAAGAAGTTGTTTTCCACACATGCTGTCCAAAATGAAAACTAAACAGCATCAACAACCAGCTACAACTTTAGCACAGGTAAGAACAAGTTCAGTTCTGGTTTACAAACAGGACATAGGCTCTAATCAGGAAGCAGCTCATGTATCCACCACATTTCATCCCCATCGTTGTCATGAAAGACAGTAGCTTTGCAGGCAGAGATTACAGAATGCCAGCATGATGTCGAAATGCACTGCTTACTTGCAAGCTTTCATCATTTTGCTAAAATTATTCATCCACAACCAGAGACACAGCTGTATATTACATCCAGATAGAAGACACAAGATACAACTCAGTACATGATGTGTTTTATGTAATGTGTTACTTTGTATTAACAATTTTTCTATTTAATTTGGTACATCTGTATGTTTGAAGCCTCATACCTGTTAAACATTGAACCAATTTCTGTTGTCAGTTTCAAACAACAAATGATTAATGGACTTATCAAGAAACTGAAGTTTGTAGTTCCAAACCTGTTATCTTTACTGTAAAAAAGGAACTGGGTTTGGGCCAATAAAAACCAGCAGCCTGTTGATATAGAACCAAAGGCTACAGTTAATGAGTGAGATTCAGACACAAGTGCAAAAGCTTGCAAGTACAACTACAAAATCGTTAAGTCTTTTCCCTTGTCAGATCTTACTGCTGTGAAATTGCTGACCAACCAGCCCCATAATTCGTAATAATGAGTCAAATCTTCTCTGGCTTATCCTGCTGAAAAGTACGCAATTACTACACCAACCCCGGAACATATGCTTTAATTAGCTAAACCAAAGGCCTTCACCTCTTCCCCTAATATAAACTCTTTATGATTAACTGTCCATCAGCCACACAATACATATAAAAAAAGAAAAATGACTCCTCAAGCTGATCCCGGGAAAAGAGCACACTTACTGTGACTACCTTCGAGCAAGTGCGTTAATTGATTAAATGAAGTTTTTTTTAAGCTGAATAAGCTTACCTCAAGTTAACGAGATTTGCTTTAACGAGAAATAACGTTCGCAGCGCTACATTAGCCCTGTGTCAAGGATTGGACCGGCTGAAAAACGGATCGACTGGATAATCCTTCCTTATTAAGGCACTATTATAAATTAGCACCCCCGATCCTCCACCACACATCGTCCACGAGGTGCTGGACTCCCTGCGTCAATCGATCGAGATAACTGCGTTAGCTCCGGCTTACCATAATTAAACAAATGATTCGGTTTTGTGTGATTAGTTCATCAATAATGCATATGTTTTTATTAAAACTTGAGTAGAATGTTTGAATGGAAGGATGGGTGACCCTAAAAAATAGCACTTGTGATAGTGTTTGAAATTTCTGTGCAGAGTCAAGCACCGGCCATGAGAATGAGTCATGGCAGGTTCACCTCACGGTCAGCCTGTTAAATCTATTAGATGAGCCGAGTAAAATCATTCAGTAGCAAAGAGTTTCTGTTTCCAACTATTTTCTATTTCAGGTTTATTGCAGAATACACAGCCGAAAATGTTTCAATCTAAATTTTCTCTAGATGGTTGAAAGTGACGTTGACAAAAGTAGGGCATGCAGAAAATATATCACTGAAAAAGAAACTCTTCAGCAGCATCACATACACTCACTAATTAACATATCTTAAGTATCTTAACTGCCCTAATAATAAGGCTATTGGACCTTGGTCTTTTTCAAGGACTCAATGGTGGTAGTGCTGAAGGTAAGATAGCGATAAGCCTAAACACACAACCTACTGGTCCTAACTGAGCATCCTACCATTAGCCCACCATCATTTACATTACATGTACATTCATGGCATTTAGCAGACTCTGTTAATGTTTTCCAAGTCGTAAGGGTCTTTCTCAGAAACCCAATGATGGTAATCCTGGAGGTAGAATTTGAACCTGCAACCACTTGGGATTTATTCTGTCACCAGTTGCTCCAGGGAGACGGTTCCTGTAATTCGGAAAGAAACTCCCTCCAGATAAGAGCATCTAATAAAAGTTGTAAATGTAATTCGTGTAAATGCAACATTAAACTTTGAGGTATATGTATTGGTCCATATCTACTGCTGCACTGTAACCTCGGACACTGCTAAAACCCTCAGTTTGTGTATAAATGCACACGGTGCCCTTAACTGCCAACAATGCTCCATTAATGGCCTCTGAATATCCAAGCGTGTCGGGGAGAGAGCTTTCGCCACTGCTAATGTTGGCTGCCTCGCCGGGGCTACAGACTTTAAGCGCTGTCCCGACTTGGCAGACCTGCCCAATACGGCTATGGCATTGTCGTCGCGGTCGGTCATAGCTGAGTGCCGGCGTAGTGACTGCAGAGTGCTTCTGCAGAAAGGGCCCATTTACTCCTGACAGGTGAACACGACGGAAAGCTCAATATCATGCTCTACTGGCACCAAGCCTCGTCGCAAGCACCGGTGCCTCCCCTCCTCCCCTTCCTCCTCTTCACACCTGCGGAACCCACGGAACCCCATGTAGCGCAGCTGCTAATAAATAGCTACTGAACAGCCGCGTATGTGGCCAGCTAGGGCCTGATGAAGGAAGTGTCTGTCCCATCAAGTTTCATCAATGTTTACTGCAAGGAGTTCTTAGGGAACTCATCACAATTATTGTTTAGTTCTTTAAAAAAACACCAACCCAACTCACACATTTCATTCTTGTTGTCTGAGCACTAACTTCACACAACTTCTGACTCGTGCAGGTATGTAAGCTGGCAGTAACTTAGCTGAATGAAGAAAAGAAGTGAACTACAAAGTGCTGATGTATGTTGGTCTGGATAAGAGCATCTGTTAATGCCGAAACGTAAATGATTCAGTAGACAATGATTCAATGTCAATATCACAAAGTCTGCTGTGATACGATTTTTAAACAAAAAAGAATCATAACCTCCTTTTCAATATAAAGTGATATGTATGAACTCTGATCAATGTTTTCATTTTGGATCTTTGCTATGGACTAGTCTACCATTGATTTGATACAGACTGATGTAGTGTTACACCCCTACCTTGCACCTTACCTGCAAGCTGGCCTTTTTTCGGAGACAAGCACTTTTTAATAATAGGGTCTTACGTCTCCATTCACTCACTGACATGGGGTATTGCTCTCATACGTTACTGTCAGATGCGGGTGCAATTAGAGTTGTGCCAATTAGTCTGGCATCAGGGAAAAGCTTACTCGTACAGTCCAGTTTCCAGTGCATGCTCATGCATGAGAGTGAACACACACACACACACACACAGGTAGTTAAGTTTTACTATATTTGGGAGGTACTTACATTGACTGCTGTATAACTAGCTATAAATAATACTAACCTCAACCTGACTAAATAAGAGCAAATAAACAAATACCTAAAAACCTAGACATACAGCCAAACACACACACACAGAGCTATATGCATATATGCATATACAGTATGTGTACAAACCATACACAGCCATATGTGCATACGGGGACACACACACATGCTGGGAGCCTGCGTGTGTGCCTCCAGACACACTCACAGATGTGCATGCACTACGTGCATAGGCTAACACACATGCACAAGTGTGTGTCGAAATGCAGAATCATGCAGAAACACACACACACCTGCACACACCCACATGTATGAACAGAGATGTAGACACCCAACACAAACACAGTATTGGCACATGCAGGTACCCATTCTTCTACACAAAGATGCACACTCATACACACACACACACACACACAGACATAAGGACCCAACCCTTCTGTGAAGGTCTGTCGCCGTTCAGCACACAAGATAAATGTGTCTCTGGAGAGTTTGGGGCTTTTCCTTTTTATAGCAGAAGCTTTTGTTGCTGTCACTTTTACAAGAGTGCGCTGCAGCCCTTTCTCTCTCTCTCCCAACCTGGCCTTGGCGCCACCATGCGCGTCTTCCCTCCCCCGTTATCACCAGAAGGGATGCGGCGAGCGCAGCAGGCTCTATGCAAACAGATATTAGATCGTCTGTTGAGGCGCTGCTCCTAATTGTAACACATTCAATTGCTTCTCTGGCAACAAGACACTTATCAATTGACTCGTTGGAGGTCACAATGCCATACATTCTTCTATAACAACCTCCACAGGCTACGTAATCCACCGGAAGCGGCTGACGGACGATGGCGGACGATACTGCCAGCCACAAGGGCCGTAATTACAGCTGTCGCATTATCTTAAATGCCAAACTGAAAGCAGCGTTTGACACCGGGGTTGGCTTTTTCTGATGTGTGTTGTGAAGCATGCGAGGTGCAGAATTGGAAAATGAGTTTAGGCTTAAATGAAGATGTAAAGCCAATCAACACAATCCCACATCCAGGGACCTCAAGCAAACTCCAGTTCTGGATGACAGTCAGGTGATTCTGTGCTGACTGTATAACTCTGAAAGGGTAAATGGACAGAACTTATGCAAGCTGTGTAATTTATGCAGGCTTAAAATCAAAACACTCTGCACCTCTAAAAAACCTTATTGTGCTTTAACATTACATTTAAAATAATAAAATAGTTTTTATTCATTTGCTTTAAGAGTGTCCTATTTTTAAATACTTTTTTCTCTGTAGCTTGTAGTGTATCCAATTACTATATTACAACAGTACCTTTGGCTACCGAATTGCTATTTTAACCCTTAGTAGCTTGAAGCTTAAAAGGTTACCTTTTAAAAGTAGCTTCCCCAGCACAATCAACCCTGGTCTTGCATTGGAAGAGTCAAGCATTCCTTGGATGGCGACTTCTCCAAATGTCAAGGTACAAGTGTTTGATGAAGGGACGCTCTCGGCGTATTGACGGCAGCCGTCTCGCCGCCTGTCGGCGTAATGAAGACGCATGAGCGCCTCAACGCGCCAGCTGGCCACCGAGTGGGACGAGCACAATCGATGCGCAGCAGGCCCACCTGGCAATGCGTTTCTAAAGAGTTCTTAAGCGGCTCGCATAACAGCCCTTCTGAGGGGGAAAGAGGGGGGAGATTGAGAGAGAGAGAGAGAGAGAAGAAGTGAAGACAATGGCTACTTCTTTCCCGACTAACTCCCCCACCCAACTAGCAGGCTAGCTTGCTGATTCGTTTGCATCCCTCTCTCCCACCTCTCGCTGTGAATCAGCATGCAAAAGTTTCCCCTCTAATTGAAGCAATTCAAATTGAGCCATTCATCACGGGCGAATCTCCTCCGAGTAACGCAAGAGGAATGAACCTGTGACTCATTAGAAAACTCCCCAGCATCCATCCTCGCTCTCTCTCTCTTTCTCTCTCTCCTCCTCTTTCATCTCCCGCTCCCATTCATCTTCCTCAGCTCGCTCGTTCTACCTCTCACCACCTTCCTGTTCCATCCTCACCATCCCCAACACGCTAGCTCTTATCTCCTCCCAGGGTTAGCCTCGGAACGGATTCCCTCTGCACCTCCTTAAAGTGAAATTAAGAGTGGGGAAGGAAAGGTTTGCCTTGATTTTTTTCTAATTAGAGATGATTATCTTTTGAAACACGATGCCACCACCGTGAAGCTGATAGTAAGACTGTTTTTGTGATTTCATCTTTGCACGAGAGGCCATTTCTTTTCTCTTTTTTCCCATTATTGTAGCACATAGGTGAACGCCATCTAACTTTGAATTCCTGACAGCGGACATCAGGTGAAAATAGGAGAGAAAGTGAGAAGAGGTAAAAAGTTCCAACATCTACATATTCTGTTTGCTGACACCAAACAGCAAGAACTGAATCAAATTGCATTACATTCAAATAAAGTCTCACAGGACAACCTCTAAAAATGATATTTTGAAGGCACCTGAATTTCCAGAAAATCATAAACTCTTACATATCTATAATGGGGAAATCGCTTCACTGGAAGCAGTTATCCAAATTGATCATATCATATGTTACACTCAACAAAACAAAGTGTCAGAACTAAATTGGTAGCCAAATTTGATAATAGCCGATTTTCCCGACATCTTTGCCAGACAACTACGACTTCATGAGAAGGGTTCCCAATGTGTGTGTGTGACTGTGTGCAAGTGTGTTCATGTGCGTGCTTGAAAGGACTGGGCAGGTAACCACAGTCGGCAGTAACATGACTGGTCGCACTTGAAGTGAAAAATGATCTAATCCGACAGTAAACAGCTCATTAATAGTAATATTCTCAGAGTTGTGGTCTCGAAATAAAATCCAGAGTCCTTTTGTTTGTCCGAGTCCGTGACGAGGCCAAGTACAAATATAACCTGAGACAAGACAGAGACCTTCAAAAACTGGTCTTGAGTACTACAACGCTACATCAGGGAGGCCTCCTGCATTGTGCTCGACTCCTCACACCCCTTAAACGGACTCGTCTCACTGCTCCCATCTGGCAAATGCTATTGCAGCATCAAAGCATGATTGGCCAGAATGTGCAAGAGCTTATTCTCAAAAGCCATCAGACTTCTAAACATACTGCTTGCCCTCACGCTGCAAACTAACTAATTCTGCTGTAATGTGGCACACATCAGATTTTTGAGAGACTGAAATTTTTCTTAGGCTCCACTTCACTTGCCAGTCAGAAGCTCTGGACCATAAAAAATCATTTTGTTTGTCACCAGCATCAATTGTGAACGCAATCATTATTTTATTGCCAGTCCAGAATGGCAAACCAGCTGGGTTTGCTTTTTTTTTTCAAACTCTCATCAAACAAGCAATAACCACCAAATGACCATCATGAATAATCATCATGTCGGTCTCTGCTGCTTTATGTTTGAAAGTTGTTTCACTGCACTGTAACATCACCTATAAAACCAAGGCTTATTTTACATAACCACTGCAATTAGATTTTGGTCACAACTGTACCTTGACCTCTACCTACAACTGTGTAGGACTAAAAATCAATCTTGACCAAGACGAATTGGCCAACAGGGAATGAACCCTGACAACCTGTCAAACTACAAATCAACTCACTGTAATAATCATTCATTCTACTTGTCTAAGAACCAGGAGGTTTTAGGTTCAAGTAAGGCTTCATTCTACATCGAGTACTACCACCACTGAGCCCTTGTAACCCTGTGTTGACAATAAGATTGGAGGGTTCCAATGCCAGTTGAACCTAAATCCTACTTTTGGACCCCTTCGAGCAAGACCCATAAGCCCAAGTGGCTCCAGGGAGTCTGTCGCTATAATTAGGAAATGGAAGTATTTGATAAATGTCTTTAAAAAACAGGCTTTTTTTCAAACTTAACAGCACCAAAAATCTTCAGAGCATTTGACAACGGCTAATAGCTAATATGAAAGACTAGTCGTAACTTACAAGCCTTTTAAATTTATTTACTATGGCCTGCAAAGCACTCATACGATTTTTGGCTTTGGTAAAAATTGACCCAGGTCCACTTTTCAAGCTGACCTCTTTCAAGCTTCATACGATTTGAAACCAAAAAGTCTTAAGGCCATGGTACAGCCACAGCTGCCATTTATCTGCTCTGATGTTCTCCACTGATGCTGTTATACAGGCTGCTGCTTGAGGGCTTGACTCATGTTAGCAATGGCATTTAAGATCACAGCATGTGTGGCCTGGTTACGAACAGCAGATTTTCACTTTCATTTCACTCTACATTCTGTCACTGACCCAAAAGTGGACATATGATGGTATGCATATCACTTCAGCTGACAGAGAAATCGAGCTCTTACCCAACACAGTTTACAGAGCAGTGGGGGAGAGGGAATGTATCTTTTTTCACACTGCTCTCCAAACTGGAAAGCACTTTTCCTCAGTGGATTCAGATTTAAAAGGCGAGACATTTCTATCTATTTCTGCCCATGTTAAGTTTGAGCGGTTGCTTTGTTGTGATGAGTCACCGGAGAAGTTCTGTCGGTGACCGTATCAAAATTGATGATACAGAAATTGACAAATGGTGGAGATTTTTTATTTTTTTGAAAATATTTTGTTATTTATTTGGAAGACAAACATAACCTTTTTATGAAGACAACCACAAGAGCTATAAAATTAGAATGTTTGTTTTCCATATTGTATTTGTTTGTTGTTCCCATAAATGAATCTTTCATTCATTCTTTATCCAAACCACTTAATCCCAATTAAATAAATAAATAATGAAATAAATGAATTAGCTAATAACAACCATTAAAATTGTTGTTTAAAAAGTTAGAATGGACAATAAATGCATGGAAAAGTC
Source organism: Distichodus sexfasciatus (assembly GCA_032718565.1). Lineage (NCBI taxonomy): Eukaryota > Metazoa > Chordata > Actinopteri > Characiformes > Distichodontidae > Distichodus > Distichodus sexfasciatus. The sequence continues at coordinate 986,389 of JAVGVS010000053.1, read as the reverse complement.
TTGCTTTTCAACAAAATACCCAACTTGAAGGTATTGTTTACATTTTTCTATGAGGAATGAATTCAAATGAACCTCGACATTGCCTTTGAAATAGCAACCATTTTTCTCCCAAATAAATAAACAGAAATTAACTTCCGTGATCCTTGTGTGAAAGACTTCAAAGTCTGATGGAGAAATTAATATTTCACAATAAGGGCACGTTTGGCTGACATTAATCCCCTCCCTCGTCTCTTCCCTCGTGTCTTCTTATCCGACTTTGGAAGACTAGGATGAACTAGAATAAATTGTTGGTGACAGAGTTTGTCTAGATGGCTCCACCTTCTCCGGCTTAATCCTCGGGTATTGACCTTGTCTTCCTTTAGGAATAGAGTGAAGCAAGTGACTCTCTCTTTTTCTAGCTTTTACCTTTTTGTGCTTCCTTTTCAAAAATTGTTTTTTTATTACATTTTGGTCACTTTATCTTAGTCATGGATTCCTGCTTCCATCTATGCCAGGGTGGAGTTCATCCTTCAACTCCTTCATCTCGCAGTGGCCAAAATGATGAGCAATGAGCGCTATATACAGTATGTACATATATATATATATTTATATGTACATTTAAAGAGAGAGAGAGAGAGAAGGCTCTATGACTTCAGCAGCAACGAGGTTATGAGAACGTGACCTAAGTGGCGGAAAGAGAGAGGATGAAAAGCTTTGAAGAGATTTGGACTGAGGGGTTTAACTCTTAATAAAGCCCTCTTCAAACAGAAATTCTTCTAAGGGACATGGCTTGAAACGAGCAGCGCTAAGGGGTCTGAGAGCACACGTGATGGCGTGTGTTGGTGCACCCATGTGGGGTGTGGGAGGTTTAGTAATTATGGATGGAAAGTCTGCTTTTGCCGCCCTGGCAGTGTGCCATCTGCAGAGCCACTGCTGACTCCTCGGAATGAGCCACGCCACGTCGGTTTGAAGCGTTAAACGAGAGATGACGTCCCTGCTCCTCTCCCTTTTCCTGCTCCATCTACGCGATCACGCCACCTTCTGCGCTAAAGCCATGAGTCCATTACCTCTAATGGGACAGTGGTTGTGTTGGTAAGCATAAACCTGAGGGTCAGGAAAACATGAAACCACCTTTGGACCCCTGAGCAAGACCTTTAAATCTAAATTGCTTCGGGGAGACTGTCCCCCTGGATAAGACAATTGCCATACAAAAGCAGACCCACTTTAAATTTATTTAAAATCTTCAGAGCATTTGTCAAGGCTAAAAGGCTTGACAGGCTTGTTTTAACTTTCAGATTTATTTACTAGCCCTACGAACATCTTAGACGATTATTGTTGGACAAAGGCCTTATATAATGACTACTTTCAAGTTTAGTAATACATTAAGAATATGTAAAGCTAAGTCATGCAAAGAAATATGGCTGACAATATGTTCAATCACACCAACTTTATCAATCAATTTCAATTAATTCTGATTCAAGAGGACTGTGAATGAATTCATTTTGGTATTAATTCGGTTGGTGTTTCAAGATCTAACTAGGGAATGTAAATTGTCCTTGACAAGAGCATGTTCATATAAACAGAGAGTTGACAATTGCTCCATCATCCCTAATTTATTTCAATTCTGATTCAAATTCATTAAATTAAATTAGATTCAGAATGTCAGTTCAGTTTGAAATTGATTCAGTTTGTATATTGTGTCAAGGTTTGAAATTAGAGTTTTATGTTAATATTTGAGGTTACCTTTCCAGCTAATCCACAAAACTTGTACATTATTTAACCTCATAACAAGTAGGCAAAATCAGAAAATTATTAGATTTTTATTATGAACTACCATTTTGATCAAGTCACTGAATTGCATTTTTAGGAACGTGCCCTTTAACTTCATAATCACATCCAGACACTGTTACTTTCAGTTCCAAACCCACCATTTGCCACATTTGCTCACCTTTTACAGCGAAACAGTCATTGTGCTTGCTGTATCACATAACGTTCAGTGCTTAATAGCTATACTACATACACAAAGTTACCTTCTGCAGAACTTCTTTCAGAAGAGCCCAATGCAATTTAAGAATTATCTGCAAATGAAGATTTTTTTCTGAATATACAGGTGAAGATATTGCATGTTGGGAAATTACACAATCAATCTCAGAATTTTGTGAATTAATGTTGGATTATTTAAAGGTCCCATATTATGAAAAACACCACTTTTTCTCTTCTTTGGACATCCATTTGGGTCTGTACTGCCTCTCAACACACTGTAAGTTTGATTAAAAAAAAAAAAAAAAAGGTCAATTGTGTTAGTATTAATTTACGAATGTCAGAAATTTGAATAACTCCACCCTCCTATCTGAGAACCTCCACCCACCTGCTAGAACTGCTAGCAGTTCCTGATTTGCCATTTTAATATCGCAAGCGCCAGCGTAGGAATCGCAATGAAGAAGTGTCCCGGCTGAGTGTTGTGTTGAACATGTATCGCTGTATCGATGGTCTGTTAGCAGCAGCCATGTCGATTATTTTCACGCAAGGTAAACTCTCGCCGTGCTGTCTACGCCCCAGTTCCAGAGTGGAGCGTGAGCAGCAGCAGCTCATTTGCATTTAGAATTCTAATGAGAAAGAGCTTGTTCTGACAGGGACTGAAATAGAGGGGTAAAAAGCAGGCGAAAATGCCTAAAAAAACTGAGGGATATTTTCAGAAAACTACTTCAGAGACATGTTTACTGGAGCTCACAGACCTATTTGTTGAGAAAATGTATAATATTTGACCATTAAACAAACACTGTAACGAATGGAATGACCAGATTTTTAAAAAGAAGCTCCTCTAACAACACTCCGAGACCACCAAAGAGTTTTATGTCAAGTGCCGTTCCAATACTATCACAGATGAGGCTGGGAGAAAGAAAATGAGGAAAATGACACCCATAGGGAAAAAATAGATGTAAAATGAGGGATGAACTGTGAAGGAGAAGATGGAGCTCTAGAGGGGCTGAGTGAGAAAGAATGAGAATGGGGTGAGAGTAGGTGAAAAAAGGAGAGAGAATTGTGCGAGAGATTTGAAAAGGCAGAACTAGAGAAGGAAAAAACTAGGGAATAGACGAAAGAAGAAGCTGACACATCTCTCTAATATTTGTGATGGCTTGGAAGTGTCTTCACACCAGAGAAAAATGGTCACATGCTGAATCCTCTCAGAGCCTCAAACTCCGAGGCAACTCTTTTCGTTTCGTCACATCTTTTTTTCAGTTTTTCTTAGGAATACGGCAGCCAAAAGTGAGTTGACTAATATTTAGCTTGATCATTGGCACCAAGACAACTTGAAGACATGTTGTTCATTGAAACAGACGGCTTGTGTCGCAGGAGGTTGAGTCTACCAGGTTCTTATACCTCAGCAGAACTGAGATTTCAGTCCACACCTCCTACACAACCAACTGTCCCTGAGGCATCTATGGAAGTGTGCCTGTGTGAAAATTTATACATAAGGATATCTGCATTTAATGCAAAGAGAGATGCAGCAAGAGGAAGGAGGGTCTCCCACGGCAGATGCTACTTCAGGGCATTTTGATCCATTTGCAGATAGCAGGGAGTGAAAGCTGCTGAGCAAAACGTTAAAAAAATGCACCAAGTAAATATTGTGCAATTGACCGCTCTGGGAAGAGGCTTGACCTGATGTAACCTTTCTTGCCCAATGCTTGGAAATTAGCCTTGAAATTTAATCTCCACAATGTGGTAAACTGATGCATTTATACAAGTGCCAGATATTCTGAGCAACATTTCTGCTCAAATCAAATGAAAAGATTCATAACGTTTGGTCTTATTCCAAAAGATATAAGATATGATTGAGGAGCTGGGGGTCTAGGGTTTGGATACTCTGTTACAAACCAGGAGGTTGTGGGTTTAAGTCTGGCTCCATCCTATCTCTGGCACTACTACCACTAAGTCCTTATGCAAGATGTTTGGGAAATGCAAGGCACTCTGGATATGAACAGCTGCTAATGTGTACTTGGAAAGAGTATTTGCATCACAGTTACTGCATCACAGCACACTCTTGGCAGCTGTGAGATGGAGTCCACCTTGGCAAAGATGGAAGCAAGAATATGTGGCCATATTTACCATAATGTATGACTATGAATTGGTGAATCCCATTTCAACCCTTAGCCCTACCCATCTGTTTTGCGTGTTCAGGTGTAGGGTGTCCCATTTCTCATTTAGACCAAGGGGTAGGGGGATAGGTGAAGGTGAACTACCCCTTCAAACTACAGCACAAATATTAAGTATTTCATGAAACCCTTTAATGGTAAGTAGCTTGTACCTTGGAAAGTCTCCTTTTAAACTGAGCTCACCCCAACCCTGCTAATAAATGTTGAACCACAATCACAAAGTGCCACCGCCATGCAAAAAGAATCTAATCCTTCCCTTGCTTCTTTCTCCCAAAATGGCACCAAAGGCCAATCCCACAATTAGCCAGGTGAATAAAATGGTTTGAGAAAGCAGCATCAGGCCTCAAGCCAAGAAGGATGACTGATACTGCACACCAAGTGTGTGCAGTGTGTAGAAGAAAGAAAATACAAGAGCCCAAATAATTACAGTCAACATCTCCCGAACACTGCTGCAGCCTGGCCTCTGGCCAATACAGCATTCATCTGCAGCTGATTGCTGTTTCTTTTATAAAAGAAAAAATACACTCTCCCTGAAAATCAAATTTCTCCAAAATGAGGTTTCTGCTTATCATATACGGTGAAGTCTGGGTACCATCTTTTCATCAATATTCAAGTTTTGTTGGGGAGGATGGGGTTTACAAATAAAGAAAAATTGGGATGAGGCTTTTGATCTCTCCGACCTCATTTGAGTTGTTAAAGGCAGAGACAGGTTGCTTCTCCCATGGCCCAGATCGATGCGTTAGATTGCTTTGTCTTCCTGGTTCATATAGGTGCATGGTCGGACCCTCCGGGGGTGAGGTGAGGCGAAAGGCAGGCTGAGAATAAAGTACACACACGCACACACACCCACACACCGTTTCCCTTTGACATTCATCGCTTTCCGATAATTGGGAACGCCACAGTGGTAATCGACTGGGGAACACAACGCTGGGCTGAGACTTTCAGAACTGACCATGCCTCTAAGCTTTCGCTCCATCGCTTATCCACGCCCCCCCCCCCCCCCCCCCACGACTAGTTTAGCTCTTCTCTTCTTTTTCTGCCGCTGTCCTGCACACGGACTCCACTGTGGCGTTCGATCATGATGTATGATCACAGGCAGGGTGGTGAGTAATAGGCAGGCCCCAGGTCTCTGCGGACGACATGCAGACACAGCCAGTTCCAGTGCAACAATTTCTCTTAGCCTGAGAAAGCGAGAAGAGTGTGCAATACGCCACGTCATCTCTCTCTCACACACGCACACGCACACATACAAACACAAATACACAACACTGTGTATTTTTATCTTTGTGAGGTCCTTCCATAGACTCCCATAATGATAGATGTATATAATTTTACACTTACACCTAACCCTATCCCTAAACTTAACCTCAGTAACCAAAAGCACATATTTTACCTCTTTTAGTTTATCAAATAAAACATGCACGTCATTTTTCTTCATGTGGACCTGTCAAATGTGCCCACAAAGCCCAATAAAATTAGTAAAAGTGATATTAGGGGACAAAAAGCCCCAAAAAGATCCCCACAATACATAAAAACATGGTACACACACACACACACTTTATTCCTTATGAAGACACACTTATTAAAACATTTTTGTTTCCTTAAAATCTAAACAGACATTCACTAAAAGGTATGCATAGTCAATTCACAAGCAAATACACTGCCACGTGCAGACACACTCACATGCATTTTTATTTTTAAGAAGGCCATGAAAATATCACAATATCTCAGTATCTCAATTTTTGTTATCCATTAGTGGACAAGAAGTTCTCCCAACCACCTGAAACCATACACACACACACAGATAATTGTACTTTCTGAAGACCTGTGCCTACACACAAAACCATAAACACTGTATATAATAAATATCTGGTCTCACAGTCTTTTAGTGGCCAGTCAGGTCCTCCCAAATACCTAAAACCACCTCACCTTATCACACACACTCACTCGGCATTTTTACCTTATAAAGAAGGATTCTCATTAAAAAGTACTGCATCTGGACCCCACATAACAAAATGCCCACACAATGACATCCATAGACCTAAAAACACCTTGCCTCAAACAAAGAAGACACACACACATACTTGTGTGCTGGATGGACAAGTGTGTACACTTTCTTTGTGAAGTCCTTCCCTTAACACCCATTTTGAGGACTGGCCCTCACGTCCAAAAACATTCTCACAAACCCACAAAAATGACAAATCTCAGGTTTTCTTTTCTTTTAGGGAACAATCAGATGCTCACAAACACCAAACCCACCCACCTAAAGAAAGTACCAAAGCCTAGATACTACACACTCCCCCTTCTACTGCTCTCCCTCACACACAAACCCACTCTTCTGTCCCTTACTGATGCAGTGTGAGTAGTGCCTGTAAGGTGTCTCCTTCATGACGGCCTGTTTTCCAGCATCTCAGCAAGACAGAAAAAAAATCACAGATAGTACCTCTTTCTCTCTCCCACTTTCTCCCTCTCCGCTGCCAACATCTCACAAAAAGCTTGCACTAAAATCGCCTCCGTAAATACCCCCCCCCCAATAACATGGTGTGTTCCGTCTTCCAATATGGTCCCCACCTACGTCAATCCACTCCACAAAGCCGCCTCCATTTGCCCTGCGGAAATTACACTTATTAGTGTTGCCCCCTCAATGGAGACATCACTCTGCCTCTTTGTTGTGTTAAGATGCGTAAGACACGCTGCCCTGTGATTCGTGAGCACCTGCCTCGGCATGACTGTCAATTGCCCGGCGCAATAAAAGTTCGGAACTGAAAAAGGAGAACTATAGCAGACAATACTTTATGAAGATAAAAGAAATCTAACAGGCACCTCTTATTTTATCATTAGTTGTTATTCTTTATCATGGGGGCATGGTCAGTTTTGAGAAGTAACGATCCTACTTACTTAACTAGTTTATTCATCAGTTGTGAAGCTGGGCCAGTTGGTAGTGGAACGGTCAGGGAGTGGGCCCACTGAAGTCCTGGACCAGTAAAGGTACCCCTTAGGTACTCATGAGCAAGGTACCGTCCCTAAGCACTGCTGCATGAGCAGTGGGCAGCTTTTGACAGCACCTAGGCAGCAGTCCCAAAGCAGCGTCCACCAGCACTGCTGCCCAGGTGTAGCCAAGAACTGCTTGGATAGCAGCAGCATGAGCAAGGTGCTGTCCCCAAGGTGCTGGCCCAGGTAGCAGTATTTGGGGACAGCACCTTGCTCATGCTGCTGCTGAGTCAAAAAGTAGAAATCTACTAATCTACTGCTAATTTATCTTGGAGAATCTACTTTTAAATTGCTGTATCTTTAAAAGTTGCTTTTTTAAAATAGCAATGTCACTTGGCAAAAATATATTTGATCTATTATGGGTATTATACTGGCTGGTGTTTCTGATTGAATTAGCAGAAATGGCATCTGATAAACTACTCTGCCCACGTGATGCATGCTCATTGTGTCACAGCGTGCTCTTGACAGCTGCAAGATTTAGTCAGAGGAACTATAAAGGAAGAAAGAATCCATGGCTGTGAGGCAATTTTATATATTGAGCTGTTTTTATCTATAGCTTGTAGTGTAGTTAACCACAATATTAAACAAGTTGGTTGTAACTAAGCTACTTGTAATCATAAGTCTACTGCTTAAATGTAGCTTCCCTAACACTGGGCATGACCTTTAAGAAGTAGGAGAGAAGGAAAATCTTGCAGGACTTTTCATATCAAGGTAGATGTTGTGGATTAACAACAGCTGCAGATAAACATTGTATTAATTATTACCAATATCAAATAATGATACCAAATAGAATTTCTAACAATTACTTTTTAAACTTTTTATTCAATGCAGCAGTCACTTTTCCAGAACAACTTCTGTCTCTAAATTACAGGAAAGCAACATAAGGTTAAGGGTCTTACTCAGGGGCTCAGTGGTGGTAATGCTGGATGTAGGATAGAGCTGGATTTGAACCTACAACCTCTTGGCCATCAGAACAACTAACAACATAGCAAATGCAGAAGAAGTGGTGTATGCTGTAATCTTTCACAGAGGTGGGCGGTTGAAGATAATACCATGGCATGTGTGTAAGCTCCAAGCACATGGTGTACCTCGACACTTCTGCAAGTATTAATCATTTTGGGGCGTAGGATAACTACTTCAGCTAATTATAGACCAGATGAGTCAGGATCTTGTATATGGCAGTAATGATATCTGTGAAGAGGAGGCACACTAGTTTTTATTGACAGTATTATTCTATTTATTTGTTATCTATGTTGTAACATCTATTATTTAAGAACACTTCAATAATAATAATAATAATAACAATAATAATAATAATAATAATAGTTGTAATCGTAGAAGCAGTGACAGTAGAAGTAATAATTGTACCAGCAGCAGCATCAGTAGTAGTAGTAGTAGAAACAGTAGTAGTTGTAAGCATAGTAGCAGCAGTACTGGTAGTTGTAGTAGTAGTAAATGTAGTGGCGGCAGCAGCAGTAGTAATAATAATAGTAGCAGTATTATTATTAGTAGTAGTAGGAGATGCTGCAGTAGTAATATGAGTAGAAGAAGTAGTAGTAGTAGTAGTAGTAAGCATAGTAGCAGCATAGCAGCAGTAGTGATAGTGGTAGTATAGTAGTAGCAGTAGTAGTAATCCTAGTAGTAGCAGTAGTACTAGTAGTAATAGTAGTAGTAGATATACTGGAAAGCATAGTAGTAGTTGTTGCGCTAGTAGTAGTAGTAAGCATAGTAGCAGCAGTAATGGTAGTAGTATAGTAGTAGCACCACCACCACCACCACCAGCAGCAGCAGCAGTAGTAGTACTAGGTGTACTGGAAAGCATAGTAGTAGTTGTTGCGCTAGTAGTAGTAGTAGTAGTAAGCATAGTAGCAGCAGTAATGGTAGTAGTATAGTAGTAGCACCACCAGCAGCAGCAGCAGCAGCAGTAGTAGTACTAGGTGTACTGGAAAGCATGGTAGTAGTTGTCGCATTAGTAGTAGTAATCATAGTGTAGTAGCAGCAGTAGTGGTAGTAGTATAGCAGTAGCAGCAGTAAAAATAGTAGTAGTAGTAGTAGTAGTAGTAGCAGTAGTAGATATACTGTAAAGTATAATTGTAGTTGTCGCATTAGTAGTAGTAATCGTAGTAGTAGAAGTAGTAGTAAGCATAGCAACAGCAGTAGTGGTAGTAGTGTAGTAGTAGTAGTGGTAGTAGTAGTATTAGTAATTGTAGTAGTAGTAGTAGTAGATGTACTGGAAAGCATAGTAGTAGTTGTCACATTAGTTGTACTAATCATAATAGTAATAGAGATATGCATAGTAGCAGCAGTAGTGGAAGTAGTACAGTAGTAGCAGCAGCAGCAGCAGGAGCAGCAGCAGTAGTAGTAGTAGTAATATTAGTAGCGGTAGTAATAGTAGTATTCTTGATATATATGTTGAGAATTTTTGGTAGAATTCTTGCTTCCAACTCAGGGACCTGATACTAATTCCCAACCAATACAAGATTGCAACTTTCTGTGGTATTGATACTCTAGCACTAAAATACGTGATACTAAGATACCAAGTCTCGCTCTATCATTCTCACTGAGTTCCTAAGCAAATCCCTTAACCCCTAGTTGCTTATGTGAGACTGTTCCTGAAACCAAGAAATGTAGGCCTGGATAAGAGCGTATGATAATTGTCATAAATGATGAACTCTGCTGCAGTACTGCACTATGCTCCTTGTGCCCCTGCATCATTAAAAATTCTGTGCTTTCTTGAGGACATGTTGCATTACAGCGTCATTAAGGAGACTCTTTATAAAATTACAGAGAGATTCTGCCTTATTACTAGTCACCGCCGTCCAATCATGACTCATCTTAGTGCTGTTTGTACTGGAAGCGTGTGGTATATACTGATAATTTTATTTTCTTGTAAAGACTGTAACTTCTCTTTGAAGCCTCCTGCTTACATATGCTCTAGTGCGGCAGCAAATCTGTTAAATTACCCCAAGGATTAAGACATTTTTTAAAAGTCTGTCGGTTTTTGTCTAAACACCTGTTGCATGAGCTTTTACATCTTTGTATCACGACTGCAAGTTAAGGTCAAATGACTCTAAATTTCTTATGATACCCAAAAGTAGATTAAGCTTTCATTGCTTCAGCATCCAAATTATGGAATTCACTGCCCAAAAAACCCTTCCACCAGAAACTTCTTCCATTCTGGAACTTGAGGTCCCTTTGGCCACAGTCATAGATTATAGTCATAGAATTATACTGTGTTATGTCTACTGTATAGTAAAAGTTGTTAATTTATTATTCCTCTGAAGCTTTGTTGCGTAGAAGTGATTAGATGTGTAGCTCAACCAGTACAGAATTTTAAAGACCAGTACCAATAGTTTTAAGTTTATAATCATTGTTGATAGTAATATTTGACTATCCATTTAACCACTTAGAAACACAAAAATAGTTTCTCTAAAATGGGTATCACTATAGGTATCACATGACAACTCAATGGCCACAATTCATTTTTTAAACTGCTAATACTTATACTATCTTCAATTAGCTCATATCTGCCAAAACATTAGTCAGAAGATAATTTAGATTTGATGGCATGATGGAGGATTAAGGCTGTTGGCCAGCAGAGGGACGAGATTCATATAGTTGTGAGGGCCCTTAGTTTGGATGCATGAAATCCAAGCACCACTGGTGGTCTCTGCTAGCCAGATGAAACGTGCACAAACACACAGATGAACAGGCGCAGCACTCACTCAAAACACACATCCACACTCGTCACTTCACACAGCTGGCGTACTGTGAACACATATGCCACTTACCTCCCTCTCGGACTCCTTTTCTGATTCTCACTCACACTCTTACTATCTTGCTCTAGCTCCCACTCCGGCACTTCAGGGACACTCGTCCCTCTCTTCCCCCTGCTCCTCGGCTGGAGTTGGACAGATGCTATGTTTAATGCCTTAATTCTGCACCCTGTCAGCTCTCCAATCTCTCTGATACCTCGACACCGATTCCAATTTAAAAAGAGTCTGTGATCCAATTTGGCCACTGGCAGCCTTGCAGTGGCAGCGCAGTGGCAGCGCAGGGACAGCCGTTTGCTGCGAGCCCGTCAGTAAGCAGTACTGGGGTCTACGTGCCTTTGTGTTTAATTAAATAGCAATTAACCACCTCTGTTGACGAACTCAAAGACAGAGAAAGGAAAAAGTCTAGGAAGTGTTTTCTTTATTCTGTCTATCCTCAAAAGAACTTCCAACATTTTGGTCCAGCAAGCAGCTTTTAGCTGGTCAGCAACTTAAACTGGCCAATAAAGAGGCACTAGGGACCATCATCAGATGTGTTTTTTGTAAGCCTTCAAGTGGTTTCAGTGCCAAACCACCTCATTAAACAGTCTTAAGATGTGTTTTAAACCCTTGAGCTGCTTGATCAGCATAAAACCTGAAATAAACACACAATGGCTATCATGAGCCAGTTTACTGCTACTTTCAAACTCTCCAGAGATACCACAACCAACAATTACAACAAGAAATTGTGCTATTAAATGATAAGATAGAGACTTCAGATGTATGTCCAGAATCCCTCCAAGAGCCAGTGAAGGATCTAGTAGTCTGACCCTTGGTTTCTTCTGCTAAACCTGCACCATGTCTGGTATGTTAAGGTCACTTACTTGTGAAACCCAGTTACAGTTTATCTTTGAAGTAGAGACAGCCGTGGTGGTGCACTAAACGTAGTGAAAGTGAATAATTCTTTGTCATTGTGAACACACCACAGCACACAGTGCACCACAATGAAATGTGACCTCTGCATTTGACTCATATGTAAGGGAGCAGCTGACATGGACAGCACCCAGGGAGCAGTGCTTGGGGACGGTGCCTTGCTCATGAGCACCTCAGTGGTGCCTTTATTAGGTCCAGGATTCATATGAAACTCCATTCCCAAAAACCTCAGAGAAACCTCCACCATCTTTGAATCTGAGTCACCTTAAGCTACACCCACACCTTTTAAACTCTGTAATAATTCTGTGTCTGTCTGGTTTTTCAACTGTCTGGTTTGTCAACTAGACAGACACAACTTGTAGCTGGTAGTAACTTGGTTGAACAGCAGCTGTGGAGGTTTAAGCCTAGATTTGAAAGTATGAACAATGATGGTCATTACATTGCATCCCAAATAAATGATTTCTGTCTGCTACCTGGTTTAATTCATGTGTCCTACAGTAAATCCTGTGTGCTGAATTCAAATCTGGAGGCAGATTTTGTCTATCACATCAAGATCTTAAGTTATATATGCAAAAATATTTCACATAAAGAAAGTTTGCCTTACAGCTGTGTGATGTTTGGAAAATGTATTTGTTGCAACTAAATTACAAACAGAAGTTCACATCAGACTTAAAACATAATGTACTGTTCAAAAGTGCTTTCGGCACTTGGTTTTGTAAAATCATAATTTGGGCGACACAGATGAACATGGGGAGAGATTCTATTAAGATATGTCTGTGATGGACACAAGATATCAGGGCTGCTGAAACATAATGAACAACTACTGTTCCTTTTTGCAGTGGGAAACAACAGACACTCACAAGCACAAAAGCAAGTGCCGAAAGCACTTTTGAACAGTACGTTATGTTTTGATTTAAGTCTGATGTGAACTTCTGTTTGTAATTTAGTTGCAACAAATACATTTTCCAAACATCACAAAGCTGTATAGCAAACTTTCCTTATGTGAAATATTTTTGCATATATAACTTAAGATCTTGATGTGATAGACAGAATCTGCCTCCAGATTTGAATTCAGCACACAGGATATATGTAGGATATATGAATTAGACCAAGTAGCAGACAGAAATGATTTATTCGTGATGCAGTGTAATGTACTGTTCAACAACTCTTTAGGCACTTGCTTTTGCGCTTGTGTTTGTTGGATGTTGTATGCTGGTATGCTGTGAGCATCTTGTTTATGTGTTCAGTTTACAGCTTGCTGGTTAGTGAGAAACAGCTGTTATTGTGTTGCTGTGCAACAATACGTATATCAAAATACCAAATTGTAACAAAACAATATTATGCCTATAACCTAAAATCTGGACGTGTTAGGAAAGTTCTGGGTGCAGATTTGGATTCAACACTGTCGATTCTATGTAAATCACATGTTTTACTTCCAGTAGCAAAATCTTTGTTCTCCAGTGCTATGAACCAGTTTCCTCCTCCTTTCAAACTCCCCAGAGATACCTGCACCAACAATAAAAATAAGACACGGTGTTGCAAAAACAAAATTGAGACAGATGCATTATCAGAATAGACCTAGGACCTAGACACCCTGTTCTTTTTTTGGTTCCTCATGTTAAACCTTTCATATCCAGAATTCCACAAATTAATCATATAACCAAATGTCACCCAAACATCCTTTAAGCACAGAAGTTTATCTGACCAGTGTCATCTGGTATTATTTAGGTGTTTTTCTTTATTCCAGTACCACACATTTATTAGTTTTATCTTATCTGTAAAGAGGGGCCCTGCGGAAGGAGTTTGGGAACAACTGCTCTGGTAGATGTATTGAACTCATGGATTCTTCAGAAGACTTGTCATCTGAAACTTGCAGTGACCTTTTGAGCCATAATTGATCATCAAAATATTAAAATCTTTTGTTCTACAAGTAGACATACTCATATGACCACTTCAAAAGCCAATCCAATGTCTCCAAAAGGAGGGTAGGACCCTCCACCCCTTCTGTGTTTTGTTTCTCTCAAGGTTTCTTCTGATTAATCCCAGGGAGGGTTTGTTCTGCCATTGCTGCCCTATGCTTGCTCGTTAGAGGGGTGAACCAACAATGTGTAAAGCTGCTTTGTGACTATGTCTGTTGTAAAAAGCGTGACACGAGCCAGATCCTGACTCTCTGAGGTTGTAAAAGACACATGGGTTGGAGCCCTCAGGTACAGCTAAAATAGCCCACCATTCCCCTTTAAATCTGGCATCCTAATCATCCCCTATCTCTAATTGGAGAATTCTTTCCTGCCTCTTCACCATATTCGCAGTTGTGTGGTGAGTGTAGTGGTGCAAAATGACTTTTGGAGCATTATCGAAGTAGAGCTGCACATTGGTGGATGTAGTGTAAAGGCAACTCCAACACTATAAACCAGAAGTATTCATGCTACCTAATCAGTCTCTTCTGGTGGTTATCTACCTGAGATAAGGTGTGAATATATTCTGTAATCCAGTTGGATGGAAAACTTCCAGGACACCGGACTTCCAGGACCAGAGTTCCTACCCCTGCTATAAACTATTTTAACTATTTTATTTAACACCCGAATTTAGTCTTCACATCTGTCTAAAAAATGAGGGGTGGGAGAAATAGTTTTCATCCAAATCACAGCCCAACTTGGGATGATTATCACCAAACAGCTTCAGTTTTACAGCACATTGAAATAAATGAGAAAGTGTCCAGACATTTCCTTGAGAGTCGCAGCTTGCAACACTCGTGTCAAGCTGAATGATAGAAAAGCAAATTGACCACAGAAAACACAAGCGGTTGGGGTTCAAAGGAGGACACCACAATATTGACGGGACCCCAAAGGCAACAAACCCGAAACACAATCATCACCAAGAACCAAAAAAATAAAAAAACCTCCTGTTTTTACAGGTTCACCCACTGCTATAAGCTCAAAAAAGGTGTCACGTGAGCTATGCTTTCATACTGTAGTGCTGCAAAATAATTTAGCAGCTGCTAGGGGGAGGCATGCTAGCCAAAAAGTTGCTGCTGCTCATTTGTGCCACTGTCAGATCAAATTCTGCTGCTCCAAAAATATGGACTGTGCTCGTCCAGTCTGAAGCTTGTAGAGAGAAGGCCATGTCGCGACTCGAGGTGACTTGCACGCATGTGGGTCTATCCAAGAGAAAGAAAGAAAGAGTGATGAAAAAAGAGACTTAAAAACAAGTTGACATCACTCTAGCGTAATACACTTTGCCACGTCTCTCGCGTCAGTACACGGCCGTTGCACGTTTCCCACATCACACTGCATCCATTATGCCAAATGTCATTCTACCTGCTCACAACCACTATTCTTTCACCCTCCCTCCCTCCCGCGCTCTCCCCCTTCACATCTTCCACTCATCCACCCTCTGCCCTTCCCTTTTAGTATTCCGAGGGGGTAGAGGGGAGCTTACGAACACCAGAGCTGTTTTTTGTACAATGTAGAGTCCAAATAAATGACAAAAAAAGGAAAGGAGGTAGATGCAAGACATTTACATTAGAGTGGGAAGAGAGACAGAGAGAGGTTGAGAGAGAGAGAGGGACAAGAAGACAGGGTCCACGGTTACCATGGAAACACTAATTCAATTCGAAAGCTAGCTGGGGGGGAGGACGGGGGTTGGAAAAAAAAACCATTTTATCGCTGTGACTTTTTGTTTGTTCAAAGCAGCTAAACCAGTCAGGTAGTGGACAAGGTGATGGGTCAGACTGGCTGGATACCTACCTTGATGCGAAAAATAAAAATAGTATGAGTCTTTACTTTATAGTTGCATGCAATAGTGTCATGGCGAATTAATGCCTACCTCTTAATGTTCTTTTGCACTCACTCAGTGCCATTACAATAGAATTTACAGCACATACGTTACTGCGCTGTCTGCAGTAAATTAAGTACTGCGCATCACATGGTATATATTGCTTGCATCATATGGTGTTTTGTGTATGTCACACCACCAACCTGAACATGAATAATTACATAGGAATAAGACATGAGTCTAATGAGCTGGGAAAAAAAAATGCTGTATTATATCAAATATGCTGTATATGTCAAATTACTGTATAATGTTTTGAATAGTTGCACTAAAACATACAGTATATTGTTTACACTACATGACATGCCCATTTAGATGCAATTTAGTTTCCATGGGTACGCTGAACATGAATTAAAGTGATAGTGAGTGATTTGTTATTGTGAACACAACCCAGCACAGCACACCACAACAAAATGTGACCTCTGCATTTGACCCATCTGTAAATGAGCAGCACATCAGTGATACTTTTACCGGTCCAGCTTTCTGCGAACCTCCGATTATGGGGTGAACTCCCTAACTGTTACGCTACCAACTACTCTAAATCATTGACAGAAGTGAGATGACTACGTGAAGGTAAAGTGAACAGGCTACCTCAACATCATTTTCTTCATCATTACATGAAATATTGATCAAAATAACTTGTCATAATCACTATATGTTTGCATTTTGTTTTACACATTTTATGTTGTACACCGCTGTCTGGTAATCATGTTCATGACAGCAGCGTATGCAATAAATAGTCACTAGACATTGGTCAAATAAGCTGAAAAAAAGAATACACTGAACAAATATATACTTGTAAATGATTATAAAAGCTACAAGTCACTTATGAGTATAAATAGCTAAGCTACTGCCAATCTAATGTTTTAAAATAGTAGTTAACTAGACTACAAGGATGGTCCGAATTATGGGGAGTATTTTGCGGGGTCTGACCGCAAGGCTTACATTTCAGTAAGCTAAAACTGATCATGGTCATTTAACAAGAAGATGAACTCATCATTTTTTTGAGAATAAACATAACCCTAACACATTAGGTGTTAATCTGATATGAGATGTTGAAGCCATATGTATAGTGCAGTAGATGGTCTTGAATTTGAAAGACTTGACCTCAGAAAACCAAATACTCGTAATTTGTACTTTGTTTACAAGCTACAGAGAAAAAGTAGCTAACTACATCAAAGCTATGGATACATCATAGCCACGGGTTCTTACTTCTAACTTCACCAAGGTAAAGTCCATCCTCCAACTTCATCTTGCAGCTGCCAAGAATGCACTACAATACAACAACTGCACCGCTCAAGCACAGTAGTCTATCAGATGCCACTTCTGTCAATTCAACACTAAACAGAAACACCTGATAGTTGAAAATTACAGCTGCTTTCTTGTTTGAAATCGGATGCTCATTCAGCATCTTTACTACTGAATTAATTATGTATAATGTAATGTGTAATCATTGCACGATATCTTGTTGTATGATACTGAATATTGTTTGCACTGCATGTCTGTATATCACACTGTGGCTCTGAAGACTTAGTTTTGCTTCCATTAATGCTCAAAACATAGATGAGATGACAACAGGGGTGTTGCATACAGACATAATGCTCCTCTGGAACACAGACCCTAATCCCCATTGCCCATATGATTTTTAAAAGCCTGCTGCATAATAAATGAGCTGTAGTATGGGCTACAACAACCTCCCTTGCTCATTATTATTGCCACCATAAGTGTTGTAGTGGGGGAAAAGTTATGATTACCCAACGTCCCATTTGGTTTGGCGGGCAACTGCTGTGAAAGGTAAAAATGTACAGACATATTAATATATGTATGAAGATATTTAATTCAACATACATGAACATTCTCAACATGCTTTATGGCATAGGAGTATATGCAAATAACAAAATTGACCTTTCTTGGGCATTTGCATTTTAAAACATTCCACAATAATAGTAAAGAATAATCACAGTTCCATGAGCGGGGAACAAAGCAAGAAACAAATCATTTTATGATTTCAATCATCTTAATTTTAGTGTATTATTGTATAGAAACTGAAACTACTGTAAAGTATTTCGTAGCAGTTTGAGAGTCTAAACTGTGATGGTGTAGCTTTTGATCATTAAGCTGTACCAGCATCCTTTTCATTTTGGCAGAGGAGAGTGCAGAGGTGGTCAAGTAATTAGGATACACCAAGAGGTAATGGCTTCAAATCTTACCACAAGCACCACTTGGTAGATGCCATTTCTGAATTTTGGAGTAGAAAAACATCCACTCTTTCATCTGTGATCAGTCTAAATGAATGCATTGCCAAGGAAATTGTTCCGTTGTAGAAAGATGAAGGTGACTGCCGCCCAGTTCTAATAATTATCTAAAAGAAAATTTTGACACAATTTAAAATAAAACACAGACACAAGTGGGGATATGGTGGTCTAGTGGTTAGGACATTCGTCTCTTGACCAAGATATTGGGGGTTTGAATCCTGCCTCAAGCACTACCATCATTGGGTTCTCGTTTCCTACTAAGGGACCTGAGACTAATTCCTGACCTGAGCACTAAGGTACTCGATACTATGATACCAAAAGTATTATTCTCACTGAGACCCCAAGTTGCTCCAAGGAGATTTTCCCTGAAATTAGGAAATGAAAGTTGCTCTGGATAAGAGCGTTTGCTAAATGCCGTAAATGTGAAGGCTTGTCCACCATGAGGTGCAGCGCTGCATATTTTAAAATGAGGAATATCAACCAGCGCATGACTTCTAATCCCAATGACGCAATTAGTCACCTGTCATAGCGGTTTGGCCTTAAGGTGAAAGGAAACCAAATCTAATTAACCCCTTCATGCACGGTATCACATGAGGAGACATGTCACTTAGGCCTGAAAGGGTTAATGGAGCAATCTGTTATGGTACATGACATAAAAGTAAAAGTGATTAAATGGTTAAATGTCAGCTACCAAGAAGTGCAGATTTTATAATCATGTGTGTGAGTGTGTGAGATGTAAAAGCATCATAGGGGTTTAGTCCATTATATGTGATGCTCTAATGGACTGCTATGTTAACATTATGTTAAAACGACAATCTGATGCTAATTTCTTTGAACTAACTTAAGCATGACCTGGTACGACTTTGACTTTTTTTCTCCCTCTCTTTCTCCTTTCTTTCTCTCGCTCTAATACCTTTGCATCAAGCTCTGAAAGCGGGAGCAGGATGTTGGGTTGGGTTGCAGCCACTCCTCTCTTTTCATCTGGAACAAAAAACATCTGCTCGCACTAGAGGAAAACACTGAGACAAGAAAAAGGGAGAAATAATAGAGATCAGAGCATGAAGGCAGCAAAGCGAAAGAAAGGGAGAGAGAGGTAGAGACAGAGAGAAAGAGAAGCATGTGGAAAGAGAGAGAGTGACGAGAAGCATGAGCGTGAAGGCAGCAAATTGGCAGGGAGGGAGGGAGAGAGAGAGACAGAGAGAGAGAGAGAGAGCGAGAGAGAGAGAGAGAGAGAGAGAGAGAGAGAGAAAGAAAGAATGAAACATAGCGAGGGAGCACGAGAGAGATGGAGGTAGCAACAAGGCGAGAGAGATGTGAGGTAGAGAGAAGAGGAAGAAGGAAAGAAAAAGAGCAAGACGAGGGATGGGAAAAGGGGAGAAATACAGAGAGAGGTGAGAGAGAGAGACAGAGGGAGAGAGATAGATGACGGTTGAGAGAAAGAGAGGGGAGGGAGGGAGGCATAGAGAATGAGGCAGTGGCAGAGTGAGAGAGTGAAAAAGAGAAAGAAGGAGGGACAGAAAAGGAGATGCGGAGAAGGAAGTATAGAGAGAGCAGAGAGAAATAGAGAAATCAACAGACACAGAGAGGTGGAAAGAGGACTGTGTGACAGAGGGAAAGAAAGAGAGAGACAAGATAAAAGAATAGGAAGCGAAAGAGAGAGAGAGAGAGAGAGAGAGAGAGAGAGAGAGAGAGAGAGAGAGGTATATATACAGTATATGGGACAGAAAAGCAGAAGAGCCCAAAGACAGGGCAGAGAAATAAGAACCGAGAGAGAGTGAGAGAGAGGGGGTGGAGAAGAAGATTGAAAAGAAGATATGACAGAAAAGCAGAAGAGAAAGAAGAAGGGAGAAGTGGGAGAACGAGGGAAAGAGAGAGAGAGAGAGAATATGACAGAATGGGGGGAGAGAGAGAGAGAGAATAAAGGGGCAGAGAAGACGAAGAAAGAGTGAGAAAGAGAGAAAAAACAAGGGACTTCCTGGAGATGCTCTCTCTCTCTCCATCCTTCCTCCTCTCTCTCTCTCTCTCTCTCTCAACAGGGGTCTAGTTTGTGTTTTCTCCTGAGTGACTGGGCTGTGGACAGACTCCTAAGTAGTTCCCTTGTCATTAAGACGAGCTCTTGGAAAGGTCTCATTGACCTATTAGAACAAGATCTGCAGCAACATAAAAGGTCAGCTGAGCTGGGGCTTTATCTACTGTCCCACACCTACACACACCTACACACACACATCATAATTACACTACACGAGCACATGTTGGACTCCATGGAGCTTGTGTCTTTAAGGAGCGTACATGCCGTGCAGCGGTTCGAACCTCTTGGCAAGTGCAGCGCCCCATTTCAGCACCTAATTGCCGCGGCTCGGGTCATTTCCAACCGTCGTAATTGGATATAAATCAGCCAAACTGCACCCCGCAACACAAAACATGTATTAGTTGTTGGAGGACTCACCGTGCTTCTGGCTCTTTCAGCATTGCCCAAAGCCAAATGACCATTAAAATCCTAATGGTACTAAAAGAACTCGCGGCCGCCCTCCTCGCGCAATTGTTATTTTTTGCTTTATGCCGTTCAATTTCGTGATAATACCGGGTCACATTCACCAAGTTTTGTTTTAATTTATTTTTCTTAAAGTTACGACATTTACATTGGGTGATATTATACAACTGTAGAAGTGAAGAAATGCAGAGAAAGGGGGAGAGCAGAGAGAAATAGTTGGAAATGGAATGGAAAAGAGTGTGTGTATGTGTGTGTGGGAGACAGAGAGAGAGAGAGAGAGAGAGAGAGAGAGAGAGAAAGGGATAGAAAAGATGAAGAGATCGGAAGACCTCTGGTTCGAATCTCAGGAGTGGTGAAGGTTCCACTAAGTTACTCATGAGCAAGGTACCGTCTCCACATAGGCGTTGCCCATGTCGTCTGCCCACTGCTCCTTCACGGATGGGTCAGATGCACAGGTCACATTTCGTTGTGGTGCACTTTGTGCTGTGCTGTGTTCACAATAACAAATAATGACTCACTTTCATTGCATCACAGCACACCTTTGGTAGCTGCAAGATGGAGTCAGAGGATAGAGTAGACCTTAGCGAACATGGAAGCATATTTTGCTTTGTTTTCATATGTATCAGCATAACTTATATAAGCTGTAAAGACATCTCCTGTTTTCCCTTCAAGTGTATTTTTGCTATTTTCTCTTTTTCCTGATCCTGCTAATCCAGTTCTGCCCAAGTGTTTAGACTAGCAACCTAGAAATAATCCTAAACCTAGAACCTATAAATATAAATATTTCTTCTTGTTGTTATAAGCGATATTCTGTTTTAACATGCATAACTTTATCCTTTTGAAATAATCACACTGAATTCTGCAAGTCTATATCTTCCAGTGTACAGTCTTCAGCACAAAGAGAAAATGGAGCCATGTAGATGGGCTGAACACTGCCCCAACTCTGATGCAAATTTCTATGTGTAACTAATTCCAGAAATCCTGACCTTTCGCAAGAGTGAGAAAAGGAAGGAGGTAGAGATGAAGAGGAAACAAGGATTTTTTTTTTTTGGTTTTTTGAAGCGCTTCATGGAAAGGGAGGGGGCTAATTTGTTACATGAAACCTTGTCACTGTCTCACCCTAACTGGAGCAAGTTCAGTGCCAAAACACATCCTCTGCTTATATACTGTCCCCCCGTCCGATATCATGTCCAATTTCAACAATCTGTGTAAATGGCTGCCAAATGCTATGTGACTATTTCGATGCAGAACGAGCGAAGTAAGTCATCAACTAAGTCCATTGGCTAAGCGATTATTACTTTTCCTTCTGCAAATTTGCAAATCGTCCCATTCTGCGGCTATTGCTGCTGCTGGATCCCTCTTCCTCCTTTCTTTTTTATGCACTTCTATCTGAGAGATGATCGATCAAGCTGCAGGCTTGAAGATAAGGTCGGAGGCCGACGGTAAAATCCGTTCGAGTAATTGTGCCGTTAAAAAAGATCTTCCTTCGTGCCATGTCATCAAGCTGATATCTCCCTCCTTTCTCCTTTCTCCTCTGCTGTTCCGACACAGGAGGAAAAAATCCGGAAAAAAAAGAAAATCCTCCAGGATTTGGCCTTCAGGGGCCCCCAGGAAACGGAAGTGAAAGGTTCTGACTTGTTCAAGGACACAAAGTCACCTCTTTCCTTTTCAGTGCCTTTGAAACGAGGCCGGTTTTCCAGTCGGGGCCGAGAAATGAAGTATGACAAAGTCGTGGTGTCCTTTGTACAGTAAAGTGGGAAAAAAGAAAGACTACATTCGTTTTTCTTTCCACTTTCACAGCCTTATGTCATGCGTGACCCTGTCGTCCTCTCCCTCAAGGTATTGAGCACCATGTGATTTCTGACGTCACTCTCACCAAAGCTTTGTTTTCATTTCTTTTTCTCTTTTTACACCCCAGCCTGACGGGGCTCGTCACTCTTAGCTGAATCGGCATCTAAACGGGGATAATGAGCCTGTAAATCTGTGAAAACTGTCATATTAGAGGTATAAAAAGAGAGAAAAGGCTTAACGAGTGGTGTGCCCACACTCCAAGTAAAGGTTGGCAATTAACTTGTTATTCCATTCCAAACTGAGCAGATTTACATATTTTTTTAAAAGATTAGTAAGCGTTTGTTAAACTGTATGCTGTTAAACAAAACTCAAACAAACGTTTGACGACTCTGGGGTTGGCTATTCGAAAAAAGAAAAACGTCCAAATGTCCCACAATGTGGGAGCGGAGAAGCTGATGAAATGCTTGCAGCACGCAGGCAATCGTATTTAGCTGAACGCGAAGAGTCGGCCGGTCTGCTTTTGCGCGGTCGTTTGTGTTATGCGTTATGTTTACAATGCCAATAAATCTCACTTCGTCCTTATCACACTTAGGTCAGGGCTTCCCAGACTTAATAAAGCATATCTGGAAAAGGAAAAGTGATGCCCCGCTGTGACGGGATCGCACCATCGAGTGAATATTCAATTTCCCTTCTCTATAATTCAGGTATAATCAGACAAGGTTTTTGATCCACCTGTCGGAAGAGTATGAAAAGAGCTTTGTTGATTCTTGTCATAAAAGACGGTTGCTGTGCTTTGAGGAAGTGTGAGTTTGCTTAGTAAAGTACACACACGTACTTGACTGCTTCAGAAAAGTTTCTTTTTTAAGTTGTTGAAGGAAAATTAAACTCCAAAACAATACTGCAACTTGAAGTGAATAATAGAAACGTAATTTGTTTGCCTAACACTGTGGTTCTCAGCTTGTTTTGAACCAACGCCCCCCAGCCTCTTCATGAACCTCTTGAACCATTGTGATGTACAAATGTGACTAACACCCCCCATTTGTGCCTGAGAGCCCCCTATGAGCTGTCTCATCCACAACGTGCTCCCAATGTTGTCCAAAGGCCCCCTGGGGAGAAACCCTGGCCTAACAGAATCCTTTCTTTTCAGGGGCAGAGCTACATGGTGGCCAGTTGAGGTTTTTCTAAAGAAACCGCTTAATCCCTATCAGGCAGGGAGCAACCAGCAGATGCGCTTATCTGCTGCTTTGCTCAAGCAACTTCCATTTCCTAACTCCAAGGACAGTCCCCCCGGAACAACCTGGGGTTAAGGGTCTTGCTCAGCGACCCAATGATGCTAGTGTTGAAGGTAGGATTTCAACTTGCTTAACTTAGGGCTTCCTTGTCGGAGGTTTGGGCTGGTTATATGTGAAGTGCTGACTGTTGTTAAGAGCGCTACATAAATAAAACTGAATTGAACCCACAATCTTTAGGTCCAGAGGCGAGTGTGCTAACCACTAGATCACCATCACCCCCTTAGACTACAGGGTGCACATATTGACACAAACACATATAGGACAATTTAGAGTCACCAATCAATCTATAGCGCGTTTTTGGACTGTGGGAGGAAACCGGAGCCCCTGGAGAGAACCCACAAGAACAAAGCGAGTGCACACAAATTACACACAGAAAGACCCAGGGATCGGACCCACGACCTTCCTGCTGTGAGGCGACAACGCTAACCACCACACCTCCAAACTGCCACGAGAGATGTTAGACGAAGCTAAATCTAAAAACTAGAAATACACAGAAAATATATATATAAACGTATGTTCCCTAAAATAGAAATTTATACTAAAAGCTAACATGCATAAGACCGTACAATGTGCTCTGACCGATGTAAATTATAATGTTCTTTAATAGACTTCAATGAATTGTAAAGTTGATGAGCAGAGCATTTTTTAGCATTTTGGTTTTCCTTTCTTCCTTTATTCTATTGCCATTATTAAACTGGCTATTGTAAAAATTTCAAGACTGCCACCCCCAATTAAAAATGTCACTCCTGAGCGGCCTCCACTTCCAAATTACAGGGACAGTCTCCCTCCAGCAACTTGGGGTTAAGGGTCTTGCTTATGGACCTAAGAATCATAGTGCTGGATTTAGGATTTGAACCCACAACCACTTGGTCTAGAGGTAAGTATCCTAGCCACTAGACCACCATGACTTTTGACCCACCTACTATATGTACAGTATGTCAACATCTCTGTTAAGTGTGACATTCAAACATTCAGGGCTCTTTCTACACAAAGTGGCAGAATTAATTCTTTTTGAGACCAGCAAAGTGACATTTTCCAAGATAAACCTAATAATATGATGGGCACAGGAAAGATGCAATTTCAAGATGAAGCGCTAGGTATCTACATAGGCTGGTGAACAAATATCACTCTTATTATTACATACACACCTACACACAGAGACTTAATGTTCAGTGTTTTTTACAATCAAGTTTGTGTAAATGAAATATTTCAAATATTACACCACAATGGGCTTTGAGCTTTGACAAGCAAATCTGTTTCTTTCTAAGAAATATGTTCCCTTTAACCAAGCAAATTCTCCATTATAATAGCAATGCATCTGGCTTTTATCGGTAATGAGAGACACCTAAACACACCCTTGCTTTAATTAAAATAATTAATTAAGTCCAGCCCTTTTAGACCCTTTAGCGCCTGGAGCAATGAACCCTTCAACTAGCAAAATTTAAATTGGACATGCCCTAAATGTCTTTGGGCCACACAGGTTTGTCCAAGGGCTGGCATGGTGGCGCAGTGGTTAGCGCTGCCTCCTCGCAGCTAGAAGGTCCTGGGTTCAAACCCTGGGTTGGTTCTGGGCCTATCTGTGTGGAGTTTGCATGCTCTATTGGTGTTCGCATGGGTTTCCTCAGAGTGCTCCAGTTTCCTCCCACAGTTCAAAAGCATGCACTATTGGTTAATTGCCAACTTTAAATTGGCCGGTAAGGTGTAACTGTGATTGTGTGTGCCCTGCGGAGTGTTGGCGCCTACCCTAGGTTGGTCTCTGCCTTGAGTTACAGTAACTCATCTAGAGGCCCATCAGCGTCTCAGAAGATTTTTTTCTTGGGTTGGGTTAGGGTTTGAGACGCGTGAAAACTATAGTAAAAAACGGTAAATCACTGTAGATACAATGACAAATATTCGAAGTTCAGCTACATTAAACTTTTGAAATCACCACTTTCCGGGACTGAAGCGCAACTTTAGTCAGTGAGTCTTCCTCAATCCTGAAATCCCTTCCTTCCTTTAAAAGAGAAATTGATTGAAGTCCAAATATGAACAAAGATAGAAAGAACGTTTCCTCTGACATTTACAACAAGAAAAAATTAGATTTAGATTTTTTTGGGGTGGTTTAAGAAACTTGAATCAAGTGAAAGCCGTCAGTTGTCGAGTATCATTCCCAGCCAATAACCTTTCCTGCTTTGCTCAAGAGTTTTTCAGACTTTGAGCCATCCGCAAATTTCTGAGGTTGCCATTTTAAAGCGTGTTTAATTTGCATTTTCCATGAGTCTGGAGGAGACGCTAATGTGAATAATCATTCAGGCGGGTGGATGAGGAGATTGTGTAAATTGATGTGCTTTATTCTTCAAGGGTCTGATGAGCGGAGCATGACAGAGGTTGATGAGATCTGTGGCTATATACTGCAACTGCATTTATCCTCTTAGACAAGAGGGCTTTATATAAACAGTTCTTGCCACACATATTTCATAAGCATCATCCGATATCATTTCACAGAAAAATAAAAACAACTTCTGAATTGACTAAAACGTTAAGATCATGTAGATGCTTTAGAAAAACTAAAGCACTTCATCCTCAAAGCATGTAAGATTATGTCTTTCATTTGCATTTCATCCTTAGTTGTCAATTTAACATCAAAAATAAAGGAAAAGCAGCCACTGAAATACAATATTCTTATTTTTTAACCAATATATATTCCATCTATAAGCTTAAGTTGCCGTAAGTCCACCTCCAACAATTATACCACACTTCACTTGTCTCTTGTAGTTCTTGTAATTTTATTTTTCTCTACTTCTCTTTTTCAGTCAACAGGCATCTATCTAGTCTTTCATGCACATATAGAAATTGTCAGTCATCTAAAGCATAAAAAATGGAAACTATTTTAGTTAAAATTGTTTTTCCAAAACTAAATTTGTCTTCAGATGCAAATTTATAGCCTATAGATTTATTAAGTTATTATTTAAGTAAGTGATTATTTGTCATTCTCTACATTTCACAGCACAACACACAGTGCACCACAACGACATGTAATCACTCACTTAATCACTCATGTAATCACCACAAAGACATATAATCGCTCACTCAACGTACCTATTTGAGTGAACAGGTTAATTTAAGGTTTATTTTTTTCTTTTCTTTCTTTCCCACGCTTGCAAGATTATTCACAGGTTATCACCAACCTACACTTTTTGCATCACAGCAAAACCTAGTGTTCTACAATGGCCATGAATTTCCAAAATGGTGGAGTTGACAATTTGATAGAACTTCGAGACCCTGCACTCCGTCACCGTGGCAACTATGGGAAATTCACATGAAAAAAAAAGAAAGAGAGAGTTCCAGGGTGCATCCTCTAATGTAAGAAAAATAATCCCAGGAGCTGAGCAACAAACAGTAGCCTGCTTTTGGCTGAATTACTGAAATAGTGCAATATTTGCCATTTTAGCTTTGTCTTTTCAATCCTAATGCAACCTAAAACACACATTCCATTCTCAAATTGAATATCCGTAGAGCCTTATAAAACACCACTGGTTCCTTGGGCAGGATCCTATACCTCAAGCAATACTGGAGGGGCAAATCAGGAGATAGGGAAGTATTTCTAGTGGCTCAAATTCAAAATCATTTAATTTGACAATTGTGGTGCTGTTATTCACTAACACTAGCCTACATTTTTAACATTCTATACCTGACATCTGATTTCTTTATGGCAATAGAATACAGAAGGTGCTATTATATGATTAAATTTTCCCCAGCCAAATTGTTAAGAGTTCATTGCTCCCAACATTCCAACTTTTAGAAATTTCAGTAATTGTTTCAATCAGTAGCACACTAATAAAAATCACAGAATGGATAGGAAAAGGCCAGGAAGAGCTGAAAAGCCAGCTTCAAAATATGAAGAGTGTTGGAGAAGAATGCAGCAAAATTCATCAAGATAAAAGATATTTTAAGAGGATGACCACAACCGGCAAAATGTGTGATGATTATTAACAAGCATTTGTGGTTTTGCAGTCGTGGTGTGGCTTTTGCATTTGTGTCGCTGCTTTCAAATTTGTGTTGTGGCTTTTGCATTTGTGTTGTGGCTTTTGCATTTGTGTGCTAGTTCGCTAGTGCGTTTGCATTGTAGCTCTTGCATTTCCATCATGGATTTTGCATTCGTGTTTGGTCACAGCCCGGTTTGGCTGTTTCTGTCAGAGGAGACAGCCGGAGATATTTCTCATCGGAGCGGGTCTGACATGAGGGCCGGCGAGATTCGAAACAGCGGGAGGACAGCAAGAACTGCAACCTGGCGCTAACGCTGCAAATAGGTGCCATTATCACCTACATTAGCCAACCCGTGTCCCTTTTTTCAGAGCCATGGTGTAGCTGGAGGGGGTTGCTAGAGGAGAAAACAGGTGATGAGAATGACAGAGAGAGTAAATGAAGGGGAACTGCTGGGGGGAAAAAAGCACTGTGGGACGGGAAAAACCTTAGCAAGGAGAAATAGCTTAAATGCAGGGATCTCCTGAAATATGTTCAGATGTCCAGTCTACTCTGACATGCACTTAACTCATTTAGCCCAGTTAAAAGTGCAATGATTGTACTGCTCTAGAAGGTAGTTTTGGAATTTAAAAAAATGCTTGAAATAAGTTTTTGGAATAACAAATAATAAATAATAGTAAAAAAAAAATAATAATATTATATTTTTACATATACAGTCTAATTAAAGGAGCTATATGTAAGAAATGTGTGGCAAGCAATCATAAAACCAACCTAATATGTCACCAGAGACTAAGGAATCATGTTCATTTGAAATACTGATCTCACTGACAAAATTAGTACAGTCAGAATACTTATATTTTAAAATTTTAATTTGCAGCCCGTACATCATGTTTATGTTTTGATTTTGTGTTTTGGCCTGCATCCAAGTTGCCAGTCACCAATGAGCTGCAGCTACAAGCACTCTGAATTACAAATGTCTGCCATTACTAAAACTAAAAGTCCTCGCTATGACTCTTAAAACTGTCTTGACAAAAGCAGAAACAAAACGAGGAACTGTACAGGAGATGCATTTAAAAGATGGAGATGGCTGAAAGCGGAGAAGAAATTAAGGACAGATGCCGAAGTGGCTAATTTTCGACTGCACAGGTAAGATTTGGCTAACTTGTATAGGCGTAGAGATGTACATTTCAAATATTTTCAACAGTTGAATATCGTTATTCATGTTCTTAGATTGCATAGATTGCAGCCCATGTGTAGGTGGGTCATCGAACTGACTGAATAGTTTGAGAAACAAAAACGTTAACTTGTGATGGCTAACATCAGTATTGTGTTACACTGAGAAAGTGTGGCAACACGCTACAGTATTAAGAATTTGACTGCAGTACAAGTTTGCCAGTTAAGGCCACAATTTTACATAGCTCCTTTAATTATAGTATATATCATATACTATTATATATATATATATATATTTAATGTTGCTCAGATGCTCACATGACTCTTCTATGTGAACATCTGTCCTATTGCCCCACGTTTCTCAAACCATTCCCCACGTTTCAAGATCGAGGCGAGATCTTCCCCTCCAGGAGACTTGACAGATTTATCGAGCCTGCCTCAGCTCCATTTTTCTGTTAATTATATTAACTGTAACAGCTTCACATGGCTCTCTCTCTCTGGGGATCTCCACAATCATCTCCGTCCTCTGAGGCTAGCTCTAACTGGCCAGCGGCGTGACGTGACAAAGGGATGGAATCTGATCGGTTTGACGCGGTTAAAGAGGCACTTAAGTGAAGCGGCGGTACGCTGGTCTCTGAGGGAGACGCTGGTTAAAATCTCTGAAAAAAACCCCTCCTCGTTTCTGTCTGTTCTCGAGGCCTTCTGTAATTCAGGCCCAACTCTCAGATGATCCCCTAACCAGCGAGCCACAGCACGGGCACGCACAAAGAATGATCTTTTTTATTTTATTTGATGGACTTCCAAGTTGGGAAGACGGAGAGAGAAAGAGAGAGGGAGAGAAACAGAAAGACAGATGAACAGAAGGCGAAGAGAGCTTTTCTGCACGAGTGTTTTATGGGTATTTAAACAAGTCAATTTCATGCAAATGTGACCACTGCTTGCCATGGCAGAATTTACCAACAGCAGGCCAAAGGGGGAGTGTTGGAGAGAGAGAGAAAGAGAGAGAGAGAGAGAGAGAGAGAGAGTGTGTGCCCTGCTCAGCCATGTGGTTTTCTGTCTTTTTGTTAAAAAAACTTCATTAATTGACTGATCTGTCTTTGTCTGTATTCTGATGAATCAAGCAATCAAAAAGTCATGCTGCTGGGTTAATTCATTCAGGTTTTTTTATATTTTTAAATGAAAGATTTAGTGTGCATCTGTTGTTTGTGTTGCAGTAAATATGAAATTACCCTCCCGTATCTCTGTAAAGCTCAGTAATTCTCAGACTTATCAAGACATCACTCTCGTTACTAAGAGACTGCAGTCACTCTGATTTCTTTATTATATTTTTTATATTTTGCTTCTTATTGTTGTGAAATGCACATTGTACAGATTAATAACTTAAATAAATAGCTGCTGCCTCACAATATGTTACACAACACGTACAGTATTAACACAAACATTATTTTAGGCTTTTCAAAGATCCATTTCGGCGCTAACTTTAGTTGGTTACTTTATGTTGGTGGTGCTGAGGGTGTAGTAGTCTTAATGTCTAAATTACTGTCAAAAATGGAAAATGTCAGTAAAGATACTCATGAGCAAGGCACCGTTCCCATGTCCTACACATCAGCTGCCCAACGCTCCTTCATGGATGGATCAAATACAGGGGCACATTCAAATCATCACCCACTTAAACTGACAAAGGAATTTTGTATGTTCAAATCCCTATTCAGGCTTTTAGTTGAAGCTGATTAACTGACATTGGCCTCTCAGCAAGACCTTTCAAACCAAAAGGAAGATAAGAACATTTGATGGATTCATTCATTCATTATCCGAACCAGGGTCACTGGGGGGAGTTTGGAGACTATCCTGGGAAATATGGGTGCAAGGCGGGGACCAACCCTGGGCAACACACTCACACTCACATTTGCACCGTACGGGGTCAATTTAGAGTTGCCAGTTAACTTATATCACATGCTTTTGGACTGTGGGAGGAAACCAGAGCCCCTGGTGGAAAACCATGCAAACATGGGGAGAGCACACAAACTCCACACAGAAAGACTCTGGGGCCAACCCGGGGATCGTGCCCGTGAGGCGGCAGTATTAGTCACTGCCCCACCATGCCACCCGGAACATTTGATTAATGTTGTAAATATTTTAATGATATTACTATGATTTTAATAAAAACAATCACTATCATGAGCAGTCAGAAAACTCCAGACAGTCACAACACTCAATAATAATTTCTAATATTTCTAAAACTAATATTTAAAACTTATAAACCCCATTAAAGTTTTAAGAAAACAAGTTCATTTTAAAGTATACTACACTTACAAGGTTACAGCATTAATTTAACATTTTTCTGCTGCAGTAGTGGCATGTATTATAACACTGGTCATTGAAAAGGACAGGGTTGGCAGCAGCTCTTTTAAAAAGAACACAGAATTTCTATTGAAGCATGACTTTGCTGCCAAAGATCAATCTCAGTCTGACTACGGCTTGATCAACATCCAGGATGTGCTGACAGTGAATACACAGTGTTGCAGTGTCCTCATAAAACAGCTGAATTAATGGTCAACCGTAGTGGAAATTGTATTTAAATACCATTTAGGCCACTGCATGGACTGAGAACTGGCAATAATGAAATATTGATCCTTCACGGATGGGTTCACATTTTGTTGTGGTGCATTGTGTGCTGTGCTGTGTTCACAATGTCAGATGATCACTCAATTTCGCTTATACAAAGCGACTTGGCTAAGTTGTCCTGGGATTCAAACTCCCAGTCTTACACTTACTAACAAACAATGTGCTTCAATTAAGGGTCTTGTTTTTTGGCTCAATGGTGGTAGCCAGAGGGACGGACTTGAACCTACAGCCTCTTTGTCCTTAGGCAAGTATCCTAAAACCATCACCTCACTTATCCAAAGTGATTTAGCTAATAACGGGGAAAATCACACTGGATCAACATCAAGGGTCTTTTTCAGGTGCCCAACTACTATTTTTCCTTTTTTTTTCCTGTGATTTAAACCGCCTAGTGACATAGCTGCTTTAATTACTCAGACCATTGGCACCACCACCACCCTAATAATATATTTTGAAAACAGACAAAGCACTAAAAGATCTAATTTAATCTCTAAATATACCTGTCAAATTATTTAAAATACTTAAGTACAGGAACTTTACTACTTTTACTGAAGTTCTGTTCTAATGAATGACTTGTAACCTTTTTCACTGTGTGCACTCATAAGTTCTTAAGTATGTATATCAGGTATACAGCACCGTTCCACATTCTTTCAAGTATGCCAAACCCTGAACTGCACTGTGACACAACAAATCCCTTAAAGCTTTGAGGAGTCCCATTTCACTTTTCTACATCAGCTCCCCCCTTAATTTGTTCTGTGCAACAACAGAGCTGCATTCTTTTCGTCTTCAAAGACCATGCACTTAAGAGCCGGACGCTTTAAATAAAGGAAAGTAAGAGTTCAAACGGCGTCTACGACCTAGGCAACCGGTGGCGTCTTGAGAATTCTAATGAAGTGCCGCTTCCTAGTCTATAGGAACCTGACTAGAATTATTCTCCTTCGCTATCTGGGTCAAGTCTGCCTCCAGCAAGCCCTCACACAGCTCATGCGATTCACAGTCGACCGGTAATCCAGAGCCTGTCAAACGCCCAGCTGTTCCTCCGTCCGGCAGAGCCTTCATTTATCTTTCTGCCTTATTATTACTATCTTTCAACAAAATCAAATGGAGGGTTTAAGTGTGTAACAATCATCTGGCCAGGCATTACTTTTATGGGAGGTGAAGAAGGAGGGAAGGGTGTGATTTATTTTTTTAAATAGGAGAAAAGGTGAAAGGAGCGATGAAGCCAGGCTCCTCGAACCGTTAAACAGCGGCCAAGCAGTCAAGCAGTCCAGATCCAGCCAGATTGGACCGGGTGGATAAGGAGACGTATAAAAGATAGGAAAGGATCAAATGAAAGAAAGTGGAAGGAGATGAAAGGTGGAGAGGTGGGGAAGGGGGAGGCGGGGGCGATTTGAAATGAGCCCATGTCGCCTATTACAATCGCAAAACAGTGTCGATTTGCATACGACACCGAAAATGCTCCTGTGATCTCCGAGCCACAAGGCGACCTCTAATGCTTTCTCACAGATGGATTTTTCAATGTGCCGGCTCTTTGCCACTTTGCGTAAACTGTCAATCAGGCTGCAGGACATGCAACATACACATCGTAGATCTTATGTGACTGCAGGGAGAATAATAAACAGGCGTAGAAAGCTGTGATATATGCATGGATTCTATTACATCAGGACAGCTTTGGAATTACGGCTAACCAAGGTTTAAAGAGACTCCAGAATATTGGGCCATAACACTTCTGAACCAGGATATAACAACAAAAACAAAGTTTTATTCTGCTATCAATGAAAGGTTCCAGAAAGACTTTGCAAAAACATGATGTGATTTGCTTTAGTAGCCTTTCCTACTATGTTTAGCTTTAGTGTTAAATCTTAAAGCGTTAGACTTGACACATGATATATCACATTGTATTAAAGCAACTATTACCTCAGAGAAATAAAATACTTATATGACAGTAGAAAAGTGCATGCAAGTTTGAAATGATCTGTTTAATTATGCAACGGAAACTTCCCATCATCCCAAGAGGCTGTCATGTGTTAATTCTGGAACTACACTGTCATACAATTTGCCATGAAAGGAGAAGCGCTCCGTGTGACTTTACGGCTTATGGTTATGATCCACACCACTAGGGGTCAGTATAAAGTCTATGACGCTTGTAGTAATAAACTTGTAGTGGTTTAATACCGAGATGGAAGCAGTAAATTGGAAAAACAACTGATTGCACCTTTTCCTCATCTAAGTCACGGTGGACTTAGCCTTGTAGGTGTCAATTTAGTAGATATTTTTACTGTACATAATTGCAGTAATAATCATGTGTCAGAAAGACGATTATTCCGAGTGTCATCTTAACGATAAATTAGCTGTTGCATCTTATCACGCCACGTTACTCTTATTGTCCACGTTTCTCTCGACGCGCGATCCATCACCGCTTAGACTCGGCTCGTGAACGCGACCGACGTACACGTTTAATGCATGGAAAAAGACACAGGGGAGAGCTGCCAGATCAAAGAAAACATCCTCTGCATCAAAGCACGCTTTCAGATCCCATGTCATTGAAGACAACAGAAAATTGGCCGAGACGGATTTCCTAGCTTTTTCTTCTCTCTCCCCCAGCATCCCGCGAGGGCACTTCCATTATATAGCATCATAATCAAAACATGCACCGTTGATCCACTGCAGTGTGGGAGAGAAATGCTTTTGCAAATGCTTACACTGGGGATGCCGGGAGTGGGGGCAGGATGGGCAAAATCTGCAGGATCGAACATCACAATCTAAAGCTTATCTGAGATGGAGCCATGCCTGGAAAGCTCTATTAGCCCGTGCTGCAGTTCCTAACCTTTATTCCCACCCCCAGCCAGCACTATACCCTCAGCCGGCATTGTGACTTAAGAGCAGATTCTAATCTTTAACTGAATTGGGATATTAGCTTTGGAGTGGCAGATCCACAGACCTGACTTACATGTTAAACAACGGCCTAGATAAAAATGGGGCGTTTAATTAATTACCCAGGTGAGCATTTCAGTGCCAAGTGGAAATGACAGTGGAAAAAAAGGAGACAGAATAAATGTTTTGATTGGTATACAGAGATAAAGCTGTATCTGATCATTAAACTACTTGTATATCTACATGTGGAAAGATTCTGTAACAAGTGGATTTCATTTTGAACCTGATGCATTACACACAGAACCCATCCAGTCTGATGCTAAAGAATTGAAACAGAAATGTATTTGTCATCACATGAAGGACGTAAACCTCAGAATTTCCAAAAAGAGAGCAATTCGGGCAAGTCTCGGGTTATTAAGAAAACCAATAGAAAGTAGCATCCATAAATATTTAACATTCCATTCTAATTTAAAATGTATATTTTGTATTCTATTCATATATTGTTTATTCCATGTGCCTTATTTGTTCTTGTTCCCTATTTCCTATTGGACTGACAAAACTGGAGCCACGTCGTCTCGTCTCTCTGTATATCTGTACAATATATAGCAGAGATGACAAAGTTTACTTTGACTTTGATTTTGACTGAATTAAACTAACTGATCCAGGGGCATTAATTGAAAAATATACATACATATAAAAACAGACATATTTAAACATGCATTATTAAACGTGAGTAAACATATTTTTAAGCATAATTAAGCTTAGTGGTTCTAATGTGAACTGTGTGTGTAATAACTATATAGAGGGTCATAGCAGTGAGATTCCAAAAAGAGAGGACAAGTGTTTGATGCAATTTGTTTTAGTAGCCTCTTCTATTAGGTTTAGCTTTAGCTTTAATTCTTAAATCATTTGTCTTATTCTTTCAAAAAAAAACAGAAGGTGAAAATGTGACTCTCCTGGGGGCTGCGGTTGAAAATTAACCATAGATTCATTTGGTACAAATGAAAACATTTTTGCTCAATATTGTATATTGTCGTCTGGAAATGAAATCCTTTATTTGATTTAGCCATTTCCACACTGCGACTTTACATCCAATGTCTTTGTAGGACTGGATCTATTTCAGGAAAGTCTGAAACTGCCAACACCATCTTATTCAACATTTTCCATGGATTTTCTATTGGCTGCAGCAAACACTTCAAAACCTTCAAAAGATTTGAACTTTTTTCACCAAGCTACTCGCTGTGCTGAGAAAACTCATGCAAACCCCAAGTAAGCTGTAGGAAAAGAAAGAGATTGAGAAGAAAGTTTGCAGAAAAGAGTTTGCAACCTCTGGTGTTATAGTCCCTTTGCTTAGAAGTGGACTTCATGGCGGTGCATCATTTGGTCCTGCATATTTAAACATTTATTTACCCAGTTTGTATACAAGGTGCTTTTAGCTAATAAGAAAATCTTACAATCTTCAGTGATTGTAGCTAGAGTGTGATCTCTCATTTTGAATCTTGGCATCATGTTTCTACATTTAAGTGAATCATTTCTCACTGTGAACACAGCAAGCCACAACGAAATGTGACCTCTGCATTCGAAGGAGCAGTGGGCAACTTTTTAGCAGTGCCCGAGGAACAGTGTTTGGAGATAGTACCTTGCTCATGAGCATCTCAGATTTACCGGTCTGGGACTTAATGTTATGCTACCAATTGCCTCCATTTTCTTGACCTTTAACAAAGTTATTTTTGCCTCTGTCATCCAAAGTTTGTTGATTAGAGGTTAAATCTGTTTTGAGATCCTATGACTTTTTTTTAAAAGCAGTTTAAAAAGAAAAATATAGAGACTCTGAACTGATTGTAGAAATCCTGGTTTACAGATTGTGATAACAGCTTGTTACGTTTTTTTGCGGAATTTATCTTGCCATAACCAAATGGGATCCATCATTCATGTGTCAGCTCATATTCCAGTCATCTAATATCCAATACTAACAATCTTTGGGACCTGCTGTGAATTTTCCAACTCTAGTGTAACCGAGAAGCTCCATTTCCCTGCACCTGGAGGGTTTTATTGATGGCATTGTTGCGGTCGGGACGCCGTCTCCTGTCGTAGTTAAGCATTTCCAACGCACCACAGCATGGCCCTGATGGACTCCCACCACATCAATCTCGCTGTTTCCAAGCGCATCCATCACAAAGTTGACAATCGCCCATCATTTTCCCCAAGAAGTGGGCTTTAGGGATGCGGCCTCGCAAATTTTATCTGCGCATCCCTCTCAATCAGTCCAGGACAAACGGGGAGAATTCATTTTCAATGCGGCCGCGGACGTCACAGCGGGTGGCGCGGATGGAGAAATTTCCTGCCTGATTATTACCTCAAACAATATACTTTATGGTTGAGCTGAGAGCTCCAGCCAGACGTGCTCTCATTTTCCTGTCTCCTGCAGATGGCCGACGCTGAGAATAATTCCCCCCTGCTCCCTCGGAAAGTCTGCTCCGGTGCCGGTTTAGAGTTTTAGGGAGCGCATCGGCGAGTGTCGGAACATTGCATCTGGGTGCCTTCTCACGTTTACGCCTCGTCGCCAAACACTGTAAAACTTCGAGAAAAGGGCCCAGGTGCAGAATTGATTTCCTCAAATAGCAGGTACAGAGGAGTAATGATGCTAAGGTGCCACTATGTGTGGCCGGGCTGCTCTAATTTAAGTGTGAAAACATTTGGAATGTAAGCTACCACAACGGACCCTAGAAAAAATGGATCATTGCTTTTATTGGAAACAAATGTTTTCACAGCCATCCCAAGTTAGTAGCTCGATAGGAAAGTTGGTGAACAGGTAAACATACTATGTTCAGGTTATGTGTCTATAGCTTCAAACACACTTTTTACTGCAGCCACTACAATGAGCTATGAACTTAGATGCATTTTACACTGAAAGCAACTGCTGACATGTTCTTTAAACCAAAGTTGTAAAAATGGTATTAAAATGGTTGCATAACATTTTGTATCCATTAAAAATACATCATGATGAGACAAAGACGGCACTGAAGCTGATCAGACATTGAGCAAATACAGACGTTTTGTTGAAACAAAATTCACTACCCACAACAATTTTGAATAAGGGAGTTAGGCCCAGTTCAACTACCAGACTGTTAAAAGTGCCACTAAAGTACTCATGAGCAAGGTACCATATCCCCAAGCACTGTTCCTGGCTGCTGCCAAAAAGCTGTCCACTGCAGATGTCACATTTTGTTGAGGTGCACTGTGCTGTCTTCACAATGACAAATAATGACTCACTTAATTTCTTAAACTCTAAATTCTTGTGCGGCAGATGGTGGCATAATAGTTAGGGTGTTCGTCCTGTGATAAGAAGGTTGCCAGTTTCAAATCCCAGACCGGTAAAGTTATGATACTCGTGAGCAAGGTACCGTCCCCAAGCAGTAGTGCCCTGGTGCTGTCCATGTTAGCTGTCCACTGCTCCTTCACAGATGGGTCAAATGCAGAGGCCACATTTTATTGTGGTGCACTGTGTGCTGTGCTGTGGTGTGGTGTGTTCACAACGGCAAATAATCTTTCACTTTAAATCCACAACAATCATTGAGGTTTGAGCTGCTTATTTGCAATTTACAATGGAAAAATTGAGAAAAGGGTCTAAGAAAGTTTTAAGAAAAGGGTATCAACTGCTACATCAATGGAACTGTGGTTGATGTGAACATTGAGCACCATCTAATAGCACCACCTATATCTACAAAGCTACAATATCTACGCCTTGTGCCATCAGTTTGCTTTAAGCAATACCCAAAAAAACCTGAGCAGCTTCATATGTATTTTAAACCTTAAAAACTGAGGTTTTGGACCAGGGCTCCTGTCCTGGAGAGATGGTGTTCTGGAGGTTTACCATAATACTTGAGTTCAGAACATTAACACTTTGTCTCAGGTAGAAGCTCACCATAACTGACTTACAAGGCATGATAGAAATCCCTCAGGATACCGGCCCTTCAGGACTGGAACTGGACACCCGTGCTTTAGACCAAGGATGCAAAAAATTACAAACTGTTACATCATTCATCGTTTTTTTCTCCATCTAAAAATGTCTTGATGGGACAAAGTAGGAACTCTTTATTAAAAGTGGTCCCCAAGCAGCATCCATTAGAGCCTGCAGTGTATCTATAAACATATGCTTTTTTGTACTAATATATTCCACTACAAACAGCAATCAAATGACCCATAGCTTCTTAAAAATATTATTTTAATTTTTAAACTGAACATTTGTGATTTTAGACCAAAGTTGCAAATAAATGACATTAATTATTTCTACATTTATCATCTTTTCTCTGTTTAAAACACTTTAATGGCCATTGGTTAAGACCTTGCTGATCTGAAACTGCATCCAACATTAATATTTGACATTTTCTTGCAACTAGCTTTTTTATTTTTGGTTTGAAGCATCACTTTTTAGTGCCACAAACCTATTAGCTGTCTAATACTGGTTTGATTACTGGGGAAAATAAATAATGCATCTTTTCCAAATAATTTTATGCAATGTATTACTTTTTTAAGCATTCCTTGACTAAAATATGTACGCAAAATGAAACCTGTCCCTTAATGCCCTTGGTCTAGCAAACCTCTGTTTTGTAATAACATTGCAGGCAGCAGCTACAGTGCAAAAATCAGTTTCAGAAAATAAGAAAAAGAAAAGGATAATAAGAAAAAAGGTACCAGAATCAAGCAAAATTATCTGCCAATATAGTGAGAAAATTTATCTTTTTAAGATCTCCTAAAACATCTTCTAAAATGAGCAAAGTTGTCATGAATT
This sequence comes from Distichodus sexfasciatus, assembly GCA_032718565.1. NCBI lineage: Eukaryota > Metazoa > Chordata > Actinopteri > Characiformes > Distichodontidae > Distichodus > Distichodus sexfasciatus. The sequence goes on along the minus strand of JAVGVS010000053.1, from coordinate 947,496 downwards.
TCTTAACTCATAGTGGAGAGCATGTGAACCTGTCCGTTCTCTTAATGAAATTTCTTATTTCATTTTAAGAAGTTCTTATAATCAGTACATTTCTCTTAATATGATAATTGTAGCCAATGTTTCTTAAAATTAGATTATTTATCTTACACATACAAGTCTAGTCAAGTAACTTATTCTTAAAATAAAAAAACAAGGTCTATTTTTTCTTTTTAAGATTTTCTGGCTTGTTAAGATTTCATTTTTTGCCGTATAAATGTTTAATTCAAAGGACTTGCAACTAAATAACAGATTTCCAGGAAAGCGTCCAAAGGGTCGGCCGGTCGCCGGTGCATATGGAGTAATCTTCCTTTGTTTGCCAACGAAACTCCAGCCAGGGCTCTTGTCATTGTGTGAGAACTCCGCATGGCCTTTAACTCCGTTCTTTTAACACTTCCACTCCAACAGCATGGCTTGTGCAGCGGCAACAAGGGCACTCGATCCAAGCGGAGGAGAGGGACGCAGCCCAAGCAGCTTTTAGAAGCATGCTGAAGCCAATCATTTCTCTCACTTCACCAATCATTCATTTCAAGGCTTGCACTTTTCTTACTTAATGCGGAGCGCTGAAATATTTAATTAACTCCTACAGAGTTCTATTTATTCCAGCTGGATATAGAGGAAAACACATTTCACCGTTAATTTGACAATGTGGGTGTTAATGAGGCCGCGAGTAGAACTTAACCAACACGTTCACTGGTCACTTTATTAGGAACACCAAGCTTATAACAACACTGCTGCTGTACAGGTAGAGACTACAGCATTGCTGCCTTAGCGGCTCTTGTAGGATGTTATAGGCTTGTGCACCGACACACGCATGTGCACATACACGCTGGACCTTATATACACACACTGGTGCCTTAAACACACACTAACCAGCACACACACAAACACACACCTGGGAGTTTCATACACATACTGATGTCTTAGACACACAAACCCACCACTGGACCCTATAAACACATGCAAGTGCCTAAAACAGACACACACACACTGCATAGACACTCACACACCATAACTTATATACACACACTGGAACTGTAAAAAAGCACATATCTTTAAGACTACATATACACATGGTGCCTTAAACACAACCAGCACACACACAAACAAACACACACACACACACACACACATACCCGGGCATTATATACACATACTGGTGCCACAGACTCCTGCCTCTCAATTTCTTACATAAATCTCCCAAATCATAAGCTGTTGAAGAAACAATAGCTCAAAGACATTTAAGTTGCCTGAATCCCACAAACCCGATAATCTCACAGCAGGGGTCACTGCTTCATCAGTGTTGTACTTATCGACATCCGCTTTACTGTTACCGGAAAAAGCGTCGATAAGATCTTCCCTCTTGCTGACGAACAGCGGTGATACGAAAGGCGACTTCCCTGATTACTGGCAGGGCCTGAGCCTCGTCTCAATCCTGGTCCACCTTCATGTTGCTAAGTCTGCACCGTGAAAGTACATGGAAAGTACATGGCAAATGGACATTAACATAGCCACTTTCATGACATTCAAAGTGGTTTTGGCACCTAGTTCCTGTTCTGGAGGCTGCAAGTAGGGAGCAGCACTAACATGTTAGTGGGGGCTTTGGAGGGCGTCCAAAAGCTCTGCATCGCCGAGATAAAGCAGAAAGGGGAGCTGTGGTGGCAGATAGGGAAATGAACGCTGCATTGTTTGAGGGCAGACCTTGAAACAGAGGTACGCTGGAAAAAAAAATCCACCTTGATGGGACTGCGTTAATTGCCGACCCTGAGCAGCATCCCTTGGGGCCTATAGAGGGGCTTTAATCTGTGGCACGGGCCATGCCAAAGCTCTGAAACGACCTGGCATTGTATCTTTCTCTCTCTCTCTTCCTCAAATCATACCTACATTCTTTTCCTCACATTCACTCCTTCAAGTTTCTGCATAATGGCATCCGGTTGTGCTTAGCGACATCAAAGACCCACTAACTAATCAAACGGAAAAAAAGAGTGGAAGAACGAGTGGAGGAATACATGAGTCAAGCATGAGTTCATTTGATTAAAAAAAAATAACCGGGCTGCAACATCTGTTAGCGTCCACTCCGATTCCGCTTGGCATTGGGAGCCAAAGGAGGATTATTAGCATCTGTTTAAGCTAATTAATACACAGGGTCATGACAATGAGACATGCGCACCACTATCAGAGAGCAAGACGGAGCAGTGGCAATGCCTTTGATCTCAACAGCCTTCTGAACAACAAACACGTGCTGAGTTTCGTGTTTAAAAAGGAACCAAATTATGGTAGATGTTTAGTAATTAATATGCAGCAAACATGGCACAAGGGGCGCTGGTACTGGCATTGCATTTTCGACTGCTTAGCGTGATGATGTAGTAGAGGAGAGATGTACATGATGTATACTTAGTGTTGGAGAGTAACTTACTAATTTTACTATTACCGGCATTTTTCAACTGGTGGTACCTGATGATCCTCGGCAGCAATGCATGCAATCCAGTTTCACTTCTAAAATCACCTTTTATAATTATTTCATTTGATTTATTTTTCGAAACATTTCCAGATGATCTCGGCATCTTCATGAATTAATGAATTTAATGGAATTTTTTTTTTTTTTAAATAATGGGTAGATTCAAGCCAACAGGATATAGTGTTATCCTTGGACCAATCAGGTTCATCAACTGTACTTTGCAAATGCATTACATCCCTAACATCATATGTACACATATCGTACAGCCTTGCATGTGAAATAGACTAGATAGTTTGCATTCCTATGTCAAGACTAAGGAAGTGAACACACCATTCTACCCCTCAGAGGTTAGATGGCTGTCTCGTGGCACAACACATGCCTGCGTGTTTGAACTACGTGACACTATCTATGATTTCTTGTGCGATAAAGGACACTTAACTGGCTTCTAAGTTCAACGACAGCAACTGGTTAACTAAGCTTGCATTTCTCATCAACGCTTTTTTGCAGAGCTTAACAAGTTAAACAGCTAGAAGATTCAGATTCGATCGTCTTATGACTACAAAAAGCTGGAGGCATTTGTTTAAAAAATGTCATGGTGTACAGAACAAGTAGATAGTGGCAACTTGCCTATATTTCATTCAGTTAAAGAATATAAGGACAGCACGGACATTAAAGACATAGTCTGTAAGCATTTGAGGAAACTTGCACGCCAATTCCAGAAGTACTTTAAGGATTCTGATGAGTGGCGCAGCGACAGCAAATGGATCCTGCTCCCATTCAGTTATGATGCAGTGGCATGGTCAAGCTTAACAACTGTAGGAGAGGATCAGCTCATTGAAGTGTCAACAGACTCTGTCGGAAGGCATATGTATGATACACCACCACTTGTGAAGTTCTGGATAGGTTGCCAGGTCGAATTTCCAGAGCTTCAAGTAAAAGGAGTGAGGTGTCCCAACTATATACCCCTTTGAGAGTGTTTTGTTTTCCATGCTGGCATACATTAAGAAAAATTATAGAGCATGACTGGTACCAGAGAATGATATGATATCCACACATGGACACACATTGGGCAGCAGATTACTGCTTAGTCTGAATGGTGGTCCCTGGGACAGAACAAGTGTGAAAGCCCCTGCTATTACAACTAACTGAAATTGTGAGGCAGTTGGTAGTGCGATAGTTAGACAGTTGGCCCTGTGATCAGAAGCCCACTGGTTCAAATCCCAGAACGATAAAGGTACCACTGAGGTACTCATAAATAAGATATCATCCCCCAAGCACTGCTCCCCCTTCGGCTGCCCCTCTGCTCCTTCACGGATGGGTCAAATGCAGAGGCCACATTTCTCTGTGGTGCACTGTGTGCAGTAGTGTGTTCATAATGACAAATAATTACACACTTGAAAAAATAAAAATAAAGTGTTTAACTTGTATGTATCAGTTCAGGGTTCATTTGCAGTACAAAATAAGATTTAAACTAGTCAGGTAGTCGCTAGTCTTACAGTTAAAAGTTTACTTAAATAAACTAAAATGGACCAATTTAGGCCAAAAAAAAGTATCATCACTAAATAAAGTAGCCTTGGAAGATCTACTGGAACTGAACTTAATAAAATGCACTTTAAGTATCCTTTTTTGTTAAGGTATGCAATAACATTTTAAATGTAAACATAACGAGTACACTATCACTGACCCCAAATCTAGCCAGTGTGGGAACAGTATCATTGTTTAGAAGCAATTATAAAGACACTGACTCTCAGGAGCTCACATCAACGATCATCATGAATGATCTACCAAAGTAAGACATTTCATGTCAAACCAAATAATAATTAATTGTTGTTAAAGCTGATATCACTATAGCTGTGTTTGGTGCTTAATAAAGAAACATATCTGCCTTTTTAAGGAAGCAATTGAATTTCTGGAGTTCATTCTAGAGAAAGGCCTAAAGTCAAACAAGGCCACATCCTGAAGGTATCATCCACCTTCCTTTTCTTCCAGAGTTTTACATTTTAAATTGAATTTCACTGCCAACCTCCAGACTATTTGCGCGTTTCGAGTAAATTAGTGTGATGTTCTGAAGTCTCGCCTCTAATGCTATTCTACATTCTCCTCTTCAGCGTAATTTGATTAAGAAAACAATTATCCTGGAAACAATTTTTTTTCGAGCCAAGCCACTGTGATCGCAGCTCGAATGAAGATCATTGGAGCAACGGGCCAGCCTTGTGTTTGCGGAATGCCTTGGAGACAAACAGAACAAAAACTCGCATTTGAAAAGCGTATAAAGAGGAGAGTAGCTGGTATTTGAGGCGACCCCCTGACCTCTGCAAGAATGCAATTCACACTCGAGAGCACTCTGTGGTGAAGTCTGAGACAGAAACTGAGAAAGGCAGAGAGCAACTGTACATTTCACAGATAAGATGCGGGTTCTCTTGTTAATTCCTTGACTAAATAAGAGTTGTTTTTTCATTTGCAACAACACAGACACTTTATACTGGAAAGTATAAAGTTAGATCATTTAGCTACAAGCTACATTTACGCATTTTATATCTGGAGTGACTTCCATATCATAGACAGTCTCCCTGGAGCAACTTGAGGTTAAAGGTCTTGCTCTAGGGTTTAATTGTGATCATTTTGGCATGAACATTCAACCTTGTGGATCACAGATGAGTATTTTTAGGGATTAGGGAGTTGGCCCCATGATCGGAAGCTCACCAGTTCAGGTCCCAGACCGGTAAAAGTATTACTGAGGTGCAATTGTCCCCAAGCACTGCTCCACAAAAGCTGCCCACTGCTCCTTCATGGTCCGATGTTGTGTTACACAGTGTGCTGTGCTGTGTTCACAATGACAAATAATCACTCACTTAAATTCACGTAAATATAATCATGGTTATATTTCTGACTTCAGAGAATTTGTGAGACTTTCAGTATCAGGTCTTAAATCATAAATCAGAATTGGCAGAGGTGAGTAATACACTCGCTCATAAGAGTATAGTCTGTTTATCGTTAATACTAGTTACTGTAGTTTGTTTAGTAATATAGAGAATTTGGTCTTCCTATTTAAACCCTAAAAATTGAAATGAAGAAAATGATAAGGCTCTGACTGTAGATCAGAAAATAAAGCTTAACTTTTTTCAGATTACATTCATTTGTACTGTAAATGCTAACATTTTTGTAATGCATGGCAAAAATAAAGGTTTACTCTCTGTATGTCCAGTAAAATGAAAAAGTTGAAAAGTATGAGCTCTAAATTACACAATTAACAGACCTGAAGTTGCCTGTCTGTTAATTGAAAATTAGCTTGGTATTCTTTTTAATCATATAACATTTTTATTGAGGTTGCATAGTTACACTTCCATCATCACCACACAGATCAGACAAGGCATAAAAACTTGCGTAGCATTGTTTAGGTCCTCCCTATTTGTTAGCAATGGCACTTTTAGAAATGTACTAAAGTGACTGAACAATAAGACTGTGACACAAGCGAGTTGGGATTTTTCATTCTCTTTTTTTGGCTGAACTTTTAATGTGGTTTCATGTCCTTGAGGCTCAGATGAAAAGCTTTGTTTTCCAAGAGAGAACATTCTCCAAGAGAGACAGTAATTAAAAATATTACCATCAGCCATCATAACTAACACCAGGTGTGTAGACCATTGAGTATCAGATTTTACAATAAAATATTAGAGCTGTTCATTAGCGAATAAACTCTAGTTGTGCTTTGGCAAGAAGGTGCATGTCTTGGAATCATGGAGAAGGGAAAAACTGTTTTAGTTAATTTATCTTTTGTGATAATAAGGGTTTATGTTACTTGGGGGCAGTTGGTAAGGTAACAGTTAGGGACTTGGTCCTGTAATCAGCAGGTTGCTGGTTAGACCATTAGTTACTCTTGAGCAAGGTACCAGTGAGGTACTCATGAGGTACTCTTGAGCAAGGTACCAGTCCCAAGCACTGCTCCCTGGGTGCTGCCAAAAAGCTTTTGCTCATTTAACATATCTCCAAAAGCAGCAAAGACTTTTAAAGCTCTTCCCTTTCCCTGAATGTACAAATCACAGGTAGTCCATAAACAGTAAATAGAAAATCAGGTAAATGACTTAAATGGCTCATTGACTCATGATTAAAAATACTGATTTCAAAACTACAATTAATATTTGTTAGTATTTCCATTTAATAAAACAATCAAATGCTTCTTAGTTGTGTAATAAGCATACTACTAGTTACTGGGCTTTTGTAAGGACCAGGATTATAGATGTAACCATAGATCAGATTTGTTCCACAGAAACCCACTTGGATTGAGATTTTGGGAATTTGTAGATCAAGGAAACACTGTACACTCGTAGAACACAACTGCCATGAAGGTCTTATGTTGATTGTGTGTCTGACTGTATCCTAATTCCACTCTCTTCCACTATTAAGACTGTAAACAAGATCCTTAACCCCAAATTGCTCCCACTGCTCCCACTGCTTTTATTCACCCCAAAAGTCTGAATCATACCTTGACCATAGACCATAAACAGCACGAAAATGAGCCAAGCGACCTTCCATTACGTCTTAACGGCTTAAAATGCTACTTTCAAAATTACAAGATTCATTTAATAGGATTTCCACTCATTAAATAAGCCAAAAAAAACAAACAAACTGACAACAGATGGTGAAGGAGGGAAAAGATGCGGGGCTGCTCAGTGTCTCAGTATGGATAATCCTGTTGTTTGGCGCCGTCTTCCAAAGACCAATTCCACAATATTTTAACAGACACCAACAGAGAGTAAATCCTTGTTAGGTGCCCATGCACGGCAGGGAAGGACAATGGCAATTCGGGCTCAAAGACAGAAAGACAGCAAGGAGAGCGGCAGCCTAATTCAGAGAAGCAAAAAGCTTGTCTGGTCATGTCATGGCAGGAAAGAGGGATATTTTTTTACCCTCCAGCTGGCAGCACAGACAGACCAGGTGTTTTCAGCTGCTTCCGATTTGTTCAGACGTACCATTGTGGCCGAGAGGCAGGTTAGGCACGGGTGCCTGCTGAAGGGAAAAAAAAACTCCAGTTCAGGAGAGGCCAACACATGACACTGGGGTAGGGAAGGGTTGTTGGTTGGAGATGCATGTGAATGTGGAAAAGGAGGAAACTGAAAGTCAAAATTCCAAAATACCCTAAAAACACAAATGAAAGAAACTCTAGACTTTGAAACTTAAAGATAGAAGTCCTTTTTCTAGTGTAAGAGGTAATGTAATTTTTAATGCTGTCCTGTTGCATGATAAAAGTGAACAGTTCACATTCTTGACATCCAGTGGAACAGACAGTTCTGGGCTGAAATGTTAATTACATTCAAAATAATCATGTTTCTTTTTGTGAATAATAAGATTTTGGTCTAGACTACATAATTAGTAGACCTAAAGTTGTCAGTCACCTAATAGAAAATTACATTGTTATTATTACTAATGTTATTAATCAGAAATTATGCTGAAGTAATTTATAAGAAGGTAAATTAATTAATTTTAATTGATTCTACTGGGTGACCCTCCCATATACGTTAGTCAATACACATGTCAGCCATCCTGCCTGGTGTTATGTAAAATAAGCAGATAAAACACTGCTGGACTTTGTAAGGTGTCAGGTTGCATTTGGCATCAAGATTCTAGAAGCAGATCCTCCAAGTCAGAGGTTCCAATCCTGGTTTTCATGGACCATGGTTTGCTAGATAAACAGTCAGATGATGTTTGTATAAATCTTCGCAGAATAGTGGACCTATGAGGATCAGGTTTGCAAAACCACTGCTTTATGTTGTAAGATGCCACCTAGACATTCTATACATTTTATGGACAATTAGCTGAAGAGGGCAGCACAGTGGCGCAGTGGTTAACACTGCCACCTCACAGCGAGAAGGTCCTGGGTTCGAGCCCCGGGTCGTTTGTGGGGCCTTTCTGTGTGGAGTTTTCATGCTCTCCCTGTGTTCGCTTGGGTTTCATCAGGGTGCTCCGGTTTCCTCCCACAGTCCAAAAGCATGCAATATAGGTTAACTGGCAACTGTTATTCTCCGCCTTGCGTCCGGAGTTCCTGGGATAGGCTCCGGTCCCCCTGCGACCCCAGTTGGGATTAAGAGGTTCGGTTAATGAATGAATTGGATCAACTCTGTGTCATGTTCGTCAGACTTAGGTACAGATCAAGAGATCGTGAGCTTGAGTCTGTGATGTGTTCACTTTTTTGGGGACTGGACCAGATGGACATGTCTTTACTTTAAATGTATGTCAAAAGATCTTGGGTGCCCATAGTCCTGTCACTATTTACCTAATTGGTCTTTCTTGACCCTCACAAGTCGGCCCTTGATAAAATGACTCAGAAATCCATCCACGTAATGTATTCCATTTGACTATTACAGCATACTGATCATAATGCAATGCATATTATCCATGTTTGTAAATGAAACATCCACAACCATTAACCAGCAATATCTCTGCACTGCTTCACCCTAATGAATCTTATTGCTTTGTTCACACAGAAAGGGCCAATTACCTGTAATGATAATTACTACATGTAAAATCAACTAACAATTATCTTCATCAAAGTAAGTGTGCTACGGTGCTGTGACTTACGTGGACTGTATAGACCAGAATAATAGCCATTACAATGCTGTTTAGGAGAAAACAGCACCCAGCGGGGTACATTTAGCTTCAACCTACAGATAGCACCGGATATTGGTGCTGCCGGGAAGGAGGAAGGCTGCCGTCTTTGAGAGTTGGAGGACAAAAGAAATGTCTTTTTAATTTGACCAGATTGAACCGGATGGCTGAAGCTCACTTTTGATGGGTTTTTTTCCCGTTTGCAGGATTGGTGAATATGGAAAAGGGGGAGAGAGAAAAGAAAGAAATTCGATCTCAGTTTTGTTCAGCTTACCCGAGCTGTGAACAGGCTTTGGTAGGCGGGTGTTTGCGAGGTGGTGCGAGGTCCACTGCCTCCACAGACAGATCGCTGCGCTTTGTGTGATTTCTTTTAAATGCCATACAAAGCACAAAACATGCAAGAACTATTTGAGATAATGTAATGCAGTTTTACTCATCCAAATTCCTAAAGTGAGAATCACAAGTGAAACAAGGCAGTCCTTCATAGATTATTTTTGTTGTCTTACATCTATACATGTGAAATCCTGAAATCCTGTACATCTTCAGAACTGTCCACGGTATTAGGAATAGTTATGTTAAGAAATGTGGATTAACTTATTAAGAAGGGGCATAATTTTAAACGTCTGATATCGGACTTTTATCAGATGCTGTTTTTAAATGACCAATGGATATGTATATGTTAGAGTATTTCTTAGTGCTGGTCCTAAACCTGAATAAATTCAAGGATTACTTCAGGAAGCGATTCCAAATTCAAACTTGTTCCAAATCAACATGCAAAGATGAGTGACCCCTGTAGTGACCTCTAATACGAGCTGAAGAAAAAAGATGAACAAGAAGAAGAGACTTTCATCCAAAGTGAATTCCATTTCCTAGTTACAGGGATTGGGCTTGAGTGCCTTGTAACTAAAAAGTGGAAGATTTTCATTAACTCAAATTCCTGTAACTACAAAATGGAAGTCACCCCTTGGTAAGAGCGTCTGATTTTCCTATCCAGAGTGACTTTCATTTCCTATTTACAGGGTGATAAGGGTCTTGCTCAGGTGCCCAATGGTTGTAGTGGTGGCAGTAAGACAGAGCTGGATTAAAACCTATAACCTCTTGGTTCACAGGTGAGTATACTACCCCTAGTCCATAACCACCAAATGCATATTTTTAAAAATAATGATCCATTTATCTGTCTCACTATACAATATATAAAAATGTAATGTATAAAAATGTAAAAACTATGTTAAAGCCAAAAACGCTTACATGTTTGTGAAGCACAACCACTTTAGTTCTGATACTGAACTCACTGAAATGTATTTTAAACTAAAGGTATCACATTGAATCAATCGTTGACATGAAAATCGTAATTGAATCGGATTGTGAGACCAGTGAAGGTTCTCACCTCTAGTAGTGGCCTAGTAGTATGATACATGTCAAGAGGTTGCAGCTTCAAATCCAGCTCTTACTGCTGGAGCAATCACCATTGGCAAATTTCTTAACCCCAAGTTGCTCTAGGGAGACTGTAATTAATTAATGGAAGTTTCTCTGGATAAAAACATATGAAAAATGCTGTAAATGTAAACTTGTATCAACCATTGACAGTAACAAAAGAAACTTTCACTGGATGAAAATCAATTGACAAACTACCCTCGGAGGTCCTGTTCCCCTGAATATTGATTGTGCTGTTTTTTCTTGGTGTTTGTGTCGTTTTGTCGTGTATTCTGTGTGATGTGCTCCACGTTCCCTCTATGTGCACTCTTTAGTTTCCCTCCGTCTTTGTTTGACTTCCGGGTTTTTGGTTTTCCCCTCGGTCCCTTCACACGCCCTTCCTAGTTTTTCGCATTCCGTTTGTGTCACACTTGGGCAATCGTTGTTTTCACCTGCGTCTCGTTTAATGTTAGGTTATTTTAACCAGTCCAACCCGGTTGTCGGCGTCCGATCTCTATCATTTCTTGCTGTGTCTGTGTATCAGCGGTGGGTAGAGTAGCCAAAAATTTTACTCAAGTAAGAGTATTGTTACTTTAGAATATTTCTCAAGTAAAAGTAAAAAGTAGTCATCAAAAAATTACTCAAGTAAGGCTAAAAAGTACTTGGTGAAAAAACTACTCAAGTAATGAGTAACTTCTGAGTAACTTTATTGGTTTATCATATTAAGATTTATTGGTTTATCATATAATCAAATATGCAAAAACATAAAATAACACGTGTTCGGATGTTACCAAACAATATTACATAAACACCTAAAAGTAATAATAAATTACAAAAGTAGCGTGCGGAATGTCGCTCAGTGTAACGGAGTAAAAGTAGCGTTATTTTTTCACAAATATACTGAAGTAAAAGTAAAAGTATGTTGTATAACAGGCTCGTGCTCGCTATTGAACTGGGTGAGTCCCCGTTACTTCTTTCCTGGCTCCTGGAGGTGTTCTTGAGTAATAATAATAATAAATAATAATACATTTTATTTATAGTGCCCTTTACATCACAGGGTCTCAGAGGGCTACAGGTTAAAAAGAAACTAGGAAAACAAAAACAAGCAGTTTTATTAAAAATAGAAAGGTTAAATAAATATCTAAGAGGAGGGACCAAAGGTTTTGTTAAAAAGAAATGTCTTACGATATTTTTTAAAACAGTCAGTGGGTTTTGGTGCCCTCAGGATGTCAGGGAGGGCATTCCAAAGGCGTGGGGCAGCAACACAGAAAGCCCTATCTCCCATAGTCCTCAGGTTGGTTCTGGGTATGTGGAGGAGATTTAGGTGTGTAGAGTGGAGGGAGTGTGTAGTGCGTTGTGGGTTGAGAAGTTCTTTGAGTTAGTGGGGGGCATGTCCATGAATGCATTGGTGTGTGAGGAGGGAAACCTTAAATTCAATCCTGGTGAAGACGGGAAGCCAATGAAGTGAGTGGAAGATGGGAGTGATGTGCTCATGTTTGTGCACTCTCATCAGGATCCTCGCTGCAGAGTTTTGGATGTATTGGAGCCTCTGCAGGCTCTTGCTAGGGAATCCCGAAGAGAAGTGCGTTACAGTAGACCAGTCTGGAGGAGATAAAGGCATGGACCAGCTTTTCGGCGTCTGATAGGGAGAGAAAGGGGCGAAGTTTGGTAATGTTCCTGAGGTGGTAGAAGGAGGTCTTGCAGAGGTGGTTTATATGGGATTCAAATGTGAGTTGGGGGTCCATTTTTACACCAAGATTTGTGACTGCTGATGAGAGAAAGATATTGGAGCCAGAAATGGTGATACTGGTTATGGGTGATGATTTGGTCTGTAGAGGAGTGCCAACCAGGCACCAACCAACCATTGTGAGTATTTACGGCGGCTCCTGCTTTTGGACTGAGTATTTGTATCGAATTACTGCTTCGTGGATTATTGGACTAGAGCACGAGCCTAATCCCTTATTTTTTCCGTTACCTTTGGTTCGGTTATTTGTTACTTTCTTACTCCCTTCCCCTCTGACATCGTGAGTGAGTTTGTGGCACGCATTTTTGGCTCCGTTTTTTCTTTCTGTGCCCTTTTTGCCGCTGTTTTGGGAATAAACTTTGTGAAGACTGCACGTGCGTCTCCTGGCCCGTTACTACACACACCATGACACAAACAAAGCTTTTGCAATAAAATAAGTATATTACTGCGATAATAGCAGCCTCCCGAATTACTTCTTCCTCGGCCTATTTCACGGTCCAAGCGAAGGCGCCGAAATGTGGGTTTTTCAATTTGCCTCATAAAATAATTATTTGTGATTACAGAAGCAACCCTGATGTGGGGCTGAGCATTCTTATGAGGGAAAGGCTGTCCTCATGAAGTCATGTAAGTCATAGACAGAAACCGTCTTAAAATGGATTTTGTGTGTGCGTCTACGAGAAAGTAAGTAAAGGAGGACAAGTGAAATTCCTCCACTGCAAACCGTTTCTGCTACCTGTGCTCTAGGATTCATAAATCAGGGCAGTGACATGAAACTCCAGTTTTATTCTTCCTCTTATGAGTTTCATCATTACCATTCAAAGCCCAGACACAGCACCACTTCCACTACATCGTTTATCACTGGAAAACTGCCCTCTATCTCTTTCTCTGCACTTGTCTAGCATAATACAGAAATTTTCATGTTTTCACGTTATACGCAACACCTACAGTGCCTTGAAAAAGTATTCATACCCCTTGAACTTTTACACATTTTGACACTTAACAACCACAAATGTTTTTCTTTGAGATTTTCTGTGATAGACCAACACAAAGTAGCACATAATTGTGAAGTGGTACAAAAATGATACATGGTTTTCAAAATGTTAAGCAAATAAAAATCTGAAAAGGGTGGCGTGCATTTGTATTCAGCCCCCTGTACTCTGATACCCCTAAATAAAATCCAGTGCAATCAATTGCCTTCAGAGGTCACCTAAGTAGATAATAGAGTTCACCTGTGTGTAATTTAGTCTCATTATAAATACACCTGTTCTGTGAAGGCCTCAGTGGTTTGTTAGAGAACATTAGTGAACAAACAGCATCATGAAGACCGAGGAACTCACCAGACAGGTCAGGGATAAAGTTGTAGATAAGTTTAAAGCAGGGTTAGGTTATAAAAGAATATTCCAAGGTTTAAACATCTCAAGGAGCACTGTTCAATCCATCATCCAAAAATGGAAAAAGTATGCTACAACGGCAAACCTACTAAGATATGACCGTCCACCTAAACTGACAGACAGAGCAAGGAGAGCACTGATCAGAGAAGTTTCCAAGAGGCCCATGGTCACTCTGGAAGAGCTGCAGGTGGGAGAATCTGTCCGCAGGACAACTGTAAGTCATGTACTCCACAAATCTGGCCTATATGGAAGAGTGGCAAGAAGAAAGCCATTGCTGACATAAAAAGTCCCGTTTGCAGTTTGCCAGGAGCCATGTAGGGGACACAGCAAACATGTGGAAGAAGGTGCTCTGGTCAGACGAGACCAAAGTTGAACTTTTGGGCCCAAATGCAAAGCGCTACGTGTGGTAAAAGTAACACTACTCATCACCCTGAACACACCATCCCCACTGTGAAACATAGTGGTGGCAGCATCATGCTGTGGAGATGCTTTTCTTCAGCAGGGACAGGGAAGCTGGTCAGAGTTGATGGGAAGATGGATGGAGCAAAATACAGGGCAATCCTGGAAGAAAACCTGTTGGAGGCTGCAAAGGACTTGAGACTGGGAAGGAGATTCACCTTCCAGCAAGACAATGACCCTAAACATACAGCAAGAGCTACAATGGAATGGTTTAGATCAGGGAATATTCATGTGTTAGAATGGCCCAGTCAAAGTCCAGACCTTATCCCATTGAGCATCTGTGGCAAGACTTGAAAATTGCTGTTCACAGACGCTCTCCATCCAATCTGCCTGAGATTGAGCTATTTTGCTACGAAGAATGGGCAAAAATGTCAGTCTCTAGATGTGCAAAGCTGGTAGAGACATACCCCAAAAGACTTGCAGCTGTAATTGCAGCGAAAGGTGGCTCTACAAAGTATTGATGCAGGGGGGCTGAATACAAATGCACGCCACACTTTTCAGTTTTTTATTTGCTTAAAATTTTAAAACCCATGTATCATTTTCATTCTACTTCACAATTATGTGCTACTTTGTGTTGGTCTATCACAGAAGATCTCAAAGAAAAACATTTAAGTTTGTGGTTGTAAGGTGTCAAAATGTGTAAAAGTTCAAGGGGTATGAATACTTTTTCAAGGCACTGTACGATGTTTTCTCCTTCTCTTTTCAAGCTCTTTGTGCTTTTTTTGTGCTTTTTTTAAAACCATATCCATAAAACCAGCAGTGGTATTTGTTTAGTAAGAATACAGGCACTAAGGATCACTGAGGATTATTTTTCTATTGACTAATCTATTGATTACTTTATGGATAAGATGTTTAATTTAAACATTAATTATCCCTGTTAAGGTATTAATGTTTATTATGATCCCTAAGCTTACATCCTTTGATTATACTGATTAAAATTATTTATTTGAATGTTATATACCGTGTTTATGGCATTCACACAATAACATGGAGAAATAGAATAATTAGATAAGGTGCATGTCTCAATAAGCCCAACCCACAAAAGCACACACAAGACTGACTCATGGTCAATCAATGTAGAATAAACTCTGATTCCTAAATATTTTCTCTAACAGGTAAATCACTTACACAGTCTTTAATGAGTGCATATGAACCTGCAAGGACAAATGCTATTAAGATCTCACTAATGCCTTGTTTGAGATTCATCTTTCAGAGCAGTTCCTGTGTACTTTCTCTTCAGGAGCTTGTGTATAGTGCTGCTGCTGCTGCTGTTGCTGTGGCCATTGCAGTTTGGCACAGATAACAGAAAAATCTTTTTGGTTTTGTTGATAATCTGCTTTTAAAAGTCATGCATCTTTGGAAACAGTGCTCGGGAGTAGCTAACTGAAATTAGTGTTGTTATTAATATGCAAAAATGTACTTCTATCCCAGGAATGAGTTAAAAATTAATTATGCCAAAATGAGTCCAAATTGACTCAAAAATGTTCAATTAATCAGAAATGTTTATTTTTATTTTATAATGAGAATAAAAAGAGAATAAAAAATAAATATGAAAATATATATTATTTTAATATATCAATTTTATATTATTTAATATTTATTTAAATAGTTTTATTCTATATCTAGATGGATTCCAAATGGATAAATAAGTGTTTGTGCCTGGCACTAATCTTATTTTTCTTCTCAGTACTATGAATGTCATATAAAGATATATATAATAAAACTCACTGTTCTTACTATTTCTAGTAGTTACAGAGTATATCTACAGCTTCTGCACTTTTTATACGGCGTAAAGCTAAAAATAAGTACAGAAGGAAATTTCTACAGAGGGGCAAGAATCAATTTCATCAGAATAGGACGAAGCTTACACAGCACATTGCACACTATGACAAAATCTCAATAGTGCAGGACGTCTTGAATACAAAACCACATAAAGGCATGTATGGCTTCTCTTCTACTTCTATACACACACTCTCGAATAAACCTTAAAAACAAAGGCAAGAGAAAAATGCTCCAAATTCTCTAAGGTTTTAAAGCTTAACTACTTTTTTCAGAAGCAAATTTTTTTTAAACAGCTATATAGTAGCTTTTTTCACACCAAAAGCGCTTTACAACAAACACTCGGACACCCTGGGGAATGGCGGCAGCCATTTTGGCATAGCGTACATTCTCCCAGAAGCTGATTGGTGTTGAATTAGCTGAAGTGTCATCTGATGCGTGGTGCGCGCTCACTGCATCATAGCATGCTCTTGGCAGCTGCAAAAGGGGGTTGCAGGATGGAGTCCACCTTGGCAAAGATGGAAGCAAGAATCTGCGGCCATAGTTCTTAACAAGGTCAAATGGACAGAACATTTGTGTGTCATATTACCTTTATCTTCATATTTCATATTTAATTCATTTGCTCTTAGAGTATCCTACATCACAAATCCATTCATGGTGGTCAAATGATAAAGTATTACTGGTCACTTTTCTCTGTATCTTGTAGTGTAACTTTCTATATTAAAACAGTAGCTTGGCTGTGGTTTAGCTACTTTTAACCATAAGCAGCATATAGTTTGAAAAGCTATGTCAACAATGTGTTGAAAATATTGCAAAGTCTCCACTGCAATTACCTTTTCTATTTACAAAAATATCCACACTGATTGAGTTAAGACATAATTGGCACTTGGGTTATTGACTCTGCATTGACGTATCTCCAGTGTCAACGTCATCACAGATGTCAAAAATTGAGCCCTTGACACAACACATGACAAACATTCCTTCTTTCTCTTCATCTGCAACAATTAGATTCAGCAAAGCCAAACTAAGTCACCCCTGCCGCCCATTTCCCGAGTCTCTGGAGGTCCTAAGGACCCCGAGGCCCGGACGAGCATTACTCATCCGCCGTGTTTGTTCTCTCCACCAAACCTGACAGCGAAAGTTTTCCCTCCACCGTGCAGCCTCAAGACACAATAAGCGCCTTAATCGAGCCCTTTGGTGACGCCAGCTAAGCATAGCCTCACTAAGCTAATTACTTAATTAAACTAATAGGTTGGTAGGCGAAAAGAGAGTTTTGGGAAAGAGAGAAAAAAAAGCGTCACAACAGCAGAGGGAGTGTGGGCCTCGCTACCACCCGCCTTCCCAGCAGGCGCTTATACACGTTGAATGATGAAAGGAGGAGGAGGAGGAGGAAGGGAAGAGACTTCGTGACAAAGACACATGATTGCTACAAATTATAACAGGCATGACAAGACAAAAAGCTTGGTAGTGAAATAATTTGTTCTCCAAAGCGACCTGGTCCTTAGATTAGCACACATTTTTTTGAGGAAGAACAGGCGCTCCATTCTGCAGGCGGAGGAGGAGGAGGAAGGTGGAGATCTGGGTTTCACACATCTCGATTTTCAAGTCTTGTCCTACATGAGAAGGCAGGAAGAGAATGAGCGCTTAGTAGTGCCAGCCGGTGTTCGCCAATTTGCTAAGTTCTGATTTGAAATGGGGTAAGAGTCGAACGGAGAGGATGAGTTTGCTGCAGTTGATGGAATTGGCGAGCTGCTGCTAAATAAACAGCCTCCAGTAATTAGACCGTACTTCAAATAGCCACACTAAAGAGCTCTCACTGCTTTGCCTTTGAGAGTGTGAGAAGCCTAACAGCGTCCTCTTGGTGATGACACAAAGTAGCACTGCAACTCTCTGTACATAGCCTTTGTCAGAGAAAGAGTGCAATTCCATTGTTGGAGGTCAGAATTTATAGATAGGATGCAGGCATGAGGAAACACAGCGCAAAAAAAGGAACTGTCTTTATACAAAGCTTGCATGTGATATACTGTATATGCAAACAACCTACACTGGGTCAGCCTAATAAATGTAAATAAATTTAATAAACATTTTTATTTACAGGTCAGGTACCAGTGGAAGAACGGGAGCCTTTGTCCGCCATCAGAGTGATGCAGATACTGTTTTTTTAATACGATGTTGAATTTGTCTAAAAGGAAAATTCACACATTTATTCATACATAGCATTTAGTTATTGTTTTGGATATATTAAACAAAACAAATGGGGCAGTTGGTGGCATAAGGGGGGCGTTCACCCGTGCCAGTTGAATCAGTAAAGTTATCACTGGAGTTACTCATAAGGCAAGGTACCATCTCCACGCAGTGCTGCTCCTTCATGGATGGGTCAAATGCAGAGGTCACATTTTGTTGTGGTGTGCGGTGTTCACAATGACAAATAATCACTCACTTTCAAATAACAAGTAGCTTGGCCGTTTCTTTTAAAAATCAACATACAATGCAAGAAAACTGATTACACATAATATATAATAATAATAATAATAATAATAATAATTTTATCTTAAAAAAGGTTAACACACACATACACATATATATTCAGTATACACCTTATTCTCCTATTCTCTTCATCTGAATTTATATCATTTTGCAATATATTAAAAGCTTTCTTTCAAATTAAACAAAAAAGAATAAAAATTAAACATACTAAAATGTTAATACTAATGTAATCACTTAATATTGAGCACAAAATTGTCTTCAAAACATTTTCAACATGTTAAATAATACTTAAATAATCTTTTTTTGTCTGAGACATTGAGACTTGGATTTGGCTGATTCAAATGTTTTGCTTAGGGGACATTCATATTGATAATCATATTTAGCAATAAAAGATATTTTACTAACGCAACCATAAAGACGCAACAACATTTGATCAATGCAAATGTAACTCTGTAGGTGCTCTTGTTTGGCGTGTAATTGACTATTTGTCACAGTCTACCTCAGTTTCTAACAAGAGCAGAAGCAGAGAGAGTGAACCCCCCCCATCAGCTGCGGCTCATCCCTCTATCCACCAAGTCTCCACACAGCGGGCCGGCAGTGCATGTGATTAATAACAGGGTGATTATCTCACCCCCTGGGGGTCTCGGCCCACACACACACACACACACACACACACATTCTACAGGCTCCTTAACAAGCACCTCGCTCTCCGCCTCATCACGCCACCATTAATAGGCCCCCGGCCATGAAGCTCGCGAGGCGCTTTCAAACTCCGGGTCCATCGCGGTTTTCTGCTTAGCTCGAACTCGCCAGCCTTCGTCACCTCTAAGCATTTATTATACTCTGTTTTTCTCTAACTTGATTTAAAATCAGTTAAGATGACAGCGTAGATCTGTTTGGTGAGTGGATGAGCGATTAAAATAATTGATTCATTATCCCAGTAGTAATTTTAGCTGGACCTCTGTCCTGTACTGAGAAGATGGAGAGCATGGAACACTTTATATATATACATACATACATACATACACTGTATATATAGTGTAACATTGTATAGTGTAAAAAGTGTTATAACGCATGTAATTTATACTGAATTGTGGATATTTTAACTTGGTAGTGAAGCTCTGTCTCCCTGTTTGTGTGTGTGTGTTCAATTTGGAGGCACAAATAGTGCACGGATAACGCCAGCATAGACTTAATCACTAATGTGTTGTATGGACAGGGACCCTGGTTCTGAAACGCCTAATGGAGGTTTTAAACATAGTAGACAGCAAACAGAAAAATAAGCTATAAGGAATGAGGTTTTATGGCAGCCACATAATCATCTCCAATCTGGTTTGCTGATAAATGGATACTTGGTTTAGTTCCTCATCGGTGCCACTCGCTTAATCAAAGTAAACATTCATTTTCTGGCTGCTATCATCATTTTACTGAGATGACAATAACTATTATAAGCCTGGAGTCAACACAAGTAATTAACTATCTTTTAAAAAGGGGAACAGTTTCAGCTAATTATCGCCTAATCAATCCACGTTTGATATATGATGATTAGCATTGACAGATCTGTCGAGTGGAGTCACCAGCAGCAGGACAACATTGCATAATGATTTAGTGCAGTATTCCTGAGTAATGATCCAGCAGTTGAGGGAAACCATCCCAAGAGTGATGACTGGGACTGAAAAGTCACGTTTATATGGTGATTAAGCTAGCATTTGCTGGGTCTTTTAGAATTCAATTTAGCTAAAGACTAAGGCTAAAGCCCTAAGGCCAGCTAGCCAGTATGATGATGATGTGAGTTGATACTAGGGATGGGTACTGAGTTCGGCACTTTTAAAGGTACTGAATGAATGATATAGGTACCACCAGGTATCACTTCGCGTAAAATCAAATGGTGCCAAATTTTGGTACATTCACGTGCTCGTCAGCAGTGGCACGCACAAGCTAAACGGGATATACCGAACTGGGTGAAAGCGCCTTCATGACTCCGTGCCTGATGGTGCTTTTCGTAGCTTAGCAACAACAAACAGAGAAAAAAAAATGCGTTTGGTGAATCTACGCTGTTGACAAAAGTTCCACTATAGCTTTAGGTAATTAGTGATCTATCTGTTTAAGTTATTTTTCTGGGATATTTTTATAAAAACTTTAATACATTTATATTGTAGTTTTAACATAAACATTTGAAATTAGTTTCAGGCTTATTTATTAGTACTGGATTTATTAGGATTAAACCAGGTATTAAAGATTCAGAGCAAGGTATCGAAATTAAGTATTCTTGAGTTTTGTTACCGAACACCAGGTACCGGTACCAATATTGGTTCAAATGTGAAAGGTACCCAACCCTAGTTGATACCATTACAGATGGTCCCTGAGTTGCAATGGTACGACTTAGGATGTTTCAAACGTACGAGGACAATACCAATACAGTAAAATTGTAAAAATCTTTCAGGTTTTGAACGGCAGGCAAGTGGAGCAGGGTATGTGGTACGTTATGCTGGGACACTGCCGGGATGTATGCATTAGAACATATCTGCATCATAAGTCGGGGACTACCTGTATATACAGTATAATCTAATGTTAAGGAAAATATAATGCTGGATATAAGATCTATTGTGTATATATACTGATGTGCTGATATATATAATCGCATCTCCCACCTTTCATTTATGAAGAGCCTTGCCTGTGGTATAGCAGCACGGCGGGAGAGGGAGCCTAAAGGAGCAGAGCGTGCAATGCGGTGTTTATAAAGGCGAGCAAGAAGTGATAATGCATCATATGAACAAGAGGAATAATGAAAGACGATAAAAGCCAGAGTGGAGCCAGCCACGTAGCTTGAGTCCCTAAGTTGCATATTTATGCTATCAATATCCTTCATTCTCTCTCATGGTTATACAAACATATCTCAATATGGGTTTTGCAATGAAATATCCATTGCAGCAGGCTAATCTCAAGTGCAGGGAAATTGGAATGATTTGTATAGTTGTCACATGTTCTGCTTTTAGAGAATTGGGTCGAATAAAGTCTTATTAAGAACCAGCCCAATGGTAGATGTTGCTTTGTTAATATCAAACCCTATGTTCATTCATAGTTTCATTATCTCATGCTTTTGTCGTACGTTCATCATTTGACAATTAAAAAGAGGTGGTGAAGTGCTTTGTGTAAGCCAAGCCATGTATTGATGATCATAACATAATAACTGATTGTTCTTCATATCCGAAAGATTTGCTTATCACAGCAAATGCCAAAGATGATTCAAGTGTGTTCCTTATCATAATCAAAGTGGTAGTTTATGGTTTAAAACATCTACAAAAGCTCAAGCTCAGCCTCTCACCTCTTTATAAGGCTTCCTTCTAGACCTCCATTCAAAATTTTAGGAGATTAATATTTACATTTATATTTAGGGAATTTGGCAGACACTCTTGTCCTTTTCTGAATTATACAGACAGTCTCTCTGGAGCAATTAAAGGTCTTGTTCAAGTAGTTACCTTTATTTTATTTTCTGGCAAAGTGTGGAGGAAGTGGTGTCCAAAGGTACCATTGCTTTAAAAAAGAGTCTCATCGTGTGTCATTGACAATGTTGGGAGCAGCTAGCTATGACTAGTGATGCTAACTAACTGCAGCTTAACTACTTTTGTCAGTAGGAGACATTTTTTAAATGCTCTAACTTTTTCAGTAATGATAAGCTACTATTCTTATGTAGTGTAGCCAAATACGATTCAGAAATACAATTATTTTTCTTTGTTTCTTTACAAAAAGGGTATTTTCAACTTTCAGGTGTTTCTGATTGGTGTTGAAACCACATAAGTGGCATCTGATAGGCTACCACGACAACTGCATCAAAGCACACTCTTGGCAAAATGTATGACTTTGAAAGGTGAAATGGACAAAACTTACATATTTGAGGGTAACATATACAAAGCAAACATCAAAACACTCTCCAACTCCAAAATGGCAAAAATGGCAACTGTTGCACTCTTAAACTGTCTGAATCTCGTGCACCATAACGTTACCATAAAAATCTAAACAAGAACTCCTAAATTCCAATCCTCAAAACCAATGACCAAAAGAGGAAAAAAAATACCCTCCCCCCAGTTTCGCACCACGTAAACAAGTACAGGTTGGTGAAGCGTGAGCGGTACCTTTTAGCGCGACTTCAAATTAGCATTAGCTGCCACACTGCTTCAGCAACCGAGGCTCTAGGTTAAAGCGAGTGGGTGTAATAGCGGCTCAAGCTGCGCTCGGCTCCTGCAGGGGGCTTCACTTCTGCGTCTGTCCCTTTCAAAGCATCTCCATGGATACACCCAAGACAGCTCTGAAATAGCCCGACTGAGCAAATTGACCGTGCTGAGAGACGTTGAGCGCACTGAACTGCACTCGCATAATGCCACAGGTGTGTGTGTGTGCATGCATGTATATACACACACACACACACACACACACACATACACACATTGGGGTTTACAGGCAAGGGTAGACATGTCTTACTGTATACAGGTAATAGGTAGTGACATGAGATCTGGACATCACATACATTTTTAAAAATTGCTTGTGCTGTGTGTGTGGGTATGTGTGTAGTTCTAGTGGCCAGCTGGCCACACTGTGGCATTGTTACGGTGATTTAAGCGGAGTGATGTGAGAGGCAGCATGGCCGCAGAACTGCTGTTTTATCCCCTCACAGGGTCACAACAGGGTCACGCCGCTCCCATCGGCAGAAAGTGAATCTCCTGTGCACGTTAACGTGCAGGGTTCAAGTCAGTCTGTCAACCAAACCCAGTCCACACCTTTAGTTGGCCAGGTGCATGTGTGGAAGTGATTGTAGAGGCGTGTGGTGTGTGTGTACGGAATCTGCAGTTATTGGTATGGCACAACATGCAGGTGCTGCATGTACAGAGTAAAACTGTGTGTTTACTGTACGATTTCATCAATGTGAACTGTAATGCGTGTGAGCAAAGGGTGTATGTGGGGCAAAATTGTTGAAAGCCGGAGAATACTGACCAGAATTAACAAGGCAAATCTGTTTAAAAAGAAGAAAAAAAAAGCTTTTATGAAACATTGTTCTTTTATAGGAAGAATTAAAAAAAACCTAACAGCTATATTTTAGCATCTAGTAAAACTGAATGAGTTTAATGACATTAAGGTTAATTTGAGGATTGTGGGAGATAAAAAGGGACCTGGAGTTAGTGTTATGAGTAGGAAAAAAGAGAAGGCTTAAGATTAGAATTAAGGGGCCTGCAAATTTCTTACTTCAACTACTAACATACACTTATAAAGACGTGTGTGTGAGAGAGATATAAGAACTCTTGTCCTTACCAGCCTCTTACAATAAGTATTGGGTCAAAATCGTCCAATATAATATTTCCTGCTTGATTAATTATAAATGTTCCCGTAAAAAATGGGCCCCACAACAGGAAAGGCGTCCGACAGGGAGCCAAGCGAGACGGCGGGCGGAGAATCGAGCGACGGGGGAAAACGTGGAGAATGGAAATTGGTGATCGGTCGATTTATAAGCCTCAATTGGGAATAAAGCCAATATTTGTGCCATTCAGGAAGAAATCGCGGCGCAAAACAGCTTCGCCTAGCACGCTCCCTGGTGGGATGTAAAACTCAATAAAGGTGAACGTGTGAGAAAGCTTATATAGTCATGAGGAAAAGACTCAGTCCAGAAATGACTAGAGCGTGCAGGGAAAAATTGACGGATAAGCTGGTTATTCCTTCTCTTATTGGAAACACTGCCGTGCTGTTGCCTCATAACCAGAGTTGAACCTGATGGAGCGGCAATTAAGAGCTTAGAGCAGCTAGTGATGAAACCAACATGTTAGAGTCTGTATAATCAGCAGGAGATATTGCTTATGTGATTTCAGGTTGGTGAGATCAGTTCACTGCTTAAAACTAAACTTCTAAAGAATTTTCATGCGGTTTCACATTAATGAAATCAGCTCATTGCTTGAAACTAGACCTTTTTTTAAAAAACCTTTTTTGATTTTAAGTGAGTGATTATTTGGCATTGTGAACACACCACACGATAACACAGGTGCATCACAACAAAATGTGACCTCTGGAATTGCCCCATCCGTGAAGGAGCAGTGGCCAGTTTTTTTTGGCAGCACCCAGGGAGCAGTGCCTGAGGACAGTACCTTTCTCATGAGTACCTAAAGTATACCTTTACCTGCCTGGAACTTGAATCAGCGACCTTCCGATCATGGGGCCATTTTTTAATCATTTTAATCATTTTTTAAGATATTTGCATTATATTCATTATTCATAAAGATGCCCAAATCATCTGGAAACAAATGAAAACAATACATATTTTGAAATATAAATAAAACAAAATAATTTTTTGAAAGTGATATCAGTAGTGAAACTGGATTGCATATCACAGACCACCAGCATTGCCGCTGGGGACCACCAGTTAACAACCCCTGCATTATAGGATGATAGGTTGCTCTAAATTGCCCGCTTGAATGTGTTAATGTGAGTGTGTTTTTGTATGAGTGTGTGATGTGTTGGTGCCCACCCAGGGCTGGTCCCTGCCTCGCACCTGAGGTCCCAGGATAGGCTCCGATCCCTGCCACTCCAATAAGGATTAAGCAGTTCAGATAATGAATGAATGAATGAATGAATGAATGGCCAAATGGATAACTGAATGAGGTCAGAAAATGTGCAACTTAAAGGCGAAGACGGAATCACTCCGAGTCTATTTAAACCTGCCTTCTGAAGGTTTCGTGGAAAGCCAGCATTAAACCAGAGCACAATAAACCAAATTGTGTGTTTGGGAAGGAAAGAATTAGCATTCAATAAGCGTGGGCTGAAAGTGCTTTGCTGGCACCATGCAAATATGAAACAGTCTTACACACACACGCACACACACACGCACACACACACGCACACAGTCTTTTAACCTACTTACATAAGATTTGCCCTTCAAAATATCATAATGTGTACTGAAAGACTCGGCATGGTGTACCTCACCCATTTTGTGTTAGTGTGTGTGTGTGTGTGAGAGAGAGAGAGAGAAAGCGCATTTGTCAACAAGTGACTCACAGTGTCTGCTGTCTGCTGATGTAGAGTGTCTCTGTCTAACCCAATGACTCCGATAACTCTCTCTCATTCTCTCTCTCTCTCTCTCTCTCTCTCTCCCCATCTGTCTGTTGCTCCCTCTCCCTTTCCTTCCTCTCTTTTTCGCTTTTGCTCTCTCTCTGCTCACTCTTACGCTCTGTCTGTCTCTCTCTTTCTTCCGGATCATTCCCTCCATGGTGCACTCGCTCTCTCTCTTTCTTCCGCATCATTTCCTCCATGACGCCCTCTCTCTCTCTCTTTCCCCTGCCTCTCTTGCCTCTTCTCTCTTTACTCTTGCCCTAACTCTCTTTCTCTCCATCCTTCTTTCTTTTTCCCTCTTCCCCCTCTCTTCTTTTCTTCAACTGTCTCACTCTGCCTCTCTTTCTTTCAAACTGTCTCTTCTCTAGGCCTATTTCTCTCTCTCTCTCTCTCTCTCCCTTGCTCTTGCTTTCTTCTACATCCTTCCCTGCATTTTGCCCTCTCTGTCTTTCCCCTGCCTCTTTTAATCTCTCTCCCTTTCTTCATCCTCGCTCTCACCCCATCTGTCTTTCTCACCATCTCTCCCTTCATCCCTTCCTCTGTCTGTCTCTCTCCCTTTCTTTCTCTCTGGCCTCACACTTGCCCGCTCTCTTTCTCTTCATCTGTCCCTTTCTCTCTCTCTCCCTTTCCCTGCATCTCTCCCTTGCTCCCGTACTATGTCTTTCACTCTCTGCCTGTGCCTTTTTCTCTCAAGAAAGCGAAAGAGAGACAGAGAGAGGGAGGAAGTGAGCAAATACAGGGAGAGATGGAGGGAAACAGAGTGAAGGAGAGAGAAAGCAATGAGAGGGAAATGAGGGATTCTAAAGATTCGAGACTCGTGATGTGTCACGTACATAGTTATACAGGTACAACATGTAATGAAATGTACCCTCAACCATCCAAGACTGAACAAATCTACAAACAGAATTCAGAAATTAGAAGTTTGGGTTAAAAATCATACGATAACCTTAAAGGCTAAAGAGTAAGAATAAAATATATATAAAATACAGAAAAATATAGAAAAATGTTATAAGCTGTGGCCATACATGTGCATATGACAATAGAAACTATAAAGAACAGCAGAGAGAACCAGAGAGACAGATAAGATGAGGGAGACAAGGATGGGAAAGAATAAGACTGTGAGAGAGAGACGGAAGAGGAAAGAGTTTATGAGCAAGACAGAAGGGGGGGGGTCTAGAAACAGATGGGGAGAAAGAATATGAGAAAGATAAGACAGAGAAAATGGGGAGGGGGAGAATAAGAGAGAGAATATGAGGGAGATAGGAAAAAGGAAAGAGATTATATGTCAGAGAGAGAGAGAGGAAAACGAGTACGAACGAAAGAGAGAAAGAGTATATGGACGTAGAAGGAACAGAAGCATACGACGGAGCATATGAGAAAGGAAGAGAGCGCAAAAGCGAAAAACAACTTACGGGAGATGGAGAGAAGAGACAGAGGGAAAGGGAAAGAGAGCATATGAGATAGGGAGAGAAAAGAGAGAGAGAGGAACAAGGAAAGAGAGCATATGAAAGATGGAGAGAAGAGAGAGCGTAAACGTGAAAACAAGCATATGAGAGAAGGAGAGAAAAGAGTGAGGAACAAGGAAAGAGGGCATATGAGAGAGGGAGAGAAGAGAGAGAGGGAAAGGGAAAGAGAGCACACGAAAGAGGGAGCGAAAAGAGAGAGGAACAAGGCAAGAGAGTGCTATATGTCATACAGAGATAATAAAAACCAGCAATAAAAGAACATGGGGGATAAGAATGTATATGACAGAGAAAGAGGCAGAAAGAGACGGAGAGAATGTGATAAAAAATCATGATGGTGGAGAGTGCAGGGTGGAGAGAGAGAATGAGACACAACATGTGAGAAAGGGGGTAGGGCACAAGGGTCTTTAGGGCAACATTTATTTTTCAAACAGAAACCTTTAATTTTGCATAAATGTGTTAATTATACAACACAGGGTATATAGTAGAGGCTCATCATGTCAATATGGCTTTAAGTGCAGGAACTTCAACGGACAATGTGAACTTTCGCAGGACCCAGTAAAGCAAAAATAGTATTGCTCCATGAACAAAAAGAGTGTAAAAGCGTTGTACACATTAATATTAATACAAGTTGTTTGGCCATAACATGTAATAATCAGAACAGGGTGTTACCTTCCCTTGCCTTTCAAAGACAGGTACGCTTGCACCTCACTGAACTCTTATTCTTATAGCATGTTAGTCAAGAAAGTTTGTAGACGATTTACAGACAGACATTTGGTTCAACACTGACATTTTGAAATATCATCATCTCTATTTAGTCATTGTTTGATGTCCACAACAACCCTCCCTAGTCTTTGGCAGTTGGTAGCATAATAGTTAGGGTGTTCGCAAGTAGAATCACTGACTGATAAAATTACCACTGAGGTACTCATGAGCAAGGTACTGTCCCTGCTCCTTCATGTATGGGTCAATTGCAGAGGTTGTGTGATCCTTGGAAACATAAATACTGCAGTGGGTGAAGCTCAGGTGTAATTGTCATACAAGTTCATTTCACAAACTATTGCACTATTGTACAATTTTGCAATTTCCTGTATAAAATATGACCCTGTGCTTGGTTCGTCTTCCAAGATTTTGTTCATACTCCAAGCTCGAATTTGCTAATGAAAAAATCAGTCATACTCCAAAATGTTCATAGTCTAAACAGTGAGAGAACCGAGGTACCACTGTATGTAATTTTTACTCCACTTTTTTAATGCAAAATCTCTTCCTTTTTTCCTGTCACCTCTGATGTTTACTGCAATTTGAGGCTTGTTGTCTTAATACATGTCACTTGTGATGACTGGTTATGTAATTTGTTTTGAAATTTCCACACTATGCTAATGTCACTTTAGAGTTCTTGTTTTTTGCCAGTTTATCACCAGATTTCTTGTAAAATAGGACAGGGTTAATGCGTAAACACAGATTGACAATAAGACAGTAAAAAATAAGTGAAGTGATGTAACATATTGTTCCTGACTTTGTGGGAAAAACATGACTAAAAATCAAAATCTGTACATGTATGCAGTTTTGATTGGCATGTGTCTGTCTTCTGAATTAATACCAACGCTAGTTCCTACTATAGCTTATCTGATTTCGCCAGGTCATGTTTACGCACACAGATGCAATATAGCAAAGGAAAATACATTGTGGGCCTATGTTTATTCCAAGTTTTTACCAAAGATGAACTTGTAATTATGTTACAAATAATGCTTAAAATGATGCCTGTTTTTAAATTCTGTAATGTCATCTCCACTTGGTTCTACCAAATGGGAAGCGTAATCTTTAAAGTTTTATGCTTGTGATAATTTTAATAGACATTAGAATCAACTGAATGACATTGTAATAAAACATTGGTGTGCCAAGACTGACAAATTCTTTTCACCTCAAACAAGTTGATTAAGCAAGAGTCCTATTAAGTATAATGCAGCACTATACTTTTACTTTTGATACTTCAGTACATTTGAAAGAAAATAATTATGTACTTTTATGTACGTGGTAAAAAGACAAGAGTAAGGGCGTAAAGAGTAACAGGAGGACATCTATTATTACTGGAGTAATATTTCATCTCTGGTTTAAATCAAGTATATTGTTTGTGTACTCTGTCCGCATTTTTTCTCTGCAAACTGAAGCGTCAACATCATACTAGCAAAATAGCTTTAGCCAGGTGTTACACAGAGCCTGATAAGTCTGATTTTGTGCTCTTGTGGATGAGGTCAAGACAGAAACTTGGTAAACTGCATTATCATAATACATACGCCACAATGTAACATGACAAACTATTACAGATACCTTAAAGGTAGATCTCTGTATCGGTCTTTTTTCATATATAGATAAACAACACTAGAGACTTTTCACTTGAAATGAGCTGATTAAGTAAGAGTCCTTCTTAAAAATGATAGTAGGACATTAATCATAATAAATCATCAAATTTTATCTTTTGATCCTTGAATCCATTTGAATGCAAATACTTTTGTACTTTTATTTAAGTAGAAAAAAAGCATAAGAGTAAGGCAGTAAAGAGTAACAGAATCTACTTTTACTATAGTCATATTTTACACCGTAACATACATGTTTACACCATAATGCACACTGACACTATTATAGACACCTTAAAGGTCCCATATTATGAAAAAGAAAACACCTTTTGTGTTCTTTGGACAGCCGTTTGGGTCTGTACTGCCTCGACACGCAATGTAAGTTTGATTAAAAAATGGTCAATTGTGTTAGTATTAATTAACGAATGCCACTGTCACTATGAACACAGCAAAGCACATTGTGCACAACACTGAAATGTGACCTCTGCATTTGACCCATCCATGAAGGAGCAGTGGGCAGCTTTTGGCAGCGCCCGGGGATGGTACCTTGCTCATGAATAACTCATTCGTACCTTTACCAGTCTGGGACAGGAATTTCGGATCCTCCAGTTGGCACTGGCCAACTCCCTAACCATTGAGTTCATTTGAAAGCAAATAATTTTGTACTTTCACTCAAGTAGAAGGGTAAGTACCAGTGTAATAAACCAAAAAGTATTCAGAGAACATCTACTTTTACTGGACTAATATTTTATATCGGGTGTATCTAGTTTAATGCAAGTATGTGGTTTGTGTACTCCAGCCACAACTTTCCAACACAGACTGAAGCATCAAGTCTGACAATAACACTAAGCAAAGGAAGTTCTCAGCACAGTCTGTTGTACTGCAGAGAGTGCGAAGAGGGAAAATCTGAGCCCTGTTGTAGCAAGTCGGACACAGCAGGGAGAGCGGGAAACGGCCTCCCTCGTTCCAGAAGCTCATGCAATATCAACAGCGAGGGCCGGACTGTCGCCTATAGCCACTCGTTACAGAAAGGAGGAGAATGTCCACGCAAGCAACATCCACAGCCTGCAGCGCCATGCATTATTCACAGCGACGTCATCGCTGAGCTGCATTGCCAGCTAGGTTTCATTTCAATTATGCATAAAATTAGCGTAGCGTTAAGTCAAAGACCAAGTCCAGATGAAAGACGGAACGAATTGGAGTGGATATAGAACAAAGTGTGACTCGTTTTTTTGAAGAGTGTGTGTAATCCAAAGGAGATATACAGAGGGCAGAAGTATAGTACAGCATAAACATTCAGTCACATTAAATAATAGATTTGCATATTCTATAACTACATGCTAACTGAACCAATAAACGTTTTTAAAGTAAATCTTTAGTCTTATGTCTGTCCGGGCAGTACATACACACTTTTACACTTCATCCAATAATGCTGTTTATTGTTGCAAGGTGCAGAGCAGACAATCCAGGTTGGGTGGCAAAACTCTTCACACATGAAGGTATGTGCTAATCCGGAGCTTAACGCCTTTCCACTACTTAAAGGGCAGACTTACACACATGGAAGATGCTGTACACCATCTTTCTTCACAGCCCGACTGAGTGAACACAGCTCATTTGAGAACATGTGTTCAGTAGCTCTTAAGAGGACAGTCCCCATATTTACTGTTACAACTCTCTAGTTCTTTTCTGTGTCATTTAAGTCTACAACATTTATCCAAAGCAACTTTCCAATTTCTAATTTCTAATGTAAAATAAAAATGAACAATGATAACGTAGCATATTGCAAAACTGTAGAATTGAAGAAAATCTAATAATGTTTTGCACAAACATGCACACAATCATTTAATTTAATTTAAAGTGAGTGATTAACTCCACAGCACAGCACACGGTGCACCACAATGAAATATGACCTCTGTATTTGACCCAACTGTGAGGAGCAGTGGTCCTCTTTTTTGGCAGTGTCCAGGGAGCAGTGCTTGGGAACGATATCTTGCTCATTAGTACTTCAGTGGTACATTCACCGGCTTGTGACTTGAACCCTCTGATCACGTCAGCTTCCAGTCAAAATCCTTGTGAAAACTGTGTAAATACTGTAGGTTTTAAGAACTAATTTCTATGGTGAATGAAGCTTAGTGAGTGTCAGACGCCAGCATTGTTTCAAAAGTACTATGCAATGGAAAAATGAAAGAAAACTCATTGACCTAATGTTTTGCACAGGCATTGGGGCAGTTGGTAGCATAACAGTGAGGGAGTTGGCTCTGTAAACTGAGGGTCAACAGTACAAGCCCCAGACCTGTAAAGGTGGCACTGAGGTGCTAAAAAGGGAGGCACAGTTCCCAAGCACTGCTGCCCGGGCTCTGATAGAGATGCCCATGGGTCCTTCACAAATGTGTAAACACAGAGGTCACATTTCATTGTGGTGTGCTGGGCTGTGTTGTGTTCACAATGATAAAATAACTCTCACTTAAATTAAAACTTGCGTAAGAGAGCTCTTCAGCATTCATAGATTCTGTTCTCACCTAAGAACAAATCTTAAATAAGAAAATTTGTGAATGTCAGAATTTTAGTGATAATACTTTTGAAAACACCCTCTTATCCAGAATGATGTCCATTTCCTAATGACAGGGACAATCTGGGTTTATAGAAGAGAATCCAACCACAAGGGCAGCTGCTTTCACACTCTTATCTTAGAAGCAAACTTTCTGGAGAATTCCGAACATAAAATCAAAGGCACAAAACATGATCCATAACATGAAAAGGCTCTCGTATTCCATCAGAGAACTCCCTTGTCATTTTCCCCCTCTGTTACATTCCCTTCTCTGGTTCTTGGAAGATGGGTGCCCATGTGCAGACCCCATCCCGGACGGGTTTAAGGCCGGGTCAGAGTTGTCGCCTCCCTCAAGATGTACTGTAGCTGTCATGTCCCTCTTTCCATTAGCAACTCACCAGAGATCGTCACGGGAACCTTAGACCAGCTGGGGGAGTGCCATGTGTGTTTGGACGGATTCGGACACACATGAACAAAGTGCCACCAGAGCCAGAAACAAGCCGCGGCCATAAACCAAAATGGATCCTGCGGTAATCTGTGTTTCAAAAACCAAAGCCCCAAAAAACGTTTCCAAAACCAGTGAAGAATTGTATTCCAGTTTTCCATTTTGAGCTCAAATAATAAAATGAGAAAAACAGAAAACACACTCAATTTCCATTTAGTTTTTTTTCTGACTGACATCTTTTGGGAGCACAGAGCAGTGGAAATCCCAGCATGCATTTTCTCAGTTTCACACAGCGCTCTCACTATGACCGAGCAGTCCTCTACCCTGGTCATAGTGTAGACACTTCTTCACTACTGTATGTGATTTTTATTCTTTTTACTGCCTTGCGTAAATAGGACAATAGATAGTGTAACAGTTAGGGCGTTTGCCTCGTGATCGGAAGTTTGCTGGTTCAAATCTCAGACCAGTAGGTACTGAGGTACTTATGAACAAGGTACCGTCCCCAAGGACTACATCCCAGATGCTGCCCACGTCACCTGCCCACTGCTCCTTCACAGATGGGTCAAATCCAGAGGTCACATTGTGGTG
Organism: Distichodus sexfasciatus; assembly: GCA_032718565.1. Taxonomy (NCBI): domain Eukaryota; kingdom Metazoa; phylum Chordata; class Actinopteri; order Characiformes; family Distichodontidae; genus Distichodus; species Distichodus sexfasciatus. The sequence goes on along the minus strand of JAVGVS010000053.1, from coordinate 914,642 downwards.
CACTGTGTGCTGTGCTGTGCTGTGTTCACAATGACAAATAGTCACTCACTCTAATGGTCACTTATAGATTAAGACTCTTGCTTTCGAGAAAAATCCAAAATATAATGTGTTTTCCTTTGAGTGCAAAATGGGAAGCATTTTTCGCATTTAATTTTCACAACAAAAATAGAAGAAAAAACACATTTGGGTTCGTATTTTTCGGTTATTGTTATAACGAGAAACAAATGAACCACGCTGATACACGGATTGATAAGCATGAGGGAGTGAGAAATCTCAGTGATATGAGGAATGATGACACAAGGATCCATCTTCGCTACTTCGTGTGAGTAGAGTGTGTGTGTGTTACATACACACAGCTGACCTGCAGATACACCTCTACAGACACTCACACATACACATGCATTTACAGTATGTGCCTCATTTCAAACCATATTACAACGGCATTACAAACGCTCTCATTAATGAGTAACAGATGGCAGGAAGAGTCATCACAAAAGCAATTACAGCCACTTTTGTCCATGTGCAAAGAGAAACAAATGCTACGCTCTGTGGGGAGCTCAGACCTGGCACACATTCAGTCCCTACACGTTTACAGGTTCACGTTTAAGGGAGCTACAGAAAACTGGCTACACCATATTTTACCTTTTTAGCAACCGGCAAGAGCCGTAACACCTTCGATTTCTACCAAAACCACATTTATTTCGACTTCTAGTCATAAAGTATGAATTGAATGATAGTTTACAACTGTCAAAAATAAGCACAAAGTGATGGAATGTGATAACCTTTTTTATCAGCATACCTGAAGCCAAATTCATTCATTTATTCATTCATTCATGATCTATACTGCTTAATCCTGATCGCTGTGGCGGGGACCAGAGCCTATTCCAGAACTTTGGGCGTGAGATAGGGACCAACACACCACAGGGCACACACACAACACAAACATACGGGACAATTTGGAGTAACCAATCAACCTATTTATGCCCTGCAGTGACGTCACAAAACTGTAGCCACCATATTGAGTAGTGGGCACATCAACTACTGTGCTTGTGTCCAATGAAAATGAAGTATCTGTCTGTCTGTCTGTCTGTCTATCTATCTTATCAGTCAGATGATGTCATAGTTACCTGACCCTGCTGCGCCATTGTGAGTACCGAATCCGTTCCAGACGGACAGCTGGATGCTCTAGCTAACATTAACTTCAATTAGGCATCTACCAATGTGAACTAAATGACTCTGTTGCACCTCTGCACTCTACACATCACCATTGCTGTGATGCACATCCTGCTATACGGACTCATGTGCACTGGAACTGTCTCCGGAAAGATGCGATTCCTTCTCAAATGACCATTACTACAACACTGCTATAATAATTTTGCACTATCACTACTTATTTGCACAAACATCGAAGAGTGAATGTATATATCACTGGTCACTTTCTAACTAACTGTTTCTACACAAATTACTGAAAAATATTGCACAGACCCTGGTTGTCCACTACTGTTAAAATATCTGCAAAACTTAAATGTTAGTCATACTTTTTATGAACACTGTTTTATTAAAAGACTGAGTATAAAATTTTTCATATTGAAACAGTTTCTAACCTCCTGCACATCCCGTGTAAAAGTCAACTTCCACTTCTGTAGGTAATACTGCATCCAAACTGTCTCTACCTCTACCTCTATTTCTAGTTCTAGTTTAAAGTTATATTTAATATTCCATTCCTAGTTTAAAATGTATATTTTGTATTTTATTTATATGTTTATTCTGTGCCGTATTTGTTCGTTGTTCTTTGTTCTTTGTTCTTTATTTCCTATTGCACTGTAAAAACTGGAGCCACGTTGTCTCGTCTCTCTGTATATCTGTACAGTATATAGCAGAGATGACAATAAAGTTTACTTTGACTTTGACTTTTTGATTTTTCTCATTTTGATGCTGGAGAACTTAAGAGATAGAATGCAATGATCACTATTATTGGATGATATCCATACAGAGTCCGTCCAGACGTTTTGCATCAACTCGCATCCGCTGACAAGCTACCTGACTTTCCCTTCCACAACATTTACCTGGTACATAACCCATTGTCATATCAAATATGGCATCTCAACAGGAAGAAAATCTTTTTGCTTAAAGGAAAGGTAAGTTACGTTCTTTTGATCAACTTTGTGTAAACAGTTGCTAGCGCTATCTGTTGTTAGAGCAGCAAAGAGGTAGGCTAGGCTAAATTAAATCTTCCGTTGAAAGGTAGAGAAGGGTTAGGTGGGTAAACTGAGAGATGAGCAATGTAAGAGTGATGTGAAGGCGGTTTAGTCTTGAGTACAGTATTTTGGAATTACAAGAGATGGGCGAACGAGCTTCCACACAAGCGAGCTCCTTATTTGTTTACAGGTATCAAACTCTTAACACTTTAAGAATGTATTTTAAGTGTGGTGTTTGGTTTGTAGTATTAATAATTTTACTTAAACTTTACTTAAGAATAGTTACTTCCTTCACAGCCATTGATATGCATCTTTATTGATAATAAGTTGTTGAAATTCAGTGATGTGTTCGTTCTCATTGACAGACAACAGCTAAACAGCTTCTTATTAGAAGCCGTGTGTCTAACGTGGTTAGATTGATAGATAGACAGCTAGACAGACGCTAGACAGACAGACAGACAGATACTTCATTTTCATTGGACACAAGCGCAGTACTCGATAGGGCCGGTACTCACTATGGCTGGTACTCAATATGGAGGCAGCTACAGTTTTGATGTGTGTGTGACGTCAGCTGAAAAGCATGCTTTTGAACTGCGGGAGGAGGAAGTCGGAGCACCTGGAGAAAACCCAGGTGAGCTACACACAGACAGACCCCACAACCGACCCAAATATCAAATCCAGTACCTTGTTGCTGAAGCAAAACAGTTTTGCAAAGCAACAGATGCGTTGTGTGTGTGTGTGTGTAGCAGCAGTTCACAGAATTCCACTGCTGCTCATTTTAGAATCTTAGAATTCAGCCTGGGAAAGGTTTTGAAGATGAAAATGAAACGGAGCATAAGGCAGGCCGGTTCTCACTTTGCATGTACACGCACACACATACACCACAGCATGACAGAAATGTTCACTCCGATGTTCCATTACCAAGGAAATCAGCAATACCAAAGTTTCATATTTGAGCTTTGAAATCTATTCTCTCTCTTTCATTCTATCTCTCAGATTACCTCTATCTCTCCTCTCTTCCTCCCTCCTCACACGTACACCCACTGTCACATTCCCTCTCTCTTTCTCGTACACCTCTCAGTTTTCTTTCACTTTGTCACATTTTCTCTTTCTGTTACCTATTTCTCTTCTCATTCTCACTTACTCATTCTCGATCATTCTCTCTTTCGGGTTCTCTTTCCCACACGCACACTTTCCATGTCATACTGCCTCTTATTCTCTCTATCTCCCCTCATTTTCTCATTTTCTTTCTTATTCTCACTATCTTTCTAATGCTCTTAGTCTCATCATCTCTCTCTCTCTCTCTCTCTCTCTCTCTCTCTCTCTCACTTGCTCAGTCTCAGTAACTTTCTCTTTCTGATTCATTTTCTCTTTCCCACATGCAGTTTCTGTTATATTTTATTTCCTACACTGTCTTATCATCTCTGTCTCTGTCTCTCTCTCTCTCATATTTTGCTTCTTTGTGTTATTCTCATGATCTCCCTCATTCTCTATGTCTCATTATCTTTCTCTTTTTGATATTATCTCTGTCATAATCTCTATCTGTTGCTCTCTCTCTCTCTCTCTCTCTCTGAATCTCTCTGTTACATTGTATAACATTGTTCATTCTCTCTTCCTTCTGTACAGTTTTTCTTTCTGTCTGTCTGTTTCCTTTCTCTCTGTCTCATTCAACCCTCTATAAATTTTCCACATTTACAGTCACATTTGTTGCTCTCATATTCTCTCTGTCTCTCTCTCTCTCTCCCCCTCTTTCTCTCTCTCTCCCTCTCTCTCTCTCTCTCTCTCTCTCTCTCATTGAAGTTACAAGCTCAAGGCCATGTTCAGATGTGCACAGCATTTCTACACTAGCGCACTGTCATCACTCTGTCTGATAAAGCTGTGTGTGAGTTAGGGTGTGAGAGTTAGATGGAGAACAAAGCCCTGCATTCAGAGTCCACAATGTTCTTACAGAGAGCAGCTGAGGGACACATTACACTTGCCAGCCTGCTAAATTCAATCGATCGTCAACGATTCCAAGTGATAGTTAAAGTCGCTCAACAATTAGCATGGCTCATTCAAACAGTGGCAAGTTTACTGATATTGTTCAACCCTGTCCTGCACGGTTCACCAAAAGAAAATGACAGTCTCTTAAAGGGAGACCAGAAGGTGTTCTCAGCTCCTCAGCGTCAGACTCTACAGTGGTTCTGGAACGTTTACATTTACAGCATTTAGCAGATCTGTACAGATGAAGAAAAAACTGGTTAAGAAGACCTTTTAAGAAGAAATTAAGAAGAAAATCTTATGCATTTTTTGTGTTTACAAAAAAATCTGAATTTCAGCAACATGAAATTCACACGTTATTACTTGTGTGTTTGTGCAAAATGTTAGGTTACAGGGTTTTCTTCAATTCTACAGTATCATTCATTATCTGAACTGCTTAATCCCAATCGGAGTCACAAGGACCGGAGCGTATCTTGGGACTACACGCGCAATGCAGGGATCAACTCTGGGTGGGCACCAACACTCCACAGGGCTTCTTCAATAATACACCATTTGGTATTTACATTCTTTTGGGAATGACTGAGGGAGTTTTGCAGGCAAAATGTGAAGTTCTTAAGATTTGGAGCTTCCAAATTTTATCATTAAGTTGTCCAATTTCAGAATTTGGCTTCTGTTTTGACCAGTATGTCTAGGCAACTGAGACAAGCTTGAATGAAAACACATGCAATGCTGATTTTCCTTTTGGCATAGCTCATTCGAATTTTTGGTTGACTACACCATTACAGCAAAACATGACAGATTGCTGTGGCTGCTGGAAAAAAAGATTTCCTTGATAACTTGACCTGATTCGAGTAAACATCTTCCCTTCCAGCAGTATCTGCCAACACCTGGCCTCTGACAATCTACATATAGTCTCAGGAAGAAACTGACCGCTAGTGACTCATTCCTGTTTGGACAGAAAACAGCTCTTTAGGCTCAGAGCTGAAAAACTCCTTTTCTAGGTAATATTATAGACCTTTTGGTTTTGAATAATGCTCTTTTATAAGCCCACCCTGCCATAAGCTGTAGCTTTGAATCCAGACCAAAAGCTAGGCATTGCTTTAAAAAACACCAAGCACTTACCTCAGAATCAGACGCTCATGCAGCCATAAAGCCAACGCTTAGATAAGATATAGATAACCTGCTGTGTTTATTTGCCTCCAAATAACCTTCGACAGCAGTCGCTGAGCAGATAAAACCTAGAGTATGAATCAAGCGCGCCAAGACGCCTTCCGACATGTCAAGATAATGCAGATAAAAATAACTGTATTGACTCTTGTTGGAGCTAAAGCACTTGTCATGTTCTTTTTTGTACTCCAGCTTGACAAAGACTAGGGGCTTACGATCTCTCACCACACCACCGGCACAAAAGGACATCCAGTGGGCCTTGTGGTGCTCCCCGTCTAACCCAGGGCAAAGCTAGCTCGATACATCTGCATTTTTACAGACGTGCAGCAATATTTATAGAATCAAAATCCCGGCTCCGACTGCCAAAAGCAACGTGGTGGCCGCAGGATGGAAAGAGACTAGTCTGGGAAATGTTTTGATGACTTAGAGCGTCATAACAGTTTTAAAGGGCTGTGAGATTTTTTGAAACTTTGTTGTTCACAAGGCTGGGAAACTCAGCCGGCAGTCTGAGTTTCTGACAGAGGATTTAAAGTTTCTTTGCTTAATCTTTGCAAACTTTGCAATCTCTTTTGAAGAGGCAACTTTAAATGCAACCTGACCGACGGTGCTCCTCGAGATCTGACTTCTGGAACAGATCAGATCAGTTTAAACCATGACACCGCAATCCAGATTTATTGGTCCAGCCTCTGAAAGGTGTGTTAGGGCAAGGAATTGTGAGTAATATCTCCACTACTGATGGGAATAACAGCATTTTAAAAAGTTGTCATTGGCGTTTTTTTTAGTAACGGCCAATCTAACCAATTACTTTTTCCATATTTACATTGTTGTTACCATTACTGACAATAAAATATGGCACGTTACTATAACTAAGCATATTGAAGCTGCTCTCATGTGCCCAGGCTCTCTCAGACAAAGACTTTTTCTTTGGTAGGGGGTGGAGAAAGAGTAAAATTTCCTAGTAAGCCAACCACAGGCAGAGTTGGGCAGTTGTTCACACACAAACACAAACACACAAACAAACAACCAAGAGACGGACACAGCAATGGCAATCCAGACAATTCCAAGGTACCATTTATAAATGAGAAGTACAGACATTACTTCTCCCCTCACCGAGATAAAAGGTAAAAATGTATATGTGAAATGTACCTTATATGCCCAGTAAGAAAGTGTTTCTCCACATTGGTTGTAAACTATTCCAGTCTCATGAAACACCTCTCATTGTCACATGATGTCAGCTATCAACTCAGTTACTTTAAAGTAAAATGCCAAACATTGATCACCACTAATCCCAAATAGAACCCTAGAACCTTAAACCTCTGCAAAATATAACCATATTTGTTTCTGGGGTGTTTGTTCTGAATATAATACAAGTTATTATGGATTTTTACATTTACATTTTTACATTTACAGTATTAAGCAGACACTCATATCCAGAGCGACGTACAACACTGCTTTGTAGTACACGATTGTTCTTTGATCTGTAACGCTATGTTTAAAATCAACAAGTCATTAAACCAAGTTACGCCGACTTAGTTATATACTTTAACAAAAATGTGTTAGAGAAAATGAAAGTTCACAGACAAACATATATGTTAGTGGTCGTTTTTTGTTTTTTTGGGGGGGCGGGGGAAGAATTTAAACAGTAAATATGAGGAGTAAATTAGTCCCCTAGATACTCTGGGTTCATGGTTGATAATGCTGAAGTACATAGAATAGTCAGTGTGTGTTTAAAAATCATTTCCAAACTGTCTCGGAAGGTAAACACCAGTAGATTTGGATGATTGATCCGTATGAATTTTGAAACATTTACTATTGTGTGTGTTGAGTGAGGTATGAATCCATCGTGATTATATGTTGCAAAATATATACTACAGTAATACTATTATGTTTGGAACGCTTAAGAAAATGATAAAACAAAGCAACATTAATAGAGAAAGTCGTAAAAGTAAGATCACATGCTCAGTCATGCAAGAAAACTGTCAGTTCCATTGGCATGGTTAGAGTAAGCAAACATGGCAGACACAGTTTGGGCTTTAAGTTTGTATTTTATGTGTGTCAAATGTTAACTGACAACAACAAAGCACCTGTTTCCACCAAGGGACTTTAACACAAACCAGCAGTGTGTGAGTCATACCATCAGGGCATGTGTTCTGTCAGCAAATGCTGCAGTGGCAATGGCAAGAACAACATTGACTCGCCCAGGTGCAAACTTGCGCCCCAGGTGAATCGACAACGCCAGTCAAGTTCCACTCAGAGCTGAATCAGCAACTTTTAAGCATCTAAAATGTGCCAGCAATCTGGCACCCAAGCAAGAAGATTGCCAGGCAGGTACTTGGATGTTAACTACACAGAGAGGAAGCTGCGCAAAGTAACGTGGAAGTTTAAAATACTGCACATCCTGGGTGAGTGTAGAAATGGAGAGAAGAACAGTCAAAGAGCAAAGGGGGAAGGAGTTCTCTTACCTTGAAAGAAGAAAGTCACAGCACAGCAGGGGCGACACACGGTGGAGAGAAAAGAAAAGGAAAAGTAATTAGGATAAAGTAGGAAATAAGCCGCAACAAACAAGAAAAAGTCAATGCACCATGACATATTAGCTGAACTTTAAAAGGCAAATGAAGTTATTGGAAGATAAACAGGGATTACCAAGACACCAGTGAACAAACCAAAGAAAAAACAGAAATAGAGCAAAGTCTTCAGATGAATATTTTCACACTCAGGTCAGTGAACAAGAGATTTCATCAATTTAAGTCCAGAGCAGATTTTAAACCAGATGATAGTAAAGAATTTACACTGCTATTTTGTTGCCACTTGACCAATTCATATCTAATATTAATTTAAAAACGAAACAAAATGATTTGCTACTTTGTTTATCTGCGTCTGCCTTATTTGACCTTTGAACAAAAGTAGAAAAATAATGAACAAAGCATACAGTGTGTTGTGCTCTTACAAGACTCATGTTGTTTTATTAACCCTTGACTTTCAAAAACATATCAAAGCTATTACAGTTTAAAACAAACACATACCAATGTCTTAAAATGCTGTAAGTGTGTGGTGTTCTATTGTAAATGTTGTAGAGTGAACAGTAAGTGCTAAATTCTTGCATACCGCACCTCTATTACACAACATGTACTGACTACCTGCGACCACTAGCATCAGATTCAAACCCTTAACACTTGCCTTCAAAGCCAAGAATGGAACAGCACCCCTTACCTATCACCACTTATCAAGCAACATATCACTTCTCGTCCTCTCAAAGCATCAAGTGCTGCTCACCTCAAACCACCAATACTCAAAAGAAGAGGACAACATGCACCAATACTCTTTGTGTTGACTCCTCAGTGGTGGAACGAACGCCTTCCTGCCATCCGAACTGCTGAGTCCCTTGCTGTCTTCAAACGTCATCTGAAGACACACCGCTTCAAGGAATATCTACTACCCTATAACTACACCTCAAACTAACCTACTAACTTGTACTCTTGTTTGTTTTCTCTAACACGGTTTGTTAAGGTGCGTAAATTAGCTGGCTGTAACTTGGCTGTAAGTGGGATGACAGTTGTTGCTTTACAGACTAAAGAACAGTCATGGACTATGGAGCGCTGCTGTACGTCACTCTAGATAAGATCGTCTGCTAAATGCTGTAAATGCAAACTGAAATGACCAATTAATAAGTCATGTTTGTAATTTGTAAAGGACATTTGTATGTCGGACAATTTCAAACCATTTAAAACTAGCTTTAAGTATTTGAAAATGATTTCCAGCTTGGCTATTTAAAAATTGTTTAGTCCCACCAAAGGTCTGTCAACCTAGACGGCAGCAAAATGCGATTCTTAGTCACGTGAGGCCAGTTGAAATTACAAAGTCCCCTAACACAAATTCAAAACATTCAAAATATCCTCTTCAAAATCTCTTCAAACCTTCTTCTCCAGCATTAAAGCAGCTTCAAAGCCAAAGTACACCACCACCACCTTAAGATGCCACTTTGCAGGAAGGTACCACTCCGCAAAGTAATTTTACTGCTAGGCGCCTCTTCAAGGTATAATTTTAAATACATTTTGGGCTTGAGAGTACGAGAGCGCTACGGGTATTGAATGAACAGGAGAGGAGAGCAGCGAATCCTCTTCGCTTTCCTGTGAAAAATGGTACAAATCAAATAAGTGCATCTCACATCCGCCGTTTAAGAGCCCTCACTAAGGCGTGACCTAACGGTGTCCTGCCTCACATATCACCAGCCAGCACCTCGCCTCTCTTTGATAAAGCGCAGTGTTGTTCTTACTGACAAAGCACTACAGCGAAGCAAGTGCTACAGTTGGTTGATTTTTCCATTTGGAGGAGAGAATAAAATCCCGACTGTAGATTATTTCCATAATTGGCAATATCCAAAGGAAGGTGCCATGAAATGAATTTGCTGGGGCAGGTTAATACAGGTGATCCCCAAACACACAGGAAAAGAACAAAGTGCCTTCACTTTTCCCCTCTTAATAAGTAGGATTGTGTAAAATATAAAATTAAGACTTGTCTTAAGTAGCTTAGGGTTTTACTCTTCTTTTTGGCTGGTTCTGGTCTTGAACCCACAATGACAAAGAATGTTTTTCAAAAATAGATTACGTTGTTATTAAATGTTATAATTCATCCAACAAACTTTTATTTTATTAACGTTGCCCGATTTCCAACTGGGGGCAGTTGATAGTGTAACTGTTACTGAGTTTGCCCCATGATTGGATGGTTGCCGGTTCAAATTCTGGACCATAAAGGTACTACGGAGGTACTAATGAGCAAGGTATTGTCTCCAAGCACTGCTCCCCAGGCCCTGCCTGTCAGCTGCCTTCATTCATTCATTTATTCATTTTCCAAACCGCTGAATCCCAATCAGGGTCGTGGGGGACCGGAGCCTATCCCAGGAACTTACGGGCACAATTTGGGGACCTTGTGCAGGTGCCTACACACCACAGGGCACACACAATCACACACACATTCACACCTTACGGGCCAATTTTTAGAGTTGCTAATTAACCTATAGTGCATGCCTTTGGACTGTGGGAGGAAACTGGAGCACCTAGAGGAAACCCACACAAACTCGAGGAGAGCATGCAAACGCTAACCACTGTGTCACCATGCTGCCATGGTTGCAATCTTGTAAATATGAATCAGGACTAAATTGCTAAACTGTTAAACAACCATAGGAGAATATTTTGAAACCCAATTGTGACCCTCCACAGCAAAACCAGTCGCTTGTCGCAAATTTTCAAAATTGAGTTATTATGTTTTTCATAAAAGGGCATAAATCAACCATCAAAATGATACCTATATCGAATGAATGGGACGACATATGACTGAGATATCAACATTCAAAGGAGTCGGGTTTCTCCTGTCACGCCAAGTGAGAAACGGAGAAATCTGCCTTTGAAGTTGACTATCGCCGTAGCACTCACAGACGCTTGGTGCGGTCGCGGCTACGTTTGTATTTACGGTAGCCTACGCTGCATTCACAGCCACACGGATAGCCTACCTGCGTTAGGTTAACTGAACTCGGGAGACGAAGATGGATTCCGGAGAAATATCTTCACGCTAGTCAACGAGTGGATTTACTGTAAATATTGAAGTAGAGCGGTCAAAACAGAAACTTTTAACATTCTGCTGGAATTGAATTCCTCACCTCAAGAAAATCACATTTTTAGGATGGAAAGGGTAAGTTTTTCAGCGAAATTTATTCACAACAGTACAGTATAGACCTTCCACTGTTTCAAAACACTACAAACAAAAAATCCAAAATTTTACCCCACGCAACATAAACGCTCGTTTTTCTCGGAAACCTCCATTGCGACAAGCGACTGGTTTTGCCGTGGAGGGTCACAATTGTGAAACTAGGTCTTTACGTTTTGATTTGTTCGCACAAAGCCTTCAAAACTACTCTGTTTAAACCTTGGTACATAATCGCTAGGAATGTAAATCAATGGAGACTATTTACACGGTCACCGTCAAGGCAAGACTTCCTGACTAGATGTTTTACTTACAAAAATTCACTCGGAATGGGAGAGGTGCAGGAAGAGATCAATATCCTTTTGCTGGCAATGACTGTGACCCTAATATGTGACCCACAAACAGTGTTTGGTATTAGCTGGAGGAGAAACATCAGCCATTACACCACTGACTCACAGCCGCATTTCACTCCTGCCACAGTGCATATGAAGGGGGTGAAGGGGTCTTCTGTGCTTTTGGAAGAGAGAGAGTGAACGTGTGAGACAAAACGAGAGAATGAAAAAGAGAAAGACTTAGAGAGAAACAAAGATGACATGGGAAAATAAGAGTGAAAGAGGGGGAGAAAGATTGTGAATCAAAAAATAGAAAGAGACAAGAAGACAGAGATACTGTGAAAGAGGGAAGGAAAGATGAATGGGTGGGAAATACTTGAAGAATATATATAATGTTATTCATGTTAATAAAGCAAATGTGCTTATTTTATGCTTAGTGAAGACCATATGATTAGGTTTAGAAAATGGTTTTCATATAGAAGGTTAACCAATTATAGTGCAGCATATAAATAATAAGTAAAATATAACAAATTATGTTATATGTATGACCTCTGAAAGCCACAGAGATATGAAAGTGTGAGTTAGAGAGAGAGATTGCATATGTTTGATGAAACGACAGCCTCCCTATCCAATTTAACCAGTAGTATATAGTGTGAGCGGTCACACCAAACCATTAAAGAAAAAATTTATTTCTACAGCAAATACATTCCAATGGCCCTATGCTCTATAAAGCAAGAAATAATCATCCATTCTCAGACAATATGGAAATATGATTGTGACCTTATTGGAGTGAAGGTAAATCCTGTGTGATGAAGCAATACCCACTGGAAGATGCTTGGCCATTGTTTCCCTTTCACTCGCATGAGAAAAGGTCAGGCAAAGCAAGACCCCCATAACCACAATCCACTTAAAGCATCAGGATTAATAAGAGAGTCGCGGCAGCTGGTGCCACTGGACTAAACAAATGAGGCCTCCATACTATAAATCTTCAAAACGGGAGGGATGGCTTGTTGCTAGCTTAAAAAAAATAAAAAAAAAACATAAGTCAGGAGGAAATTCTTCTTTCCTGTCAAGGCAAAAGCGGTTGTGTGCTGGAGCTCAAAAATAGGATGTGCTCAAGCGCATTGCGAGCAAGCCAAGCTAAAAGAGAGCTGGCGTATTAGCATGAAATTGAGATCCTTTTTTATTTTGCCAACGCTTCTGGGGCAGGTTTTAAAACACAGATTTTGCCGGGCATCACAGTAAATCTGCCGTTTCATAAAATATATTAGGCCGCACTTCCGTGTAACACAGGGAGAGGCAAAGCCTGAAACATGTGTCGGATAACAGTAGATCAGGAGTCCGTCAAGCGTGTAGCACCATGACGGTGGGAAACGGAGAAGCGTAGTAAAAGATTTATCATCCCAAAGCAACGGGGTGGAGGTGAGGGTTTAAAACCTTCACTTGGGAACATGGCGTGCGTAGTTGCGGCATATTTTTGGTTGGAAATCAAAAGGAAAGAAAAAAGAAAAAAGAGACCTTGCGGGCCCATTTTACGTATGAAAATCTGTGAAACCCTCCCCCTATGTTTTAGGGATGTTCAGTACCTCAAACATCTCCACTATGAGGTAGATGTCTACACTTGGTACCTGTCACAGGTTCCATTTCTGATATCAATCACACCCTGTCGAACAGTTTTCAAACTATGCTCTGAATGGCACAAAATGTTTCTTAAAAGAACAACATGGCACTGTTAAGGTAAAACAAAATGGTACATTCAATGACTGACTAAGTTTGAAAGTCCAGAAGTGTGAGATTCTTTTTTTAAAACATTCTGACTTGAGGTTAAAAAAAATTAAGCTTCCAACATTAGCAACTGGTTGGTTAAAATTTGTAAATTTTGATTTTGTGTAGTTCAGCACAGAACAGCCCAGCACATAGTGCACCACAATGAAATGTGACATCTGCATATGACCTATCCATGAAAGAGCAGCGTGTAGCTTCTGCAGTGCCCGGAGAGCATAGCTTGGGGACGGTACATTCTTCATAAGCATCTCAGTCATACCTTTACCGGTCCGGGAGTTGAACCAGCAACCCCCTGATCACAGGGCCGAATCCTTAACCGTTACAAAGACAGTCACTCTCAAACAACCCATGGTTCAGGGTCTTGCTCAGGGGTCCAGTGGTGGTTGTTCTAGCAGAAAGGCAGAGCTGGATTTAAACCTACAACAACCTGGTCCACAGGAGAGTATCAAACAATACTCCTCTACCATGTTCTGTACTTTTTTTGTCTTATTGTATCTACATTAAATATAGGAGATTTTCCCTGGCTTTCTTTTTCTGTCCATCCCAATCATATACAGTGTGTGCAACTGAAAGAAGCTTTCAACGTGGTGATGAGGACCAAGCTTTACTTGAAACAGAGGTCCCATGTTTTTACACAGCTTTTACATATTTTTTATCGTAAAAAGCATGTATGCATCCTTTACCAGCTTGTACAACTCGTTTAAAATATGTAAAACCTTGGCAAACATAGATTCCAAAAAGACAATCCTGAATCAATCTAAAAATCGATCATTAGATCATGCAGATGTTTCAGGATGTGAGAAAATTCACATACTAGAACACTGCTTCCAATAATGTATCCACAAAACCCCCTTCTACCTCTCTTTGCATATTTTAAGAATTTATTTTCCACTGTTTTCCACATATAGGATCAGCTCATTTGCTAATTAGGCCCCATTGGGCATTTAAAAAAGCCGTGATAACACATGGTAAAAGCTTAAAATCACCCCCGAACAATGTCCCAAAGCTGTGGCCAGTGTAGCAGTAGACGGCTAATCAGGTATTTGTGAGCTAATCGGTTATAAAGATCAGGCACAAAAACCTAGATGTACTACATGATTGTCTCTGTGGCTGTTACGGTTGAGGGCGTTTAGCGTAACAACGAGGAAAATTATGAATAAATAAGAGGAAACAAAGGAATGATGAGGCTTGGGAATGAGCACAAAACAAGTTCATCATAGAGGCTGCTGAACACACTAATCTTCTTTTCAATTAGCAAACAGTTGAGCTCCCATTAGTAATGCATGAAGACATGGTTTAATTTTATTTTAAAAGAAAATTGTGCAGGGACCACTTAGAAAAATACACTACTGAAGCAATAAGTTTTTTTTTGTAATACATGCTAATTTCATGGTAATAATTCATCATTTTTTACTATATTGATGGAAATTATGGAAACAATATACTTAATCAATGCGGTTGCCTCACAAATCATGTTATTAAAATGCTATTACCATGTCATAAACATGGTAATACTATGGTATCAACCAAAAACTATTTCAACAACACTGAAAACAGATATCCCACTTTTTAAAGAGCAATTTAAGCTCAGGATCTTTTAGTTGTTTGTTTGCACAGACTGTCCTTTTACCAAAACGCTGACATTAAATGCCTTGGCTAGCAGACGTGACTTTTTCTTTTTTTTCTTGCTGTTCCTGTCAAGCTGTTAAGTGTCCTAAAAGGGTATGTCATGAAGTCATTACTGCTAAAATGAAAACAACAGGAAATGCGGCAAACGCCACAGCCTCCGTCCACTTCCTCACTCTTGTTTTTTTTTACTCCCTGACAGGCAACATTCAAGAATACTGAGAGACTGCAACTTACCTAATCCTTGTTTTGCTCTTTCTCTCTCTCTAACTCTTAGGTTACCTCCCCCCAAAAAATTGAGCCAAGTTTCTCTCCAAACATGCATAATGCTAAATGCTGAATTATAAGGTCAAGTATCGATCACTGTCAGACAGCTCCCAAGGTTCAATTTCAAGTTTAAACAGGAGGGAGATCAATAATGTTGCGATACTGATGCAGGAGATTTAAAAAGTCATTGGTTTTCTTGAGCTTACAGCTACATCCACCCTCGGCGGAGATGCTTTGCGTGAGTGGAGAAACCGCTCGATAATCGAGTGTGAATTGTGAGTCCCAAACTGCATGTTAGGGGCTGCTTTGAGAATGAAAATAGCATGCTAACAAAGACTGGTGTAGGAAGAGCAGACTTTAAAGCTGATGGTAATAGTGATGTTTAGACATTGTTGGGATGATAGTATCAGTTTCTATCTATCTATCTATCTATCTATCTATCTATCTATCTATCTATCTATCTATCTATACATCCATCCATCCATCCATCCAATCGATTAAGTCACACTCAGTTTCAGGAGTGTCCCTTTAGGGCTTGAGTGGGGGGATGTTTTTATCTCGCTGAGGTTCCAACCTTTTTTTAATTTTAGTCTTCTTTTTTTTAAAAAAAAAGTCTTACAGCTGCACAAAATAAATAATGAGAAAAGTCATTAAGGAGGATGTGTCCCCATTAATATTTTGTCATGACCAAAATTTTCCCACCAGTGAGAGTTTTTTTCCCCTCACTGCTTTACGATGCAGTAACCAGTTAAGTGCTGCTTTCATGAAAATTTCATTAAGTTGATGCTTGAAGATGAAAACAAAGTCAAATTAAAGAGGAGGCAGAAACCGATCTCGGTTATTGTGTATCTTGTTAAATCTGAGCTTGCACAAGGTTTGTTTTGCAGTTTCGGGTAAGGCATAAGTGGCCAAGACATCTTAAAGCATCTAAATCTTGCAAGGTTTCAGTTTGAACCTTGTTAGACTTTAAAATGACACCAAAGTTTTGAGACCATAATGGCATGACAAATCCAAAATGATTATTGCAGTCTCTATTTTTTTTTTTCAAATTTATTTATTATTATTATCTTCCAAAGCATTGAAGTTGTAAATCTAGGCTTGTTTTGTTTGTTCTAAATAACCTCTCAATCTCAACCCATCACCTAGAAAATCTCATATTTCATGATTACTTAGGTTTTTTATTATTATTTTGGACATTATGTGTACTTAAAAAAAATAATATTTCTTCAGTCTAAATGCTTAAAGGACCTATATGTAGGAAATATATGGCAAGTTATCATAAAATGTACCTAATATGTCACCAGAGATTAAGGAATCATGTTAATTTGAAATATCGATCTCATTGACAAAATGAGTACAGTCAGAATACAGTCCATACATCGTGTTTATGTTTTGGTTTTGTGTTTTGGCATGTAGCGCCACCCACCAGTACTGGCCAATCACAAAGTCAGTAGCACTTCTGCATCCAGGTTAACAGTTACCACTGAGCTGCAGCTACAAGCACTCTGGATTACAAATGTCTGACGTTACTAAAACTAAAGACCTCGCTATGACTCTCAAAAATGTCTTGACAAAAGCAGAAACAAAACGAGGAACTGTACAGGAAATGCATTTAAAAGACAGAGAATTGAATTGAGAATTGAGAATTGGGAATTGAAAAGGAATTGAAGACAGATGCCGAATTGGCTAATCTTACTGGACAGGTAAGATTAAGTCAAGGTTGGCTAATTTGTATCACCACTAGACATATGAGAAACATTTCAAATAATTTATTCAAACAGTTGAATGTAGTTCGTGTTCGATCATACAGTAGATTGTAGCCCATGTGCAGGTGGGTCATCGAACCGACTGAACTGTTTAAGAAACGAAAACAGTAACTTGTAATGGCTAACATAAACATTGTGCTTTGCTGAGACAGTGTGGTAACTGTGCAAACATTAGCACGCTAATTATGCCAGTATGAAACGTAATGTTAGACATCAGATTGGCCAAATGCAAGGATCCGCCAACCTATCTGGCAACCTCAAGTCTGGGGAGGAGAAAAAAATGTGCTACAGTGTTTTGAATTTGACTGCAGTACCAGTTTTGCCCACAATCTTGCATATAGCTCCTTTAAGTAACAAGTGTAGCTTAACCCCTAATTTTGAGTTTTGGAAGTCAGCTTGTGTTGCATGCTTAGTCATGTTGCAGGTGTTACACATTTAAAAGTAAGTCATTATCTGTCACTGTGAACACATCATACCACACAGTTCACCACAACGAAATGTGACCTCTGCATTTGACCCATCCATGAAGAAGCAGTGCCAGCTTTTTGGCAGTGCCCAGGGAGCAGTGCTTAGGGATATTACCTTGCTCCTGAGTACCTCAATGGTATTTTTATTGGTTTGGGATTTGAACTGGTGACCCTCCAATCAGGGGGCAAACTCTCTAACCATTACACTACCAACTACACTACAGTTGTTGTGGTGGGTCATTTGTTGGCTTGTAAATGCAAAAGCAGACAATTCCGTTTGGCATATGCAGTCCTTTCTGCTGACAGACGACTAAATATGAAGAAATGCCTCACAAGGAATATCTGATCCACTGTCAATACTGCCATTGCAGGCAGCCGGCCATGCTGCTGCATTTTAATCATCGTAAGTGGAGGTTAACGAGAAGCAAAGCGACACATCGGACACCATACTCTAATCGGTGCCCAAACATCTATTATCCCTGTCGCAGGGAATGCGATACCGCCTCATTCAGAGAAGAGGCGGAGCCTGATGTGAAACGTAATTTCTCATATTCCAGTCAGGCTCTGTTTATGCTGTTATTCCATTATTCCATTTAATTAATTAATGATTCCATTTTTTTAACTCACGGAGAAAGATAATTAGTTTGAAGCACTGACCCGGGAAGCGTACACTCCATTAGCAAACCCCGAGAGCATGTTGCCTGTTGAAACCCACGAGGTCGCTTCACCTTAAACCCCGCCATCTTTCCCAACATCCCCCACTCCTCGTCAACGCTTGGTAATGCACTATAACGCTGGCCCCAGCACTCCATAGCTCATTAGCACGGGCCCAAGCAGCCATTAGCTAACAAGGACAACACTGACTCAAATCAACGCACTCATCCTGCTGGCTTAGGCTATTATTCTCTTCTCCAGTCTGTCACTCATTAGGGTCATTATTTATTTATTTTATTATTTATTATATTTTATATCCATTGCACACATCCCCTGTATTTGCCACATTCATTTTATGATTTACACATATATACAGGGACAGTCTGCCTGGAGCAATTCAGGGTTAAAGGCCTTGCTCAGGGTCTAACGGTGATAATGCTAGAGGTAGGATTTGAACTGATAGTCCAGAGGCAAGTGAACTAACCACTAGCCCACCCAATATTTGTGTATTCATATACATACTGTGTATGCAGTCACATAAGAAACAAGCTTTCCCTCATTTCTTCATATTTTTTTCTTCTTGGGACAGTTGATAGTGCAAAGGTTAGGTGTTCGCCCCATGATGGAGGGTCACTGGTTTGAATGCCAGGACTAGTAAAGGTATCACAGAGGCGCTTATGAGCAAGGGACCATCCCTAAGCACGATGCAGAGGTCACAGTTCATTGTGGTGCACTGTGTGCCAGTACCGGTGACAAATAATCACTTACTCACTTTCATAGTTTTTTTGTGTTTGCCAATTCTTCTCTTGTCCACTACTTTTACACTCAGTTCAGAATTTTCAATGGCACACTGTAGATTGTGCTGAGTCAACAGCTCTTTTGGAATCTCCAGGTTGGTGCAAAAATACAATTTTATTCCTACAGGGAGCGACATAAGAAGAAACAAAGGGTGGCTCAACTGTCTTAACACCAACCACCAGAGCAAATTTGTAGTTGAGGACCTACTTGGCAATAAGCTCCAACCAAACATCTCCCGGAAAAATACAGCAGGGCCGTAAAACAAGGGGAAGGACTTGCTGGTCCAGCTATATCCTGACATGTGCAAGGTGTTTTTTGGGGCATGTTTTATAATGAACGTAATGGTCTCTGTGTGTCGCTGGGCAGCTATTGCTCCTAAATCACTTGAAAGAATGGCAAATAAGATTTTAGTCTATTGCAGCCTCATGATGTTCAATGAGTGACAGTCGTCTGCCCTTCTGACGCAGGGCTTTGCTCTTCAAATCATAAGAAAGAGACAAAGAGGGGAGAAAGTGACTGACAGGGTGATTATGAGTGATAAAGAGAGAGACAAAGAAAGGAATACAGACAATGGGAGAGTAATAGAGAGTAATAGCATAGAAGAGAGAGTGGGAGCGAGAGAGAGAGAGAGACTGACAGAGACCAATAGAGAAAGAGAACGCAAGAGAATGAGAGTGCAAGCAAGAGGGACAAAAGTGAGAAGTTTTAATTGAGGTTAGTTCTTGATTAAGTATTAAGATGCTTGCTTTTGTATATGTCACTTGCTTTGAGATGCAAAGAGTTTTTGGAAATTGGTTGTTGATTAATTCAAGTTGATCAATTCAAGTTGATTATTACTTATTCATTTATTTAATTAGCTTTTATTTATTTGCCGTTGGCATTTGGCACTATTTTTTTTTTTAACCATGAGACAAAATCTGTACTTCACCGCAGTCCTACCATCTCACGCCACTCCAGAGCTTCTCCACTAGTCTTTAAACATTTATAGCATTGTGCCGGCCCGATGCTCTTGGCCTGCACCTTTTCTGGGAGCGAAAAGGTTTTTTGTGTTCAAAACGTTGTCTCCAGAACCTTGCAGCCTGTCGAGAACCTTTAGGAACCCTAGTTTTTCCAGCTTGAGTAAAGCAAAGGCCGTGTTTATGGAATAAAGGCAGAGAAAAGTTGTCAGCTACAATGTCTACTACAAAGGGAATCACACATGGCACCAAATAAACCCACTTCTTCTTGGCAGTGAGCCAGCATTTTACACGCCCTTCTTCACAACATGTTCATGTTTGTGGTGGGTTTTGCTGTGGGCGACACGCTGGAATCCTTGAGCAAACTCCATTAAAAACATGCAGCGCCCGTACGAGTACGGTGCTAATTACGCATTGCAAGAATTGCGTCTTTGTCGTCGGAAGCCTGACAGAATTGGGCCAACTCTGTTTTCAAGCTAACAAAATTAAAGGCAACGCCCATGTGAGTGTTGTCGGGGCGGAACTCTTCAAAGTTGGTGTTGTTGCACCGTTCTGGAGCTTGAAATAATAATGGCGTAAGGCTAATGGCAGGAGGGCTTTTAGGCGTGATAACCGCCGCCTCCTTTGCTGTGGCTAATGTCTCTGAAAGTGAGACGGCAACTCTTACATTGAGGCAGTGGAGCTAAGGTAAGGGTTTAGAGGAGTGGAGAAGGGAGAGGAAGAGGTAAAAGCAGAGAAGTAGGAAAGGAGGGGGACGGTTGAAAGTTATGTGAAAGAACTTTGATGTCCCTGGATGGAGGGAGGGGCAATTGAGCAATGGGCGTGAGGGGTGGGATGGAGTGAGGAAGAGGAGGGATGGAGTTATAAAAAAAGTTAGAAAAGTTAGAAAAACCTAAGATGTGTCAGGAAGGGAAGTGAGGGGGAAGAGGCTGGTGAGAGAGGGAGAAGAGGAGAGGGGGTGAAAGAGTGGGAGAGTGGTGAGGGATGGAGGAAGAGAGGGAAAAAGAGGGGGGCAAGAGAGAGAAGGAGGAAAAGGTTAGGGAAGGAGAAAGGAAAGGTTAAGAGACAGAGGGAAAGGAGAGAGAGGGAGATGTGAAGAAGGGAGAGACGGAAAGGAAGATAAAGATGAGGTATGGATAGAGGAAGGGGTGAAGTGAGGGAGAGAAATGTAAGGGATGGAGAGAAAGATGAGGGTGGAAAGGAGGGAGGGAGAGAGTGAGGGAGGGAAGGAGGGACAGAGATGTGAAGTAGGGAAGAAGAGTGGTGAGAGAGTACTTTTAGTTAGGGAGGGAGAGAGAGAGAGGGGGAAGGAGAGGGGGAGAGAATAAAAGAGAGATGGAACAAGGGAAAGAAACGGAGAGGAAAAGGAGATGGTGGGGAGAATGAATGAGAGAGAGGGAGAATAGGGAAAAGGGTAGGAGGGAGAAGGAGAATGAGGTGAGAGAGATGGAGAGCGAGAGAGGCGGAGAGAAATGCAGGGTGAGAGAAAGTGAATGGAAGCAATGGAATGAGAGAGTGAGGAAAAGAGAGAGAGATAGTAAAGAAATTCATTGAAAATGACTAGCCACTCACTTCCCCCCTTCACATTTAGTAGCTGCTACTACTTACGGAGTCCATTTTTCGTTGACATCCGTGACCCGCATTTGCATAATGCCTCCTTCCCCATAAGCCCCTAATAAAGTCATCAGCAGCGGCATGCGGCCGGCTATAGATGGGATCTGGCTTCTATAAATATGTAACTCACACGTGTCCTTGGACTAAAGGAAAGGCTGAAAATAAAGTCGGGCCAGAATGATGAAATAAACTTTAATGATGTTGGGGAGGAATCTCACGTCGGGAAGCAGACTTATTAAACCCGGCCCTAATGCACTGGGTGCTCGTAAGCGCCACCGCTCTACTCACATTACCTGAAGAAAAGGGCAAGGGCCGAGTTTCCTCCAAACAAACCTCACCATCGTTCGCCCGCACCACTCCTCTTCTTGGCTAAGTACAAAGCGTTCGGTGTGACTACGGAAAAGTCCAAGCTGATGAAATCAGGTTGTGTTTCTCCTGTTGCTTTTTCGCATTAATGTCATTCCCGAATGATTCTTTTTGAAGTGAACAAACATGGGTTCTTGTGTTGGAAACCTTTGTTCTCGAAAAGTAACTTGATGAGTAACAATGTCATGAATTTCCTCACGTCAGTCAAAACGGTAAAAAAAAAAAACTGGATTGGAAACAAAGCGGTAGTCTGTGCCTACAGTGGAGTGCAGGTTGCATCTTTACTTCATTGCTTTCTGTTTTCATGAAATAGGCTACATCTGCCGGGCACAGCTTATCTTTTGCATTCATGGTTGACTGTTTAATAAACTAGTTTGAGCTCAAGCCAAACTGTGATCTTTTTTTTGCATGCAGCTAAATGGCAATGGCAAATCATCATTCTTTAGTCGTCACCTTCACAATGTTCATGAGTTGTTTTGTTTAAAACAGCAAACGTTCCATTATGTTACAGCAAGCTATAAATGCTATAAAATACATTTGTGAGTCATTGTGAACGGACCACAGCACAACACACAGTGCACAACAATGAAATGTGTCATCTGCATTTGATCCATTTGTGATAGAGCAGCGGACAGCTGACGTACATCATGGTGAGTACCTCAGTAGTACCTCTACTGGAATCGGACTTGAACTGGAGACCTCCCAATTATGGAGTCAACTCCCTAACCATCCCACTACCAACCAGGGGACGTTTCTAGCCTTCAAGGACACCATGGGCTTAGCCCGGACCGGATATAAATTCAACGAGGAGCAGAGGATATTTTTCAATTTGTATTGAGTATATAAAAGATGTTACAGTAGAGTACAGACTATAGTAGACTGCCTTAATTATCATTTGGCAAGACCCCAAGCAACTTGGGGGTTAAAGGTTTTGATTAGGGGCCCAGTGGTAGTTCTGGTCTCAGGATACAAGCTGGATTTGACTCCACAACCTCCTGGACTGCAAATAAGTATCCTGGCACAAGGCCGCCATCACCCCCTTATGTCATATGATGTTTCATGTTTTCATGTTTCAAAACATATGTTTTTATGTTTTTGGCTTAAGTGTCAAATTATGCTGGTTCTTTTATGAAAAGAATCATTCTGCACCAGTCATCTCACTTATCAAATCATTTGAGGTAATGAAGGTGCAGGAAACAATTCAGGAATTAGAGATAGGGGATGATTAGGAGACGTCATGGTTTCACCTCAACTCATCTAGAAGATGACCAAGGATCTTTCATCATTTCAGCAAGTCAAATGATCATTTTTATTTCACATACTTTACAGCACTGGGATCTAAACACCGCAACAACCCGGTAGGAATCCCTTCCCTATATGAATAATTATCATATAACTCCAGAGAACAGAGTCATATCATATCAAAAGTGCAATTGCTCACCATCGAATCTCCATAGCTTCATTTGAGCTCATGTAGTGAACATGCGTCATACCGAGTGTCACTTGGTTTGATGTGAAGTGGGGGCTAGATCAGCACGGTGTTATGTAGTTACATAAATGATCCTACATTTAAAAATAGGCAGGAAAATCATCTAATGTATAATGGAAGCTCACGGAAAAAAGCATAAATAGGCCTGCGATGCATAAATGTCAGCAACTACACCAGAGCACCTTAATCACGGCTGACAGCCGCACTGAAGGCTCACTGCATTTCAGCACAATTTAGCTTTAATTGCTCTATTAGAACTTAATTGAATCTTTACCAGTGCTAATTATCATACTGTCCACTCATACAGGGTCCACAACTGGCTTCTCCTTGCTTTCTTTTTTAAATAAGGGTACATTCATGTTTTTATTGTACATCTGCCAAAGAGACAAAACGATTTTACTCAAGGCGTAAGGCCAAACTGGAGGGCACTGTGGGTATTATTTTATTTGCAGAAGTGTGTACTGTTAGTTCACCAACGGACTTAACATCTCCTTTTTTTACGAAGTGTATGCTGTTCTCTTGTAACGTACAATTTGTAATAACTGAGATTTTCAGCCACGGTCGACACAAAAAACACACTTCCAAGCTATTGTTTCCCGTTCTGCCACATAAAACAATTTTCAAGCCTGAATGCCTCTGTCTTTTTCCAAACAACATTATCTGATCAGAAGTACGGGACCTTTCAGGGACGTTAAAAATAAAAAAAATAAAAAACGGGCCAAAATCCCCATGCCGAGATAAGAGGAAATTGTTTTCAGGGGCTAGTTCTGCCATCAGAAGAGAGCCGCTGACCCGCACTAAATGCATTTGCAATGTAAAGTCGGGCATTAAGATCTTGTTTAGCGCCTTATCGGAAGGGGTTCAGATATCGGACTGGTGAGAGAAAAGCCCAAGCCCTCGTTCGGGGACTGTTTCACTGGCCCGATATCATGCATGTGTCACGTAAGAGGGGAGGAGGGGTGGGGGTATTAGCAGGGATTGGAAAATGATGGAGGGAAGATAATCCTCTCATTGGTAAGGGAGTTTGGTAGGAGTGGGGGGTAGAACTGTGGCCCAGATTTGACTGAATCTCTCAATTGTACCGGGTTTAGACAGTGTAGAAATGGCACAAGAAGTCTAGGAAAAGTTAAGACTAAATAGTTAAGAGAGGCACGGGTCTCGTTTAGGAAGCCCTGCTGAGACGCTGAGCCCAGATTGCGACAGACCACAGTTAAAAACCAACCTGGAAGCGTCTTCTCAGTCAAATCTCATTTGCGAAAGCGCAGCTGAGAATGAAAAGCAAATGGCATCGGTGTAGATTTTAATGCTTCTTGATTCGAAAAATGTGCCAGACAAACAACAAAGCGTTTTTGGTGCAGTGAAAGTTCTGTAAAATACTATTTAAACGAACAGAGTAGCGAAAAAAACAAATTAAGATAAAAGCAAATATTTTATGAGAAGTTGTTTGGAAGTCTATGGAGAAGTGTACATTCAGTCAACTACAAGCCTATTTGGCAAAGGTTTATAAAAATCTTATAAGCACACGTCACAAACACTGCTGATAAAATAAATATGAGGTGTAGGACTAACAATTCATACTAAATTATACAGTTTGTTAACATAAATAACGTTCATGTCTTTTACACGTTGTTGCATAAAACATGCTTGAAAATATTATTCATTCATTCATTATCAGACACCACAGGGCACACACACACACTCACTCAATCACACCTTACAGGGCCAATTTTGCCAATTTTAGATTTGCCAATTATTCTATATTCCAAGCTTTTAGACTGTGTGAGGAAACCGGAGTGAAACAGCTGACCCGGGGATCAAACCCAAGGCCTTCTTGCTGTGAGGCAGCAGCGCTAACTACTGCGCCACTTCGCCGCGCTGAGAATATCATGTCTAATGTTATTATATCATATTTAATAATTAAAACATGTATGTTAAATACATCACATAATTGGATTATTAATTGTAAAATATTTTAAATTGCATAATTAATTAAATCATGTATTTAACAACAGTATGTAATTATTAAAATATAACATTTAAAAATTAAATTACAAGTATTTAATTTTTGAATCATTTATGTTAAACAGCATTTAAATACTGAATTATTACATTAAAAAGTAAAAATGAAATTTTATTAACATAGTTTTGCGAATCATTGTTAGAAGTATATCAGAGATTTAATAGGCTCCCTTTCCAAATAGTTTGAATAACTGGCAATAAAACACTTGATTCCAATCCTAATACAATCATTCAAAATAATTAAAAAAGATATTTTACATTTTTTATATTATACAAATATCATATACTCCTGTTTAATAATTTAATGGATGTCAAAGTGATGGCCATTTTTGGGCCTGGGTAAGAATGAGTTTTAAACACTGTTGAGTTCTATTGTGGATTGTTTTTTCCTCCCTGGGTTCTAAAGAACAGTAGGAAAAGGATAAATCCTACTAGCAAAAGTTTCTTAGAAGGGAGAGACTGCAGGACCTGACAATAGATCTGAGTAAAGGCATTTTTTCTCTCAGCAGCATTATGGGAATATATGCATTTTTTTGGGTCAGCGCTGTCTAAAAGGATTGAACAGTTTCTCAATGAATTCCACACATTTGAATCAGACCTTTTTATCCACAGTACTAATAAAAATTCTTCCAGTGTTTCTCTGCCGTTTCTCTTTTTCTATTTATGGCCAGCGACTCTAACCGGCAAAATCACTTTTGACAAGTCAGTCACAATGATTTGCACAGCCAATCGGAGTTCTATTCGCGGACTGGGCCATAGCAGATCATTTTTAATATTCATGAGGGAACACTGTCACGATTGGAGTGCAGACACTTCCAAAAAAGAACGAAAAATCTCGACTCGAATCGGCCAAATGTCTCGCCTCGGCCAGGGTAAAGTGGATCTAACGTTGGTCCGGGGTCACTGCGGAAGAGAAGGAAAAAATCCTCAAATGAAGCTGAAATCCACAGAGCCTTGCAGACTAACTTTTTTAAATGAAGCGCGTAGGAAGCGAACTCTTTGTTATCTTTTCATGGCACATCAGAACAGAGAAGAAAGTAAAAAAGCCACGCATATAATGAGCGACTAAATAAAATCCTCCAACGTAACCTAGCATAGATTTTTCAGTGTTGTGGCAAACTGAAACTAGACAATATTACACTAATCACACTAATCCCGCTAATCACAGAGCAAAAAGCCAAAGGCATTTTCCCTCGCTATCGCTGCTCAAGCTCAAAGGCTTGGGATTCACAGCGGCAAACAAAAACGGGCCTTCTAAGTACCTTTGAGAGCTTCGAGTATATCAGCAAACATAATAAAGGTATGCTGTTTGTTCTCTTACAGTATCTAGAGAGATACAGAGAGAGGCGAGAAAGAAAATGAAGAACTACCGAGAGCGTCATGGTCGGAAGACGTCGGGTTAAGGTGTAATCCCTCTCATTTGTTCCGGAGGTTGTTCCGGTATGCTGCTTCCTGTGTTTTGAGAATTAGCACATGCTCGCTCTTGAAAACCGGCTCAGGGTGACTTGGGTGCCTTTGGTTGTGATCAGACAGCACTGGAAAATGAATACGGTTAACTACGGTTAAGAAGCTGTAGTTAAATAGTCCCTTCCATCTAAAGCATGGAACAGACATGCATCATCCGGCAGCAATTTCTTTTAACCCTGACTTTAAGAGAAATTTATTCACTATTGCCCTGAACACAATCAAGGAGATTTTGCGTGCTGTTCTCCTTTTCCTTATAGCGATATGGTTTATACAGTGACATAAGTTTGCAGACATGTTTGAGTTGTAAGAGCGTTTGATGCAACGTCAGTTTACCAAGTGATGCTAGTAATTTCTGCAAGACATCTGCAAACGAGAGCACCCTCTCAAAGCTCCACGTTACCCCATGGCTCATTTCTAGCATTAGCTATACACGTCTGTGTGTGCTGTGTAGTTATCCAAATAATTATTTCATATAATGAAATAACAACGACGGGAGCCCGTTAAATCCAAAAAGGTATGCTTTTTGCAACTGAGTTGGACCGAGGTCAGGCTGCTTTCACACCTTAAACAAACCGCACCAGAGTTCATTTGGAACTGAACCGAGGCCGCCTCTTCAGCTGCTTGGGGATGGTACCTTGCTCATGAGTACCTCAGTGGTTTGGGACTTGAACCGGTGATCCTCTGATCACAGGGCCAACTCACTAACCAGGATTTATTAAGCACTGAATTGTTTACCCAGTAAGCTAGGATTAGACCACTCTGAGATTTTCCCTATTGATGTTGTTTTGTAGCAGTCCCTCTGAGAGCATCACAAATGCTTACAAGGTGGAAAATGACAAGAATTTGACCATTTCCACTCAGAACTCCTAACAAATCTGGAAGAAATAGTGTGAGCACTAAATGGACTTCAATTGACTCTGAAACAGATAATTACCTGTCAAAGATGCCAGCCGATTCTGTTTACAAAGCAGACTGTACAGTTGTGCATTTCCACTTCCATCAAATCTCCATGTGGCCTTGCAATTGAAAAGAAAATGTGCTTTGCCAGTTTGCATGCTCTCT
This sequence comes from Distichodus sexfasciatus, assembly GCA_032718565.1. Classification (NCBI taxonomy): domain Eukaryota; kingdom Metazoa; phylum Chordata; class Actinopteri; order Characiformes; family Distichodontidae; genus Distichodus; species Distichodus sexfasciatus. The sequence goes on along the minus strand of JAVGVS010000053.1, from coordinate 886,932 downwards.
TGACACCCCACTCAGAGTAACTCAAGCCTTGTTGTTGCTTCAAGCTCCCTAAATGCCAGAATCAAGGTAATTTTGGTGCTTTTGGCATCGTTGTGAACCAAAGGTGTTTGAAAAGGGCTAAACTACAAGAAGTTAATTGTTTCTCCAACAAAAGCCTGAAACGATTTAGCTACTCAGCTTCCCACAACGGAGGACAAAAGGGAGTTTATCTGAGTTAGAGGCTTTTGGTGGGATCTGGTGTCATGTGAATGCAAAAAAGACTTGTACAACATAAAACATAAAATCAGCCATGCATTCCATTGCCAACACCTAGCTCAAAGGCGCTTGACTGCCACAACAGTTTAAACTCTTTAGATGATAGAATCAAAGGAGTTTAAAGTTGTGGTGCAGGTCAAGTGGCTTGGTGAAATGACAGAGATTAGCTACAAAAAGCTGGCCATTTGCCCTTGTTTGCCTGAGACAATTCAGCCACCCAGCCTTCCACAATGGAGAGTCACAAAGCAACAAATCCGGTTTAACGTCCCGCAGCATCAAGCATTGCACGAGCAGAAAAGGAACTTAGACCAGTTCAGAAACTGATAACAGCCACACTTGACATCCCTATGTGGCTAAAGACATTTTGCACATTAAAACGCTCTTATAACACATGACTCGAAGCAATTTGGTCACTGTGGCAGCTCCATAATGCTGGAGTCAAGGACATTCCAGGACCTTGGGAAACTGGCAACATCACAAATTTTCAAAAAGGAAGTGGTAAACTACAAGAAGTTGACCGTTGGCCCTCAGATCACCAAGGACAATTTAGCCGCACAGCTTTACACAATGGAGAATCACATGGAACATGTTCAGGTTAGCAGCTCGAGGCAGAGTCCTGGAATGAAGTTAATTTGGGGCAGCATCAAGAAATGACTCAGAAGGACAGCGACAATTTAGTTGTGCAGCTTCCCACAATCGAGAATTACGAGAAACGCATCCAGGTTATTGGCCTGAGACAGAGGCCTGAAATCAAAGCAATTTTGTGCCTTTTGGCAGCATAGCAAACCAATTGCACTTAAAAGGTATTGATTGTAAAATTGCCAGAGTGACATTTTTAAAGTCCAACAATCTGGAAAGCAACAATCTGGTGCACCATCAAACAAGATGGTGTCCTAAAATACTTGCCTACAGACCAAAAGGTCATAGGTTTAAACCTAGCTCTATTAGACCATCTGAACATTTCAACTAAGGATGTCGGACAACTTTCCACAATAGAGAATGAAGAAACAGCAAATGGTTAAACAGACAGCTAAGGCAGCCAAGCATCTATAATGATGTTGCTTGTCTTCAATGGCCCAAGATGGGGTCCCGCTTTTGTGATTGCTTAAGCTCTAAAGAGGCTTGCTCCAATTTTCAAACAGGTAATTGTCCAGTGAATGACAGCAGGCTCTCTTTAGAGTACACAACAAACTGCATAGCCATGCATTTTTCCCCTTCTGTCAAATCTCTACATGGCCTTGCAATTTAACACAAAGCTCAAAGCATCTCAAGTTCTGTCACAGCTGCAAACTCCCTAAATGCTGGGTTCAAGGTAATTTTGGGTCCTCTGGCAGCCCTGCAAGCCAACAGCAGTTAACTTCAAGAAGTTAGCCAGCTCCACTCAGAATGCCGATTTAGACGATTTAGCTGCATGCTTTCCCACAATGCAAAATCATAGAGAACGTGTCCAGGTTAGCGGCCTGAGGCAGGGCCCCATGGAGTCCTAGATTGCCTGAGCACAAAAGAGACTTACACTGACTCAGAAACAGATAATTGTCTGGTGAAGACGGCAGCAGACTTTGTTTACACAACATACTCTATAGCCGTGCGCTTCCCCTTCCATCAAATCTCCACATGGCCTTGCAATTTAAAAGAAAAGGAAGGATAAGAGCGGCTTTAGCCCAGACCCGGCTCGGCGGTCTCGTCCCCATGGTAACGCCACATCTGCGGGCACGGAAGCTTCTATTCAGGCAGCTCATCAGCGATGTTAGTCACACAGTATTAGGCCCCAGTGCCGCGGCAGCCGCCGTTGTTCCTCTGCGGTTTCATCCCACCGGACTTGAGGACAATGTGTAAGGTATGAAGATAAAGGTTCGTTAGAAGCAAAAACAATAAAACCTGTCTATAGGCAATAAACGAACACACACATAATACGAAAATGGAACAAACACGGTGAAAGGCCAGGCGTCGGGGGGCACAACGTTAAAAGGAGCTGAGCCTGAAGATGCAAATGAGGCAGAGAGGGAATAAAAACTCATTTTCAGCACAGGTCCAGGGGTGAGCATGGGATTTGTGAAATGGGCAAGGCGTCAAGGTTTAGCATTGAACTCAAATTAAAGCTATTGATTGCCAAATTGCTGGACTGTCAATCAATGGAAAGCAAAAAGTAAAAATAAAAACATGTTTAAACTAAACTAGCATGGTAATGGCCAAGTGGTAGGATACTTGTCTATTGACAAGTTGAAATGGTTCATATCAAATGAAGTTTTAGCTAATTAATTACCAGTCTGTTGTTTTTTATATTAATATATTGAGTCATATTAATGAAAGTATAATGTTGCTAAGGTACAGTACTGTGCAAAAGTTTTAGGCAGGCGTGAAAAAATGCTGTAAACAAAGAAACCGCAGTCTGCTTTGAAATCTTTGTCTGGGAGAGACCTTGCTGATGCAGTATAACTACCTTGTGTCTTGTTGCTGTGCTCAATCTTGCCATGACATGAAACTGTCTTCCACAACATCACCTTGGTAGCAGAGTTTGGCTGTTCCTCACCCAGTTTTAAGCCTCTTACACAGCTGTTTCTGTTTCAGTTGATGACTGTGTTTCAACCTACGCGTGACATTGATGATCATTAGCACCTGTTTGGTATAATTAGTTGATCATACACCTGACTATAATCCTACAAAATCCCTGACTTTGTGCAAGTGTACCTATAAGAATTGATGCTGGTTTGAAGGCAAAAGGTAGTAACACCAAATATTGATTTGATTTAGATTTTTCTTTTGTTCACTTACTTTGCATTTTGTAAATTGATAAAAATAAACAATCATTATTTAAATTTCTGAAAGCATTCTTTGTTTACAGCATTTTTTCACACCTGCCTAAAACTTTTGCACAGTACTGTAGGTCAAAATCTTGAATCAAGTCATTCAAACGGTAGATCAATTAACTTTTGGTAAACTGATTAAAACTGTTTTAATTTACATTATAAATGTATGCTTAGCAATTTCCACTTCCTAATTATAGTTTCTCTTATGCAACTTGGAGTTAAATGTCTTGGTTCATGAGCTCATAGGTGGTGATGCTGAATGTAATTTTTTATTTTTTTTTTCCTGTATATAATCGTTATAATAATAGCTCACCTTACGTCATTAATTGGTTCCAGAACTTCAGTCGAAAAATGAATGATCTTGAATAATCCCCTAAAAAACCTAAAAAGGCGCCCTAGACCCACCCGTAAACATACCAAAACATACTTTCGGTAATACATTTTTGTCCATACTTTTAAAAAATATTCTTGCCTTTCTCTTAAAAAAAAATCCCTCATTTACGATGGAAATGTGATCCGATTGCTGGCGAGAGTGAAGCATCTCACAAAGCAGGAGATGCGTCCATCCCGGCCTCGTCCTGATGTATCATACCTCATACGCTGCTACATTTGCCTGCTGATACGTTTGTCGTATCGCTGTCATCATAGTGAGATTGTATCAATGTATTAAACATTTCTTTTTGTTATTGGTTATTTTATGCACTTGTTTTTTTAACAGCACCAGTCTGAATGAGTGATTTTTATAGAATTTTCATTTTTAGAATTAGCAATGTAACTTCGAAAAAGACGCATGTCGAAACGATGTGAGGTGAGATAGTACTGTATACCAACCTGCTCACTTCTGTCTTAGGGTGCATTTCACTACATGCTATACTTGCATAACTATGTACAGCATGTGACAAATAAGGACTCTTCTAGCCACATGATCATCTCCCAACCTAATAAACCAAAGCATCTTATCCCTCTCCCAAGATGGAGTTTGAAGGGTGTTTTCCATTTTTGGAGGATTTCTCCATTTTCTGCCAGGACTCTGACTGGTGGACCTCAGTGTGTGCTTGTGCAATTATTGCCTTACGACATATGCAGTGTAATGAGCGCATAAAACATGCCAGCTGCTATCATTCCATAATGTCATAGCTATATGGGCTCCGGATCCTCTGGGCAACTGGCCTCATGCCTAGAAAACTTCGCTGAAAGGCCTTGTCTTCGCTGACGTGACATGCCCAGATAAACAAGAGTAATAGAGCACACCAGTATTGCTTCAATTCTGTATACAATCTGAGCTACGCCCATCACTGCTGCTAGGGGCTACAGATTTATCTGCAGGCACAGATCTTCATCGCTGATGGTAAGAGAATGTGTTTCGTTTAAGAAATGAAAAGATGGAAGAGCATTTGTAATTTATTGCATCCGATGGGGATGTCAACAAAATCTAAGATTAACATTACAAGATGATGACCAGGTTTACACAAAGCAAACATAATGTATATTTGGTTTTTTTTTTCTGAAGAAAGAAGACAGATGAAAGATGGTCAAATGAGCAATACCACCTCTGGCGTATAATGTGGCACAAGCTCAGGCCATTAGGCCATGGTGCTTTAGGAAGCATCAGAAAGATAGAAAGAAATAAAAATAAATAAAAGAGGAACTCGACTGCGGCACAAATGACTGCAAAAGCTCTGGAGCGAAAGCGCTGGGGCGAAACTCTTTTCCCATCAGCAGTCTAAACAATGTTCGGTTCCGTGCGTGGCCTCCCCGCAACCTATGAAGTCAGGCTGATTTCTGTAGGGAGGAACTGATGGAACGATAGCGAACGAATTGGGGAAGAAAAGGAGAGAAACCATCTTTTCGGACGGCGGAAAAGCTTTAGCGTTTTGTGTTATCACAAGGCGTAAAAACAGTTTGCAGCGCTTATGCGGAGAGGATTACCTGGCGCTTTGGTTTCAACTTATCGCTCGTCTCCTCCTCCTCCTCCTCACAGCCGGTACGGACTTTCAGATCCATGGAATATTCTCAAGCAATAAGATTTAATTATGGACTTTGTGGCTGGACTCTAGTGGGGCTAACTGGCAATTATTCTATTTTTTTCTGAGTAATAGCTATTAATGTTAACTATTTTACCAATTAGTCTATATGGAGCTCAGATAGCTCAGCTGGTAGAGCATCAGACTTTTAATCAAGTCCCTATTTGGGAGAACAAAGCCCTTCTCTGATGGGGCTTCGTTAGGCCATTCGCCTGTGATCAGAAGGTCGCCAGTTCAAACCCCAGACCACAACCACTGACGTACTCATGAGCGAGGTACCGTCCCCAAGCACTGCTGGCCATGTTAGCTGCCCACTGCTCCTTCACGGATGGATCAAATGCAGTGGTCACATTTTGTTGTGGTGCACTGTGTGCAGTGCCGTATTCACAATGACAAATAGTCACTTTCAACTGATTAATACGGTCATTTAGCCTTACATCATTGGTTATACTGAAAATTATTCAATCTATTATATGACCAGGTTGGACTCTGACTTTCCCTCCAACAGTGACCTTGACTGGTCTGAGCACATTAATTAGCATTTCCGTAAAGATGACTATACCGAGTACTCATACAAGCCCTAAATCGTAGTTGCGCCTACCTCAACTTTACCAGCTGAAGTGAAACAAGAGAATGAAGTTGCAAAAGTCAACAGTGAAGTCTTATTGGTGCGGGTTCACTTGTTTGAACTGGAGACGGTAGCCTGTGCAAGAGGTTTGGATGAGCGTTGGCACTGAGAAACTCCCGTTGCAGGCCGATTTCACTAGACTCGCCTTGTTGTTTTATTTATCGGGATTTGATGTCTGGCAGCGCTTATGACTGTCGTGCCACTATTTGTTTTCGGTGTCAAATCCCGTTCAGACATTCACAGAGACACCAGCCCAAACACGCATGCGAATTCACAGTGCGGATCAGCGCATACATGCTAATTCGACGATCCGCGATTATTAGCGTCTGTGCCACTTCAATCGCTGAGGGTGGCATACAGTGGATGAGTTAATAAAGTTGGTTTGAACAAAATAATTCAGGTGGTCACTACAACAAAATGGCTCTAGCATCCATCAGCGCTGGATGAAGATCGCAATCCTTTTCATATCTTCACACATACACCCCCAACTCTAATTGTATAACATGCATAACAACGGCGACACACTCCTCCAGCCGGCAGTGGGAAGAAAGTGGTGGAGTGCCGCGTTTGCGAGTGTTCTTTTTTAATTAGAGACTGACATTTCAGTTTATTAGCTACACAGTACATTACACCCATGGCAAGCTATTACTTTGCACCCAGCATGTTGCCGGACAGTTAGAGGATCCGCCACCTTGAATTATGTTCTTCCATTAAGGCCATATTTCTAAGGAGTGATGCCTTAACAGGACTTCTTCCGTTTCTCATCCCCTGTACCCTCAACCAGCACCCTCCTCCATTTTCAGGCACGTTTCCCGCGAGAGAGTGGACATTAAATAAGGCGGACTGTTCCCAGACTGTTAAACAAGACCAAAACCCACCAAATAATGAATAATTCGGGTGACTGCATGGGCATAAATATTGTACAGAAAAAAGAGAGACCAATGGGGTACAAAATGAAAATTACAGCCTCTGTCGCCCTAAGCAAGTGAACATGTGAAGTCTTTAATGCAAGCAGTCGTGGTATAAACAAATGCAACTCCCTCAGCTACAACTGCCAGGTTCAGTAAGGACCAGCACCAGCCCCTGACTGGCCCCCACGAATTTGGAGGATCATGATTCTGCTTTAACTTGCACTTACAGCATTTACAACATCTAGCAGATGCTCTAATCCGGAGAGATCTAAATCTCCAAAACGCAGGAACAGTCTTGCAGGTGCAACTTGTGGTTAAGGGTCTTTCTCAGAGGCCCAACACTGGGTTTAGACTCTCATGGTAATCAAATCCACATTCTTATAAACGCTTACCAATTCAACTGAAAATATATACTGACTGCAAATCTAGCTGGGTTTAGTTTAGTGGCTCTAATTTGCTTTGTAAAAGTGAGTGAAAATTTGTCACTGTGAACAAACCACAGCACAGCACACAGTGCACTACAATGAAATGTTACCTCTGCATTTGACCCATCCGTGAAGGAGCAGTGGGCGGCTAACATGGGCAACGCCCGCAGAGCAATGCTTGGGGATGGTACCTTGCTCATGAATGCCTCAGTGGCATCTTCACCAGCCCGGGATTTGAACCGGTGACCTTCCTATGACCCTAACCGCTATACTACCAACTGCCCGATTGTTTAGTTGTATGACACTGAATATGTTCTACTACACATTTCAGCCAATAGGCTGCATGTGTTCACACTTAACACAGCGAGGCTTCTTGGTGAGTGAAATCTGAGTCATACATGCACAGCTGTGATTGAGTCCTGTTATAAAACATGTCTACATGGCTAATGGCATGACTGGAACTGAAGGTGAAAGTGAAATAAATTAGAGATACAAGTTCAAGCACTTGAAATTCTTACCAGAAATATTAATTTTGTCACAGCAAATACAAAAGGTAAAGTATTAAAATCGTGGTGTGTGAGTGACTGACGGCATGTGCTGGTAACCATAGTCAGGAGTTGCCCTGGATGAGAAGATCTCTTAAAAGGAATAATGCAAAAAAAAAAATTAATGACTCATAATTATAGTTTAGTTTAGTTTATGAAAAAATAAATAGTTCATATCACCTTAAATTATTAGCCATCATTAAGTGGTTCTTTTGAGGAATACCTCTGTAGGTCACACCAACTATTAATTAAAAACCCAAACAAATTTCACTGACCAAGCTTTGACGTAACAGTCTTACTGCTGAGCCTTTATAAATTGTAATCAAATTTAATTTGGAATTATGTGATGATCTTCAATCTTACAAGCAACCAACATCAATTAGTCCTTCAGTCCTCCTCTCACTGTCCACAGAGGCTTTTAGAGTAAGTAACGTCTGCTCTCTTTCTCTTTTTCCCCCCACAAATTCTTAATACTGAAATGTGTAATTAAATGAGCTAGTAAACAAATGCACTGGGTCTTTGTGTCCAAAGATTTGCACCGCACGCCAGATTACGCGTCATTAATATCACTGCTGAGTAGGGCATTCACAGAGAAACTGGCAAAAAGACAATAGAGGCTGAAGAGGAAGGGGGGAACTAAAAAGCACTATATACGCACTACTATATTCTCATCACACACATCTAAGATCTTTTCTGAGACAAAATCCACAAAAGAGAGGATATGGGCTATAAACTCGGCTTTGGCATTATTCGGGGGAAAACAGTGATTAGTGGTGGTGCAGCACGGGAGCAAATCCTCCCCTTTTCATAGAGCTTTATGAAGCAGGATACTGCTGGGAGGATGAAGGATAGACGGCTAATAGACAGGCAGTGGAGGAGGAGGAGGAGGAGAAGGAGGAGGAGGAAGGGATGAGTCAGGAAAGGGACACGCATTTCCCATGTAACATCACTGGTGCTTATGTATTAAGATGTTTTGATCAAAGAAATGTGGCACATCTGGAAGATTCCACTCCCTCCAACTCTGTCTGTGTGCGTGTTTGGGTGTTCATGTGTGCTTGTGTAATACAGCAAATGCTCTAATCAAAACTTGGCCCGTTTATCAAAACTTTAAAGCTTCAGAATCTAATCATGTGGAGCATTTAGCACAGAAGCTGACAAAAATCAAAAATCAAAGAATAGAGGTGAGAGACTTGTCATCTCTAAAGGGAAGCTTTGTCTAAATCGTGTTTTTCTATTTTCTGCACAAAGATAAATGATAAATGATTTCCTTTCAGTTGGGGCAGCTTTATAAGTAGTAACTTTATTTTATATGCGAGTCATAAAGTGGTAATTAAGTATTGGCTCCTCGCTGATAAAGAAACACACAGTTTCGCCAAGTATGTAATATTGCTGCCTGTGATGCTCAACAGTCAAAGCAAGTTAGAGTGATCAGATAATAACAATCAAACTTTGGTTGGCTAGACAAATGCAGACTGCAAAAGAAGATGGAAAGCCCAGCAAACCACAGTATTGTCAATAACAATGATTCTTTAGCCTTATTGAAGTTTTCAAAGCTGACTGTTTCCCAAGACTCAAGTGTGTAATGTAGAGCTTCTGGTTTAAAAATGAAAAAATTCTTGATTGTCACAAAAAAACTTGGAACACGCCTCAATTGTTGAATTCAGGTGTTTTATTCAGACCTAAAATCAAGAACCTTGCCATGGGGTCTGCCTTTACAAACGTTTGTGATAGACTGTATCATCCTAAAGAGCTCCGTCAACTCAGGCGTGGTACTGTCAGAGGATGCAACCTCTGCAGGTCGGATTGTGAAATGTCTTCCCTGCTAGATATTCTGCGATCAGCTGTAAGTGGAAGAACTTAGCCAGAACAGAAAATCAGTCTTGACTGTTTCAGACAATGTAAACTAACAGAGAAAATTTGCAGAACGTTGACGCACAAAGTCCTGCCCCATCCGACAACATTGGAATGAAAGTGAATGGAGATTGCAAACAATAGTCCTCTTGCCCAAAATCAGTTGTATGGGGTATTGTATGAGGTTGTTTTTCAGGGGCTGGGCTAGGCCGCTAGCTCTAGTGAAAGAAATCATCTGCTTTTCCAAACTGTTTTGGACAATTCCATGCTCCCAACTAAAAATGCCTTTTTCTTCTTCTTCTTCTGATTCTGATGTAAGGCTTTCAAGCAGCTACTCGGCCATGGAAACCCAATTCATGATGCTCTCATAGCACTGTTTTTCTCCTGAGGTTAATACTAGAGGAAGTTTGGCGATTTTTATGGACTATGAAATGTTTGCGAAGGCAGACCACATGGTTAGCTGCTACATTTTACACAACTGTGGCAACCTGTATAAAACACCTGAATTAAAAGTTTAAGAGGCATGATCCAGTACTTTTGTAGTATATCCTATATATGTATATATGTATATATGTATATATATATATATATATATAAATATATATATATATATATATATATTGCACTTAAATGTCTGGTGGGAAGAAGGCAGTTGCAGCATACAAACCCATGGCCATTGCCCATGAGAAATGGGTTAAGATTCCTCAGAGGCACTGCCAGAAGCCAGATGTTTCTGGCTATGGATCACCTTTTCAGCAGGTCATAACAGCAAAAGGGTGCTTTACTAAGTACTAATGATGCTTGTCATTAAGGGGTTGAATCATTCTGAAACTGCAGTAGCCTTTAAAAATCTTTTAAAGGTCTATTGTGGCAGTCGGTAGTATAATGATTAGGAAGTTTGCCCTGTGATCATAAGGTCACTGGTTCAAATCCAAGACCAGTAAAGTTACTACTGAGGTACTTGTGAGCAAGGTACCATACCCATGAACTGCTCCCAAAGACTGCCAAAAGCTGCCCAATGCTAAACTGGTCAAATGCAGAGGTCACATTTCGTCATGGTGCACTGTGTGCTGTGCTGTGGTGTATTCACAAAGACAATCATTCAATTAAAAAAAAAATCGCTTACAAATATCTGCCAACAATAACTGTTTCTATAAGTTTAAACAATTTCTATAAAAGACTTGTTCTAAGAATAAAGTTACTTTAAATGTATGTATAGTCTTCAGCAATATAGGGTGGCGTGTTTGCTCAAATCAATTTTATTGTCATGTTTCCATCAGGTGTATGCCTTGCGTTGCTTGATGGAGGCCTCCGTGGTGAATAATAAGTCAGGCTGCTTTTACATTACCAATAAGTCAGGTTGGTTTCCGTCTTGCGAGACTTGCAAAAGACTTGACTGTCTCTAAAGCTCTGCATGGGGTAATTCTCATTTTTCTGCTCATCACGCCATTGATTGTTTGCATGGCCAAGGTAAGGGGCCCTATTGATTTCTTTTAATCCCACACAAACAAACAATTATTACCAGTTGGCAGCTCGTGGCAGTGTGTTGAAACAAGCAGTAAATGTCACGGAGGTAAGCATGCCGTCGAGTATTAATGAATTAATTTATTCATGGTGGTTGTTCTAGGCCCTTCGCCACCCGTGGACTTGCTGGATAGAGACAGGCAGTAAATGTCAGCGAGGCAAGAACGCAGTCAAGTATTAATGAGTTAATTTATTTATGGCAATCCTCAGAGGCCTTCCAGCCTAGCGCCTTCTCCCAATACTTGTTCGTGTTTTTTTCCTCGTCCAGGGTGGTCTTCCCATCCCACCCTGGAGTGCCCGGGAGAGTTAAGAAAGGCATCTATTCTCTGGAAGATTCCGGCAAGAAGCGGTCGCTGTCTGAGTGAGATAATCACACTGGCAGTGACTTAATTACCTATTAATTTTCCATGTATGCCTTTAATAATTTAGATCTAAACCGAACCTCTGGCACAAACCAACACACACACGCACACACACACACACAGACATACTCAAAAAAAGCACTAAATAAATGAAGAGGGGCAGCGTTGAAGCATTGTCTCTGGCTCTAAAGGCTAAAAATAGGCCGACCCCGGGCCCAAGCGTTTTTGGGGGGGTTTTCAGCTCCACAGAGAGCTCCAATTTCTCCATTTCAGGACTGAGTCAATCAGACCGCTCAGATTGGCTGTGATTGGGCCTCATTTTTCTTGTTCGCGCGCATTACGGCGTCCCAGGTGACCGCGCCGGAGTCCACAACAGGGAGCCATATGGGGGGCGGTTTGGAGGAGGAGGAGGAAGGGAGTGGAAGATTGCAGAGAAATGTGGCAAAACCAACTGTGGAAAGGGAAAATACTTTTACTATGTATTCCTCCAAATGCTGGTACGTGAAAAAGGCTCAACAGGCAGCGGAGTCATGGTTTGGGACCGCAATCCACTACTGGCTGACGTTGAAGAGCTAACAGGCTAATTTTTACATGCTTGTTTGAGAGATGAGTCACTTGTTTATGGCTTCATTTTGCTGGGGTTTCAGGGCATGGACTTGTGTTTAAACATAGCATTCGAGCATGCAAGAGGTATGACTAGGAAGAGCAGGAACGGGGATGAATACAACACACCCTGACGCATTTGTAAGTCTATTAATCATCTACACACGCACAATCCCACAACCTGTATTTATAAACCGCGGCTAAATGACACTTTTCAGCCGCAATCGTTTGGGGTGTAGTTAGGGAGTCATTATGTAAATATTTTGCCCGGTGCAGGGAATATGACATTATTTCAGCCTTATCTATGTATCGTGCAGCCGAAAACATTATGCATCATTAACAATGCTGAGCCCCTCCCGATGCGCAAAGGATGCCATTAATTCAAGATGAAAGTCTGGCAGCATCTGAGAAGGTTTCTTTTGACTGTGCCTCAACTATGCCAGGGTTCAGGCAGAGGCACAGGGTTCTCGTTCTCTGAGGGAGGAGATGAATCATTGGTTGGAACAGAGGGACTGGATTCAAAGTTCATTTAGGGAAAAAGCTACGCTGCAGCGGAAGCTTAAATCTCTCTAAATGCCTGAAAGTAAAATGTGAGTACAGTTGCGAGAATCCATTCATGCTCCAGTGGAGGAGTGTGAGTTTCTGGGTCTTTTGATATGTTTAATGTGAAGACTTACAAACAAAAGGATCTGTTTGTAACAAATGCAAAACAGGCACATGGTGTTTTTTACAGTAATGACAAAGTTGTAACAAAAGTATTGAGTGCCTTAAAAAAATTATAATACTTTGTTCATATTTCTATATTTTACAAACAGCAAAAGCCTACACAAATACAACAGATTATACAACATTTTTGAGTATTTACAGTGATTTGATTAATGCATGTCTAAAATAAATTTTAGTTAATTCTGCCCAAAACTAGACATGTAATGATACATCATTTGATAAAATGTAACTTAAACTTGTCAGTGAGAACACACGACAGCACAGCACACAGTGCACCATAACTAAATGTGACCTTTGCATTTTAACCATCCATGAAGGAGCAGTGGGCAGCTAACGTGGACAGTGCCCAGGGAGCAGTGCATGTGGACGGTACCTTGCTCACGAGTACCCCAGTGGTACCTTTACTGGTCCTGGGATTCAAACCGGCTACCTTCCGATTACAGAGTGAACACTCTAACCATTACACTACAAAACTGCCCCAGTAGAAAGCTGGACAGTATCAAGTGTCTCAAAAAGAAGACATTTTACATATTTAATTACAATATGTAAAGGTAAAAGGCAAATACTTAAGAAAACAAGGTTTTGCCAAGGTTTTGTTTATATTTACATGTATATCTGTTATAACTGCATTCCTGAGCCACCAAACTGAGGACAGCAGAGCGAACAGTTACTGCTGTATAATCTTTATTAGGTTTTTTTCTAATAATAATAATTTTCACAATTGATTAATTTCACTATTACAATAAAATCAAATTGTCAGGCCAATATTCTACATCAAATCAAACTGTTGGCAGGATGAATCCATACATGCTATCTTTTAGATCAAATTATCATGGAAATGTTTGACTGCGATGCGCGAATTGCTCCAAGAGGGTCAATGGAGGTCAACATAAAGCACAGCAGCACACGCAAAAAAGTGCAGATGTGAACATTACGCATCTCATGCCACAGTAATGTCTCCAAAAACATAACAAATCCCTGATTTGACAGTATTACATTGATCGAAATGTCCTTATGGCCTTTTCCCAATCTGAGAGATCTTAACGCAAGACATGAACACCGCTGTATCTGGTCTAGATACATTGGTGCTGCTTAATCATATCAGTTAGATCAAGCTGAATTAGACTTTGCAGATCAGACATTAGTGCCAGGCTGCTAATGACCATGATGGATCCACGGAGGTCTGCTTTTGTATGTAGGTAGCACTTTGAAGTGAGCTAGCCTGCAAGACAATCTAAAGTGTAAAGATTCTTCAATGAAAGGTGAAATATGGTACAATCCGTCACCATTAGAAACTGCAGTGCAAAGGCAGGCGGACTTTGTGTCATCTGAGAAGCCATCACTCCAGGAACTCTGCCTTGTCTGAAGAGTTCTGTCTTCCATTAAAGCGGCAAGTCTTCGCCTCTCGCGTTCAAAGCCTGCAGAGCCGCTACGTGTCAAATAATGAGAGTCTGCGATTTAGTTTGAGACGGATTCATCAAGCGGCCTTTAGGAAGATAAGAGATGCACATCCTCGGAGTTAACTCCACTTCCCACTTACTACTAGGTGGCACATTCACAACAGACACGTCATAGAAGACGGTGCTCCCCTTACTATCAAGCTTTGCTGCAAAATCAGTGAAATATGGGGAAAAAGCACATCACAAGACTTGAGAAACCAACAAGAGCGTCTCCTGTGCTTCAGCTCAGTCCTTCAGCGTCTAATAGCACATTTTGCTAAAACATCATTCTTTGCTGAAAATATTTTCAGCAGTATTTTTAGCACACATGTAAATTATTAAACCTTCCTCTCTTTCCCTTTCTTTTATGAAGATCGCTGGTTCTAAATGAAACGGGAGCCGAGTCAAGACTGCAATCAGCGGTTTACTGAGACTCCTCTCGTTTGAATAATGCAGCATTTATCCGCACCGAAAACATAGCTGGTCATCTGATGAATTAACAAAAGGTGCGTTCCAAACTCTAAAAAACGGGTGTGAAGATTAATTTTCCAGGCGTCTCCAAAGACAGGCCCCTGCAAATTACTCGAGGTCTAAGGCTAAGTGAGTGTTTTATAGAGGAGTCTCCAAAGGGTCTATTCCATAATTATGCGAACATGCATTACTATTATAGTTGTAATTTGGGTTTCCGAGCCGCTGTATTGTCCAGATTTCGAGTGATGTTTCTTACTGCCAAAAAACAAAATTATGTAATCCACTCTTATGAGCAGACAATTCACTTCCAATTCATGCCAATTGTGCCCAATTAACCATCAAAATAGAATATGAGTGAGTGTTTTCCATCTTATGTATTTTTTATTTGAGTGGAAAATGGAAAACAACTGAATATTCATTTTTGATTTAGTTTTTGGAAAGGTATTTTGGGGGAAAAAACGCATTCCTTTTGGGTTTTGGTTTCAATGTGTATAATGAATGATATATAGAATGGCATTTCCGTTGCTGGAATCCATAAACCTCCACTCTTTTTGCGAGCAAACATTTAGTCAGGAGAGCTTGACACCTTACGCAACGATAAAGAGGATTAGACTGTGCAACACACATATTAAGTGTTAAAGGAAGCTAAAAGAGATACTGACTCAAGAATCAGATGAATTGGAAGTTCATGAGTCGGAAAGGAGGGCAATATGTTTAAATCTTAAAAATCCAACTAATTCCAGGCGAGAGAGGGAGGTGGGGCATGTGGGGAGGAGAGATGCTGGAGATGGGGGAGAAAGGTCCATTGGCTTGTCAGGTGGGCTTGTGGAGAAGGTGATGGAGAACCTCCATTGTGCTCTCTGAGCACTCACATGAGCGGTATACCGCTAGCGAAATGGCAGAGAAAATGGAGGTAAGAGTTTCATTTGCATTGAAAATGAAGTGCGAGGGGAATAACCGGTGTTGTTTTTGCATATTAACAGTTACAATTGGAAGAGGTGCTTTTAGCGTGGCCCGATCTTGGGACGAGTAATGCAGAGCCACTATAAATATTTGCTGCTGTGCGAGACACAAAATTCGTGTGCCATTTTTTCAAATGAATAAATGCATATTCCCCAAACAAGGCGGCTTTATAAAGGCGGGAGATGTGACGGCTTATGAAAGAAAGTTTTCCCGGGTGCTTCAGTGAAAAGCTGGCACAACATTTAATTTTATGCTTTTTCATAACCTTTGTTTTCTCACTTTCGATCACGGGCTTTTATTATGGACGTTAATGCCCATGTTGACTCGAAGCACATGGTTTCAGGATGGCTGCCTGTATAAATATGTATTATTTTTATGAGGTTGTTGCAACAGTTGTGCTGGTGAAGGTGCATGTATATTTGCAGAACATATTAGCCCAATAATATTTAAATCTTAAGTCTATAAATAATGAGGAATAGGAGCATTCCTAAATCATATTTTCACATTTTTCACAAATTCAATAAGTAATAGATATTTGAAATTCTTAGCTATAAATAATGTTCATTGTCTTTTTAGTTTCTAGATGAGATTTTTTTTTCCCTGCTTCATATTTTTGCCTCCCCTAGCAGCTATAACAGAAATATAAAAATTCTCTCAACATTAAATATTGCTCTGAAAGTTCATGCCAGTTTTCCTCGATCAGTGTCCAAGAGTGTTAATGTACTAGCTGGATGCTTCACCTTGACCTTTCTGTCCAACTTATCGCAAATCAGCTTTTCATGCCAGGAAACAGTGTTGGCTAGACCTTGAGCTTCCTTCCTTCCTGGGGGGGTAGTGAGACCCCTGATTATCCGTTCTTTGTTTTGCGACGTCTATGTGTTTTCGCTTGTTACTTTTGTCCCTCATTTCTAGAGAAGTTACATTTTTTTCCCCACATAAGACATTTATTTGGTACGCCACTCTGTTGAGTATTTGTGCCTCCACCCTCCTACTACAGACGATGAAAAGGATACTTCTCTTAATTGGTCTATGTTTTCATCTTCACTTGTTTACTTTATATCTTTCCAGTGCTCATAAGTAAAAAATCTAACTCAAGGGTCAGTAAAATGTAGCAGGAAACACATAGGAACGAACATGGAAGTACCCAGTTATAATAAACATTGAATATTCGCAAAATATTAACCATTACAATAAACGCTTGACTCAAAGCCAATTAATTACTAACTTAACACTTTGTTTTCCAAATATGACACCAGTTTCCTTTTTTTTATGTACACAACTTTAAGAGATTTGCAATTGGGCCAGTTGGTAGCGTAACAGTTAGAGCGTTCGGCCCATGAGAAGGTCGCCAGTTCAAATCTCGGACCAGTAAAGGTACCACTGAGGTACTTGTGAACAAGGTATCATCCCCAAGGACTGCTCCCTGGGTGATGCCCATGTCAGCTGCCCACTGCTACTTCACGGATGGGTCAAATGCAGAGGTCACATTTCAATGTAGTGCACTGTGTGCTGTGGTGTAGTGTGTTCACAATGACAAATAATCATTCACTTTTGCACTTTTACTTACACAAAAGTCAACAGGTGGTGACATAGCAAAGTCACTGCCCAAAAAGGATAGGGTAGAAATTGTAACAAGTAATAACTGCAGTCAGGAGAAATGTACTCTTAAATAAAGAGAAAGTTGTTAATATTGATCAAAATCTAAGAACAACATACTCAAATTCTTAAGTACAGTAATAAAGCGAATTTCCCAAGTATTATGCACCAAACTTTTTCCACCCGTCCTCTAACCTTGCCCTACAAACATTAATCCATGCAATAAATCACGCCTGAAATTTCACTCCGACCTCCCTCGCTCTCCATTCCCTCTATCCCACAGTGACCCCCTGGAGCACATGCCCTAATCCAGGCTCTATGCTCTGCCTCATTGGCTTAATAATCCTCCAAGTTCGCGAGCAATGAGCCAACCACCGAGCGTCCGGAGGAAGCCTTGTGACCTGCTGGAGACAAGCTATCGCGAGCCAATTAGCCATAGGACGTGGGGCCCCAGAACTAACAATCCACACTGGCGCTGAGACGTGCAGGCTGTCCCACTGAGCTGCTCAATTGAAAGGAGAGTTAAGTGAGGACACCCTAGCGAGAGTCGGCTTTAGAGAACTAGGGCTGGCTCTTCAGCTTTCCCCTTTTCTTGCCTTCCCCTGCTACTCTTCCCTTCGTCACTAAACAAAAGCAATCCCAGAGCTAACTTCCCACCCCCATCCCTTTTGCAAAAATGAGATCCCATATTGCTTGCTCACCCTTCGCCTGCCTGCCTGTCGCCACCACCCCGCTCACCCTGCCCTCATCTGCATAACCAATATAATATTCCCAGTGCTTTCACGCACTCTGGCTTTCATTTGGAGGACGTGAAAAGTGATTGAAGTGATCTGGGGCCGCTTGGATGTCTCAGCTTCTCTATTGTTGGCCAAATCACCTGAGTCTCAACTCACCAGACAGGCAATTCCATCCTCCAGAGAGAGAGTTTTAGAGGCTTTAGAGCACATACTTGAGCGTGCTGACAGCCATGCGCGCACACACACCCAAACACACATATAGACATATACACAAACTTCACATTTCACCAATACACACATTCCAGCTTTGCCAACTGTGATGTCAATTTATTTGGCCTTATCTGTTGTGCGAAAATCTCCCCTCCCTGCAACTGTTTTCATCCGCATCAAAACTTTCCTACTGTGAGTCTGAAAGAGGGCTGAGCATCAGATAAACCTGTCACTTAAACCAGCCAAGTAGAGGCATAAGAAAGCACTGACAAGACAACACAATCATGGTGTGCTGTAGGTTTTATATCTTCCAGGAGCACAAAAATTAAAGATTATTTAAACATGCTAATGGAGGCTTTTGGGATAAATGTTGATGCTAGAAATTTTTATTGAGTGCCCCTTTAAGCATTAAATTCTGCCTCGACATTCTAAACATTATTTACATGTCATGAATCTAGAATCTAATACTCTGCAAGCAGTCAATAAAGGTTAATTAGCATTGAGTGAGAGGAGGAGGCTGTAGGAGGTTTATAATTAAATAACCAATGAAATTTTGGCCCACCAGCAAACAGTCATATCTGCTTTCATCACTGCAGATTAGCATAGGATATGCTGTTGTCAGTCTAATTCTCTGGGACAGTGTGTGTTCATCTTTATGTGATCCTTCTCGAACACATCCTGACTTCTTGAAGAATAGATTTATGTCTATTGAAGTGAACTGAAGCAGAATTGATTGGAAAACAAAGATACTTGTCCAGTGGTCAGCTGTCCTGATATGGAGAGTTACTGATCCATAAATAAAGATCACCTTGTCTCATTTGTGGGAGTCTACTGGTAAGATGTTTGTCTGTGGGCCAAGTGGTCATATGCAGGTTTCGAAATCAGTTCTATTCAATCTCCAGCACGACCACAGCTGAATCCCTGAGCAAGGCCCCAACCCCAATTTGCTCTATAGGAAGACAGTCCCTGTTATTAGGACACGGAAATATGTCACAGTGGATAGGTTGAAATGATCTACCACTATTGATGCATTTGGCCAAGAAATCATGGATGCAAAAGAAATGGGTAAGGAAAAGTGATTTTAGTTTACAAATGAAACAAGTAGTTATTTCTAGCATTATGACATTTGGATTTCTAGCATTAGGATTTATGCACACATTTTGACCCTAAAAGGTGATTGTGTCATGGGCAGTAGTTGTATCACATGAAGACTTGTGAAGGTAGCTGGCTTATCTCTGCTGTTGACAAAGTTACTATACCTCTCTTTTGATGGTCAGAATAAATGTACAACGAATGCTATAATGAAATGTGATTCCATAGATATTGTTGACTGAAAATGTGTGTTGTTGACCACAAGATTGGGGGTTTGCATCAGTAAGACTCTTAACCATGGGTTCCTTTCCTCAAGTTTCAATTGTCATTGTGTATTTGGATCATATTTTATTATCATTTATTTCTTTGTTTGTAGCTGGTATCTTACTGCTCCTGAGGAAGTAGAACACACAATTGTCTGATCAAGTGGATTTCATTTCTGAACTATAAGATTACTAGTTCAAGGCCCACTGTAGATTACGTAAAATAGATTTAGTTTTGGTGGTAACTGGATAATGGTAGGATATGTGTTTATAGACAAAAAAGTGTTGCATATTTTATTCTACAACACTACCAAAACTACCACCTTGGGTGCCTGAACAAGGCCTAAGTTGCTGCAGGGATATTGTTTCTGTAATTAGCCACTGTAAGTCTTTCTGGAAAAGAGAGTCTTCTAAATGTCATAAAGTAAAACCAAATGATTAACAGTGATCACCGTGCAACTTCAGTTTGGTTATGGAGTGGTTTAATTGCTCAGAATCTGCTCCAACACCACTTTTGGATCCTGGAAAGAGGATAAGTACCTGGATCCTTGTGCAAAAGACTTGCTTTATTAGCCTGATGGTTCACTGCATGCTGCATTCAGGTTGAGTTCCACCAGTCCTAGCAAGAATATGCCAGAACAGATGTTGAGTGGGTCTGTTGATACACATTTCACAGAGAGAGGAGTGTAGGTGTTGGTGTGGGAGATTCAAATTATGGCTGCCTCATGTCGAGCTCATAGTCTCCGCCTGCAAAAGCCAAGACAGATATAAAAATAAGGCAACATTATGGCTTAATAGGCTGTTGAACTGTTTGTCGCCAGTGTCACCTTTCTAGCTCAGCCTGAGGCCATCAAAACACAGCAATGACTTTGAAGCTCTCACTCCTTGGCAGCTGAACCCCTGGCAGTCAAGCCACAGTGAGGCTGCAACCGGCAGCTCGGCCCCAAGTCGGGACTCTCAGAGCATGTTGTCTGTGGCGCCCTGCTCTGGCAAGCACTGCATTATTGACTAACCTTAATTGCATTGCTCTGCACATTTCCGCCCTCGTTTCTCTCCACCCAGGGGTACAGGAGGCTCGCGGGGGGTTTCTGCTCAGCAAACGCTAGTAGTATGCCTCCATTGGCGATGGAATTAGTCACGGTGAAGGATCCACAAGCAGAACGCAACAGGATTGCTCCAGCTGGGGACATTGCAAATTTCCTACTACTCCAGTCTTGATCTAAGCTTATCCAACATAACAACCTCCTTGCCTAAATTACCCAGGTAGAGCAGTGGTTGGAGCCCAAGGAAGATTGTTATAGCTGGTTTTAAGTACTTTATGACACGTCAACCCATCACAAAGAGTCAAAGTTTATCAAAACAAAAACATCAAAAGCAAAACAATCGTCAAACTGACCTGTGAAGCAGTTAAAATATTTATAATATTTATTCTATGACAACATTTATAAGATGTCAACGCCCAATGTGGAAACGTGAATGTGGTTTTTGAGGACTGGCAAGCTGTTGCCATCTCTAGAACTTTGCACTACTTCTGGGTTAGACAATTGTTCATAGCTTTGAAACCCTTACTTATCACCGGAAGAAAAAAGCAAGAGTAAATGAACATAAATACATAGTATGCAAGGTGTGGTGCAGGTATCAACAGTAATCTTAATGAAGAAGCCTGGAGAGGACACTTTTCTGCATAATGAGAAAGAAGGAAATTGGAGCTGAGTGTACTAAAAGGGACATAGCCTATGGAGATGCCCATATGAGTGGCATAAAACACCCAAACTAGCCAAATGAGATGCTCCAAGTGCTCAAAACAAGCCAGATGACCAACAACAGACAACAAAAGAAGTCTAACAAGCACCAGGGAACAAAATAACATGAGCGCACCACATTTCCTCCTATTATTCTCAATCCCCCTTTGAGTCACTAGGCTTCAAATAGTTCCAGCCCAGTAGATTCGCTTCATGCTCAGGAAAAATGCAGAGAAAGGGAAGAAAAAAGGTGGACTTTAACATAAGCAGACAAGCACAAGCCACTGATAGATTGCTGTGTCCACTATCCAGTGAGTTCAACACAAACACATAAGACACACTGCTTAGGGCCTCAACAGACTGATTCTGACCCATAAAGTTTGTCAGACCTCCAGCTATCGTGGGCATGGTTGTCTTTATTCAGCATGGTACAACTGTACCATGGAACAAACCCTTCAGGCCTCACCCTGGGTTGTTTGACCCAGATATATATGCATGCTGCAAAGGTCCACATCCCTGCCCCTCCTGAGATTACCACACCAGTTTAGGGTTGTTCAGTTGTTAACACAAGCATGAGCCAGAGTCGGCATGCCTGACGTGTTTGGCTGAGGAAAACAGCAATCAATAGCCATTGCTGTCTTTTGCGTCCCTCTCCCCTCACATCTGCTCACTCCTCAGCGCGTCTCTGCCTTTGTTTCTTTTCCACACCATGACAAACACAGGCGAGATGCGCAAAGCGCAAGTCTAGATTAATTGGCGACTGATTGTGGGCTTCGGCTTCCTTTCAGCGCTCGGGAATATAATACCAGATGACTCATAGCTTCTCCCCCGACACATGGATAATCACGGGGCAGGCCATTAGAGCAGGGCGGATGAGAGTGGGCCACAAGACCGAAAAAGGATCATTAGTGCTCAGCTAGTGTGGCACACATGCTGGCCCGCTGTTGGCCCTCTGTTTCCCCTTCTTTGGCTCCTTAGATGCCATGGATTTTTCCAGTCCTGCATGTCACCAGGGACCACAAGGTTATGCAGGTAAGCGTGTATTTCATCCCCACACTCTTCTACCGTCCTTTTTTTCTACACACAAAAATACAAATGGTCCATTATGGTTACACATTGAAAATGACTAATAGTCAAACTGGCCAAAGATTCAAATGATGATTGCAAATGATGGGACTAACATCAGATTATATGGTTCACTGCCCAATTCACACTTTATTCATTAATTTCATGTGACCACTAGATCCATTCATGGCTTTCAGTTCAAGCTCTTATCCAAAGAGACTTGCATCTCCAAATTATAAGGGCAGTCTACCTGGGGTTAAGCGTTTTGCTCAGTGGCTCCATGGTGGTGGCTTAGTCGCTGGACACTTGCCTATAGACCAGGAATCTTTAGGTTCAAATCTGCTAATCTTATTGACAGAACTACCAATGTTGTGCTCATGAGCAATATCTTTAACCCCAATTTGCTCTAGGGGGACAGTCCCTAATTAAATGGAAGTCACTGTGGGTAGTGGAAGTAGTGCTGGAGATAGGAATTACCCTGAACCCCTCAAGCTCTTGATCCTTAGCCATGTATCCAACCACCAGAGCACCACCACCCCCAAGAAAATAAATTTCCAGGCCAAGCAAGTTCCTTTCCTGCAATGTTTCATCTTGTAAAGCACAGGGTCTGCAATGAAAAGGGAACTTTATGCCACCAAAGTTCCCTTTTCTCAATGCAGCTGTTTGTAAACGTTGCCTCAGTTTGACCACAGCGACTGACTGAGAGTAGATACTGATTTCATTCATGCAAAACACATGGAGACATACAGGGAGGGTGAACATCAAAAGACCCTTTGAAAATATCCTGAGGCTTTGCTTAGAGAGAAATGGAGTTTCAGAGACATTCATAGAGCAGTGTGACACCATTGTATTATTAAAAGTCTTAATGAAATGATACGGCATGTCAGCGGTGGAGCGCGAAAATGAAAGAACGTCTGCTCCTCGACAGGCCCGTAACAACCATGTTCGGGCTTTAAAAGGGCTTGAATGATTGGCACATCAAGGCAGCGGGATCTCGGGCACCGGAAAAGCTCCCGTTCACAGGCAGAGCATTCAGATTTAGACTTCATCATGTCTCCAGAAGTATAAACTTGTTGCTGCTTAAATTTTCTGATACTCTGCACACTGACCCCTATAGACCTGAATTAAGTACTACAATTTAAAAAAAAACAGTTTTTGCACCTCAACCACCACATGCTGACCAATCCTGGCCAATATGAGCAATCAACAGCCTTCATTTCCTGTTGTGATCAGAGATTAGTTGTGCCACTCTTATGCTGACCATGTGTATTTTTATTAACAAAGAACTTTCTAGCTTTCACTCTTCCTCAACACACACCCACACACAGGCGCGGGCGTGAAAGGCAATAAATAGGAGAGTGACTGAAAACAAAGCAAGACATCACAAGCATCCATGCGCAAGAGGCTCATTCAGCGGAGTTCCGTGGTCATAGTCGATTGCTACAGCTGCCGCTGTGTTTGAACCCAAGCCAGCTCATGGAGAAATGGCAGGCTGTACACTTCAAGCAGGGCAGAGCTTAAAAACAGCTGAGCTTTTGTTTGCACAGTGATTTGATGCTTTTTACATGTGTAATCTATCTAAACCTCACTTGTCTTCAATATTCCAAATGATGCGTTTGTTATAATTTGTCACATGGCAGCCTTTCAGGGTTTCTGTGGCTAAGCATGGCATACACACAAATTGTTTCTCAATCGCATTTGTGATGTCTTTACACGCTCTATCCCCGGCACACACGGCCATCACCTGTCCGCTCACCGAAAAGCTCACGTGCAAAGAATAATAACAAAAGGAAAGGGAAGGATTGAACGGATTAAAAGCAAAAGGTCAATTACAAGAGAGCTTTCCGTGTGACTGATCATGATCAGCGCGAGCTTGTACATCCCATCAGCCGGGGGTGCTTATTTAATCAGGGACAAGGCGGCGATTTAAAAACAGCGTCTTTGGCAGTGTGGTTAAAAGACAGCCGGCATGGCCCATGTTGTGGAATAAAGGAGGCTAATGGTTGTTTCTTTCCTGTACAAAGGCAAAAAGATGAATACTAATGGTCTTCTACCGAGCATTGCACCGCAGATCTGGTTCACGCCTCAAAGCGAACAAATGCATCAAGGCTTATCCTCAAATTCCTTCTTGCGGCCCTGTAAAACTCAGATGGGTTTTTGCCTTTTTGAAAAAATGGGAAGCATCGCCTGCTTTTGAAAACAATTATTTGCATGTTTACAGGCTAAATTGCATTTTTACTAGTTGTATCGTTCAGAGTTTAAATGGTTTGCAAACCATATATATTGTGGATGTTTCCTCTAAATCTAGACTGCATATTGTGGTGTTATTTTGAGCAGCATCAGAGACAGTGCAATAAAAAGCAAAATGCATCAATATTCCAAGCATGCAGCAGGGCTTTACAATATATCTTTTCAGCATCATTATTACAGTGACTGTCACTGATGTCATCCTACAACTATTTTGCTGCTTGACACAAAAAACTCTCCCAGTTTTCATTTTTCAAAACTAATCTTCAAAAGATGTTTGTATACAGTTTACTTTGATATAAGGATTTTTGATTTTATCAAAAAAAATGTAATTATTTTTATTTTCTATGCAAATGAATGCAAGTGAATTAAAAAGTTAATTAAAGTGAGTGATTATTTGTTTTTGTGAACAGACCACAGCACAGCACCTAGTGCACCACAATGAAATGTGACCTCTGCATTTGATTGTGCATCTACCTGGCAGCACCTGGGGAGCAGCGCTTGGGGGCAGTTCCTCACGGGTACTTCAGTAGTACCTCTGCCCCACAACCATCTTTGTGTAACTTAAACCAAGCGCATAAACATTCCAAGTCAACCACAGGATATCAGCTACGCACAGACACACGTCAGAGACAAACAGACAGCTGAATCTAGAGGTATTTATCAGAGGAGAATCGGCCCCCCACCCCATTCGGTGCGATATCACACTCGCAACTCAGCTTTCCCCTGCCCCAACACTCCAATCTTAGACTTCATCAAAGTGGCTGACAAAAGCTAACACCCGCTTCTTACAGGCAGACATTTACAATGCTAAACATTCACAAAGCAGTTCTAACAAAACACAACCTAGTTGTTATGGTGCAGGTACATCAGCATTCTTCACATGATTCAGGAAAAACTGAATGACAACTTTATACGGATGCACCGAAACAATACTGATAGTGGGTATCAGTCCAATACTGACTGAAATAGCTGGACCAGGTATCAGTAATAATGGAACGTGAAAGTGAGTGATCATTTGTCATTGTGACACACCATAGCAAAGCACATGGTGCACCAGAATACATCCGTGTAGATTTTAGTTTCTTTGTCTTTTACATTTATACAAATATGGTGGGGCAGTTGGTAGTGTAACGGTTAGGGTGTTCCCTCCCATGATTGAAAGGTCGCAAGTTTGAATCCCAGGACTGGTAAAGCTACCACTGAGGTACTCATGAGCAAGGTAAAGGCCCGAAGTACTGCTCCCCGGGCACTGCCAGTGTTAGCTGCCCACTGCTCATTCACTCCAAAACAACACAATCATACATACTCATTCACACATATCTTTAATAATTAGGATAAAATGATTAATAAATATGCCATGCTCTTTTTATATTTATGAATCATTTTATCCTAATTATTATAGATATGTGTGAATGAGTATGTATGATTGTGTTGTTTTGGAGTTCAAATTTCGTTGTACCACCTGGTGCAATGACAATAAAGTATTCATATTCGTATTCACGGATCGGTCAAACTGTCTTTTAGCATTGAAAATATTTCTGGAGCTTCTCCAAAAACTGGAGATTTTTGTCTCGAAATCCTGCACTACTCCCTTAGAAGACAATTTATTCCCCTCAGTGCTTGTGGTATTTCGAGCAGCACTGGATACACAGTACAATGAAAAGCAAAACTCATAAATATTCCAAACGTGGGGTAGGGCTGCATAATACATCATTTCAGCATCGTCATTACGTTGACGTTCCATATTAAGCAAGATTCATTAAGTCAGCCGCATCATGCTGCAACTTTTTTGGCTGCTTGATGCGAAAAATCATTTTCCATTCTGTTTGATGTAAGATAACTTAAAATATAGACAGGATAGTAACAAGGTCTGTGTAAGAGGTTCCAAATTCTTTCTGCAAATTTGTGCCAATGTAAACAATTTTTAAAAATGAATTAAAATTTTAATTTCAAAAAGTTCTTAGTTTTACATTTATATTTTGTTTCTAAATTTTGATAAAGGGATTTTAATTCCTGTCTGGAATTCGTTGCTGCACTGAAAGTAGAGCTGTACAATATGCATTTTCATTGGCATGTTAAAGGTCCCATATTATGAAAAAATTACTTTTTCTGTTCTTTGCACATCCATCTGTACTACCTCTACACACACTGTAAGTTTGATTTAAAAATTGTCAATTGTGTTAGTATTAATTTACGAATGTCAGAAATCATGTGCTTAAACCAGCCGTTTAGATTTTTCCTCTACTTCTATGTCACAGTAGGAGTCCACCCTCCTATCTGAGAACCTCCGCCCACCGGGTAGCACTGCTAGCGCTTCCTGATCCGCCATGTTTTCTTGCAAGAGCTAGTGTAGGAATCGCAGTGAAGAAGTCCACCGGCGGAGTGTTGTGTTGAACGTGTATGGCTGTATGGATGGTCTGTTAGCAGCAGCCATGTTGATTATTTTCACGTGAGGTAAACTCTCGCTGTGCTGTATACACCCCAGTTCTGGAGTGAGGCATGTGTTGGCAGCAGCAGCTCAACTGCATTTAGAAATACTAATAAGAAACAGCCTGTTCTGAAAGGGACTGAAATAGAGGGGTAAAAAGCAGGTGAAAATGCCTAATCTGAGAGATATTTTAAGCGAACTACTTTAGATACAGGTTTAGTGGAGCTCATAGACTTATTTTAACTTGGTGAAAAAATTTAACCTTAAAAGCAAACTAAATCAACTTTTTTAATGCTAGACCAAAAAACTTCCCTAATGGTCATATTACATTACAAACCTCTAAATGAGTCGGTTCGATATGAAATTATTTTTTCTGCATTGAGACACACAGCTTATTAATAAAACCTTGCTATTAGATAAGTGATCAGCTTTAATGCATACCAAAATTTCAAGTGCCTGTTTTTTTAAACTTGGATCGGCACCTCTCCTCATCATCCAGCCCCAGACACCTCTTAGACATCAGAGAAATGAAATCTGTTCTTGCCAACAGTGAAGCTGCCCCCACACCCGTCTGCCTTACACACTTCACAAAGCCCTAAAAGCATTTATATAACGTCTTGCATCTTGGCCCAATCTGGGAATTGACCCAAACCGGGCCGACCTGAAAATGGTGTATCTGTCCAAGCGATCCTGGGTGTTGCCGACGCAGTCGATACCTAAGCACTTTGAGCGGAGGAGGCCCGAGGCTACGAGCGAGTGGCGGTGGTGCAAGACAGGGCAGGCGGGTTTCCAATCCAGCGGGAGTTTGAAGCAGCGCTAAATCCAAGTCTGACCCGTCTCGCTGTCTCGTTCGACACTTCTACTCCACAGCGTCTCCGCAGAGCCGCCCTTCGTAAGTGCATCCTGTAGCTCCATTAATCATGAATGAGCATGTAGCGTTTTTAGCACCCCCGTGCTGCAAATCCCTGCACATCAAAATGTGCAGGCTAGTCTTTACACCTCTCTCTCTGTCTGTCTGCTTCACTCTTTTTCTCTTGAACTGTCCCATACTCTGTTTGTCTCTCTCAGACTGGCTTTCCATCTCTCAGGGGAGTAACCAACACTTTTCTACTGGTGGCATCTAGGTACAGAATTTTTATTTGGGGTGGCACTTAGCAGATGATGATAAAATTGCTCACCATCTTTCAAAGTACTTATTACAGAAGAAAAAAAATAATGTCAATGAATGGAAAATGGATTTGAATGAGACATCTATTAAAGAATATTTTTTATGAACTTTAGATGCAGAAAACATTTAACTGTTGTGTGCATTTCAGCTAGTGATAGAGACTGTGCCTGTACTTAGGCAGTGAAAGTCACTTTCAATATGTCTCTCCATCTCTTCCTGTGTCAGTCACTCTTGCTGCCTACTTCTCTCTGCCTGTCTCACTCCTTCCCATTCCCCCCTCCCTCTTCCTGTCTTTCTTCCCTCCTTATCTCTTTTTGTCTCACTCTTTTCCTCCCTCTCTCTGTTCCTGTCTCAGTCTTTGTCCATCGCTCTCCATTCATCTGTCTCTTACTTTCTCTCTCTCAGACTCTTATTCTCGTTCCATCTCCCCCACATTTCCTCTATCGCCTCTGACTCTCTTCCAACTTAGCTCTGTCTCCCTGACTATCTAAGCACCAACTCTCTTTCTCTTCCCATCTCAGTAAGTCCTCTCACAGTCTCTCTCTCTCTGTCTGCTCTACTTTTTCTCACCCTATGCATTTTACTCTGCCCTCTCTCTCCCTCTTGCTCTCTTTTTCTGACTGTCTCACTCTCTCTCTCTTTCTCTCTCTCTTTCTCTCTCTCTCTCTCTCTCTCTCTCCCCAGAGCAAGGAGAAGTCATAACCCCAGCACCGCTGCACACCAGGCATATGCGTGTTGACAGCTAGCCGTAATGTTTATATTTAGATCTGCCCCTCCGGCTCTCGTTTTTGGGTCTGAACAGGTGTCGGAGGCAATGAGAACCTGTGCCGTGATTCCCCGTGATTGGGCGGGTTTTTCAGATGCGCTCCCGCTGCCGCTCTAGCGTGTGGGTGGGTGGGTGTATTCCAGGATTTCATCACAGCTGATATTTCGAGGGTGCCTGTTTTGCATATAATCACACCCGCGTAAACTAATTAGCAGGCTTGGCGCACAAGTTGTTTATCAGGGTTAAACGCGAGATTAAACAGGAATTATATACGTTGCACCGGGCGCACACCAAACGTGGCTCGGGAAAGTGAGTTGATGCTATTTTTTTCCTGCCAGGTGACATGTGGAATATTGCTAAAAGGAGGCAGTGATGACAGTGCTGGCAAAATGAGATACTGGGAGCCAAAGGGCAAATAAACTGATATAAACACCTTAAGCATTAATTAAAACTGTTTGCTTTAACTGAATAGCGCAGGAATTGTGTGATAATAAGACAGCAATACCATGAATTTAGTGTAATAATAGTGCAGTAATTGCTAGGTGTGTTGAAATTAATCACATAATTGATGTATTGCGATACAGACATGGCCGATTCTGCATCAATGCAGTAGGAGGCCATAATCATTTATATCTGGGTATATGATGGTATTATATGACGGTATTCCAGAAGGTCTGTGAAAAGACAAAACAGTGACACAAAAGACTGGATTTCTTTCATAGTGAAGACGTGGAAGTAAAAATAAAACTGAGAACATGTTTAGCAAGAGTGGGTTTATTTAGAGTGGGATGTTGTTGCAAAAAAATAGGTTAGTTACATTACTGGCTAGTTACATTAGCTGGTTCATACTTGTTGATAGCGTAATGGTTGAGGCGTTCGTCCCAGGATCGGAAGGGTTTGAAAACCAGGACCTGTGGGGGTATCACTGAGATACTCATGAGCAAAGTATCGTCCCCAAGCACTGCTCCCCGGTCAGCTGCCCACTGATTCTCCATGGATGGGTCAAATTCAAAGGTCACATTTTGTTGTGGTGCACTGTGTACTGTGCTGTGGTGTGTTCACAATGACAAATAATCACTCACTTTCACTTATGGTTTCTTGTCAATACTCTATGTACCCCAACCATTTACATTTACTGCATTTACACTCGTAGCCAGAGTGACTTTTCCCTTAATTTCAAGGAGAATGGCCCTGGAGCAACTTGCAGTTTAAGGTCTTGCTCAGGGACCCAATGATGGTGGAACTGGATGTAGGATTCAAAGGCATGATCATCTAACCCATGACCTCTTGATCCAGAGGTGGGTGTCCTAACCACTAGAGCACCATCACCTCAACGAAATACCAACACAAAGTGGAAAAGAGCCTTGTGAGTGTGTCAGTGCCTTGTTACATGCCTTGTCAGTCTGTCAGACATTTCTTGTGATATTATCAAAAGGCTATCCTATACCTGCCATTATAAATTAGAACAAAAAGTCCAGACTTAATTTCTACTACTATATAGTCTGATAATGTTTTAAAAATCACATTTCATAACCCATCACGTGCCTTTTTCTGAGATATAATGGAAGTGGGAGAAAAACAGAGCCTAAAGTCATGTAATGTGAACACTGACATTGTTAGTCTTTGTACTGTCAGCTCCACACATTCATCTTCCTGCAGCCCGGCGAGGCGAGAGTGGCTTTTTTGTGCACAGAGTACAGAAATGATGGTCAGACCCGAAGCTACAGCCGCAAACATCATCAAAACTCTCTGGAAGACAGAGTCCCACAACTCCAGTCTGGCTTCCAGAGATTCTAACATTGCAGAGAAAGAAAGAGAGGGACAGTGGAAAAAAATAGAGACAGGAGAGATAGAGTACAGAAATGAGCGCAGAATGAAAGACAAGGAGAGTGTGTGTTAGTGAGATTATGTTGTTATCTTGTTTATTCTTCTTGATCTACATACACATTATTCTGTTTATATGCAAACATGTTGACACTTATTTGTTTTACTCTTAATTAATAAATAATTGTTTTAATGAGTTAGAGGAACACTAGAGAGGGAGGCAGTAGGCAGGGAGGGAGAGAAAGAGAGTGAATGAAAAAGAGTGAGAGTAGGAAGACAGACAGAGAGCGAAAGATGTTGAGAGAGATTGAGAGAATGAGATTAGATGAGACCAGGGGGAGAGGGAGCAAAGCAGTGGAAGAAAAACGGAGAGAGAGCGATAGAGAGAGCAAATCAGAATGAGTGAGTGAGTGAGTGTGTGATACAGAGAAAAAGATATATTGGAAAAGAGCAAAGCAGAGTGTGAAAGAGATGGAGTATGCAAAAGAGAGAGAGAGAGAGAGAGAGCAAAAAGGGTGAAAAAGACCTAGAAACAGAGGACAGTGAGCAACAGAGTATGGGAGAGGGTCAGAGAGAGATCAAGGGAGATAGCAAGAGCTACTGTAAATAAAGTGGGGAAAAGAAAGAGACATACAGTGAAAGAGCGAGAGAGAGAGAGAAAGGCAGGTCAGTCCCAGGATTCTTTGGTGTTCCCTGTGGCTCAGAGGGATCTTTGTGGATCTGCAGGTGCCTGTTATTCTCAACACATTTGCCACCTCTCCACTTCACAGCAGTTCATAGGATTGTACTACTTCTGTACTGTAACCAACTGCTATTAATTTCCAGGCATTTCTCTACAGTATTTCACTGTATTTTCATGACACTGTAAAGTACTGTACTGTGAAATTCATTGATTGTTTGTCACTGTGAACATACTGTATCAAAGCACACAGTGCACCACAACGAAATGTGCCCTCCGCATCTGACCCATCCGTAAAGGAGCAGTGGGCAGCTGACATGCGCAGCACCCGGGCTACAGTGCCTGGGGACGGTACCTTCCTCATGAGTACCTCAGTTTTAACTTTAACAGTCTGGGATTTGAACCGATGACCTTGCAATCACAGGGCGAAGACCCTAGCCATTACCCTAACACAGTCTCAGATCTTTTGAGGACGAGTCTGAAGTCAAGTCTCGAGTCATTGTTTGTGATACTTAAGTGCAACTCGAGTCCAAATCTCTGATTTTCATAATGCTGTACTTTTTAAGAAAGGCTGTAAGTCCACAGTACAAGTGGGTTTGTTGCAAATACAATAACATATTGTGCACCTACAGCATTCCAGAAGTCATGGCCACTCCCTGCATAAAGTAGTATTTTTATTTGTTTTATTGTATAATTCAACAATCAACAATGGCTTGAAACTTGACTTCAGACTCGCCCTTAAAAAGACTTGAGACTTGACTTGGACTCGAGATTTGGGACTTGAGAACAATCTTTATTTTGTGTAATTATTGTTTCTTATCTTTATTTCTTTAATTTTTTCCAATATATTGATGTTAGAGAAATTGACGGCGAGCCGAATATAACGGAGGAGCGCAAGTGCTGTGTCCAAATGCTCTGAAAACCCAGAAATACACTGGTCTTCTTTTTTTTTTTTAAACACAAGGTGTGCACTGCCCTTTTACGAAACAAACTCCAGTGTAGCTTTGGTGTAATTATATTATGTATCAAGACTTGAGACTTGTGAACATCTCTGATGACAATGCAGTAAAATACTGTAAGGAAATAATTATATTTACAAGAAGTGGTTACGGTGCAGACTGCTTAATTTTTGTCATGGCCAGACTTTGGGCGGTATATTGGGCGTGCGAATGCAGGAACGTGAGGGGCCCCGGGCTCTTTGTGCCAACCGGGACTGAGGTGTCTAATGGACTTTAATTGTCTCGACCTGCAGCAGAAAAGGGCGATATGGCCGAGAGGCACACAGCACACAGCTCTAATGAGACGGAGGAATAAATCACAGCTGTTGCTCTTCTGCGCCTTGTCCTCCCTCTTCTTATATTTATAACGGGGAGCACTCGTTCATTTTCTCACCCTCCTGCCCTCCTCCCTCTCTCTTTCTCTACCTCTTTTTTTTCTCTCTCGCTAAATTCTCTCTCTATCTCAAGTCTATCTCTCTCTGTGTGTCTAAGAGTTTCGCCCCGTCCTTTCCCCCATGTGTCTATTACATCTGTCTCTCTTTCTTTTTTATGCCTCTCTTTCTGTCTGTCTGTCTGTCTGTCTGTCTCTCTCTTTGGATATCCATTAGTTTCTCTCTGTTTGTTATTTTCTCTATTCCCCTAAGTCTATCATTCTAATCCTCTTCATCATTATCAGACCCTCACTCTATCTCTCCCAGGCTCTGTTATTTCCTTCTCTTTCTCTCTTTCTTTCATGCCACGTCTTTAATTTTACACGTCTTTTTTTTGTGCTGTTTCTTTTGGTCTGTCTCCAAGTGTGTTTCTGTATGTCTATCAATTTCTGTCAGTCTCTCTGTCTATTTTTTCTATTTGTCAGTTAATCTTTCTTACTTTTTATTATTCCCTCCTTTTTCTGTCTCTCTTTTTTCCTGTGTCTATAAATCTATCTATCCTTCTCTTTCTTCCCATGGCTTTCCATCTTTTCTTTTTCGCTTTCTCTTTTTTTATGTACAGTTCTTTCTCTTTTTCTCTGCGGATCTATCAGTTTCACCCTCCCCCCTCTTTCTATGCGTATAAGTCTAGCTCTCTGAGTCTATTCATTTCTCATTCTCCATCTACTAATTTCTATCTGTCTCCCTAAGTCTCTCTATCTTTCCCTCGGTTTCCAGGCGTCAACCCCTTGCTATGTTTATCAGTTTCTCTCTCTCTCTTTCCCTGTGTCTTTTAGTGTACACCACTCTCTCAATCTCTCTTTCACTCTCTCCCATCTCTTTCTCTCCTTCTCTCTCAGTCTCCCACACACACACAAACACACACACACATCTGGACGATTAATCTGTGTATTAATTATTTTCACAGAGATTGCTACAGCCACGTCTGACAAGCTGTGTAAAGGTCGCTGTGTATGAGAGACAGATAGACAGATACAGAGGGAGGGAGAATGAGAGGAACAAGAGAAAAAGATAGATGAGGGGATGAAGTGACAGCAAGAGCTCAGAGCCGAAGACAAGAAATGGTTTGATTACTACAGAGAGAAAGAAAGAGAGAGTGTGTGTAAGAGTGAGAGAGAAGTGGATCTCTTTATTAGGAAGCTGGCCTGCATGAAGCAGAGCTCATGCGAAGTCCTGACCCTTCCCTCCTCTCCCTCTTTCATCTCCACAAAACACCACAGAGCATTTCGGTTGCTCGCTTTTTAACAACGCCGGAGCGAGAGACTTCTTTACAGCGGCCTGTATCCTGCCTTGCCGGATTACGAGGCAAATTTATAGGCGTGAGAAATAAATATGTACCAGCCGCCATCTTTTTTTTCTTTTCATGCGGTCTCATTATTCCTCCATGATGCATTCCTTTAGCTAGAATACAATAAGTCAATTTTCAAACAAAAGGCAAAATCAGCACAGACCGCATATTAAGATTTGAGTCAGTTTTAGCGCCGTGCTTTTAAGGCTGAGATTAAGACAATGAGGAAAAAAGAGGAGGAACTGGTATAGAATGCTGGTATACACAAGTACAGGATCAAACAAGAACCATTACAGCTAGAGATGGGATTGAAGTAGCAGGTAGATAACAGCTGTGCTGGCTTTTGGAGAATTGAAAACACTCTCTGATTTTCTCATTCATAGCTTGCATGAACAATAAACAACAAAAAATGCAAAGAGTTGATAAAAGACCTGAAAAATATCAGATTAGATTGTTGGAAAATCCTCAAAATATTAACAGAACAGGAAACCATCATCATCACCCAAAGTCATTGAATGTTTTTTTACTCCACAAGACACAGTATCTTAAAGGGTTATAACAACAATCAACAGTAGGGTCCAATAATCTAATTCCACTAATGAAAAATTGCCATCATTGTATTAAATTGACGGAAAATTACAATAGCAAAAGCCCATGAACTGGCTTGGTACCTGTGGTACGTCCCCTTTTGCTTTATACTCATTCTGTATCTGTGATGGTTTAATTTAGGTAAGTGAGTGATTGTAATTGTGAACACAGCACAGGACACAGCACATGACAAACGAAATGTGACCTCTGCATTTGACCCATCCATGAAGGAGCAAAGGGTAGCTTTGGGAGCACCCAGGGAGCAGGGCTTGGGGACGGCACCTTGCTCATAATTCCCGCAGTGGTACATTTTCTAGCTGTGGCTGTGGTCGGTTTCAGTTTGCTAATTTGCTTTAATTTGCCTTGTCACTTTCAATTAAGTTAGAATAAATTCTACTTTTGCACAATTGAAACAGCAAGACACCAGAACAACCAGAGCCTAATATTTATTTTACACATGAAGGCAAGATTTTCAGGGGGCAGAGGTACCGTAATGTTTAGGAAGTTGCTCCTGTGGTCGGAGGTTTGTTAGTTACCAAAACCCAAAAGGATAAAAGCGACCACTGAGCTAACCATGAACATGTAATGTTCCCAAGCAGCATTGCCCATGTCAACTGACCAGTGCTCTCAGATGGGTAGCGGTGTACTCTGAGGCGGGCTATGTTCACTATGACAAATACTCAGTTCAGTTAGAATTTTTACAGAAGGAAATGCAATTGCAGATTTCGCTAGTATATGTCTCTTTCTCTGTAACTTTCATTTCCTAATTAACACAGATAAACTAACAAGTTGGGGTAAAGGATTCGTAGGTGAATATCCTTGTCATGGATACCCCGGACTTTTGGCTTGGCTGCCACCAGAACCCGCTATAGTTGAGTTTTCATTTAATTGTTTGATTATTGGTTCAGTTCTGCCCTCTCGCTAAATTGAATTCTCTGGTTTCACCTGTGTTCTGCTTAGTCCTGTTTGCTCATTGGTTTGCTGGTTCTGTTTTTTCATGCCCCTTTTGAAGTTCTGATTATATATAGTCCTGCCTTTGTTCTTTTCCTTTGTCGGTTTACCGTTACGTTAACCCTGGTTCTAGTCTGTGTTTTGTCTGCTGATTCAAGAGAGAGAGACTGTATAGTTTTTGGCGTCTGCGTCCTGTTTGTTTGATAATAAATCCAGAGTTTGATCTGCACTAGTGTCTCAATTCCTTGCATATGGCTAGTATTCGTGACAATCCTAAACATTTCTTCTTTCATTTACAACAGCAATTTGGTGTTTTTGCTCCCAACTATATATGCCTCTAATTTACATGGGTGTCAAGACTTTATAAAATATAAAACCATGTACTGAGTGATTGATAGCTTACCAAGACAGGCACAGAAATAGTGAAAAGATTCTAGAATTCAAACCTGAAATGCCATTTTTTTCCTCATGCAGATGATAATGGAAGTCTCCACTGCCCTTTAGCATTATCCGTAATGTCCATTAAGGGACACGTCGTAAGCCAAAGGTCCAAACTGCATACTAAACAGCATGTCAAAGCCGCACTTCAGCATCATGCTCGGTTTTCATTGGCTGGAGCCCTGCGGCACTTTCAGCCCAGAGTTAGAGGCCACACAGGAAGCTTCTATTCTTAGTCCCGTTAGCTTTACAGCAACTGCCCGCATCTCTGCAGTCACCGTCTCACTAACAAGATGCAACGCTGATGTCAAAGGTGACAAGTAACTTATTTATACACTTCTTATGACTGGATCACGGAAAACAACATATGATTGGATTAAGGATGGTCAGCTCGGATACTGTAGCAGTGAAAAAGTGAATCAGTGGAGCGAAAAGCACGAGCGACTATGGTTTCAGAATCAGAAAAGTTTATTGATCTCAAGGTAAATGGTTTCTCAAAGACACGAATCAATTTAAGAGCTCATTTAAAAAACATATTATATGGTGCTGTGACTTTGAATATTTGTGACTGTCACACACTGACAGTGTCTTTGCAGAGCACTTTACTAGAAGCAACATGCATTTTTTCAAATAAATTGTCTAAGTTTTTAGAATGTCACAAAAAATCTGTCATTGTGAACACACGGAGCAGAACACCATGCACCACAACGAAATGTGACCTCTGCATTTGACCGATTCATGAAGGCGCAGTGGGGAGCTAACATGGGCACCACCCAGGGAGCAGTACTTGGGGACAGTACCTTGCTCATGTGTACCCCAGTGGCACCTTTGAACCGGTGACCCTCTGATCACAACTGCCCCAATGATGAGGTCTTTGCTATCAGAAGCTAAAAGAATTACCACTCTAACTTTGATTCACCATTAAAATACGCATAATGTATTAAAATGATGGGGATGGTAGTGGTCTAGTGGTTGCATTCTCGTTCACGGATCAAGAGTTTGCAGGTTCAAATACAGCTGTCATACTGCCAGGGCTAGTGTAAATGACAATATGAACAAATTACCATTATATAGTTGTCGTAACTTGTCATAACAGCTAATACGTAACAAATACAAAGGAAATAGAGAAGATTAATGGCTTAACCGTTATGGTTGTTGTGATTGAGCAGGTCTGTTTAAAACATAAATACACATATCTTGTTTAAAACATATATTAACTGTTATTTAATACATATATATTCTGTTGGACGTCTGTTCAAAGTACTATTTCATTTATTTATTCATTCATTATCAGAACCCCTTATTCCCAACTAGAGTTGCGGGGGGACCGGAGCCTATCCCGGGAACTTATGGGCACAAGCGGGGCCAACCCTGGGCAGGTGCCAACACACCACAGGGCACACACACTCACACTCTCATTCTGACTTATGGGACCAGTTAAGCGTCGCCAGTTAACTTATAGTGCATGCTTTTAGACTGTGGGAGGAAAACAGATCACCCAGAGGAAACACAAGCGAACACGGCGAGAGCATGCAAACCACACAGAAAGGCTCCACAGCTGACCTGGGGCTCAAACCCAGGACCTTCTCGCTGTGAGGTGGCAGCGCTAACCACTGCGCCACCGTGCCGCCCAAAATTGCATTATGTTATCTAATACTGTTGTGAATTAAGTACACAAAGCAAATTTTCTTGTTTCTTGTTAATGTGGTGTTTCTGTATGAAAAAAAAAACTTGTGATATATAATTTTTCATGTTTTTTGATTTTTCAATTATCAAAGTCAGTATCTGTTAAAATACTAGATTTACTTGCTTAATGCTACCATGCTGTCTTAAGCTGTAAAAAAGTCTTAACAGTTTTAAAGGTAAAAAAAAATAGAGAAATTAGAAGAGTAGGTGTCTAAGTGATTTGTTGTTGGTTCTCTGATTATACAATTATAAAGTGCACGTATAAGCTTGATATATTCCACAGTTGTCATTCATGACATCACAAAGATGTTCTAATGCACCAGTGTATATTTCTCACTTCTTGCTAAGAATAAAAAGCCTCTAAATGTTTATTGAGCTGTTTCATCCAACCAAGGAAGCATCAGTCAAACCAATACAATGAGAGCAAAAAAATTACATACTTTACATTTCTCTCTTGGCCTTAGGAGTCAGAACTAATGAAAATTATCTTACTATGCGAATTATCTTTTGCCAACATTTCAGCCCCAAAAGGGTTAAGGCTACATTGTGGAGATACAATGTGGGTGTTTTTAATTAAAAAAAAAAAAAAAACATCAGTGTGACTGTGTGTGTGTGTGTGTGTGTGTGTGTCTATGGCCATACTGGGATTTGTCTACTCTTTCCTAAGCCTTTCTTATTACATATTTTATCGATATCAAGGAGCCATACACAAAAACACCTTTATGTCAGGTAATAAACAAGTTTTATACATTATTACGATATTCTTCAGGATCAGCATAAGACAGTACCATGCATATTTAAATGCTGAGCTTAAACGGTTGAATGCTGAATTTGTGCTAGTCCTCTTATACCATCTTATATTTATTTTATTAGGACAGGGTAAGGTTTAAGGGCTTCTTTGTTGTTGTAACGGCAAATGCTACAAGCTTCAGTAAGTCTCGCCTTGGGCTAAAGGTATTTGGATTATTAAATTGCGCTCTCTTGTCCATACACAACACATTCTCATTTTTAACTCATTACATTTTGCCTCTTAGGCAGACATCTTTGGCAGCACTTTAGAGGATCACATCAGGATGTGTCAAATTCTGTTGCAAAAGTCTCTTTCGCATCAGGATTTGACACGTTACTTCCACAGCTAGGAAACATGAAAAGGGTCCAAATGTCCGTAAAATCAGGAAATGGAAGTTGATTTGGAAAAGTGTCTCTGTTTGAGAATGAGTTGAAGTAAACTTGATGGACCCTGTCTTGAGGACTGGTGCACTGCAGGGCCAAATGACAGTGGACATTTATGCAGAAAACATCTATTAATTATAATAACAGTTACAGTTCTTTATGAGTGAAATTTAAGTCCTACATTTATGACATTTAGGAGACCAGAGTTACTTACATTTGATTATTATATGTTTACAAGTATGAAAAACACACATGGACTACAAAACAGCAAATAAGAGCTGGATAAATATGAGCGCGTGCTAAATGATAAATGTTCATGTAAAATGCTCAAGAAACCCCATGACACTTTTAAACCTTTAAAGTATTTAAAAAACACTGAAATGATATAAGGTGTTAACTAAAGAACTCTTTTTTTTGCATTCAGTTCTCTAAAGAACCTTAAACAGCATAAAAAGCTTCTACATCATAAAAAGGTTCTCCAGAGCACTAATGAAGAACCAGTGTTGCTTTGATTGTAGAGTATGTGCAAACAAATGCATTTTTTAGACATTAAAAGCCTTCACTGAGGCTAAATGTGAGAATTTTAGTGGGGAAATCTCTGTCCCTGTGTCTTTTTTAGCTTTGTGGTCTGTCCAAGCCCAGCTCAGGCATCATATGGCCCAGTGATAGCTGTCCACTTCTGCATGAGCGCACCCATTGGAAGTTGTGGTGACTCAAACAGCTGCTGGATGAGGACGGTCCTTTGGGGCCATGCTGCTCTTTCTCTCTGTTGTTAGCACCTCGCGACCTGCTCGTGTCGAGTGCAGTCACGACTGAGCGGCTAAGCGTCACCTGGACAAGCGGGCGCCTGCACACACCTCCCAGACACCAGCGCTTCGTTTTTGGCCCGACGTTTGTTCTGTCTAAATCTCTGTTCTCTCTCTCGCTCTCTCTCTCTCTGTCTCTCTCTCACTCTGTCTGCTGTATCTGGTCTCTCTCAAACACACACAAATACACATTTACACACACAAAAGCTAGTTTTGTCAAGGCAAAGAGGACAAAACAGAAACAACAGTGACATCCGCCACCCTGATCTTGCACCGATAAACAGGCTCAAGTACACCACATACATACACACACGGATACACACAGGGACCCTCTGTTTGCACGGATAGTCTCTCTACCCATGACATAACAGCAAAGTTACATGTGTGTTAGAGCCATGCTCATGTACATGCAAACAACAGATGTGCATGGACACACGTATAGACAAACAGACCCCCTCCCCCTCCAACTCACACAAGAGAGTTTCAATACAATCCATATTTTTAGTCCATTCTCTCAAACTGAAAGACCCCTCCACAAACTAGACAAGAAGGTGTTTTAATAAAGTTAGGGTCATACCAATATAACTCAAATGACATTACACATGTATCAGCATCTACATACAATACAAAGTGTCTAAAAAAATTCTACACAGCTGGTGACATCTTCATTTTAGACCACAGTGTAGGAGAACAGAAATTGTTCTATAACTACAGTATATATATGGAGGGAAGAACATGTTTTTTTAGGATGCAATCAGAAATGGACAGTGTGTTATACTGTTATACATATCATACTGTGATAAATTTTAATACTGTCACAACATACCTTTCCCACCCATAAAACGCTCCAGCATTGAATCTGGTCATACCCGAAGTCATTCAGCACAGCGGAGAGCGACTTACAGTCAAACACTTCAGCACTATTATTGTGGACAGCGCCAATCGCGAGGCCACTGGCGTCCATCTTTTATCATCCTAGCTGGTAAATGATTATGCAGTAATTGTAATTCTCTTTCTCTCTTTTGATGCCAGACAAGTGATGAGCCAAGATTCTACCAAGAAGCAGCACCACCACTATCACTACCCACTATGTGACACCAGTCCCTTAACCAAGCCATTTGGAAACAAATGAGGTAAGCACAATTTATTGCATGTTTTATGATTACTTTTCTTGTTTTACAAATCCAGGTGAAATAAATAACAGTATCTCACAATATTGTATGCATTGTTGGTAGCCAGTGTACATCTTAGAAGGCGACAACTTTTCTCTTTTTTAGTCTTTAGTCTTTAGTAAACTCAGCTGTCTGGGTGAGTTGTTTTACAGATTTTCACAGTGTCCTCCATCAGTGCTGTTCCATTCATGTCTGACTGCTTCCCATAACCAGTAAGTGCTCCTAAATTCTCTGATATTAAGTGTGGCCTTGGTGTGTGCCAATGTGGAACTTAACTGCACATTAATTAAATGGAAGTTTATGACTAGACACTATCTGCTCTAATCAGCCATTCCATACTAAAATGTGCACCAGATGTATATTGTGTTATACGGCTGCCTCCTTCTTGTTGCACTTGTATTTGTTTAAATAAAAGTATATATAGAAACTGTGATAAACTCTGTTTTTGCCCAGCAGTGTATATATGAGCATCATGGGCACAATCTTCCATATGTATAAACACCTAAACACCTAACAGGCAGAGAAAAAAGGAGCAAACAGCAGATTTCACACACACAGACATCAGCTGGCCAAAAGCAGACGCTTCACCCTGAGACAAATACACCGCGGCCATTAGAGGGCAGGTGTTTTTGGCATGTGCATATGCCAAAATTCCATCCACACTTAATTAAATTTCTGACTTCTGAGGGGAGGTTTACTGGCAGGTTTAATAGCACTCACCTAATGGTGCTAAAAATGTTAATGAATATCATTTAGGGTGCAGTGTGGCAGCAGAGCTGAGAGCCTGCGAGGTAAGGAGCAGGTAGAGCTGCAGCCAGGTTACTGATTCACAGTGGCTTTTGCTGGTGACTTTTGTTGGGGATAGTGATACTCGCCTCTGGACCAAGACATTGTGGGTTCGAATCCTACCTCCAGCACTACCTACACTGAGTCCCTGAGCAAGACCCTTAACCCTCAAGAGACACTGTCTCTGTAATTAGGAAATGAAAGTCACACTGGATTAAAGTGTCTGCTAAATGCTGTAAATGCAAGTATAAACCAGGAGCAGGAGGTGAGGAAGAAGATGGAAACAGGAGTGGGAAATGAAATAGAGTATGTGTGTGTGTGAGAGAGAGAGAAAGAGACAAAAGGAAGGAAAGTGTTGGGATAACTGCAGAGCCTCAAGTGTGACTGAAGCAAGTAGTGTTTTGTGTATCTATGTGTGTGTGTGCATCTGGTGAAAACACCAAGTGAAACAAATAGACTCTGTGTGTGTGCGTGTGTTAGTGTGTGTGTGTGTGTGGGGTCGGGTATTTATGCCATTGTGGGGACCTTTTTGTCCCGTTAAATAACTTTTACCTGTTTTTTGGGGGGTTTTGTGGGGACATTTGAGAGGTCACCATGAGGAAAAATGACTTTATAGAAAATGTGCTTGTTTTATTTGAGAAACTAAAAGAGGTAAAATATGTGCTTTTGGTTTCTGAGGTTAAGGTTAGGGTTAGGATTAGGTGTAGGTGTAAAATTATATATCTAGTCATTATGGGAGTCTATGGAAAGACCTCACAAAGATTGTGTGTGTGTGTGTGTGTGTGTAATATCTTGCAGTAGTTGCAGAGCCACTAGTCTGACTATAACAAGTGTGTTTGTGTGTGACAGTCAGTGGCAAAAATAATTTGTGTGTGTGTGTGTGTGTTTGTGTGTGTGTGTGTGTGTGTGTAGGGTAGGGTAGTTTGGGTGCCTGCAAGGTCACTAGTGGGACTTGAGCAAGCAAAAAAAACATAAAGGAACAAGGGGCCAGAGTTTGGTAAGAAAGTTAGAGAAAGACTGACTGCTAAAGACAGGAATGAAGAGGAAGGGGAGGAGGGAGAGAATGAAATGGAGCCGAATAGAGGGAAAACAGAGAGACATAAAGGGAAGTAGAGCAAGAGAGCAATCAAGAAGAGCAGAAATAAGATGCCAATGTTAAGAAGCAGATTTTAAAATGTCCAGGTTGAGAGTTTTGCCTTTGAGATAATTCCAGCACAGTGCTCCTACAATACTGGACCCAGTTTAGTGACTTAGCTAAGCTCATGTTTCAGACATTTTCCTTCCCTCTGTTATACACACACATACCCGTTCACCTCCTAAGGTGAATTGCAGCAAAATAAAACTTAAATACAATATTTGCACTTTTGAAGGTACAAACCACAAATATATTAAAAAAATTTAACATTCCCATTTAAATTGCAATCCCACAAAAACAACAAAAACGTTAACACAGCATTTTTTATACAATTAAACAAGACATTTCAATTTGAATATTAATAAATCCATGTACGATTTGTTAAGCATCGTATGGGAGGACAAATATGCAAGCAAAATATTACCAGCAAAACTGTCAAGAATATGAGGTTTTATCTCTGGAGCAGACATCTAGAAATAATGAGCTATAAACTGGCTGCATGAAAAATGCCAAAATAGTAATAAGAGCCGTGTTATAATGGAATTATCTGCCTGATTCCGGTGACGGTGTGGATGGATGGATGGACTAAGGCAGGCCTTTAATAGCAAATCCCATCTTTCCTCCCTTTCAATTTCACTACGGGGTAAACAGATGCTGGCAAATGACTCTGAAATGTCGAGTCCAGCAAGATTTAATGAAACCACAACAAAAAAAAACAGCTCCAGCACCCAACTGTTTATCGTCAAACAAGTTATGAATTGACAGAAAAAAATAAGTTGAAGTGATATGACATTGCTGAACTGCATGCAAGAGATCGGGCAGATATGAAATCTCCTTTAAGGGGAATAAGCTGAGTTTTACAGCTGTAGAAACTCACCACAAACATAATTTAAATCCCAGTTTAGGATTGATGTTTTTAAATTTACAGCATTTAGCAGACGCTTGTAACCTAAGCAACTTCCATTTACATTTTACAGAGACAGTTTCCCTGGAGCAGCTTGCCTGCGGGTCCTTCGGTGAATATCCTACCAATAGGCCACCACCATCAAAACAAAATCCTTTTATAAAATCCACCATGGGCCTTGAACTACCAATCTCTTTAAATTCAGGGAAAGAGCATGGAA
The DNA here is from genome assembly GCA_032718565.1 of Distichodus sexfasciatus. Lineage (NCBI taxonomy): Eukaryota > Metazoa > Chordata > Actinopteri > Characiformes > Distichodontidae > Distichodus > Distichodus sexfasciatus. Next base: position 843,002 of record JAVGVS010000053.1, on the reverse strand, counting down.
CTACCAAACTCCTTAAATCCATGTAAAGGGGCTTGAACTACCGATATCTCAGTCCAGGTAAAGGGCTTTGGTCAACCAGTCTATTTAAATCCAAATAGAGGGCCTTGAACTACCAATGTCCTATCTCTCCATCCAAGTAAGGGGCATTGAACTACTAATCTTATAATCCAGAGACAAAAGCCCTAAAAACAACCGATTAGATCTGACAATTGCTTAGGTGGTGTCCCACTTCAAGATCAACAGGATACCAACTACACAATAATTATGATAATTAAAACCAGTAGTAAGTCAGACTCACAAAGATGATAGAAAACTTAAAGAACAGTTCCCAAAAAATACATTTTGACCATTTATATCAAATATTATCATTAGTCAAGTCACATTCAGGGTTCAAATGTGGTTCCTTTAGATTTGTACTGGAACTAATGCCAGATAATGACTCAAAATCAGCATCCCACCTAAACAGTACACAAATTAGATGGTGGTCATTACAATACTTTTTTATAAAGTGACAGCCTCTCAGCACCAATGATTAAAATAAAACATTTTTCCAATTAATTTGTCCATATCCCCTCTGTTATTTCCCACTGTTTTTTCTCATTGTTTTTCCTATTATCCCCTACTGAATTACCTGCTGATTTTTGCAATATTCCCACAGATATTTCCCACTGGTTTTCCCATATCTCCACTGAAGTTTCCCACTGGTTTTCCCATATCTCCACTGATATTTTCCAATGGTTTTTCCCATATCCCCACTGATATTTCCCATTGGCTTTATCTGTATTCTCACTGTATCAGCACTGTTTTCCTATATCCCCACAGATATTTCCCACTATTTTTACACACACCCATTGATATTTCCCACTGTTTTTCCAGACACTCACTGATATTTCCCACTGTTTTTTCCACATACACTGATTTTTCCCAATGTTTTTCCCATATCCCCATCGATATTTCCCACTATATTTCCCATATTCCCACTGATTTTTCCCAATGTTTTTCCCATATTCCCACTGATATTTCCCACTGTTTTTCTATATCCACACTGATAATTCCCACTGTTTTCCTATATCCACATTGATCATTCCCACTGGTTTTCCCATATCCCCATTGATACTTCCCACTGGTTTTCCCAAATCCTCACTGATAATTCCCACTGTTTTTCCACATACTCACTGACATTGTCCACTGTTTTTGCACATACACACTAATATTTTCCACTGTTTTTCCCATATCCTCACTGATATTTCCCACTGTTTTTCCCATATGCCCACTGATATTTCCTACTGGTTTTCCTATTATCCCCTACTGATTTTCCTGCAAATTTTCCCACATCCCCACTGGTATTTCCCAGTGGTATTTCCTGTATTCTCACTGCATTACCACTGTTAATTTCATATCCCCACTGATATTTCCTACTAAATTTTCCATTGCTTCTCTGATTTTTCTTTATATCCCCCACAATTATTTCCTACTGATATTTCCCATATCCCCACTAATACTTGCCACTGATATTTCCCACTATGGGTAACCCCACTGATCTTCTCATACTGTTTTTCATATCACCACTGATACATTATTCTGTTTTTTGTCATATTCCTACTAAAATTTCCCACAGATTTTTCCCCACAACTCCACTGTTTGACTTTAGCTTAGCATTAGAGCAGCAGAGTGAACTTCCAGCCACTTGTTATTCCAAGCGTAACCTGGCCGGGAGAATAAAATGATGCTCCTCGCCTCAGACGGCCCTGCTGAAAAAGCAGACGGTGAGTATTTGCTAAGGCTGCTTAGCCAAGTCTGCATTAAGATAACAGTGCGGCTTGGATAACACTCCACTCTGCCTTAAACGACTCCAGACATGCTGTTGTGACTCAGCGGTTGTGCCAAGACGGGTGACCTTTATGAAGGCATTTTTACTTATATCACGATAAGCGTAATCTTGGGTGACTTAACTTGGGAAAGACCCGGACGGGTCTCATATGCTTGCTGCTGGATATTTTCAGTAGCCTGTGTGTGATCCTGTTTCGTTTTCTCGCCACCGCACCCGACAAAGCAACAGACGGTCACATTAGGCCATACTGACATGTCATGCAGCATCCCTTATGTGTGTGTTTGTATGTGTGGGTGAGAGAGAGAATGAATGAGACAGAGAGCAAGAGAGAATAAAAGAGAGGAAAAGAACCTTATCCTGCAATTAGTTGTGAGTCTGTATGTGTGTGTGTGTGTGTGTGTGTGTGTGTGTGTATTTGTGTACACCAAGCCAGATGGCCTGTAAATAGACTTAATTTCAAAGGTCAGTGCAGGGTTGGCTGCTACTCTTGAAGGGAGTGAAAGAGGGAATTTCAGCAACTTTGGCATGCCAGCTCCCCCCACCCTCTCTCTCTCTCTCTCTCTCTCTCTCTCTCTCTCTCTTTCTCTCTCTCTTTCTTCTTCCCCACTGTCCACAGAGAGTGTAAAGAATATTACAAAGTTAATCCACATCAGAAAAGGCACGCCATTTTTTGGCCTGGAAATATTTTTTTTATTAAATGTGCCTTAAACTGAATTGGATTCTTCCCAAGAAATTGGGTTCTTCTTTGTCATAGAACTATTACACAAGCACTCTATTTTCCACTATTAGCCTGCAGGTGGTGTGTGTTTCTGCTTATCAATGGAAAGCGGAATTGACTGAATACTCACAGACAAATGATGGACATAATTATAATATATGATAATATTAAAACAAAACAAAAAAAAATTGTCCTATTCCAAACTCTTGAAATGAACACTAACAGAACTGATAGGGAATGAAATTCAAAATTTAAACAGGTGATGTGATGGTGGCAGTAGGTTCAGTGTATAAGGGGCAGCTGGTGGCGTAACGGTAGGCTGTATCCCCACTGGGCCGGTAAAGATACCACTGAGGTACTCATGAGCAAGGTACCGTCCCCAAGCCCTGCTCCCTGGGCGCTTGTTAGATGCCCACTGCTCCTTCACAGATGGGTTAAATGCAGAGCTCACATTTCGTTGTGGTGCACTGTGTGCTGTGCTGTGGTGTTTACAGTGACAAAATAATCACTCACTTTCACTAAAAACCCATGTGTTGATGACCATACAACTGGGGGTTTGAATCCCTGAATGCTTAACCCTTTCTTAAGTCCCTCCGGATAAGAGCATTCAACAAATAAGTAATCTCATAGTTAGCATGATACCAGAGGCGAAAAAGTTGGACTCACCTTTGTACGGAGGTGAGTGGTTTAACCACTAGACCACCACCATAATAGCTAGCAACATCAGCATAAATAAATACATTTAGACCATGAAACAGACACGCTTATCCAGAGTGTCTTTCATTTTCTAATTACAAGGACTCCCTCAAGCAACTAGGATTTTGGTACCTTGCTCAGGGGGCCCAACTTTGGTTTTTAGGCTTTAACTGGGATTTAAACTCCCAGTTTTACGGTCACCAACACAGGATTTCAGTCACCACAAGCCCAGTCATACTGGATCCAATAAGGTTCAACCCAGATCGTCTCCCCTTTCATCAGTGGCTCTTAGCAGACTGAGAGGCTTGCCATGTGATCGATGTCTTTAATTACACTGCGATGTAAAAGTGACAGATTACACACAAATGGCTACCACTCATTTACCCACGCACATGCCGCTCTGGCTTTCTTCCCCCCGCACCGAATTAAACTGATAATGAACTTTCCATTTGGCTGGAACATATGTACAAAAGCCATGGATGAGAGGAGAGTAAGTGCGGTACGGTAGGCGGCGAGCGGCGCCATAACGATCGCCTGGGACAATGCAGCCTGCTGGGAAACGAGATGGCTGTTAATGCTCCGGAGAAGATGGCGGCATCTGCACTGAAAATACACGTCTGCTTTTTGGGTGAGAGGCAACTCATAAATATCAGCCGTACCATGAGGAAAGCAGTGTGGGAGCTGAGCTGGGGACTTGGGAGTTATTATTATAATCATTAATGAAATGTTCTCTGTGATATTTAAATGCAATGTGGACATAAAAATTTTATCATGCAATCATTTCTGGTCTGGTTTACAGATCCGTGTGCGTGTACAGTAGGTAAACATTCCTACTTATTATATTTAGCCACCATGGATCATCGCCATTCTCTTCTTTCCACTTTTCTTTTCCACTACATGCCAATATGACAGAGGAGTCTAGGCTTGGCAGATGCTAGTTGAGTGCACAATGTCTACTGTAAGGATCAGACTGGGTCTTTCTGTCAAGGTTCAGGCTTGGGAAAATTCTTTTGTCCAGAAAAAAGTATGACTTTGGCAAGTTTCTTAAGGAGGAACTTGAGTGGCCTCCATAGACTCTGACCTCAACCCTACTGACCAGCCAGTTCTTATTGTCCAATATCATTGCATGACCTTACAAACGCTCTTTCCTGAAAGGGCAGAAATTCCCCACAGATACATTGAAAAATCTTGCAGAAGAGTAGAGGCGGCCATAGCTGCAAAGTTTTCAGGGGTTTTATGTCCATGACCTGTTCTCTTATTTTTTTCAGAGTGGAAGAAACTGGATAAATGAATTGACAGTTTAGTTCTTGCTATTCTGTAGTTTTTATTACTAACATCTTTTAACAAATGTGAATCAACACAACTCAAATAAATTACAACTTGTATCAAAATGTATCTCAACCTCCCACACAAATAGGAGTACTGCACTACTGTACAAGTTAAAACTGTAAAACGTAAATTGTAAACTGCATCAACAGCATCCAGAATATCAATAGCCGCCTAAGCAGTGCCGTGGTTTTTAAAACTTCTACTTGTTTTTAAAGATCATGCTTATTTTTTGCTTTGTTAAAAAAAGCAGAGCTATCAGTTTTTAGGAAGGACCCTCACGTGGTAACATCCATGTAATTTTATCCATAGAGAGGCTGTGATGTAACCTGTAGGGTGTGGAACATGCTTGCTACTGTTAGAGATTAACTAAGCAATGGCAGTCAAAATTAAATAATTTTACTTTCAGATGAAAGTCAAGCGGCAGACTAGAGAATACTTCTAAATCTATCAAATAGTAGATGATTAAATTAATCACATAATTCATGCATTGTGATGTAGATGTGGACGATTCTGCATCGATGCAGTGGCAAAACATAATCGATTATATCATAGCAACTTTGCTTGGTGATTTTCTGGCATAAAAGTTCTAGTTTAAAAGAACATCCTGCTAGTAACTATGGCTATTTTTGGAACTACATTTTTGCGCATGATGGTGTTCCATACTAGAGTCGCATATGGCGAATAATGTAATTACTGCCTTTTCACGCAATTACTTCAGTTTTTGTGCATGGAATTACTTAGAAATAATTTCATAAACCCGGGAATGAATATAATGTCCGTTAAGTTCAAAGTCTTGTGATTCTGATGGTATGTGTGTTTGGTTCTGTAAGTTAAGGGGATTCTGAATTATTAAAACACTAATTAATCAACACAGCAAAATGCCTGCGTCTGTCTCAAAGAGTTTTAATAGTAATATTCTCAGAGTTGTGGTCTCAGCTGGTCTCGAAATAAAATCTTGAGTCCTCTTTGTCCGAGTCCATGACAAGAGCAAGTACAAATACAAACGATTCCGAGACAAGACCGAGACTTTAAAAAACTGGTCTCGAGTACCCCAACACTAGTAAATAGTCACATCCTAAGTGAAATCAAAAGTTACTGGCCACAGTGTCCTGAGAGAGAAGCATTTTTTAAACACTGGTCAGGACTCATGGGCACAAATCGAGTGGCATTCAATAAATCTGGACAAACACAATTAACCCTGCCACAAATGCTCACAAATGGAAAAAAATATTTGTACATGCGGTAGCAAAGGTGTTATGTGAGCAACATTCTGGGAAATCTCTGCTTTCAAGCTTGGCCTTTTGGCAAAACAGCTTTAGCAAATAAAGCTGAGGAGGCATATTTTACAGTGTTACATCAAACAGGGTACATAAAGCTCTCCTGTGCACTCGCAGGCCCAATAAATCTGCTGCGTATATGGTGTGAAGAGTTTGCACCACGCTCTCCAGTAAGCATTCTTTCTTCTAATTACAGGAGTTTGTTCTTGTGCTTGGCCCCAGAGGCAACTGGACAGTTTGTGCAGCTAAATGCTTGTGGAGCTGACCTTACCATGCCAAAATATTGCATGCGTTGTGTGTACATGTAAAACATGTAAAAACACAGGATGGCATAAGGTGAGTGCACCTTGAAATGTAAAAGGGGTATCCCTGGCTCATGTCAGTTTGTAGAACTTAAACTAGAACCAACACACTACAACAGTTTTAGCTGTCAACTATTTTAAAGATTGCACAGATGTCCATCATCGGCTCTGACAGCGTAAAGGTCAGAAGCTGCACGCTGGAATCAAAATAAAAGGGTCTGGAAGGAGTTCTTTATTGCACGCCGATTTGAATGACGTGGATTATAGATTTGTGCATAAGCAATCAGAGCAGCCAGTGAATGGCTGTTTATTAAGCGTTTCGCAGATTAACATGCACTGGCAATCCATAAAGGCTGCTTTACAAAACAAACAACAGCAGATTGGTCCTCATTCATCACCAAAAACATTTTCTGTCTCCGAACACTGGAGCATAAACAGATGTTCCATACTTATTCCCCCATTTTGTGCGGGTCGATTCTCTGATTGAAAGCGTTTTGCTTATGTCTGCACCCGAGAAAATAACACCATTTTTTGATGCATTCTTAATTACAGGCAGGGCTTGTAATTTCCCTTCTTTAAGCAATGCAATAGCTTCAGTGGTCATACATCATTTCTTTACATCGAATTTCAATTACAAGATTCACACACAAACTGCACAGAAAACAAACTTTTCTTATTAATACTGCACATGGCACTGCACATTAGCTTACAGACTTTCGAAAATCAAAAATTAGAATTAGAATAAATATCGGGAAACATTACTCACAGGACTGTGCCAAGTGGTAAGATACTATGAACTAACAGGTTGTGGTTGCAAATTCCTTTCATATCCAGAACTACCACCCCTTGGCAATTAAAGGAGCTATATGTAAGAAATTTATGGCAAGTAATCATAAAATGAACTTAATGAACCTCACCAGAGATTAAGGAATCATGTTCATTTGAAATACTAACACAAAATTCGTACAGCCAGAATATTTATATTTTAAAATGTAATTTACAGCACGTACGTCGTGTTTATGTTTTGGTTTTGTGTTTTGGCCTGTAGCGCCACCCACCCATTATTCGTTTGATCATAGATTGTAGCCCATGTGCAGGTGGGTCATCAAACTGACTGAATTGTTTGAGAAACAAAAACGGTGACTTGTGATGGCTAACATCAGCATTGCGTTATGCTGAGACAGTGTGGCAACTGTGCAAACATTAGCACGCTAATTATGGCAATACGAAACGTAACATTAGACATTAGATTGGCCAAATACGAGGATCCGCCAACCTATCTGGCAACCCTTAAGTCTGGGGAGGGGGGGAGGATAAACAACGCGCTACAGTGTTTTGAATTTGATTGCAGTACCTTACATATACCTCCTTTAAGCAAGTTCTTTAACCCCAAGTTACTCCAGAGAGATTGTCACTGTAGTTAGGAAATAAAAATAGGAAAGTTGCTAAGGATAAGAGTCTGGAAGTGAAATAAATGTAAATAAGTGCTGTTGAAGGACTGTAACTTAAGAGGAAACCGATCTTTCAAAGTTGCCTAATCTGATTCATTTGGGGAACCATGACATTCACTTTGACTTCATGATTATTACAGCAGCTTTGAAGCTAATCCTTCATTTGTATTGCTCGCTGCGTGGAACAAAACTGCCCATTTTGAATAATACATGTTCAATTCTCGCCCCACAAAATATATGGCAGAATATTGAAAATGCTGTCGAAGGTGCCCTGAGTTCGACAGCAAGCTGGAGACGTGACATAGCCTTCCCCCTCTTTCACAGCACCCCCACAGTGCCTCGTGATTTCGATGCAGGGTCAAGCGCTGTTGCTAATCTGAGTGGTTGATTATGGCACTGGCAGGATCGGGGACCTGAGTCACGCCAGCTAATGCCACGTTGTCAAGTCGATGTGAATAAGCCATTGTTATGATGATTCACACCGAGTGTCGAACTTCAGCCACAGCGCCTTTTGTATCCAGAGGACACCGTCCACGCCCTCGGGACATACATTTCTGCAAGACTAAAGAAAGCCGTAATTTCACGGAGAGGAATAAATTGGCTCCTACTCACAGAAAGGCCAGATTTCTCTCTGTATGATTTGGGTTTTTCATCCCTGGAGCTGGCTTGTGAGCAACAGGGGAGAAACGCCTTCCCCTCGTTGGGCAGTCAGAATCTGTTCCAGGCTTGCATCTCCGCTTCGGCTTCAGCCCTTAATCCATGCTGAGAAACGTGACCATGCCTTGAGAAAAGTGTGCAATGTTTTGATTAAAGTCCTAGCTGATGGGAGTTAAATGATCAACCTAATCTTTTCAGGGTTTTTCCCACTATGGAGGAGTTGATAACCCCCTACTAAGTAGCGATGGGCCTTGAGGAATATCTAAAAGCACCATTCAACAGTATCACCTACTGCTGGAAGGCTGCTGCTCTGGGGCTCGATTAGCCATAATCAGACGGTCTGTGGGAAAAAGAACCGGGAAGATGGATGTGTATTCGGCCGCTCCCGGGATCGCTTAGCCAATGCTCATATAAAAACCTACATGTCTTAAGGGGGAAGGCTAAGAAACAAGGACGTGAGCAAGCGTGGGCTCGAAAGGCAGCCGGCTAATGAAGAAATTATCAGTGGGAGGCTCTTAGGTCAGAGCGGGGCAATAAAGGAACTTGGCGCCAATAATAATCTCCCGAATAAAAGCCCTTCCACAACGCCATCTGCCAACCATTATTCGGATTAATCTAGTGCCCTACAGTCGTTCGGCAAGGCGGTGAGCACGAAGCTCCACCAATCACTTAAATGACCAGACGACCTCTCCACCACTCTACACTATTACCAGATTTTATCTTCACCAATCAACCGAATTAGCTTGGTCTCCAACCAAAGGCTAGTTGTGATTTTATTATTGCAGGTTCACCGAGAGGCTGGATATTCCAGGGGGCTGTAGCGAAGAAAAGCGTCCTGAAGAGAATTATCACCATCTTAACTTGCCTATTGGCTAAAACCCCTTTTGTCTCCAGGGGATCTTTTCTTTCCAGTAAACAAACACCGGATGGAGAACATTGAGAAGCGGTGACATAGAGATGGGAGTTTATATCAGGCTACTGCACATTATGATGGGAGGGAGGAATTGCTCTATTCCCAGAGGCAGACTTGTTGCAGACATCACTCTGGCATATTGACTTCATGACATTGGTGTCCATATTCACATTTGGGGTTCCATATATCAGACAGAGAAATACATCTCCAAACTGAGATGGCTCAAATATCCCAGGAGCTGGGGCTAATGTTACAATCCAAACTTTATGATCTGCAAATCTGCAAATGTTATCTCATACTTAAGAGTTACATATTTAAGAGGAAGATTCAGGGCTTAATCTTCTTTTTTCAGGATTTCATTCAATGGAAATCCAATAAAATCTCTTTCAAAACTCATCATGACACCAAGGTAGAAAAATCTTGTCATCTACAATGAGAACACAGAAGCGAATAAAAGCTACCATAAGCCCTAACAGTGGACACGAAGTGATGGGATAATCACCTACAGACCTAGAGGTTGTATGTTCACATCCAGCTCTAACTCCAACTCCATCATCAGTAAGCCCCTGAACAAGACCCTTATATCTGAGTTGCTCTAGAAGGAGACCCTGAAATTAGGAAATGCAAGTCAATCATAAGTCGTAAATGTAAATATGAATTCCAGGGTAAAACTTCTCCCTCATGCCTCACTCCTGCTGCTCATATGCAAAAAGAAGAATTGTCAGATCAATAATTCCATGAAGGATTCATCAGATGCCCTACAGCACTTTGCAAGTGAGCAATTTACATTTTACAGAGTGGCTTCCATACCTCAAAGTAAATATTTGCATCTGTCCTCTATTTCCTCCTCTCTGTAAACACTCCCAGAATAGTTTACCAGAAGCAGCAGCATCCATTCTCCACAAACGGCCAATAATACTATAAAGCAATATAATGTAGAGCTACTGATCTCATCTAAATATCATTAGCACCGCATATCAGCATCTAATTCATTAATCAAAAGCTTACAAACCTGTTTTCAAGTCTTCACTCTAAGACCCTAAAGGGTTTGTTAGCTTGTGTCTCTGTGGAATGCTTAAATGTTCCAATTAGAACCTTTTCACAGAGATTTAGAAATAAGATTCCTTCGAGAAAAAGAATAGACAGCATTGGTTCTGGGTTTCAAAAAGATGCAGACGACCTTTTGTTCTTTTTAGAGGTGTGATAGCAAAAGGTTGTGCTACTAAAAACGCAAAGTCACTAGCCAATCCTTCCCTACCTAAGCACAGATGATACTCGTTAACGAAGACGACTACAGGGCTGGAGAATTAGATAGACAGTCTAAGGGAAGTTATGTAGTACATTTTTTATTTCAATACAACTGCTGCTCACTTTATATTGAATGTGTCCTCAGCAAGCCCACACTAGGCACATCAGTCTGGTAAAGCAATGGTCTGTTTTAGAAGCCTTGCCCCAAAACTCTCAAAAAACCATTGTCTAACGTATAATTGCAAAACATAACTCAATTAGAATGTAGCAAATATCTTACTTTGAAACAACGCTTCCATTTTTTGCTCACTCACTTGTACCTAATTAAAGGAAGACTGGTATCATCATGCACTTGGCACAATGCAGGTGGCTTGTTTGAGAACAGCACGGTGTTCATTTTCCTGTCTTACACCCACATTGCTAAAGAACCGCATGACATTGCGCCAACAGGCATCAGAGAGGCGCAATGCTTTTATAAGTCGACGCAAAACTGACAGATATTGCACTGACCATCAAAACTAAAGTTATTCTAGGAATTTGTAGTGGCAAAACAAATGGTTTCAAGTTTTCCGATTTCTATATATATATATTTATATTTTTATATATATATTTATATAACAGCAGCAGACGTTGACTGTTTTTGTTTATTGAAAATAAATTGAATTACAAAATAAATGGTGTTAGCCTTTAGGAGCAGCTTTTCACAGACAAGACCTTTCACACAGGCTGAGGTCAAATCACAGTTTCCACTGGCCCACCTTCCTCCCGTCTCCCGCTTTCACCCCAATCTAAAGGATCTCACCCTCATGCCCTCTAGAGGGTGGACACTCAAAAATGCAACAGAGAAACAAATGATGAAAACAGAAATAAACTTAAAAGTGGCTCCTATAGGGGCATTATCAAGATGCTCCTATATAGGCAGTCGAACAATGTGGGTTGACACGGCTTGTTGTTACATGTTACATGCTTTTTTTTTAATGACAATGTTAAAGACTGATTGTGCTTAAAAATACACCACAATGATTTGCGAGCTTTGGTGGAACCTTGCTAATGCTGAAGACTGTCAACTTACACTCTCTGCATATTTTTCTTCCTGAAATACAACTCATTTCGTAATCACAGACAGCCTTGCTAAATTGCGATTAAGGGTCTTGCTCAAAAGTCAATGGCTGGTAGTGCTGGAGTTTGGATAGATCTTGATTTCAACCTACAACCTTTCAGTTTGTAGACCTACCAGAACTACTGTTAATGCACTGCCGCACCACAGAGCTCACCTGTATAGTATAATAGCATTTTCCTGGTTTTAAAGTGAATGAGAAAATAAGTACAATTCTTGCAGACATTATGCAATTATGCAAGTATTTTTACACCCTTTAACCAGTGAAATTCTATTTGGATGCTACCTAAAAGCCTTTGCGTCATGCGCTTGGATCGTTAAGACAGTGCCCACAGTGGCTCTGCAATCTGCCATCACATCTTAAAAGGCTTAAAAAGATGTTTGTATATTACATTTTGCCAGACACTTTAAACTCCATCTTGATATAATGGTCTATCTTGATGGATTCTTCCCAGAAACCTCTTATGAAACCAGCTGAATGGAACAACGTCTAGCTTTTACACAGCAGACTACTACATGTCTCTACCCCAGCTTCATTTGAAGGTCTCAGTTAAAAACCTAAACTACTGATCGCATCTGAAGCCAGTATCTTGCATTTGTTCTCCAGCCACTCTTGTTTCCTACAGTGTGGTTTGTTGCAAGAATTTCAGAGATTTCTCCAACTTCAGGGAGCATAAACATCCCCTGTCCCCTGGCTTTTGCATGAGTGCAATCAGGCTCGATGTTGTTTTTGAAGACTCCCAAACAGCAAGGCAATTACTGCGGCATTTTACTGTAGCGCTCAGCCTGGAATCCTCTCTGCAGTCAGACGGCTGAGATCCAATCTCATCTACATTACTGTGTAGAATGCCACCCTGCTCAGGCGTCAGTTCTCACACTGTACCTGGAAAATCTGTGCAACTAGCTGCTTCCCTCCATTCTTAGATCACCTTGTTAACACCTCAAGCCCTGAGACACGAGCATCAGAAAACTGAGTCTTATTTGCAAGAGGAATGGAGTTGGGAATGCTGGGAGCAGGGGACATGGATTGTGTTATACCCACAGAACACATATGAACTAGTCATGTTTTATTCAACAAGATTGTGAGTTACAGCACCCAGGAACAGCCTGATACAAGGGAGGTTGTCTGACTACTCGTATAAGACCCTAGAAACAAAGGTCTCTACTTTGGAGCTAACACTACTCTGTCATCAGGGGTTGAAGTGGTATGAGATTTTCATGGTATGATAACGGTCTCAGGAAATATCATGCTATTTCTGAATAATATTATTATTTCTCTACAAAACTTTACACTACCAACTGCTCCTTGAGGGAGGAAGGGGTGGTGAATGGTTCTCTCTGTTGAATGCATGTATGTGGTTCTAGTTGCAGAGTCTGATAGTTAAGGAGAAAAAGGTGAGCTTAGATTTGTTTCCTCAAGATGGGTAAACATGTATGGTTTGAAAACCATCAATTTGGCCACAGTTTTAATAAAACATTGTGTCCTGGAATTCTGTGAAACCGGTATATTGGACCAGCCCTACCATCATCACCACTGCCCCTTTCCCACACAATCCCACCCCCAACACACACCTCAACACTAAGACTTTAAGGCAATTATTAGTTTATGTTGTTGTTCTGAGGTCTAATGAGTTGTTGGACTCTAAATGGATTGGTCACTTCAAACCAATCGATAGCTCCTCCAACACTGCAGCCTGTGAACCAGAAAGACAGCGGACACTGTCTTTTATTCCCCCATAGATTCCAAAAAAATCACTGAAATCAACGTGACAAGGATACATAGACCCCACGAGTGGCATCAATAACCACTCTTGCTGGCCAATCAAGTTTAGTAAATAACGTTAATCAATGGCAATCGATAGCAGCCACAGCAGGTGGTATGGCTTTAGCCGGACGGCTGTTTTCCTCTTAGTTGTTTGTGCTTTGGGGGAAAGAGTTCAATAGTAGAGGGAATGAAAAAGGAAGGGCGGGGAAAAAAACGTGTGAAATGGATGTTCTCATAGCAACCCTATTCTCTTTGCTCTATCCATTCTCGCCCAGCCACTGCCGGCCCTTGGGGGCTTTTCTGCTAAATCACAGCTTTGCACCTTCCCCTCATTTAATATTTGCTCTAACCTTTTAAGTTCCAGTGCCCCACCTGTCCAAACATATATTACTGCAGTCAGGGGTGCTTAACAACAAACAAGTGTTCTGGTCCACATTTCCTGCTCCACAGAGTTATTCCAATCGAAATTCAAACTTTTATCTGTGAAAGGCCTCCAAATAGGAGCCAAAACAGATATGTACTTTTGGACCCCATCAAGCAGCAATTTGCAGAGACATATGCCACATTGCATCAAGCAAATTTTATCTATTTTATTTAACCTATAACAGAATGAATGATTTATTGTTTTTATTTATTATAATATACTTAAAACATGAGCGGCTGCATGTGTTTATACTTTGTACTCTCCCAAACATTAATCAATATTTTTTGGCATTTATTAGATTCTCTTATCGAGAGAGACTTACATTTTAGCCCAGATAAAGCACTTTGAGGGTATTCATCACTAAATAAATGGATAGATTTATTTATTCATTCACTGCATTTATCAGATGCTAGAGTTACAGTCTAAGGACAGTCTCCCTGGAGCAACTTGGGGTTAAGGGTTTTGAACAGGGATCCCATGTCAGTAGTACTGGAGGATTGAGGGATAGGTGGATAGAATTTAAGTGAATTTAACACAATACACACTCAATAGACTTTAAAGAAGAAGAAAATAACCGAAACCAGTGAACTGTGGGATATGAAAACATTGTCATTCTGGAGGAGGCTTTAGCAATCAGGCTAAAAATGCTCTCAAAAGGGATTTTGAATACTTGACACTCGCTAGGATGGTTCATTAATTACTTAGTTAACTCTGGAAACACATCTGTGCAGAAGCAGCTGCTTTTATTGAATTTGTATTCCTCGTTTACTCAAGTGAATCTCTCAGTTTGGCAGTTACCTGGTGTGGCTTTATTGTAAATTATGTCACCGTAATCAATGCTCTACACAAAGGTTTCCCCCTCATTAAGCTGCAGTTTAAGGTCCCGTAAGGAACTGCAAATCAAGTTAAGTCTCAGTCCCAGGGATGCAGAGGAGACAAGAATGTATCAGAGTATAATCAGCATAAGAATGCCTTAATTATACCATATAATAATATATATGTAAACATAAATGATCCACACTTGTGGCAACGTTAACTCGGATTGGCTCAGGACGGAAACCACAGCTAGTCTATATATGACTAAATAGTAATCAACTGTATGATTTTTTTCTGTACATAAAGCAAAGTTTGCATTAAGATCAACTTTAAATAAGATCACACAGCCCTAAGTGACATTGCTGGTAAAATGCCTCCTCTCAACCAGCAGTTCTAGACCTTATAACCTCAAATGAACTTTCATTTTTGGGTCCAAAGGCATAAATGGCTAGGGGATTCAAACTCCTTTCTACTGGTCACTAACATAGAGTATCACTCACTGCAATTCATGTATGGTTTTGTCCCATTTTGGATTTAAATTTGGAACTGTTGCTGCATGTCTTTTGGCCTGCTTCCCAATGTTTGCCTCTACTGGATATGTTTTCCTGTAATTTAGTCTTTTTCTTTTTTGACAATTGATATGGTTGTTGGCATTTGAAATCCTTTTAAGACTGCACTCCTGACTTTTTCTGTTAGTGCTTTTGTAAAACATCTACTGCAGAATGTCTGCATGTCCCGCATCATTTTATATTGACATATGTGACCCTCCACGGCAAAACCAGTCGCTTGTCGCAACGGAGGTTTCTGAGAAAAACCATCGTTCATGTTGCGTGGGGTAAAATTTTGGATTTTTTTGTTTTTAGTGTTTTAAAACAGTGGAAGGTCTATACTGTACTTTTGTATATAAATCTCGCTGAAAAACTTACCCTTTCCGTCCTATAAATGTGACTTTCTTGAGGTGAGGACTTCAATTCCAGCAGAATGTTAAAAGTTTCTGTTTTGCCCGCTCTACTTCAATGTTTACGGTAAATCCACTCGTTGACTAGCGAGTCTCCCGAGTTCAGTTAACCTAACGCAGGTAGGCTATCCGTGTGGCTGTGAATACAGCGTAGGCTACCGTAAATGCAAACGTAGTCGGGACCGCAGCAAGCGTCTGTGAGTGCTACGGCGATAGTCAGCTTCAAAGGCAGATTTCTCCGTTTCTCACTTGGCGTGACAGGAGAAACCCGACTCCTTTGAATGTTGATATCTCAGTCATATGTCGTCCGATTCATTCGATATAGGTATCGTTTTGAAGGTTGATTTATGCCCTTTCATGAAAACATAATAACTCAATTTTGAGAATTTGCGACAAGCGACTGGTTTTGCCGTGGAGGGTCACATATGTGAAATTTAGCAGACTGTCTTATTCAGAGCAGCTTCAATTTTTATAATTACAAAGACAATCAACCTGGAGCACCTTGGGGTGAAGGCCCCTGGTCAGGGGCTCAATAGTGGTAGTTCTGAATTTCCCTTTCATCTGTATGTGAGTCTCCTACCACTAGGCCATCACCACTCAATTATTATACCATCTATGACTGGCTTAAACTATGAAATAGTTTCATACCTCATCCCATATTTCTTATATCATATGCTTCAATGTTATGATGTGAAATATTAATGTAAAACAGTCTACTGCTGGAAAATGTTAAAGACACATGGACTAAATCTAAAGGACTGTTTGGCTGCTCATTGAGTTAGCTGCAATTTCATACAGATATGACACCACATATATAACTGATTAAAACAAATATATTGTTCTCTTGTCAGTATTAATACAGATATGTGTCAGTGTATGAAAGCATGTATGTTCTGGAATTCAATTTCCATACCTTGCTGTACCCCTGGAGCTCAAACCCCGTTTGTAAGTGTCTCTGACTCAACAATCTTTTTTACTGAGTTCTCTTGAGAAAGTAACACAAATCGGCAAGTGGCCTGAACCGGCTTCATCTATATGACATGACTAGCATTAAAAAGCCATAGTGGAGTGTGTGTGTGTGTGTGTGTTCATCCCCAGGGAGAGGAATGTAGAAGCTGACATCTGTGGATGTTGAATCACCTCTGTGAAAACTCTCTCCTCTGAAGACAAACTTCGCTCCTCTGTCTCCCTCCCATAAATAATTTTGGCTCAATGTCATCGTCGGTTTGTCGGACGCTTTTGAAAGCAGAACGTGACTTTCCCCCCGCGCAGACCTGAGAGGAAGCCCTCAGCGCCAGGCAAGCTTCCGGAATACAAATTTCGCCCGCTTGCCAAAAGATCCGTAGAAGGAAACGTTCGCTTTCAGCCACAGCGGCCCCCATTTTTCTCTCTCAGGCAGGCGAGAGCAAGAGGTACGAATCGAAAATCAGAAAGCAGAAGCCTTCAGGAGAGGATTGGCCAGCGAGACTTTAATTACTCTCCAAACACACTCGCTCATCTCACAAGCAGTACAAACACAGACGTAAAGCGGCTGTTGTGCTGGAATGAGGGTTAGACAGGGAGAGGAGGAGGAGGAGGAGGAGGAAGAGAGAGAGAGAGAAGCAAGCAAGCACTGGGGAGAACAGTGTTTGCAGATGCAAGGCATTACTCCAATGCGTCATGAGCAGAGCCTAATATTCATGCCATGTTTTCCGTGATGCGCCAGGGGCATTACCAGATTGAAATATCACACACATACCACCAAATCGCATTACAGAATCCATGCTGCACTCCCAGAAACTTGCAGGCTTTAATTGTCAGGAGCTGCACCAAACCTACCAATAGATAGACTTCTATTACCCCTAAAATGCTTGTCATTTAACAATGTTGACTCTAATGTCTATTTGTTTAATGGACAAGTGTATCAGTGGAGAAATAATCCAAAAAAACAGTTACAGGATGTTAAGCAAAACCCAGCTGTGGACATGTTTTATTGTTAGAAATAAGCCATTGGTGGGAAACTAGACTTGTTGGATGATGCACTTTGTACTCAGCTCATCTGACCTCTAACCACACATTTGAGCCTCATTATCAGACTCGCATATGGATTCATAACAAATGTTCTTTTAGGCATGTTGTTTCTTTCAGAAATGTCTTCGCCTTGAATGTAAGAAGCACAAGAAAATGTCACATGGCACGGAATAACAATGAGCTTGCAAATCAATACTAGAAAGATCACCAAAACACTGCTGACTGATATGACAAAGGGTCAAAAAAGCGTTTTAGGAACAACATAGAAAAGCACTTATGACTAGATAAATCTGGACAGAAAACTGTAGGCTTGCATATAGCAGTGCACAAATTATCAAGGGAGATGGCTGATCTCAAAAATAAAAAATGTCACAAAAGGAACACATCACACCGAGCACTTCAGTTGAAAGAGCAAAACACTCGCTCGGCCATGTACAATTTCTACTAACTCATGTTTCTGCACACACTTCCTGCTCAGGTCCCTTTGAGAAGTGCAAAATTGGAGGGTTAATTGTTAAGCACTGTAATTAAAAAAAAAAAACAGGAAGGTCCTACAGTTCCTGGTCAAAGAAAATTTTTAAAGAGGAAGCAGTGGGGTCAGCTCTGCCACAACTGTGGCTAGAAAAAGGGACGCCAATAACAGCAATCAAAAAGCACTTTTGTGAAAAGTCACCAGAACAATGGATAAGGAAATAGCCATTTCAGCTTCAAATTAGCGCAGGCCTTGCACGAGTGGAATTAATGTCACTGCACTTTTTTTAGCCGAAGAGCCACTGCTTCGTTGATTTTATAACTTCATAAAAATTACACGGCTATTTCTTTTTACTAACTGTAAATTGCAGGTTCTTCATTGAACTGTGGCTGTCTTCCCAGTGAGATCTTAAACTCTATTTGAGTGTTTGGTCTAGCAGCTGTGTGTTTGTGTGGATGAGAGAAGGAGAGATGAGGCAGGGATGAGGTGGAGAGGTAGAGAGAGAGTTCTTTTAAATCTTTGCATGAATTTGGCTCTTGATCTGAAACCCACTTCTACTTTCTCTCTTTTTTATAGTATCTGCATATTTTGTAAGAAATAGAAGTATTGTGGGGTGGGGAGTAATGAGGAGAGGTGCTAGGAGAGAGAAAGAAAGTGCGCTAGGAGAGAGCAAGAGATAGAAAAACTGAGTGTTAGCGAAAGAGAGAGAGAGCAAGCGGGTGAGAGAGTGTGTGAGAAACTGAGAAAAAAGACAGTGAGAGAGCGAGACACAGAGAGTAAGAGAGACAGAAAAAATAGAGTGAATGTGTGTACTGGGGGTGTTGAAATTAATCTCATCATCAATGTATCGCGATGCAGACGTGGAAGATTCTGCATCCATGCAGTGGTCCGCGTGGTCCGTGACATGAAATCCAGTTTCACTATTGAATAAACTTAAAAAATATTTATTTTCGTCATTTTTCTGAACATTTCCAGATGATTTGGGCATCTTTATGTATAATTAATTTAAGGTAAATATCTAAAAAGTAATACAAAAAATAAAAAGTAAGGTAGAAAAACTGACGGGATGCACCGTGCGATAGAGACTCGAATCGTAGACCTAATAATTGTAAACGAATCGAATCGTGAGACCAGTGAAGGTTCACACCTCTAATATGTATGTTTGAGAGAGACAGAGAGAGTGAGAAAGAGAAAGCAAGAGAGACTGTAATAGACAAAGAGAGCAAGGTTTTGTCCCCCACTAAAAATTTATATAACTGATCATTTGTTGCAGCTTTCACTTGGATGCCATTAACAGCCAAACACCTGACCCAAATGCACAAGAGAAAAGTGAGTGTGATGCATACAGGCAGTACGATAGAACCATGATGAGTTGACAACACTAAACCCAAATATTTTTATCCACATACATCACAGCTTCTTCAATGGAAGACACACACAGAAACACACCAAATGGGAACTGTCATGAGTAACACAATGTGCACTTGCCAAGGGATTCACGGCACTCTGTGCCATTGATTTGCTCCCTTTATCGTGACTAGTATGTCCACATAATTGGGTTTTAACTGTGAGTCATTACAGAACGGTAGTTCATACCCGGCTATAATAAGCTAAAGAAGAAGCTCTTTAGTATGCCGAATGTCATCTACCTTCCACCAGTGCCACAAATTGGCTTCGGCATGAAAAAAGGAAGCAAACGAAAGGAGGTGTTGAAGTTATTATAAATATGTATGGTCTTGGAGGAAAGGGGGAAAAAAACAAATTTCCGTTTTCCTGTAGTCGTTTTCCTATCAAATAAAAGCATTGCGGATGGCCAGGCAAACAGAGTGCTGGATATATGTGCACTACGGTTGGCTGGCTCCGCTGAGGCTTGTAATAACATTTACTTTTCTCCGCATTGCTCTCCTTGTGTATTGGTTCACTGCCGACCACCTGCGTGGCTCCGTGGCTCAGGGACCTTATAACAGAAACATGCAGCCGATCCCCCAACCATGGAAAGACATATGACCTTACAATTCCCTCTCTTGTAAAGTGTTGAAACACAACACAAAAATCACTGGCCAAAATGAAATCAATGCGCGGGGGCTGTTCAGATATTGATTATTAGGAATCAGTTAGATGCATTTAGTACCAAGTCAGTCTTCTGAGGTGGGTGGAGAAGTGGCATGCAGTTGCAGAAACAAGTCAGCCTTCCGAGTGAGGTAAAAAAGTGGCATTGACTTGAAGCACTGAGATGGTCCTCTCAGGCAGATGGAGCACCATGGAGTCACAGTACTGAGTCAGTTTTCCAAGGCAGGTGGAGAAGTGGCATGGAAGCACAGAGTCAGTCATATGAGGCAAGTGAAGAGGCAGCAAGGAACTGCAGCACGCAGTGATTCTTCCCAGGCAGGTGGAGAAGTGGTATTGTGTTGCAGCACTGAGTCAGTGCTCCGAGGCAGGTGGAGAAGTGTCATGTGGCTTCAGTATTAAGTGTGTTTCAAGGCAGGTGGAGAAAATTGAATGTAGGCAGATCAGAAAGTGGCATGGAGTCACAAACCCAAGTCAGTTAGAAAAGCAGGTTGAGAGGCAGCATGCAGCAGCAACACATATTCAAACGTTCCAGCACTTAATTCTCAATCTGGTGAAGAAAAGGCACGCAGAATCAATCAATCTTTTAAAGCAAATGTATAGGTGGCATGGAGTCAAAGCACCAAGTCTTCTAAGGAAGGTGAAGAAGTGGCTTGTAGTCACAGTACCAAGTTAGTCTCTTGAGGCAGGTGAACACGAAGCATGGAATCACAGCACTGAATCAATTTTCTCAAGCAGGTAAAGAAATGGCATGGACGTGCAACACTGAGTCAATCTTCCCAAACAGGTGAAGATGTGGCATGCAGTAGCTGCATGAGTGGAGACCATTTAGACTGGATTTTCCTCAAACAAACTGAGGGAGTCATTAAGGATTTAATGAAGGCAGATAGGAGAGATTGAATCCCTTGCTTGTGAGGTGGAACGCGACCCAGCATCGTTAATGTTGTACAGGAAATCAGTTAGTGGTGTAAACGATATCACTCTCATTGAGGGTCTGGGAGGGGATCCAGCGCAGATCTGGCACACTGACAGCAGACCTGCTAACTGCAGGGATGGCCAGAAAGATAGAGAAAGATAAGCTGGCATTTTACAAACCAGTAGTCAATGACATGTTGACATATCAGCAAATATGCATCAACGACTCCATTCCTGCAAAATCATGCAGCGTCAAGTAAGTTAATAGCAAACACTGGGACCATCACTAAGTTTGCTGTGTGGGCCTATGAAACAGGGACTCAATCCTTAGCGGGCTGCAGAGTTACTATTGGATTGGACCGTGTCTTGTACAAGATCCAATCCAATAAAAGTAGCTGAGCGCTGAAGGCCCTCTCCTCCTTCACTGAGACTCACAGCATGTCCAGAGGATACAGGAAAATGAATTAAGAGCACCTGAGACTGAGCGAGAGGACCTTAAAGCAGCCAAACAATCAATTGTCCCCATCCAGGTTGATGTCCTACTGCTACAGTGAACCGATTGAGGTTTGTCTTTTCTTTCCATCCTGATACATTCTACATTTTTTAAAATACATGAGTGCCCAGCACTCATGAGACAACAGTCAACTGATAGATGTAAAGATGCTTCCTGAGGTAATCAGAAAGTCAGGGAAGGACAAACGAGTGAATGCATACCGACCTCTTCTGCCAAAGGGCATCATTTCAGGCAGCAAATTAACTTCTACATCCGTGTTGTTGTGTATTTATGAAATAGTCATTTATAACCACCTCAGATAATCAATTCACCATTTTCCAGCAAAGTGTATTGGTCTCGGCAGAGGTTATCTTGATGAAGCAACTCCAGATAGTGGAGGCCACATTCCTTTATTTCCATGACTGCAGAGGATTGTGTTTTCAATTTTTAAATGATGCTAAACTTGATAGTAAAAACAAAATTATAATAAAAAAAAGGCAGAGTTCTGTCTGTTCACAATGGCTCCAATTGTATAGTTTTATTTCCATCAACCAATTTTCATTTCCGTGTGGTGGTGGTGGTGGGGGGTCAGGTTATGAAAAGAGAAGGACATAGATGAAGTGAGGTGAAGAGAATGTCATGAGTCATGAGCAGGATATTACCCTTCCTCCTCTGTCTTGCAGGTATCCTCTTTGCCTTCACACTGAGCCAAGCCATGAAGACAAAAAATGCAGCCACAGGCTGAGCTGGAAGCTCGACCTCTATGTTGGAGAAAGAAGCTGGAAGCTCAATCACTCTGCCACAGAAAGAAAGAGAGACATAAGGGCTGGCATGGAATCGGCAGACGTGATCAGACCTCCAGGGCTGAGTCCTTATTCCCCTGGAAACCAGCTGGTCACGACCAATGTCCACAAAAAGCCCCTAAAAACTCCTAAGGGATGCTGTATCAAGCTAGGAGGCAACTGGGCTCCACAGCAACAGTACCATCATGGCAAAAACGTGATGAGGCGTTATCCAAAGGGCTTAGGTCAAAGAAACTGTTAATAAGGGGCTTGATAAGTGGCAGGCAACTCCATGCATTGATTTCTCAGGTCACATTAATAACACCTGCAGGTTTGTCACATTAACAGCATTAGATTCCGCACCCTCATGTCTAGTAGACATTCCAACCAACACCTTAATTGAGAGACTACAAAACTGATTGGGTCATCATGCCAATATTTCTGTGCTTTAATGAGATACTTATTAAAGCGTTTCCCAGGAAACCTCTGAGCAGAGGAGCATGACCGAGCACAAGGGAGACAGGCGCTGGTGGTATTTCACGCAGCTCTCTACATAGCGGGGCAGGTCACTGCGGAGCCAGCTTTGCTTCACTGGATGGCTAATGGTCAGTAAGGCCTCGTCGCTTCCTTAAGCCGCTCTAAACGAGATCAAATGTGTTGTTTCTCCAAAAGGCATAATCCAGGCATGCACCACTGACTCTGGCTAATTAAGCCTCTGTTTAGAAAGGGGATTAAATAGAGGAGAACTATGCAAATGGAAAAGGAGAAATGACAAATTAACCCACAGAGACTAAATTGCAGGTTTTTTATTATTATTTTTAAAAAGTGTGAAGATCAGTGTTCAAACTCCAGTCACCATCACCCAACGAGCAGGGGAAGGGGTCTATGGGGGAACGGGGGAGCTGGGAGACCAGTTAGGAGAAGTCTCCTCGCTATTGATCTCAGAATTGCTTAATTGCTTTCATAAGTCGGCACAAATCCATCTGGGAGGCTGCACAGTCGGCGCTGAAAAATATCAATCAACCAGTGGAGAAGGAGCTGTAATGACAAAGCTTTATTACCCATGAGAGAGAGAAAGAAAGAGGGAGAGAGAATATTCAGTATCTAGAGTACACACTCACAGATTCTTTGACTTGTCCCTCTAGGGAACCTATAAAGGTTCTAAGTAGAACTCTTAAACTGAAGTTTCTCAGAAGAACATTTCAAGATAGATCACTAAAGAGATGGAAATATTCATATTTGAGGAACAAAAAATCTTGTGCCATTACAATGAATCTTGGCAGGTTTCTGAAATTACAAGTAGTCCCTACCAGAACCTTTTGGCCTATGAATGAACCCTTTAGAAATAATACCATCTTTACCTATCAAGGTTTCTTCATAGGCAAAGAGTTTTTCTAGAGATTCTTTCAGAACCTTGTCGCATATGAAGGAATCCACCAGAAACGGCTTCTGATATAAATCTGGTCATGGTAAAAGAACAGCAGAGCAAAACAGATTTCCCAATCAAAGCCAGAAGTACTGCTTGAAGCCTCATTAGGTCTTCATTACAGTTGCTGACCTTGTTGGAGCTGTGACCTTTTCCATCACAATTACATTTCCAAACATGCTGAGTACCAGCAGCTTAGACCACAGGCAGGATAAGTGCCGTGATATGCATGTTAAAAACAGGTCTAAGGCAAGACCGGCTAACATTTCCTGGGCCTTGCTTCCCAAAATTGAGCTTGAGCAAATCTTGTTTTGCAGGGAAAACATTTCTGACATGCAATATCCATCCATCATCCGTTATGACCTCAGTCATGCCACAGCAGAAAAAAGGTAGCAGTAACGACAAAGTCAGTGGCAATCGATGGGCGCCAGCCTGACAGCTTTCAAAACATAAAAGCACATAGAGCCACACTACTAATCCCTTCATTTTGTCCTGGGAAAAGGCCAAATAAAAACTCAGTACTGCTGGTCAAAACCTCTCATAAATTTCCCAAAGGAAATGTCTCATGAGCCAATCCCTCCCCATGTTGATGGCAGGGATGAGGTGAAGGGGGCGTGTGAAGTGCCAGAAGTAAACACAGTTGTTTTTGACTCTGTCCTCCTCCACCTCCTGGTTTCAGCTCTAGCTCTATCCCTCCCTTGGCATATCTGCTCCTCGCTAAATGTGAAGGTTAAGGGGTTTTTGGCTGGGAGGGCTCTAAGAGGATGCCCAGGTCCAGAGAGAACCACTTTATATTCTCGGTTCACCTCTTTCGCCAGTCTGGCTTGGGGCTAGTGAGTGATCCAATTGCACAATCGGGGGAAAAAAAACAAACATGGTGTATTTCCGACTGGCGGAAAAAAAAAAAAAGTGGATGTGTGCCTGGGCATTGAAGGCCAAGGCCTCTCCGGTGTCTCAGGGATGGTGTCAGAGAGCCGCAGGCTGTGACACTTTTACCGTTCATGTGGCTTTTCCACCCAACAAAACGTTTCATAGAGATATCTCTCTCTCTTTCTTAAAAGTGATATTCTAAAAGCCAAATTTGCAGAGGGTGGAACAAAACTGTCAGTTCAGATCTTTGGTTTGACTGAGCAGAGCAAGTGCAAACAATGTTCTTGTCTGTCACATGTGCTATAGCGGGTGATTTCTGCATAAAAGTGTGAAGAGAGATGCTACAATCATTTCTTTTTTTCCACAACAAAATGGTCTTGCCTAGTATTGCCAAAGGTCTGAAAGTGTAAACATGCAGAAGACAAAGCAGGTTTTGAGAGGCTTTGTCTCAACCTGGTGTTAGTGACCATAATAACATATGTTACATCCACTTGATTCAATCCAGCCCAAATTAATTCCGGACCAAGGCCAGAGAAAATTGTGACGCTGATGTTAGAGGATCAATAGAGTTCATTTGGCAAGAATTCGAATTGGTGCATTGGAGAAGGGGGCATGTGTAATTTCTGAATGCTACTTTCGCAAATACAAAGACACTTCCACAGGAGGGGAAGTTTATTCAATAACACCGATGATGGGTTACTCAAAAAGAAAAAATAACATCTATGGTATTCAGGAGACACCCTTATCCAGAGCGACTTCCATTTTCCTAATGTCATTGACCCAGTGATTTTAGTGCTGGAGGTAGGATTTGAACCCACCACCTCTTGAGCCAAAGGGGAGTATCCTAACGGCTAGACCACTACCGAAATAATGCTAGACATTTCATGGTGTGGTCAGACACCCCCAACCTGACCCCAGCACTAAAGCTCCTCCATAGCTTGCAGATTTTAATAGATTCTAGTACATTTTCTAGTCATTAAGCACAAAAATGTTATAATAAACATTATCGATTTGGTTATAGACTTAAACATCTTGTGTTTTTACATTAGAGTCATTAATAAATAAACAAAAAATACACAGAGAAAGGCGTACAGGGTTTGAAAGGTGTTCTATAAACACGGTCCTTATAATTAACTTTCTATAAGTCATAACCAGCCCCGCTGTAGAACAAGATTTGTCAAACAACAACACAAAGACAAACGCTTGCCGAGCCTATTGTGACACATGCATTAAATGAGAAAAAGCACTCAGGCACACAACTACAAGCTACTACAGAAACTTGCATGGGTTATAAACTGAGCTAGCCTAGCAGACTCGGCAAGAAAATAGAACATTACTTGTTTAATCTTATGTGGAACTCCTTTAAGCAATGTATTGTAATAGGCTCTTGAACAGCATGCTGTCCGATGTTAATTACTTGACTTGCTGGGATTAACAAAGTATACATTTGACTGTACAGCCTTTTTGGGGACTTTTCAGAGACTCCCAAGTTTGTGAAGGCCGACACAGACACACACACACACACACAACCATACAAATCTACAGGTACAAACACTAGCTTTTGACAGCATCAATGTCACTTTGTGCTTCTCACAAAAAAGTAATTGAAGGCTCCTCATAACCAGTGCTGCAGGCTGTGGGCGCATTTCATTTTTCTCCAGGTGTCGGGATATTGTGTTGTCTGTTTTATAGCAGCATGAGGAGTCATCAATCATTACCAATGTGCCCGAAGTGAGACAGAAACTGTCTCTCCAATGCCAGTTGAGACGTGGACTATGTGTATGTGTATGTGTTATGAAAGAGCTGGTAGCAAAGCCATGAAGATAAATACACGCACTCTAGTGGAAATGTAAATAATCACATGGCCAAAAGGTAGCACGGCGCGATTGAAGACACCCATTGATGTCAAACTAATTTCACGCCGCCTGGCAACTCGCCCTTCACCAAGGGGATGTGGGATCGGAATGCACCCCCGCCACTCTGCCACATTACAGTATGAGTATTTCTGATTCTGCGTCAAGTCCAGCTCCCAGTATAGAGCCACAGGACATAACACTCACTGTTATATCTTAAAAAATTTTTTTTACCAGCATCAGCCCCTAGGCCGACCTGTCTCCGCTGACTCTGGGCGTTGAGCCGGTGTGACAGGCGAGTGTGAGAAGTGCAGGTGCACCTACACTTGCTTAAGAGCCACAGAGCTCAGCACTGCCAGGAATCCATCCTCGAAAGTGTCCATCTGGTGCCACCTCTGCCTCCCTTGGCTCCAAGAATACCAACCAGGTGCACTTCACAACTGCCTCCTTATGGCGCGGGCGAAAAGTGTCACTCACAGAGCAGAGGAGCTTGCTTGCTAAACTCCTCAAGAATCTTTTCCACAACTTGTGAAAAGTTCATTAGCACCACTCTTTTTAGTAAGGAAGCACACCTGTATCATGCCTCCTCATAATCAGGCTTGCTTGTTAAATGCAGACGAGGTGAACCAAGAAAAACAAAAAATGTTTAAAGGATACGCATAACAAAAAACACTTCTGAATCTGAAATGAGTCATGCTGCAAGTTCAGACTTTCTGACTGTGTTTTTGTAAGATTTCATTGGTTATTTTTAAAAAGGCAGCAACCAGTCCTGAGGCTGCAGGCTGTCTTCAGCTAATTTTAGAACTAAGTGTCCCTGGACATAGTCAAGTCAACTAGCTATTAAGTCAAAGGAAGAAAACTATTACATTTTCTCCAGTGTGGCTTGAAGAGAGTGTATAAGCACCATCAGCCCTAGGGGGACAACAGTGACAATCCCTTTTGAATGACTGGAAGCATCCTATGGGATTTTAATGGTCTAGTCTGTTAACGGACCATCAGGAAGATTGAGTTCCTGCCACTTTTTCCCACTACTGATGGGTAAATAATGAAGCCAGAGCAACATAATCAGCATTCCCTTGCAGTTCAGGCGACACTTAGGACTGTTGACAATATGGGATGCCAAACATCTCATCAAGGCTCTAAAAGGTTTTCACATGAATAGCGTCCTTCCCAGGATTATCTGCTTTTAAATATTCCTGATCTGTTAACACAGAAAACCCATTAGCCATAATTGACGGCAACATGTGTCAGAGGAACTCGCCAAGTGGCAAGTGACTCTGGGATTGGGAAGGAGGGGCTCAATAATGAGCTCAGCACTTGCAATTTTTGCCGTTAGCGAGGACCAAAGGTAAGGAACGTGACAGCCATGTCAAATCAGGTCGTGCCTCCCCTCAGGCTCCAGTGCTTGATGGGGTCCAAGGTGCAACAACACTTCAGGGATCCCTGTCGCCACCTCACGGTGTTAACTGTCGGTTTCATCAGCATGCCTAGACAGGGATGTGAAGAGAAGGGACGAGACAGGGCCTAAGGGTCATCTTGATGGCACAAGGCTGCACTGCAGCGACCCCATACCAGTACATCAGCTTGTGTTTTATGCCATTTGACAGAAGTCGTGTCGATCTCAGAGTTGTTAGGAACCTTGCTTAAATAAATAGAGTCAATTGTCACTCCCGAGATGGCAAGATCGATAGTCGCAAGACCACTGTTGCAGATGGAGACGCACTGGAACAAAGTCTTCATCATTTGTCTCCCGTCTGATAAACACCAGCTAGCCCCTACAACCAACTTGCTGCCAAAGAGACAGATGGAATGTGTCACCTTTAATCTCTACTTTTTGACACTATAAAAGCACATCATCTCCTCTCGACATTTGTCATATCTGTATTTGTTTTTCTGCAATATCCCAGACTCATGAAAGAGAGGATTAGCCTGATTACTGCTAATTTGATAGGGATGGCAGTAATGAATCATTTTTATTCAGTCAATTGTACATAAATAATGTTCAGATGAGCTCATAATGTCACACAGTAACTACCTGCTTCAGTGGCTAATTGACAGGTCACATCTTTTCCATTCTAGGCTGGTGTTTTGCTCCTTCAAGATAAGCATATTCAATGTCTCCTTCTCTGTCTAAAAGCCCTTAATTTGTAGTGTTTTAACATTAATACTGCTTTTTCAGACTCTCTCTTCCTTGCATTTAGCTTGTGCAATTCCAATTGACGCTGTGCATAAAAGGTCATGCTTATTATTGCAGTAGCACCAGCGCTAGCATCCCCAGAGCACTGCTGATTGCTAGGGTACTTGAAGTGTTTCCTGTGAAGCTGAAGGTCACGCGTCGGCCTCCCAGTCAAGTTATGACCAAGCCTAGGCCCACCTACTGCTACCGCTGTGACCCCAGCCGGTCTGTCAAAGCGGAGTTTGTGCTTCTTTAACACAGACGCTCTCTCCACCATCGACCACCTGGCTGAAGCACTGCAACTGAAGTCAGATAACCTGCAGGGTTGCAATTTAATGAGGCATATGCTTAAGGGTTAATGCTTGATTTTCTAGACAGGTGAGAGTGGTACGAGGTAAAAGACCTACATTTACATTGACATTATATATTCATAGTAATTCATGGACATCCACAGAGCTGAGTGTAGAAAAAGGCTTTACTTTGACTGTGAAATGGAAGTCACTCTGGATAAGACTTCCTGCTAAATGCCATAAATGTAAAAGTATATTGCACTGATGATTAGTCAATTTAGAATTAACTAACACAAAAGTAAAACATTTTCTAGCAGTCATCAAGTCAAATGGCACTATTTGGACACTGTTTGTATCACATTATTGTCAGTATTGTCAAATTTCAATCATCTCGATTGGTTTGTTTGACTGCATTACCATGAAAATGTGGAGATGGGAAACCAGTTTTATCTGCATTGTAAGATGAGACAGTGAGAATCTGCAAGGCATAAATTAGGTGCAGAGATCAAAACTCAGGAAGACATGATGCAGTGAATACAAAGACACAGATCAGTGGAAGAATATGACGAACGTTGGCACTGAACCGATGAAAAAAAGAAAGGTAAAGGCTATACTCAGATGAAACGGATGAGAAGAGAGAAGTCTGTTTTCAGAAAGCAGGGAAGCAGCAAGGTGATGGCTGTGGCAATGCTGCATACATCAGTAGTTGTTACAGTGTTAACACAAAATTAACAAATATACCTCTCTGTGAGACCTCAGCCCAGACCAAGGGAGGAACACCTCATCAGAAAGGCCATCTGGCCAGGACTCCAGTTCCAGACCTTCACAACTACCCCAGATTACCAGATCAGCATCAGCAGAATGCTAACCAATCATATCAATAGCACCTGTATTTAAGGCCTTCCACTTACAGCCATTCTCTGCGAAGTATTGTCATGCCTAGTTCTGCATACCAAGCGTTCCTTGTTATTGCCTGCCTCTGTTTTTACCATTGCTATCTGTTTTTGGACTACCCCTCTGCCTCTGGCGATTTGGATTTGTTTGCTCCGTGGACTGTGTTTTTTGGTTCTGACCACGACCTGGTTCTTTCGACTCTGCATTTGGGTTCACCTGCCGGTTGTTACACTCTGATATTAAAATGGAAGGCACAATTGAAGACTGATCAATTTCATGTTACTGAATAAAATCTTATTCATGATTTCGCCATTCTTAGAGAGGTGAGTGATTATGTCATTGTGAACACACTACAGCAAAGCACAACAGTGCATCACAACAAAATGTGACCTCTGTATTTGACCCATCCAAGAAGTAACAGTGGGCAGCTAACATGGGCAGCGGCTGGGGAGCAGTGCTTGGAGACAGTATCTTGCTCATGATTACTGTAGGTTTGCTTAAATATTTGTCACTTTACAAAACCAAATGCTCTTTTAAGACTACCACAGAGATTACTAATGCTACTAATGCTTTACAGTGTTCCAAAATCCTAGCACCCCCAGTACTACAGAACATGCACTGGCTCCCTGTACCCATTAGGTTCAGGGACTTAACAATTGCCTTCAAAACCAAAAAGGGGCTTGTGTACTGCTCCTCACCCTCTCAGAGTATTAAGAACTGCATGTCTTGTACGATGGCTCCTGCATCAAGACTCTTTGCAGTCCCGCTTCTCAGTGTATTTAGCGCTTACCAAATAGCATTCATGTATTCTTGTTGACTGTGGAAATTGATGAACATCTACCAAATTCTGTAAATGTAAATGGAACTTCCTGACATTCCCCAAATGCTTCATTAGAACTACCTACAAGTGCTAGCTAAATTTTGTATCATGATACATAATATTTTCTAATGAGCTAGAGCAAACATATAGCTGCTTTCAATGAACTTTATAAAGGCAATTCACCTTTTGTAAAAAATCTAAAGCAGCTGATGTTAACATAGCTTCCTAATGCCTAGGGTTGGGTACCGACTGAATGATGTCGGTTACTATCGGTTCAAGCCAAATCAAACGGTGCTAAATTTTGGTACATTCACACGCTCATCAGCAGCGGCGCGTCCAAGCTGAGCAGGACATACGGAACTGGATGAAAGGAATTAATCAAGTTATCTCAGCGTTTGAATGCAGATTACATTTACAGCAGCAATAGGATAGAAATAGTTATTTACTGCAGTTAAATTTCCATTTGCTTTTTAAGCTAAAGTGTTTTGTGTAACATGACAATGGTTGTCAGGGGAAGAAAGCACGTGTGGAGAAACAGCAGAAATCTGAAAGCATTACTAAACTGCACTTTACTAAAATCAACGCAGACAGCGCAATATGCAAAATTTCCCCCGCAAAATGCAGACCTGGGCCTACCAATACGTTATACTTGAGATAACCACCTTGTTAAACATAAAAAATATTTATGGACGAATGAGTGTGCGGTTTTTGATAATTGGAACGCTGCAGTTAGGACGTGTCCACCAAACACGGTTTTTGCACTGACAGCGCCTATTTTTAATACAAATCCTATTAACTTCAGCATTCAGAGCGTTAAGCTCCTGCAACTACAGCATCTACACTGACAATTACACCTGCAGCAAGCATCGACATCAAGAACGTTGAATCTACGCTGTCGACAGCAGCTTTCGGTAATTAGTGCTTTATCTGTTTAGTTATTGCTCTGGAATATTTTTTTAAAAATTGTAATAATTTTATATCGTAGTTGTAACATAAGAAACGTCTGAAGTTAGTTTGGGGCTTATTTATTTTTACTGTATTTTTTATGTTGATACAAACCTGGTACTACAGACTCAGAGCAAGGTATCGAAATGAAGTATCATTGAGTATCGGTACCAAACACCAGGTATTGGTTGAGATGTGAAAGGTACCCAACCCTACTAATGCCCATAAACAGACTAATAAATATTAGCATCGGGCAATATATCTTAATCAGGAATGCAACACTCAACACTATGTTTGTTTAAGTTGCCCTATCTCTTAAGACTATCAATGGCACTTCCTGTAATGATGCAAGAGTGGACCTAAAAAGGAACTGACAGGTTTAACTTGGAGAAGACTGTCGAGAACTCTCTGGACTGCAAGATGATCAAACAGATCAATACTTGAAGAAATACAACCAGACTGCTCACTGTGAGGCCTGATTACAAGACAAAAACTCAAATGCTGTGGCTGTACAATGAGAAGATTGAACTGTTTGGGGAAGACTCTGATGAAGGAGAAGAGAATGTGATGGATTTATAGCATTGCTGAAATAAAGGCAATGACCTTGAAGAAACTCAGAGTGGCTGTTTCTGATGGAAAAGCCTGATGCGCGAAAAAATCCATGAGGTCATGAAAAGTCTGACTTGTCTTAACAACTAAACAACCACTGACAATTGCATAATATGATCCATCTGTTGTATGCCAGTCATCTACATCGCTCTTTAGCAGTCTAAAGCCAGGATACAGGACTCCAAATAGGCTGGTTTTATACAAGTAGAAGGTAGATTTCAACATGGCAACCACGAAACTGTCATAGTAAAGGATGATGCACTGCTAGAAGTACTTCAGGCAGTAGTGCTACAGGTGTTATAATGTATATGTATTTTGACATAACCCCATAACCCCTTCTCAAGTTATGTCGTATGTGATGTGCTTTTTACACAGTGAATGCTGGATTAAACATTACACCAGCTGATGAAAATTAATGAAATTCAACGTCTTTAGTGAGTGAAAATTGCACTTATTGAGAGCCACTTTTATTTCCTAAATACAAACTCAGGTTAAAAGCCCTGCTCTGCCCAATGATGATACTGCTGGGTGTAACATAGAGCTGGATTTGAACCCATGACCTCTTGATCTGTTACCAAGTGTCCTACCACTAAACCTACATCACCAACTGGTGTAACTGAAGTAAAAGTAGCGTCTTTGATTAACTGCTGGTGATGGAGCAGTGTCAGGACATCCACTGGGAGAACTGAAGCAAAGCATTTGATGGATTAAATTCGATTTTAAATGTTGTAGGATGCAGACAAGGTTGGCAAAGCAAATTTTAAATGGTAAGTGAAGTGAAAAAGTCAAAGTGAGTTATTATGTCATTGTGAACACATCACAGCACAGCACACAGTGTACCACAATGAAGAGTGGTGCTTGGCGATGGTACCTTGCTCATGAGTACCTCAGTAAAACTTTCACCAGTCCATGGATTCAAACCAGCAACCTTCAAATCATGGTGTGAACGCCCTTACCGTTATGCTATCAACTGCCCCTCACGGTATCAACAGCTTTTCAATCTACAAGCTACTTTAGATTGAAATAGCTAAGCTACAACCAAGCTACAAATACCTGTCTTTATATATTAAAATATTAGTTTGTTTTTGTAACAATATCATGTCTTGCCATGCTACTGAAAAGTAGTAAAGTTAGTAGCAGTAGTAAAGTTAGTAAAACTGTAATATGTGTGTAACCTTTTACATTTAAGGAATTTAGCAGATGCTGTAATCCAGAATGTCTTCGGTTTCCTAATTACAGCAACCTGGGCCTAAGGGTTTTGCATAAGTGACCAATGGTGGTAGTTTTCTGATCAAACTGTTAAATTCCCCATTCTTTACAAGCTCATTAAGTGACAAAGTCATGTTCTGATGCAGTATTAAAACATCAGTAACCAGGAATTGACCAATTGTTAGTTGGTAAGGGAATTGGCCCAGTGATTGAAAGCTTGCAAATTTAAGTTCCAAACTGGGAAAGGTACCACTGAGGTACTCATGGGCAAGGTACCACCCACAAGAACTGCCATAAAAGCTGGCCACTGCTGTTTGAGGATGGGTCAGAGGTCACTTTTCGCTGTGGTGCACTGTGTGGTGTGCTGTGGTGTGTTCACAATGACAATGGTTTCTAGCAACAGATGTCATTGAGATACATTTTTTATCAAATAAACTGACAATGATTTGACGTCTACTGATATCACATATTCAGCTGCAACACAATCTTGATTTCACTTCACTATCACTTCAATTCAGGAGCCAGCAATCAATCTGTGACAATAGCATATGCTTATTTAACAAAATCACTTTCATTCATATCAAATCAGAAAACTACAATATCATTTTACATTTTTATTCCTGAGCTTAACCGACATTTAAATGAAAAAATAATCTTCTCTTTTTATAACAATAGGCCCTCTGTTCAATATAAAGTGACATTACAGTATGTATGATGGCTGATCTTTGTTTTCATTTTGGGTCGATGCTATGGGCGTGTTGATCACTGAATCCATGTAGATCAATGTATCGTTACACCCCTTACAACCTGATGATAGGCTGATATGAAACAGGGAATCTCTCAGGGTCAGAGGAAAATAACACAGAGTATGTGTGCGTGTGTTTGGGCAAGATAATTCATGAGAGATGAAAGTAAACTACACCAGAGCAGGCTCTCTGATCTGCGGCTTTTCTTTGGCTATGCTGACACAAGCTTCTTTTTTCCATCCTTCCCCCCCACTCTCTTTTGTATTCAATTCATCATGACCATAAACACAGGACCCAGAATGCTCGGCTGCGTTCATTAGAGTGTGTCAGATTTGCTGTGATGTTGTTTCAAGGCAGATCCTTGCTCTTCCTGTGTCTGATAAAAGGGGCCTGCAAGAGTGACTCCGTTCGGAGGAGGCCGGCTGAACCCGTGTCAGAATCTCAGCCCTGGCAGCAGGCGGCCATTTTCTCTGTCTCTCAGAAAAAGACAGAGGACCTTATTGTGCTTTAATGCACTTTAATGCTGGAAGAAATAGATACAGAGGGGGAGAGGGAGATAAAAGGAGGGAGAGAGGAGAGCTCCATCAACAATGTGGAGGGGGAAGTGACTAGGAAGAAGAGGGAGCGGTGGGGGGGGGGGGACAGACAGAGAGAGACAGACAGACAGACAGAGAGAGAGACAGAAAGAGAAACAGAGAGAGACATGGAGATGGAGACACAAGAAAAAAAACAGACAGAGAAATAAGAGAGAGAGAGAGAGAGAAAGTAATAGTGAGGGGAAGGAAGAGAAAGGGGGTGACGAACTGAGATTAAGGGAAAAGTCAGACAAAGGGAAAGACAGACAAGAGAGATTGAGAAAATGGGCGGAAAACTACGGGAGAGTTGATGAAAAGGCAGCAGAAACAAGTACTAAATAGTGAGAATAAGGTACAGAAGGGGGGAGGAACTAAGAAGGAGAGAGAGACAGACAAAAAGAGAGGGGTGAGAAATTCTGGGAGATAGATGAAAAGCACTGATAAGGAGTTTAAAGAGTGAGGTGGTGAAAGAAACATGGAGCAGGGAGTAGAGTGAGAAACAGTGAGAAGAACGGAGACGGTGGGGACAAGAACTCAGATGAAGGGGAACGAGAAACAAGAAGAGAAAGAGAAGAAGAGATGGGGGAGACGAGGCAAGATATTAGCATTGAGGGAGATTGATGAAAAGCACAGACAAAGAGAGAGACAGGGGAGGGAGAGAGAGATTGAGAAGATGGGAAAGAAATTGAGAAGGATGGACGAAAAGCACAGACTTGAAGAGAGAGAAAGAGGTTCATGGAGCGAGGAGGAGGAAGATACGTAGAGAGAGATGGAGGAGAGCGACAGAGAGGGAGCCAGACACATGCGGAGACAAATACCCGTAGATATACAAAGGGATAGAGGGAGATTGAGTGAGAGAAAGAAAGCAAGAAACAGAGATTGCAGTGTGGGAGGGAGAGGAGAAAGGACGGCGAAAGCCTGAGACGGTAAAGAGAAAAGCGTGGCATGGCTGTGTAATGCGATCAGAAACGGCACTTTTATAACACCTCGTCACTTACATTTCATCAAACTACTTTCTCTTATTTCATTTGGACTTTATTACTTGGACTGCCGGGACTGTTTTCTCCTCCACTGTGGCTGGATGCAATATTTATACCTGTCACTGGCACAAGGGAGCAGGAAAATGAGGGAGAATATCGGCAAGGCAGAGCCCAGGCGGGGGGCAAAAAGGCGTCTGGTGGTGGGGGTGGTTGTGTTGCTCCTGACCCCTCTCTCAATCTGCACCCGTCTCTTACGTAGACATGCAGAGGAATGAAAGCTGGCAGACAGCAATCTCATTACTGCCCTCTGTGCTCTCTCACACTCCACATATCATGCGCTCGCACACACAAATGCACACTCTAATAATAATGCGTGTAAACACACACACTTCCGTGAGCTCACACTTGCATACCTTTGCATTAATAAAAAATCGCCCGGCCATACACACACACACACACACACACCTTCCCATCCACCCACATCAAACCAACGGAAGCCTCTGCCCACGTAGTTGGCACGTTGGTCTCTAACTGCAGTGCCTAGCGACGGCAACGCGGCGACGATGACATTGCTATGGCGACATGCGACTCGATTTCTCACAGTTCTGCCATTAAAGGGCCTGATTAGCTCGACACACACGCACACACACACACCTCCAAAGAATACTCCACACATACCCAAACATGATCTAAACAAAGTTCTAAACAAAAAAATTCCCTGTGACAAAGTTCAGAGGGATTCCGCAACCATGGGTCTCTGGAGAGATGCCGACTCCTGCCAGGATGCCACCTCCGCACCTTGCTGCGTTCCATCACAACCACTTTATTGTGGCAATATCCTGCCAGAGGCCGCCACTCGAGGGAAACTTAATTCCCTTAAACGAGGCGTAAAAATGTCTGCCTTTATGGTCCAGGACCTGAGGAGTTGGTTATTATTGGGGTAGGGGTGCCATAGCATTGATCCAAAATTAAAACATTGTTCAGACATCACACATATGGCAACGTTCCTTTCCAAGCAATCACAGCTGGTGCAATAATGTATGCTGTAGTTCGGGAATAAAAATGTGAAATGATATTTTAGTTGCTTTTTTGTGATTTGATATAAATAGAAGTAACTGCCTTAAATCTGTCTCATATCAATCTCTGGACCCTGAATTGAATCGAATCAAAACAGCAGATTTTGAGATATTAATCATCAATTTTTTGGGCGTTAAAATTATATAATATCATACCGTAATGAAACTTGTTATTTTCGTCCATAGTTATTACAGCAAACAAAGGTTAAGACTCACATCTCAACAAACTTTTCTACTCTGGAGATACCTATCTGTGACCCCAATGTCAGCATCACTTTCCGTGAACCGACTTGTCAGGTGTTTCCTTGTCCTTGTTTAGGTTCACATATCATAAGTGTTATAACAGTGTTCATGTGTATTTATGCCTGCCCATTTGCTGTTTGCTGCAATGTTGTTTTGGTGTTCCTGAGTTTGATTTGGTTTCTGTTTATTTCTCATCAAACCATATTGTTAATCCTTTCTCCTGCATCTTGTATCGTCTGTCCACTACCTCCCATGCTGATAAACACAAGCCAGGTCAGTAAGGCTCACACAATCAATTTAAGAATTCCAGACTTAATCTTTCTGAGGCCCTGTATACACATAGCCGTCCACACGTAAATGGAGGTTTCAGTTGCTCCCAAAAACCTTTCCAATTTTCCAAAAACTGTGGCCAAAGTGGAGATTTCTGAAAACTCAGTGTATATGTCTGGTTGGGGAAAACAGAACTTTACGTTCATAGCATCATAAGTGTGTGACAGGAAATGTGTTGTCATCAGGTGTTTACACTGAAGACTGAAGATGGATACTGTCAGAGCAGCGATTCTCATCTCCCTTATTCAAGCTATTTGTGCTTGTTTACTCCTGCTAATGTTTAAAAGTAACTCACCTTCCCTATCTGTCCATACCAAGCACCTGCTATTCGCCATTGTTTAAGTAGCAACTGAATGTAAAAGTCATTGTAACCGGATGTAATTTGCTCTTTTTTCCAGGATTCTGATTGGCTGACAACTCTACGCAGTTCTTGATGACATATTTATCCAGATTTGCGTGTACAGAGATATTTTTGAAAATGGGCTCGTGTGTATGAAATTATTTTCAAAAACAGAGGAGAAAAAATATCAGTTTTTTTTTAATACGTGGCTACATCTGTACGGAGCCTGAGATACTCTTTCCACTCTCCATGCAATTGCCAAAGCTGACTGATGGAAGCCATTCTACAGAAAAGCTCCTCCTTAGTTCAAGACAAGAAAGATGTTTCATTCACACAAAAATCGAAATACATGAAGATTTCTGATACATGAACATTTGTTGCATTCATTCATTCATTCATTCATTTTCCGAACTGCTGAATCCCAATCCGGGTCATGGGGGGACCGGAGCCTATCCCGGGAACCGTGGGCAGTCGCCAACACAACGCAGGGCACATGCACTCACACAGTCACACTCTTAGTCACACCTTATGGGGCCACTTTAGAGTTGGCAATTAACCTATAGTGCATGTTTTTGGACTGTGGGAGGAAACCAGGGCACCCAGAGGAAACCCACTCAAACACGGGGAGAGCATGCAAACTTTACACGGAAAGGCCCTACGGCCGTCCTCGGGATTCAAACCCAGGACTTTCTTGCTGTGAGGTGGCAGTGCTGACCACTGCATCACCATGCCGCCCTGTTGCATTCAAAATGGGACTAAAACAAACTACAATGTGACCTTTGCATTTAAATTATCCACAAAGGAGCAGTGGGCAGCTTTTGGCAGTGCCCAGAGAGCAGTGCTTAGGCACACTACCTTGCTGATGAGTACCTGAGTGGTACCTTTACGGGTCTGGTACTTAAACTGGCAACCCTATGATCGCAGGGGCAACTCCCTAACCATTACACTACAAACTGCCCCAATTAGATTTAGTGTGGGTTTTGCTGCAGCAGCCTCTTTCTTTGACTGTTGCATGGACATTGTTGTATTGCTCCATGTTCAAATTTTTTTTAATGGCCTAGACTTGTCAAAGTTATACTTTTCAGAATGAACACACTTTAGTAATAAAGGTGATCTAGTGAAGACCTCAAAAAACCTGGGCCACAGCTACAGTTCGGAGGCAGTGGGAATGGTATGGAGTCCAATATGTGCTGTATGAGGAAACTGTTATGAGGTCAGAGGAGGAGAGATGTAGGTCCAGAGGTCACCAATATCATATCAGTGAGCAGAGC
Organism: Distichodus sexfasciatus; assembly: GCA_032718565.1. Taxonomy (NCBI): domain Eukaryota; kingdom Metazoa; phylum Chordata; class Actinopteri; order Characiformes; family Distichodontidae; genus Distichodus; species Distichodus sexfasciatus. The sequence goes on along the minus strand of JAVGVS010000053.1, from coordinate 804,108 downwards.
TGTTACACAGAGATCTGTAGTGACAAAAAGAACTCAGAGAGACAGCAGGAAAGGGGTGGTGCCATGAGGGCAATTCATGAGTGGCAGGTCAAAGACACCAATAACACGCACAGTACAGAGATCAGAAGTCACGTGTCACGATGAGAGTCTTGCAGTGCACCGCAGACAAAAGACAGAAAGCACAACAACAGAGTAAAGAAATGTACATTGTGGAATCCATTTTAGAGGTTTAAATAGAAAAGGGGATGTAGTGAAACCTTATGTGTCTTTGGTGAGGTTGTCCAAATTGATTTATAATGGTGTGCTGGAGACTGAGACTTTAATAGCAGTTTGGAGGGCTGAAGTGCGGTGTTTAGAGTAAAATAGAGTAAAATAGGTTGCCTCATTAATGAAGAGAGTTTTAAAGTAGAACTCAAAGTAACAAGGAAAGTTTATTATTACCCTAGAATTTGGAGGTATGGCAGAGTGTTCAGTTAATAGTAATGGTGTTGAGAAAAAACACGAGGAAGATAAAACATGAGGAGCAGATAACGAGAATTGCCCATGTAAGGGAAAGGTTTGATTAGGAATAAAGTGAGGTGTTTGGACTTTGTAAGTCAGGTGGAACAACTTACTCTATTATTTATGTTTTAATAGATAATCAATAAAAAGGTTCTTTCTGCTACCTTCAGACTGTAATTATGGTGTTGTTATGTTGAAAGAAAATACTATCGCCGGCTACAAATTAGAGCTGAAACAATTTCTTATTAAACTTGATTACATACAAAAATTCTTAAAGAAAATTATTTGCAGTAAAACTAAAGAAATAGACAGACAATGAGGACAAACATAAATCACAGTTAACAATCAGAAGTAAAACATTTGTAGGAGTCATTAAAAGTGTCTTTAAGAAGGCTCTTGAAAGTTGGCAGTGGTATGAAATTTTAAAATTAAAGTTTTTTGTGAATTGTTCCAATCATTAGCAGCGGCAGTTTGATGTCAAAAACCACAAGTGATGGGACTTGGTGATGAGGATTATGGAGATTACTGTAGTAACAACTGTCTACTGCACTTAGATATATGCCTGCTGTAAATTAGAGAGATTAATTTTTGTTTTAGTTCTTTATATGTGGACCATGGGGGTCCTGGGTAAAACATAATTTCGATATGTTCTGTATTGTTATATGGTTTTACTGAAAAGCTGTCTTGGATGATGATTCCCCTAAAAAGAAAGCTAAACAGATCTATTTTACACTTATATGTTCTACTTATACTAGCATTTCTTATCCAGTTACTCAAGTCATCAAATTAATAATCAGTAGAGCATTCGACTACTTAAAAAATCAATAGTTAGAGCCCTAGTATAAACATGATCTTTTATCTAGTCCTCTGACTGGGGCAGTTGGTAGCATAACGGTTAGTAAGCGGGCCCTGTAATCAGAAAGTCACTTATTCAAGTTCCAGACTGGTAAAAGTGCCACTGATCTACTCATGAACAAGGCACCCTCCCCCAAGCAATGCCCCTTGAACGTTGCCTAAAAAGCTGCCCAGCTACTGCACTCTTCAGTCAAATGCAGAGGTCACAATTTGTTGTGCTGCAACGAAATAATCACACACTTTAAATCACTTAAATTAAGATAATATTCCATCTAGCTGTGCTTGCTTTGCCCAGCAGCATGCTGTGACCCAGCTGGTCAGTTTCTGTAACCCAGCACTGGTCACTTTCGGTCCACAGGACCCGGGCTGACCTGCTTTAATTTATATGGTGGTTGATTCTCAACCCAACACTGACACTGACATGGTGCTGGCTTCTATGAGTGTATGAGTCACAGCGGCTCTCCTGGGTTTTATATAAGTATCACTACAAGGTAGAGAGCTGTCAGCAACTCCATATGTATCATAATAATATTGCCTTTGTGGACAAAAACTATAGTCTGCAGTTTAAAGAAATGGTGCAGGAATACCATAAAGTAGACCTGGAAAAGATGGATTGCAAAAATGCTATTCCTACAAGGCCAGTTTTCCTAATAAATTGCTACAAGGACTTGTCTTTATAGAATGTCATCTACCTCAGTAGAACGTTTAAGAAGCCATCAATAAAAAATGCTGATATGAGCAATTTCTGCTTATTAATTATTGATTGTGGGGCAGTTGGTAGAATAACAGTTAGGGGATTGGCCCTGTGATCGGAAGGTTGCCAGTTCAGGTCCTGGACCGGTAAAGGTATTACTGAAGTACTAATGATCAAGGTACTGTCCCCCAAGCACAGCTCCCCAGGCACTGCAAAAGCTGTCCACTGTTCCATCATGGATGAGTCAAAGGCAGAGGTCACATTTCATTGTTGTGCACTGTGAGCCGTGCTGTGTTCTCAATGAGAAATAATCAGTTATATAAGTTGGATCCTTTGTTTGCTGTCCTGTGATTTCTCCTGCCTTGTGTGTTTAATATATTTGACTCATCAAACTATTAATATAATTTTGGATGTTTTGCTCAAGGAGTTGTTTGTAAAAATAATTATGGATTATGCAGTGTAGTAAGATCTCTTAAATAACTACATATCCTGCATGTTTGTTTATATTTTGTATTTGAGAAAAAGATTGCATGAACCAATAAATCAATAACTAATTTTAAATCCTGCAATCAAATCAATATCAGGTTGTAAAAATGCCTTATCACTAGCTATACTAACTTTTATACTAATTTTTATACTAACTCATGCTCTCAACAAATTTCAATTTCCAAATGCCATTTAACCTTACTTTGTGCAGGCTAATGCTAGTTTGTGACCTGGTGATGTAGGTTCGTATTTGTTCGAAATGTCTTCTAAAAAATGCAAAGTTGTAACGTGTCAGACAAAGACGATGTTGCCTCCTCAGCCTTAATGGCCTCACTAGTGTATTTCTCAATTTGTAGCCTCTAATACATGGAGCTCAGCCTGGTTTGCACTTCACCACACTAATGGTAAGAGGTTGGATGGACACGTTTGCCTCTCTCCTGCCGTTTACACTTTATGGTTCATAGAGTGTTTCAGGGTTCGTGAGGTAACTGCTTATGTAGTGCCTCTCCTCCAGTGTACGAGATGCACTTTACAAAAAAACTCGCTACTGCACATCCAGAAGGGGCATCTAAACGTCCTTAGCCTTCCCTTATCTGACCCTCACTCTCATCTTATCTCATCTTCCTCATCACTGACCTCCCCTGCTCTCCACACCTCCCTTCACTCTGCTATGGTGCTAAGAGCTCAGCAGTAGAGTTAAGTGGTCTTCACTGTTGTAAAACAATGCAACGACTGGCGAAGGCGCTACTTCAGAAGCCCTCCGCACGACGGGCAGTTTCTGATTCAATACCTTCATGCCTTCATCCAGTTTTCCTGAGGGATGTGGAACCCAGTGCTATACCCAGAATAAACTTATCACTACAACATGAGAGCACGATGTCCGCTACTCTTGTTGCAAAATCCTGGTCGATGCAACCTAGACAAGTAGAGGAAGTCAACACCTTAGCTTAAAATGTATCGACGGATTCGAACACTTAGGTTAAAACTCCCACAACAGAAAGCTTTACAGGCAACTAATCTCTTTTGGCCAAGTGTCGATTTTCCCACGTTGAGGTGGCGAGGCACCAGCGGGTAACAGGGATTCTCAATGCAGTTCAGACTTGATTAAAATTAGTGGAGCGCTGAAGGTAGCGCGGTTGACTTGGGACGTTAATCTTTATGTTGGGGAACAGCTAACTAAAAATAGCAACTCTACTAACAACTGCTTTTTGGTAATTCAGATTCTGACAATAAAAGACAGGTAAAGACAGAATATATAAATGTTGAAGAACACTCTGCAAATTTTACTGCATTAGTGTTGTGCGAAATAATACCTTATTGAGTTTTCTTCAATTCTACAGTGAAAAGCTCTACAGTTGTTCCCTTAAGAACATTTAAGAAGAACTTTATTATTGGTGGATGAGGCTTAATGTCTTTACTCAATATCTCTTCTTGTATGTATTCTTGTTGGCTGTGCAGGTATTAACTTTTATTCCTTCAGGGTTAGGACTTATCTAACTCAGCTCAACTTGGTTGAACAGCCGCTATTTATTTAAGTCTGTATTTTAGTCTGTATAAAGAACAGATTCTCTTGAGCAATGATTTATGTCATTCTGGATAAGTACATCTGCCAAATGCTTTAAATGTGTATGTAATTCATGATCATGTCAGACAGGTAATGTTAATGGAATAAGGTAATACAGGAGGAAAATGACTCAAAATGCATGTTTTGATTGATTAAAATGTTCAAAATGGGCTTTACAGATGTGTAGTAATCTAAAGCCCATGTAATGACCTTTGAGTAATATTAAAAAAAGCAAATAAGCATTACAAACAGAACTTTATAACTAAATGTATTTAAATCTGAAATGGACACTGTTAAAGACTTATTAAAGAGCTTAACAGCCTCAACCACTTGGTGTGCTCACGCAGCATGTGAGAACATATATATTATTTATTAAAATCAACGGCTAAGAAAATCCCTAAGTGCTGATTTCACGCTTTTCCCCGACTCGTGTGAAGTGCGGCTAAAGCTCTTGAGCTCCCTTCTTTCAATGGCAGCTTCCAGGGTTTTTTTTTTCCCTCTCACACTTACGCTTCAGAGCAGGTCGATTTTTACCGACACATCTGCAATCTCATTGAATTACTCCCCAAGGACTAAAGACTCCCGCCCTACTCTTTTACCTTGAGGGGCGGGTTGGTTGTAAATATAAGGATAATGACTGAAAAGGTGTAGGAATTCACTCTTTGACCATTTATCCCAGGTCTGATTTACACCCCTGATGTTGGGAAAGATCGGCTCAGTAACTCAGCCCCCTGACTGACGGGCCGTCCCGGATGCCAACGGCCGGGGACTCGAATCACTGGCAGGGTGATGGACGACTCCGTCATATTGGCCGGTGGGTGGGTGACGAGGGCTGCCTCGAGAGGTGAAGAAGAGGAGAGGCAGAGATTAGAGGAAGGACGGAGTAAAAGGATGAGTGCGGCTCTGCTTCCGGGATGCAGGGAACGACTGGCGGTGACAGCAGACAGTGGCACGTATCAACACAAAACCCAGATCATCCCGGGATCATCCGCCGACATCCAAAGACTTAAATCCTGGCCTTTGAGAGAGTGAGAGAGCACGAGAGAGAGAGAGAGAGAGAGAGAGAGAGAGAGAGAGAGAGAGAGAGAGAGAGAGAGAGAGAGAGAAAGCAAAAGAGAGACTGTGGAACCCTGCCAGCAGAATGGACACACCAGGAGAGCCGTGAGAGGATGAGGCCTACAGAAGACATGGGAGACCTCCGCTGTGTCAATATGGAGATCAATAAAAACCAATTTCTTTATGGAACTTGCTGGAATCCTCATTGGCTGCTGGAGTCACACAGTGCAGATCCTTTTTGGAAGTGACTAGACTGATCAATGATGTACCAGACCCAGTTTTATGGTCAATATTATATGAGACATCGAAATTCATTTCTCCATTCATGGACAGACACACACAGAAGGGGGTCAGCTAGTTAACCAGTGAAAATCACAAGATCAAGTGTCTAATGATCAGCTGTTTTCCTTTACATTATACCAACTATAACCCTCATTCACCAGCCTTTCTTAAGAAGAAAATTAATAAAGAAAATTCTGACATTCAATGTTTTCGTGTTAGGTAAGAACAAAATCTATAATTAGTGAGGAGCACTCTTAGGCAAATTTTATTTTATGCCAATTTGTGCAAAACATTACCTTATTGGGATTTCTTCAATTCTACAGATGAATAAGGTCCTTCCTTCTAGATATGCCAGTCACAATGGCAAAACTGTTTCTAGTTTTGTCTACATAATGGTGTCTCAACCTCATCCACTGTGCTTTTTATTAAAACTTAGTCAGCATGAAATGATGTTACCTTACTTTTTTAATGGTTTCTGTATATTACCTGCAATTGGACCAAAGGCAAAAGCCGATTATCACAAAGGAGGGGTCATGGATAACTAATAGAACTATTTAGTCTGATTTTGATGGAAAGATTACACTCTATCGCTCTGCATGCAAATTAACATGATTCATAGGGATTTGCTTAAATAGCTTTGGCCATAGACAACATGAAATAAGACCAATTATAAAACAAAGAGAACTGGTATTGATGAGGTGTTACCATTATTGATAGCAATAATGTAATTTTGACATGAACAGCAACAGAAAAATATAAATACAAGTTATGTATGTTCTTGTATTTCTGGGGACGAGAGCCTATCCCGGGACTATGGGTGCGAGGCAGGGAGCAACCTTGGGCGGGCTCCAACACACCGTAGAGAACACTCACATAATTACACTCTCAGTCACAATTTATCGGGGCAATTTAGATTCGACAAATAACCGAAGCTGCTTTTGGACTGTGGGTGGAAACCGGAGCAACCGAAAAAAAACCACACGAACACAGGTAGATCACACAAATTCCACACCCAGGAGCAATGCTTGGGGACGGTACCTCGCTCATAAATACCTCAGCAATACCTTTACCAGTCCGGGGATTCAAACTGGTGACCTTCCGATCACAGGGTGAACTCCCTAAGGGTTACACTACCAGCTGCCCCTTGTGGTAGGTTTTATAGCAAGCAGACTCCTGGAACATGATATGTTTCTGTTATTTAGTCAATAGGCAGCCAATAGGAAACCAAATGAGTGGAATTAACAAACCTGAGAGGAATGTGTCCACCTAGACTTTAAAAACAGTACTTAGTCTGGTAATGAAGTTTTCAAAATGATGTCAATATACTGTACAATGCCTGTTACAGTCACATATTCTGTACTAAACTTCTATATACAAATTTAGTTCAGCTCAAAGAGGTCTTTGTAGAACTGCATAAGGTTTCCACCCAACGAAACTGAAGATTTGTTATATTTAAGCGGAACTAGACAAGGAAAATGGATAAAGCCGCTAAACGTGATATTGCTTGTGGCTTTGTGAAATTTGGTGCCAACACAGTCTTCAAATCTGCGCCTGCTTTGTTTTATCTCCAGCTCATCCGTTCGATAGCGAGTCCCGCGAATTACCCTAGGTGACAAGTGGATTCCTCTTTTTTTTTGATGGTGCCGGAATAAAGCAAACATGTCGCATTACCGCCGGGGCTCCCTCAGGACCGTGCTGCTGAGGCTCTGCTTCTTGGGGAAACTCTCTACCTGTTGCTTGGAGCAGAGACAGCGGCCAATCAAGCACAACCCAGGCCTGCATCGGAATGAGACTCGGCACTGCGTTTCCAAGAGGGCCACGGGCACGAAAATATAGCAGCCAGACATCTGTCTGGCCCAATGAATCGCCAACCACCTCTCATTTGAGAAGGCGCGGGTTATTACTATACCTGAGAGGGATTCGAATCAATATGGAGGTGAATGTGAGCTGATTTGTATTCTCCTTCACTGCTCAGAGTGGGGGAAGGAGGGAAAGAGGGAGGAAAGGAGGTAGAGAGGGAGGCCAGACGCCAGTTTTCACAATCAGCTTCCCAACGGAGCGGAGGCAGACCGATCGTCGGAGTCGGCGCTTTCTGCCTCTCACGGGCACTCTGAGAAGGAGGAGGGAGGCTGGATCAGGCTTGAGAAGTGTCATTACGGTGACAGGATCCATTGGGGTGATTTTGAAAGAGCACGATTGAGGTTAAGGAGGAAATCTGGGGGAATAGATGAAAGTTATTTCTGCACTGGCCACGAGAGAGAGAGAGAGAAAGGGAAGAGGAGGGGAGGAAGCTTCTCAGCGAACTGGAAGCAGTCACTTTAGCCCCAGGGTGACTAAACCTCTCTTTTCAGATGAGTGAAAGCACTGTCTGCGCTTGGACAATGGCCACACATGGGGGGGTAGCGCTAGAAAAATACACACATTGCCACAAATGTGCACAATGTACATACACATAGACTCAGGAAAAACAAAGGGAAGAATGATGCCAGCATAACTAATTAGCACGAATCTCAAGAAAGCCGCAATTGAATAAAGAATGTGGTTTGAAAATCTAACTTGTGTCTCTACTCTTGGCACGATATGCATACCAGCCTGGACAGATTGGAGCCATTATTTTTGCTGTTAAAAACTTTCAAATAAGGAGAGCTTTTTGGCAAGTGTCACGACTAGCGTATATACTTTTATGGAGGCTATAAAACATAGGTGAGAGGAAGAAGCCTTTTTAGTGGGTCTTAGCCACATTGTTTTGAATGCATTTCATTATTCCATTGACTGCTTTTGTACTCCTGTCAAATATTCCTCCTCCCACTACAGTGTAGGATGGGTAAAGTGTGTACAGTTTAATTCATTAATGAATGAGGCCTAGTGCCAAAGTCTTTTTTGAGTAAGGCTGGCAGCTACGTGCGGCCGACATTTACAGCTGTAGCTATACATCAACAGAAAAACTGCATCAGGTTCTGTTTTCATAGTTTATCCCTGCAAACTCTCAATTTACCCAATTACATCTGAATATTCCCATCTATTTTCCATAAACTCTTGGCTGCTGGTAAATGACCGGACCCTAGTGCTGAGCCACGATCATTTCCGACCCCCAGCTAAAGCGGACAGCTCTCAGCAGGAGCAGGAAGTCCCTGGCCTCTCTCGCGATGCCCAATAGAGACATTCTGCCGCTTGACGTTTACCCACTTTCAAAAAAAAATCTCAAAAGAAATCTTCCTCCATCGTTCATGGGAAAAAGCTCTGAAAACACCAGTTTACCCATTGAAGACATGCCAAAGGAACCCATTTGCAAGGCCAAGTTCCTCTAAGAAGCCATCAAGCCCCGGTGGCCGGGCTTTACCCAGCTGTCAGCTGCCGAATGCCGTCATATCGCTGCTTTATAGGACATGTCAGCTTCGCTGCTGGAGACCACCACCCCACCCCCTAACACCCCATTGATTAGAAACTGGATAATTGGATTGTGACTATTCCTGGGTAAGTCTAGCATTTTAGTAGGGGATGGGGCATTTAGGAAGAGTCCAAAACTCGGCATGGGATGGGATGTGAGGGTGTACTTGGGGGGGGGCTTTGGAAGATTCAACGTTACCCTAAACAGAAGTAGAGCACCCCGGATAAAGGAAGCGAGCTTTGCCGAATGTGTTGGTGGTGGTGGTGGTCATTGTGGAGGAGGTCAGCGGAAACGGCTTTTTAAAAAAGATGTTTTTCATGTTGAAAGTGATGTGTGAAACGGATGCCTTTAAAACATTTGCAGTGTCAAATTGAGGAATGCACCTTAAAAATGCAAGCAATTGAGGCAATGTAAAATAATAAAAAGAAGTGCAAGGAAATCTAGTTGAATTATTTATCACAACAGGAATGGACTTTTTGCGTGGTTGGTTCAATTTGAATTTCAGTTCTGCTCCAGGAGAAGGGGATCAAAACACAACCACAATTGCACATCTTTACAAATGTGAGCTCTGATTTCCTTGATTTGTTTAGATCATGATTCTGACCTGACTGGCTTTTCATCTGAAAAGAATACTGTGAGAAAACATGAAAACTAATAAAAGGCAACACTTTCTCCCTCAGAGCATACCTGACAAAAATATCATTGTTACCAAATGATAATATTTAAAAATATGCTCTCAGGCAGTGGAAATAATGACCACAAAGGGCAACTGTAGCACACCAGCAAAAATATCACAAGCTATACTGTGATTATCATCTTTTTCTTTTGAATTAGTTGCTAAGTTACACAGTTCTGTCCTATAATTCTTGGCACTAAAATTAGCAGGCAGAAGGTTACAGACCGTCTCTACACGCATCATAAACCTCATTCAAAACACCGCTGACTGGCCTGAACACAGAGTGTGAAACATTACAGTTTCCTGGTGAGAATGGCGGCGTCTCGATAGTATAGCAAAGGGGCTGCCTAAATATTCCAGAACGCAACTGTGATTTGTAAACATTCTATGGCAAAAGTTCTTCACACTACTGCAAATATCAAGCTAGTCACCTCTGTCATTTATCTATTCTGTTTCTCAAAAGGCCCAGAAGAGATACTGCAGAGAGCTACACCTCGCCCACCTTCACGCAACTTCAAATGGAACGACTTCAACGACGAGTTCCCACGGACTTCCTGCATTCCCACAGCCTTGCCGATGGAGTCTTGTGCGATATACAGATCAATTTGGACACTGATGTCTGAAGGAAGTACGGAGGGGATTTCTTGCCACCAGCATCTTCCTCGATTCACTGTCAGCCGTCCTGAATCACGTCATCTGTCCACCCGCTCTCGTTATTCCCAAGGATTAATGGGATCCGGTGTCGTGAGTAAAGCCATAAACAAAAGAGGCTCCGCAATTAGTCATGTGGAGACGCCAGAGACAAGTTGGCCAGATACGACAAGAAATCCTTTTCTCATCGTATGCTATTTCATCCAGTAACATTTAATATTTGTGCTGTAAAATAATTCGAATAGTTCAAATATAAAAAATGATCGAGGCAATTTTTCTAGAATCAAAGCTTCGTTTAAAGCATTTCACTCGCTAGAGCATGCTCTGCTTGTGTTTCACACGGATGCTTATTAGTGACGCATAACATTTTGAGTGGCGTGATCAAGGCAAGACCTGATCCTCTGTATGTGAAAGTATTTGTGAGTAATTCTGTGCACAAAAACAGAAGTAAATTTGTAAAAACACATAAATGACATTTTTCGAGATGTAGTCTAAGTATACAGTATGTTTTGTGTTTGTGAGCATTCGCAACTCAATTAAAATGCAACTATTCGCCAAAAAGCTCCATTTTATAACAGACAAAACTGATGATTAACAACCAGCGTTCAACTCACAATACAGCCATTTATTAATTTATTATTTATTTTATTATATTATTAATTTATTAATTATTTTGCTCCTCAACACAACCATGGAGTCACTTTTTCTGATTGAGTCCTGTCTTCAGTTCCAGCCCATTTAAAAATGCTTTAAAACTGCAACAATTGTTTATTTGGACTTTTTTGGCAATGAAAAATGCGGTGCTCATCTTGTTAAATGTTTTGCACCATGAGCATTTAGGAAAGAATGACCTTTCTGGGATGTAGGAGGTCATCTAGTCCTGGAGTCAGCAAAGTGTTTTGGAGATCTGGATTCATCCAGAAGCCTTGTCAATTTGCCATCTCTCACTGACCTTTTCTACACACACACACACACATATACATACATACATACATACATACATACACACAACGCCTGTTGTGGGCTCCATGAAAAGGACATAACAGAGTGGGTCTATTTAGAAGCATATTGTAATTATTTATGTGAGTGCTGGGGAAAGAGATCAAACAAGCTGCCGGTGGAAAAGAAACCTGGAGCACCCAAATAACAAAGGAACCGTCTCCCACGCCTCTCCTTCCTGCCCGTCTCACTCTCAACTTCTCTCACACACACATTTTTAGAGAACCACAAACATCTAACATAGGTCTTTCTTATCCAACTATATATCTTCATTGAATATTCAACTGAATTTCTTAACCACAAATAAATGTTTTTACATTAATAAGAAGGTTATTATTATTATTATTATTATTATTATTATTATTATTATTATTATTATTATTATTATGGCCTTTGAGCAGCCCTTTTAAATGCCTCAATGTAACAGGGATCTCATAACGTAATGGATTCTAGCTTTTTATCTTCATACTTAAACACATAATAGGTATAAAAGGGACACGTGCATGCACACACTCACAAAACACTTATACAACACTCACACACTCTTCTGCTTCTTAACTATATTTATTAATACAAGTTACAGTGTTATAAGATTTTTTCATTTTTCTTATCTGAATATATGTTGCAGGTTTGGCACGGTAGTGTGGTGGTTAGCACTGTCGTCTCTCGGCAAGAAGGTCCTGGGTTTGATACCTGGGTCAGCTGTGGGTTCTTTCAGTGTGGAGTTTGTGTGCTCTCCTTGGGTTTGTGTGGATTTTCTCCGGGTGCTTCTTCCCACAGTCCAACAGCATGTGCAGTAGGTTGATTGGTGACTGTAAATGCTTCCCTTAGGTGTTAATGTGGTGTGTGTTTGTATGTATTCTCTGATTGCCGTGACCCTGATAGGGATTAAGTGGTTCAGATAATGAATGAATGAATGAATGAATGAATGAATGACACAAACACATACAATGTTCCATTACACCTGTCATTGTACACTCGTAATCATTTATTGCATTTAGACATTTATAGCTTTACGTAAACGTTTACTTATATTTTGCCTGCTGTAAGTTAGGTACTTTTAGGTCAATCTTTTTATAATTTTTAATATATTAATATATTTAAATGTGTGGATGAATGTTATTCAACTGGATACTGTTTATGGAGCTCCAATCTTTAATCTCCTCACAATGGCAGGTGTAAAGAAAAACACTTGCATGCATCTGCTCTCACACACACACAAACACACACCGTACCAGCACCGGAGCCAATCTGGCCACGCCAAACTGCTTCTGTGTAAGAGTCCTGACGCCTCCAAACAGAAAGAACAAACAAGCCGCTGCTGCTCTCCCTGGCTCACGCTGGTCTGACACGGGGAGGACTGAGGCCTCTCACTCACGTCTGATTTACAACCATTCAGCCTCATTACACGGACAAAACACTTCATCACATGCAGGAAGAGCAACACAACAGCTTCCTGGGGGTTCAACTGGATATATCATCCAGACGTTTCGATTACAGATGAGGAACAATCATTCACTTTGGATACTCCTAACACACACACACACACAAGTTTCTTAGTCTTTTATACACATATGGACCATTATGTTTTCTACCCATCAATTTAAGGCATACAGTCAGTGTTGAATTGTAGCTAATTAGAATTGGTGACAAACTTAACTAACCTTTGTTTAATAGTGAAGCTAATAAAATGCTGTGGCTTTTCCAGTAACGTATTTTTATAACTAGTGATGTAGTGAAGTAATATCTTTTTACTAAGACATGTGTTAGTAAGGCTGTTTCTGATTGCTGTTGAATTTGCAGAAGTAGCAAATGATAGGCTACCATGGCTACTCAGCGCATTGCACCATAGCACTCTTTTATCAGCTAGGATATGGAGTCGGAGGATGGAGTACACCTTGGCAAAAATGGAAACAGGAATCTGTGGATGTACTTATCAAAAAGTATGACTCTGAAGGGCGAAATAAACATAACTTGTCTGCCCTGAACTTACACAACTTCAACAAGGTGAAAAACAAAATGTTATACAAATCTTATTGTGATTAGACATTACATTATATTATATTAAAAATATATCTTCGTATTACTTTTAACACCATGATTCACATTTTTTAAATTCGTTTGCTTTAATAGTGACGTATGGCACAAATATTAATTGGCTTGAATTAGCTTTACCTTTTCTCAGTAGCTTGTAATGTAAACAGCTAAATTTTAATCAACATTTGTTTGTAGTTTCAAAAGCTTCCTTTAAAAAATAGAGAAACCAACAACGACTCAAATAGCTGGAACGGGTATTGGTGACATTGGGCTGATCTATGGAGCTGACCTGTAAATCCTTGCACACACAATTTCGTTATGCATTGGAAGCGGAACTGCAGTAAAGCTGGTTTATTGTTCGACATTCTTGCTAATTTGTACATTTTGATATGACAATGAGCAGAACAAGCAACGCACCACACTATAACCCCAAAAGCAAATCACACCATTATACTGTTTAATTTCCTTAACAACACCAGCTCTCCCTCGCAATCTCTGTGTTCCTGATGGTTTTAGTGCCGCAGAATTAGGGGCCATCACAAAATTACAGAACTGTGTTCATACAAATAATTTTTTAGATGTTGTTTTAATAATAAATAATTTAGCACATACATATGGGTGTGTAATTATTACATTGTTTTAGTTAGAAAACAGTATTTAAGTTAAGTATTTCCTTAAGCATAACAGAATAATCTCAGTCATGCATTCAGACATTTTTAAAGCATTATTTTCTGTTTTCTGTTTACAAGAGACTGTATCGGACCTGTATTGTATCGGCAGATATCCAAATGTACAATATCGATATCATAATAAAATGGTAATGTTTATTCAAAAGTACTTTCCCCAGCACTGCATATTTTTTTTATCTCTCACTTTGCTTGGTGCTGAAGTTTACATCCGACACAGAAACATCTCCCAAAGCCACACATAGTCTGCCAAGCCATACTAAACTCATAGTTCCTGCCTTGCAAACAAGCTGCAATTCAGAATCACTTTGGCAAAACTATTTACATGCTGCAAGCTGATGATCTGATGGGATCTGTAGCTTAACTCCAACTGTTATGTCTGTTTATCCCGACCTTAATTATCCGTATCATTTGGCACACATGATACGGACACATTTGTCGTTTGGCGATGCGGTTGCCAGGTCTTCGCCCATCTAGAGATTTAATATATTAGATATCTGTAATATGTTAAATGTCAAATTTGATATTGATACACCAAAGCAATTATAAACAAACAAGCTAGCTTAACGAGAGTTGCAAAAAAAAAAGGAAGCCAAATTGGGGAAAATCCAAGCATGAACAGATTCAGCAAAACTGACGGGTTGTGATGGTTCTTTCACATGAAAAGACACCCACACACAAACACACACACACACACACATATATATAGACACATACACAGAGTAACAGCAGCACCGCAGGAATCTAAACAGATGTTTAAATAAACGAGGGACGTATAACGAGGTCCGGAATCAGACATCCATGCGAAGCGCATGCATCAGCACTCAAGCTGAACCATAACACATGTACACCTGTAATTAGGCCTCTTCAAAGACCGAGCTTCAAACAAACAAAGGAACCACAGCGGAGGAGTGAGGAAGAGGAGGAAGAAGACAGGAAAGCTGCAGAGAAGGACTCCGTGAGACGACGACGACAGGGCTAATTCAACCCTTGCATTAGACACGGCGGGTCAGCCACAACAAGAACTGCTCGGCCCACAGGAGACGTGGCGCAATTAGCCCGACTCGGAGGCGTTAATGGAGATTATGTGAAATAAGGGAGATAACGAGTGTGAGTGAGGAGGATGACAGTTGAGTTTAGCTTGGAATGATCTGCTCTAAAAGCGAATAAGGTCGTACATTGTGATTAAAAAGCTCCCATACAATATGTGCTATGGAAGTAGTTTGAATCAACATTACTGAGAGACAGTAAGAGAAGTCATCATGGAAATATTCTTATTTGGTTTTTCTAGCTTCCTCTGTTAGACACCAAGGGCTAGTTTCCCAGACACCAATTAGCACTAAGCCATGACTATCTTTAAGTATCAGTGGGAAGTCTCGACTGATACTGCAGTTTAGTCCAAGACTATGTTTAATCCATGTTCTCAGTGGGATACATGTAATCACTTCTGTAGGGTTAAGTAAAGATGTAATTGTGGTTATTTTAGAAGCTTTAGAAGGTGTAGAAGAATAAAATACACAAAATGTTAAAATGTATGGTAAATGAGCCATATTTGGGAACAGAAATAAGCTAGTGTGTCCAAGTAAATTTGATCTGATTAGCTGAAAGAAATTATGTTAAATTAGAGTGCTTATAGATACTAAAATGAGAAACATTTGAACTACGCCTGACGTCATTCAAGATATTTTCTTGAAAAAAAGAAGGGGGAGGGACAGACAGCGGGGTAGAAAAGAGAGGGAAGGAGGGAGTGTTAGAGAGACTGAGCGTGGAAGGAGTTAAGAGAAAGGGGTTGGAGAAAGAAGAATGGCAGGGTAGGGGTAGAGA
Source organism: Distichodus sexfasciatus (assembly GCA_032718565.1). Classification (NCBI taxonomy): domain Eukaryota; kingdom Metazoa; phylum Chordata; class Actinopteri; order Characiformes; family Distichodontidae; genus Distichodus; species Distichodus sexfasciatus. The sequence goes on along the minus strand of JAVGVS010000053.1, from coordinate 788,409 downwards.
GAGAGAGGTAGGGTTAGCAGGGAGGGAGGGAGGGAGGGAGGGGAGAGAAAAGAAATATGGAGAGAAGAAAGAATGGGTAGAAAAGATGAGGAATATGGTAGTGAGGGTAGAAAGAGAGGGGGAGATGGAAGGGTTGCAAAAGAGGGAGTAAAGGGAAGGTAGAACAGAGAAGGAGTGAAGGAGAGGTAGAGAAAAAGGGGGCGGGGAAGGGGGGAAAGAGAGAAGGCGTGAGAGGCAAGGAGTGAGGAAGGTGTAAGAGAGGGAGTGAGGAATGGATAGGAGAGAAGGAGTGAGAAAGGGGTAAGAGAGAAGCAGTGAGGAATGGGTAGGAGAGAAGAAGGGGTAAGAGTGAGCTGTGAGGAAGGGGTAAGAGAGAGAAGGAGTGAGGGAGGGGTAAGAGAGAAGGAGTGAGGGGGTAGAGAAAAAGGGAGTGAGGGAGGAGTAAAAGAGAGAAGTGAGGGAGGGGTAAGAGAGAGCGTGGGAGTGAGGTAGGGTAGGACAGAGAGAGAGAGAGAGAGAGAGAGAGAGAGAGAGAGAGAGAATGGGAGGAAAGTAGAGACTCTGAGTAAAGAGTAGAAGGAGAGGAAGAGAAGAGTGAAAACAGAGAGGGAAATATATATAGAGGGAGGAAGGGGTAGAAAGAAGGATGAGGAAAAGAGATAGGGATAGAAAAAGAGAGGGAGAGGAAGGGGTGGAAGGAGGGTGGGTCTAGAGAGAGAATCAGGAAGGGGGGATGAGAGAGAGAGAGAGAGAGAGAGAGAGAGATCCCTTTGCTATCTAACACCCTTCCATGTTTTGAGCCTTATCCCTCATTTAACTAGCAGGAAATCAAAAGCCAGACTTTGGGCTTTGATGAAAGTTGGTGGGAAGCGACTCCATCGAGCGTCTCCTTGTTGCGTGCGGATAAGCAGGCCTCCAGACTGATTAGCAAGATTAGTGAATATCAGCAAAATGCTTGTCTGCGCTCAAAACCCCCCTCCGTTTAGCGGCCTCCGCAAGATTTATACCAGCTCTCCATATGGGGGAGAAAAATCTCAGTGGCTAAAAAACCACAGCATCTTATCTTACCCCATTACAGACAACCGGGCTAAACCTTTCTTGCTGAACAGAAGCCAAAACTGACAAAAAATAGACGAAAAAAGGAGAGAAGACAGATAAAGTGAAACATGCTGTAATTATCCAGAGTAGAGATGTAACACAGAAGTGTTAATTTGAAGAGCGACGGTACTCGCTGCATTGGGGTCTGATCTTAGCCCTAGAGAGACTGCTTGTCCTCCAGCTTCAACTTAAGGAGCCCAAACGAAGTGTTATGAGTAACAAAAGGCTTAAAACCTTCAAAAGAAAGTCTTAAAATGACTTAACTGATCATTTCAGTTTGACAGTTTTTATGTAATCAGCTTATCTTTTGGCGTGCATCTGTTTGACTTGCAAATGTTTACAGGATCAAAACGCTGGTAATTATTTGCATTTTGTGAGTTTGCACATAAAACAAGGTCCCAAAAAAGGCAGTCAACTACAGTGGTTTTTCCTTTTCCTGCATTGATTGATGATTATCTTGGCAAACGCTGATTAAGGACTTCTAAGTACTGTGATTTCTCGAACACTCACTAATGAATTCACGTTTTATGTTTGTCTTAACATCATTAAAGCACTCAAACATATCCCAAACCCCCCAAAAATGAGTTTATCATCTGCATGCTTGTACTATAAAAGCCTCCGTTTTCCCTTATTCCCAATTTTGGCACATTTTGTGCACTTAAAACAACTCTGACGCTGCACGAATATGACATTTGATCAAAGCTGTTGTTTCAGTTTGAAACCGCTTGCAGCAAACAGACTTCCTCATGGTTCACAAGGCCGCCGTGGATCGGATGAGTGTGCGTGGGTGTTAGAACTAAAACCTACCTTCCTGCACAGCCTGGAAAGGGTTGTTGCCGTCCACAAATTCCACAGAGATGGTGATCTTCTCCGTCTCCAGGATCTCGTTGTTGAGGTTGAGGTCCGCCACGGCCATGCGGAACACTTCGTCATCCTTTTTGGCCGAATCATCAAATATGGCCCCTGAAAGGAAAAAAAGCAAGGAGGCACAGTTAGATTAGGTACGCGGACAAAGAAGGTAGAACAGCCCAAAAAAAACCAAAAATCATTCACATGCTCAGAAGGCTTTAGGCAGGTTCAGACTACACTGGCTTTTGCTGGAATTTCACTACAGCAGGCAAAGACTAGAGATTTGGTTCGAGATCTGCTGTGAAATCTGTTTTGATAGATCTCAGAAAAAACATTGTGAGTGTGATTTTCTGTTTGATGGGGCCCAAACATGACAAGTAATTCACTGAAAAGAAAAATAAAACATTATTTTTGGTTAAGGTGAAAGCATAATAGCTTTTAGCCACTGTAATACACTTGCCAATGGAAAAAACTCCAATTGAGGTTATAACAGTCTGTGTGTGTGTTCTTTTGATGATTCATAAATTGACCATTATAGAACCACACTAGCAATTTTCTGCCCATAGGTATAAATTGGAGGTCTGCACTCAGAAAGCTCAGAAAAAGCAAAGGTGAGGCAGCCATACATCGACCTACAGCACATTATCTTCACTTTAAAATGGAACGGGACATTTTGCTGAAAGCAGGGGCCTGGATGGTTAGTTGGATGGCTTAAGCAAAAAGTGAAAAGACTTTCAATTGTAGGAAAGAAAAAGCTTGACTTTTGGGTACCACTGAGGTACTCTTGAGCAAGGTACTGTCCCCAAACACTGTCTGCTGTCCACTGCTCCTTCACGGATGGGTCACAGATGTCATATTTCATTGCGGTGCTCTGTGTGCCGTGCTGTGTTGTGTTCACAATGACAAATAATCACTCAAGTGAAGTTTTCAAGCCGTTTTTGTGAGATATTTTGAAAGTAGGGCTTGGAACATTAATGTGTTAACGCAAACTATTAATCTGGAAAGTAATGTAATTTTTTGGAACCCATCAACCTAAACTGTGTGCTTTTCAACTGTGGAAGGAAATCAGAGCATCTGGAAAAAACACGGGGAGTGCACACAAACTCCACACTGAAAAACCCCACGGCCAACCCAGGTCCTCCTTGCTGATAGGCAACCGCGTTAACTACTGTGTCTACATAATTTTGGGATATACAGGCGACATACTGTATACCACACTTGAGTGACTGAAAGATGTAAATAATGTGATGATGAAGAGAAATTCCCTCACCAAATTTTCAGTGTAAAAACTTTTAACTAACTTCTCACCAAAGTATAAGCGATCTGTGCAGCGGACATTTATACTGTTCTTTGTGTGGCTCTCTGCAAATTAATTCTCCAGTTCATTATGGATGTAATGGGCAATGGCAAGTTAAGCTGGTTCTTACCATTCATTAACAGGCATTTCTTTATTTCAGTACCATACATTTATTTGCGGGCGGCACGGTGGCACAGTGGTTAGCGCTGCCGCCTCACAGCACGGAGGTCTTGGGTTCGAACCCCAGAGATAGCCGTAGGGTCTTTCTGTGTGGTGTTTGCATGCTCTCCCCGTGTTCATGTGGGTTTCCTCCGGGTGCTCCGGTTTCCTCCCACAATCCAAAGGCATGCGATATAGGTTGATTGGTGACTCCAAATTGGCCCCGTAAGGTGTGAATGATTGTGTGATTGTGTGTGCCCTGCGGTGTGTGTTGGCGCCCAGGTTTGTTCCCCGCCTGCACCTGCATGTTCCCGGGATAGGTTCCGGTTCCCCCGCAACCCCAGTTGGGATTAAGCGGTTCAGATAATGACTGACTGACTGACATTTATTTGTTTTATCTAACAAAACCAGCAAAGAAACCTATTCTTATCTATGAAATGAGAGCCCTGCACAAAAAAGGTTAGGGAACTACTGGCCTAAGGTTAGCTGACTAAGTGAGAAATTTTGTTACAGGCTAGCATGCCAACCGAGAATGTTTCCAGGAACAAGCCCTTAAAGACCAAAAAAAGTCAACAAAGAATTTTAGCCTTTAAAAACAAGGCATGTGTATTTTTGCTGCAAACGTACGTTTGTACTGCAGATGCAACAACTCCAAAGGTCAACTGTCAGGTCAACAGATGCTGACTAGAATCTTGGCATAAAAACAGACCTACTCCTTGCAGAAAGAGTGAACAAAAATGGGAGACGGGAAAAAAGACAGAAGAAGAGCAAGGCTCATCTCTCAGTCTGGCGGCGTGTCTGGTGCTTCTTAGACTCCACATCACATTAGAAGTCAGCAGTCAAGTCGGCGGTCAGCGCCGGAGCTTCTGAGGTGTGCCCAGCGATCTCTTCCAGGTCTGGGGAAGCTGTCAGAAATTTAACAAGACAAATCCCCCCTCTGCAGCCCCACAGACTCTTACTTTGTCTGAAATCCTCCGCAAAACATCATAATAGGTCTTTTTATCTGCTGCTGAAATTGAGTTGCCATAGTAACAAAACTCAAGGTGGAAGCTTGAGAGGGGAAAGTGAAAAAAAGATGTTGGATAAAGCTCCATATCTCAACCGTGGCTGTGCAAAATGCTAAGGAGAAGCTATAACTTGCCCAGCCTTCGCCCCACAATGCCCAGCTGGGTTGGGAAGGCCCCACAACACCACTTGAGAGAGTTCGGCAGGGCACAGAGCCCAAGCTAAAATGGATCAGGGCTCAAACATAAGCCATAATTAAGAGATCTGCGGGACGAAAATCTCATCCCGCTGTCTTGTTTCCTTTTCATTTGCGAGCTGGAGATGACTGGATTAACGCAGTCCGCCACCCATCACGCCTGACAGAGGGAGGAAAAAAACAAATATGAAAGATAAAACAAAATTGCTGGCTGCTATTTGACCGAGACCCTGACAAAACCAGCAGCGCACTCCATCAGCCTCGGAAACCTGTATATATATCTTGCAACTGGATTTAATTAAGCTTTGAAAAATAGCACAGAAAGCTGATTCATGTAAACCTTTACACAGTGTTCAGGCTTGTGGTGCTGGAAAAAAGACAGCTTCACATTTCTTGAAACAGACAGCTTCCCATTGTTAACCCTTAAAACCAATGGGATTAAATATATCACCAAATATATTGATTTCACAATAAGCCCAGATCCAAAGAAATGTCTTCATAGTATGATGCAAATTATTGCCTTTCGGTTTTAATTCATAGAATAGAAACAAGTTTATTAAGTAATGTCAGATTTAACTAAAAGGTTTGTGTACCTTATGTTCCATGTTTGCTAGTTGTACATTGTTTTTGATGCCATTTGATCCCTAAAAACTGAGGCAAACTTCTTAACAATAATACAAAATAAAAACATTGTTTAGTAACATGAACAAAAGGAACAGTGTTTGTCTTACTCTCTGATCAAAGGTAAACTTCTTAAATATGACAGAAAATAAATGTTTTGTTTCTTAAAAAGAAATTTAAGGTCATTATTTGTCTAAGAACCAAAGGGAAAGCTTTTAAAAATTTGCTTAATAAATAAATAAATAAATAAATGTGGTAATATCTTTGTCTTAGGCCAAACACATTCTGAAAAACAACAGAAAAAAAATGGTCTGTTTCATAAAATAATTAAGTGGTAATTAGACTGAGATGAAGTTAATTTTAAAAAATCAATCAAAATAAAGGCTTCTTTCTTAATATAAACACAACATAATTTTTGCCCTCATAATGTTTAATGCAAATAGGTTCAGCTGCCGTTTACTAGCTGAGACCTTACACATTTTGATACTGAGCATTTAGAGCAGGGGTGCCCAACCTTGTTTGACTTATGATCTACTTTTCAAGTTTCCAGTGTGCCGAGATCTACCAGTCAAAATGAGCCATAGCTATTTCCCATTGCCTGCCTACATAGTTAACATGCAGACAGCAAACAGAAATGTAATCCAGAAAGAATTAAAGGTAATTCTCCTAATTGGAAAAACGGAAATAAATATATTTCTTTACCTTAGTGGAACCTCTGGCACTGGGAAGAGGCAGCTAGTTTCTCATATTCAGGGCAGTAGGAGCTGGTTGCAAGCCTTAGGCAGGATACAAGGTGCATCTGCAGCCTCTACAAATGCTTCTTTAACAACCTCACCGTCCTTAAAAGATTTCTTGTGTTTACCAAGAGCGTGACTTATACGATGCTATCGTTGCAGCCTTACTCTTGGGGTTGGGCTAGGTGAAAATTGACTGCTGTGCTGCTAACTAGTGATGGGCACGGCAGTTCTTTTAGATGTACTGAACCACTAGAATCAGTTCACTAAAAAGATTCGTTCACTGAATCACCGAATCATTCAGTGCTTGGTGGGAGGAGCCTGCGACTCCGACTTCCTGAATTGATACACGGCTGACCAATTCAGGTTTCAGTTCAGTTCACGGCTTCCGGGCCCGGGAGACGAGAGTGTTGTGGCTGTGTTGCTTTGAGAAACACGTTTGTAAAAATAAACTTGTTTATAAATCATTATGTTTTAAGTGTCCTGTCCTATGGTATGCTAACTGGTCTACTCGGCAAATTGGGCTCAGTGAGTGATCCGTTCACTGAACGTATACCCCACAGTACATTCAGCAAAGGATTCACACTGAACATGCACCGTTCCCTCGCAAAATGTCGCAATGAGAGTCACGCATTTTCTCAAAACTGCGGGTTTTATACAAAATTCAAATTCAAATTTATTTATATAGCGCTCTTAACAACAGTCATAGTCACAAGCAAGCCTGAGGCGACAGTGGCAAGGAAAAACTCCCTCTAATAGGAAGAAACCTTGAGAAGAACCAAGACTCGGAGGGGGACCCCGTCCTCCTCTGGGCGAGCGGGCGCACAAACATTTAATGCACAACAAGCAATAGTTCAAGATGAGTACACTACTTGTTACATGCTGTGTTCTACTGTACGTGAGTTGTTGCGGTGGCAATTTAGCAGAGTTAAAAAAAAAAAATAAAAAAAAAAATTAGTTTTCTCCGAGGTACACTGAACACAACACACCCCTATCTCCCTCCGCCGCTCCAGCCTAGTGCCTGCTACACCTGAGTCTCACTTCTCATTACTGCCAGCCTAACGTTTTAAGTTTGTTTATCTGGAAATTAAATCAGTTAAAACAACGCTCGCCATGAAAGTGTATCCCTCAGAGGAAAATGATTCAGGAGAGTTTAGTTCGTTGATTAAGGCGGCGCAGTCGGTCCGCATGCTGTCCCGCCCGGCACTACTGCGTGCTGCGGCGGCTGCACTGCTGACAGCTCAACTGAACTGAGAAACGAACGAATTACTTCAGGAAGTGATTCGTTCTTTTGAACGAATCGTTCGCAAACGACACAACACTACTGCTAACTGACTCTTCAGTTCTCGCACTTTTCTACTACGTAATGCTGTTTTAGCCGCGAACTCGGCCTCGAAGCTTTTGTGCATCGTTTTGAAATGCCGCTCCAAATTTACCTTCTTTGGTAAAGCCAGGCATCCCAACCTGCAAAAACTCATTTCAGGGAAGGCGCGCTCACCTCTGCAGAAAAATCACACTTCTCGCGATCGATTGATTATCACTGAAAAAGATGCGCGCACCTCTGCAGAGAAAGTATACTTGGCGCGATCGGTTATCACTTCGCGATCACTGGTTGGCACCCATGATTTAGAGTTTATAGAATGTTTGCGGCATGTTTGCAGCAAACCTGTGGTTAATTTGTGGTGAACTGTGGAGTTTGCCATCGTCAGCCACTTGTGGCAAACTTGCGGCAATGTCCTGGCAAAAATGACAAATTGCCACTAGTGGTAAATGTATTCGCCGGTGATCTGCCGGTAATGGAAACTTATAGTGAACTTGCTGTGACAAACTTGCCAGGTACACAAAGTTTGCTAGATGTTCACCACAAGTTTGCCACAAACCTAATTAGCATGTGAAAATATGACCTTGCTGCGGCAACATTGCTAAAGGTTACAGGCAACTGTTTGCCAAAAGTCTAAAATATTTGTAAGGGTTGCCATATAAAAACTGTTTGAAGAAGCCATTGGTAGCTTTTAATATCCTTACTTTAGAAAATGTCAGCTCATGTAGTACCACTTTTAACCTGTGTGATGCATCAATTAAGCCAGTCTGTCAGACTTTTAGCTTTCTAGCTACATACTTCTTCAAACTCTTTTGTTACTTCTAGCTCCTCACCTAGCCACCATGTTAGCTATATTACGTGTTTCTACGTGTTTCATATGGACTATATTGTTAGCAACGTGCTAAAGTCATACTACAGTCCACATTACTATATAATGCTTTTGATAGAGAAATAATCATACCCTCTACTCATATGCTTTGTTGTACAGGCTGAGTAAATGTTCATGTAGACAAACATAACATTGCAGGTGTTACTCTAATTGCACAGTTTTTTACTCTTATATTTTTGGGTTTGCAACAGTGCCAGGCACACAGGCTGTATTTGGTACTACAAGTGTTTAACACATATTCCTCTTACACAGACATCATACATACTTAAGAATATAAGGTCTATAAAAATCTTTGTCTATCTTTTTTTAAACAAATATTCACACATTATTTAGGAATACAGTGCGCTAAAACATACCATCACCATACTATACCACTACGTGCATACATGCAAAAAATGACGCAAGAATATGACTCATACATGATTTACACAGAATTTTTCTGGCTCTCACTTTGAATACCCCCTAGGCTAAGTGTAAGACTGTGAGACAATGTGAATTCAACATATATTGAGCTGTCCTTTATAATTCCAGCAAAAAGGACATTGTGATTATGAGAGGATAATGGCATACTGGGCATCATTCCTGACTGTGAGACCTGACTGTTTTTTTGAGGACCTCTTTGCAAGTAAGGAATTGTCATCATAAGGGAAAAGGGTTTTTATAGAAATATTCTTGCATTAATTAAAAAGAACAAATAAAATTTTAAGAAGATTTAAAGGTATATTGTTCTGTCCATCATTCTAGAAAATGGACGATGATTATGACAGATCAGTGAGTGCTCTGAGTATCATGCTTCTGCCTTTTATGCAGTGGCTCCCAAATGACTACTATCTACTTCACTGGCCATGCAAGTATATCTTACACGAGCGAGCAATGAGCCAATTCTGGCATGCCATCCATATTCTTTGAAAGCGTTAGTAAGCTGCTATCAAGAGTGGTCCTTTATGCAGGACAGAACGAGTGGTTCTCAAGAGGCCCTGCATCACAACGCAGTTTGCAATCAAGCTCTACTCCCGGCTTCTTCTTTTTTTTGATGTCTGAGTCCGTTCTTCCCTCCCTCCTCACTTTGGCCCGCCTCTCTTTTCTGATCCCGTTAGTAACCCGCATTTGGAGCTTCCATGGTCTGATGTTTTGACCTCTTACTTCCGTGAGGACTTCAAGTAAAAATAACGCTTGTAGAGCACTTTGTAATCGCCATATGAAGGTCTCTAACCAAGACAGACTGTTAGGAATGAGGGTGGTCTGAGGGAGTGTGTGGTTGATTGTGTGTGCATGCATTTGTGAAAGAAGGAAAAGACTGAGCCTCAAATGGACTACTAGAACATTTCTGAGTATCAAGAAATGTATACAGGGAAATTGGAGCACAGGAGTCGCAGCCATTATATTTGGATTATTATTCGTTTGAACCTCCACCCCACACACATTTATCATGTAAAACATTAGTCCACCCAGCATTGTTTCTATTGCTTCTCCAACGAATTCTTTCCACTTAATTCATAAGAGAATGCCACTGAAAGTCCACTCCAGGTTTTCCTGGTAACATACAATAACTCACAGCATGCAATAACAATCAAAGTGTTATAATATTCTATAAATGTTACTGTAGTACCACCATTACATGGGTTGACAAAACTGCACCTGTTCATTGTGTAAAGTTATGAATACTCCTATTTTTAAACAGTTGAGTGTCACCATTTTTTTGGCACAATGACGTGTTGTGTTATGACTAAAACTAAATCAGAAAACAATAAATTAAATAAAAGTAAAATGCACCCCTAAAGTCAGCTGGCCCTAATTGTTGTTGATAAATTGTTATCTTAGCCATAGTAGTGGGTTTAAAAACAGGCTGATGCATATATGGACTAGTTGAATGAAAACCTATTGTTGAATTTGTCTCTGAAATAGTCGTTGAATCAAGTGTTACTTCTGTAGGTAAAAGTAGGTGTCTAACAACCTGTTAAAATGCACCAGAGTGCAGGAAATGGCATCCACTTCATTAAAAATTTTCTGGGAGAGGATCCTGACCTCTCTGCCAGTGTGTCCCCACCCACATTACAAATGTTTCTGACGCCTCTACATTGGAGCAAACCTTGGATCATTATCAGTTTTGGAGAGAATTGAACTAAACTTAGAGATGCTTATAACCTAACAACTTTTTTCATTAGCTTATCAGTAGTGAAGCTACTGAAACGGCACAGTTTTTTCATTAACTAGTCTTTTTTTTTAACAAACAGCGAACATACACACAAAAAAACATTTCTATAAAATCTAAAAAATTTCTAAAAAATTCTCTCTTTACAGGGACAATTATTTGCAGCTACATGTTTCTGATCGATGCTGAATTCACAGAAGTGCCTTTGTGGCACATGCTCATAGATAGCATCATTGTGAGGTGAAGCCTCTGGTGGGCAAAAAAAATGAGGCAAGCACAATTTATTGCATGTTTTATTATTACTTTTCTTGTTTAACAAATTCAGATAAGTAAGTAAGTGTTTTACAATACTGTCTGCGGTCAGTGTACAGTTTAGCTTTTGCCTTATTTGTCTTTAGAAAGCTATTGCTTTATGAGTATGCTACAGGGCAAATATTATGTATTACAGGATGAAATAGGTTGTATGTTGTTAGCTATTTTTTTCTCTGTAGCTTGTAGTGTTGCTAACTACTACATTAAAACAATAGCCTGAATGTAGCTTCGCTGGTTTTAATCATAAGTAACTTGTAACTTGGAAATCTACTATTTAAAAGTAGCTTCTGCCACATGGGTAATTTTACTATACCTACAGTGTAAAGGATATAGAAAGGGGCCCATTTAAGACCAAAGACGAGCTATATAAAAAGAAAGAAAAGAAAAAAATAGGATGGCCATATTCAAGACACAGTACAGCACAGGACATGTGAGCGAAAAACTCTGGTTGGATGCCTATGGCGTCTCTTCGCACATAAAACCATGCTGATTAATATCCGCAAGCCATTTTGAAGAGGAATGGGGAAATCATATTGTTCTCCATCTTAATCAAGCCCACTCTCTAACCCAGAGGGGGTTCTGTTCCATGGAATGAGAGCGGATGTGAGTGTGTGTGTGTGTGTGTGTGTGTTGCAGTAGTCTCCGGTAGACTTTGCCAGTATTTTTGAAAAACTAAAAACGTAGATATTGATAGATATAAATGTTACGAATTTCGAGTCATACTTTGATTACATATGTCATTATTTTTTAACAAAGATGCTTTTTATGTGATTGTAAGGTCCCAATTACTCCCTAAAAAAGACAGGGCAGCTAGAATCTTTTTTGTCAAGTTTTGAAAGGAGCTGAAATATAGAATACATGCATTTATGAAATCATAACTCGCCAAAATAAATGCTTAAATGTTCAGATAATTAGTATGGATTAGTTCTAGAATTTATCAAAGGATTCATTTGGTTACAAAGATTTAGGTTGGGGTTGGGGACTGTATTATTTATTTAGATCTTGTAATTATACGAGTCAATGGAAATGCTTCACAAAATGGAAAGATGTGACTCTCGCTCTCTCTGTGTGTAAGTGTGTGGGGTGCTGTGAATGGTGATTTACAAGCTGCTGTATTCCTGCTCCAAACAGCTTGTGTGGCTGCAGCTCTTGGGCAATTGGATTGTGAGGAAAAAGGCAAACGTCACCACATAAATCAGAGAGCAGAGTAATAGCGCTGAGCCTAGTTGTACCCGACGTGCCAAGGGCAAGCGCGCCAAAACTACAACCTGACCGCGCGACCACCTCGAGTTGAAAGTTGTAAATGCATTTTAAAAAGGCAGAGTATGCAGCGGAATACTTTCTGGTCCTTTTCCCAGAGTTTTCTCCCCACCCCTCCCAAAAGAAAGAGTTCTCACAGCAGTGTGAAAAGTTCAAACGGCACGGCTTCTACCACTTTCATAACTTTTCAACACAGCCTAGAGGGTTCTATCACAAAGCGGGATTTTACAGAGCAGCTAACGAACTGCTGAAGTGAAAGTAGCACAGAGTCGGCCTGATCAAAGTTACTAAAATTAAACCGATCAGCTAACACACAATTCCAACACCAGGCCTTGGGTGCAAAAAAAAAAAGAAAAAAGATAAAATTACCTTTATTCAATCTTCCCCAAGCAGATACAGCATGATGTTAAATAGAAGCAAGTTGGGTTTTTAAGAAGTCAAGACCAGGAATATTTAACATTTTAGGGAGATGCTCTTATCCAGAGCAGCATGTCTTAACTAGACAGGCAATTACTGAAGAAACTGTCTGATTGATGTGAGCTAAAAACATGTAGCAAGGGATAAAGGGGTGAGGAGAATTGATAAAAGCTATTTACAGATGTTATTGCTGATCATAACTAAGCTAGAGTTAAACTAAAATCTGCTGATCTTATGTCAGGAACACAGCATAGAAAATGGTGGGCGGCATGGTGGTGCACCGCTTCACAGTGAGAAGGTCCTGGGTTCGATCCCCGGGTTGGCTATAGGGCCTTTCTGTGTAGAGTTTGCATGCTCTCCCTGTGTTCGCGTGGGTTACCTCTGGGTGCTCCGGTTTCCTCCCACAGTCCAATAGCATGCACTATAGGTTCATTGGCAAAGGTGTGAATGGGAGTGTGATTGTGAGTGTTTGTGCCATGCAGTGTGTTGGTGCCTGCCCAGGGTTGTTCCCCGCCTTGGACCCGTAGTTCCCTGGATGAGCTTTGAAATGATGGAGAGTTGGCCCCGTGATCGGAAGGTCACCAGTTCAAGTCCCAGACCAGTAAAGGTGCCACTGAGATACTCATGAGCAAGGCACCGTCCCCAAGCACTGCTCCCTGGGCGCGGCCAAAAGCTGACCAACTGCTCCGTCACGGATGGGTCAAATATAGAGGTGACATTTCATTGTAGTGCACTGTGTGCTGTGCTGTGGTGTGTTCACAATGTCAAATAATCACTTACTCAATTACAGATTGAATTTAAGTAATGTCTTTAAGAACCTAAGAGAAGTCCAGTAGACTTCAATCCAAGATCGCAAAACAAGCAACTGCGGTTAATGGTCTTGTCCAAGAACCCAGGTGATAATTCTGGAGGTAGGGCAGCACCAGTATCAAACCAACTTCTTGATCTACAAATGAGCATGCCACCCCTAGAAAGTCCTCCACCCTGCAGCCATATGCAAAAATCCAACACGTGAAACCATGCCCTAAATCCAGAGGAAAAAAGGTAAGTAAATGAACTCAGGTCTAGCCCATTAATTCCATCCCTACCCAAAGGCTTTGTAATACTTTTCCATTAGCAACGAATCTGAAAGCAGGACCTTCCACAGAATACCTAATGCCTCTCCACACTTTAATGCTACATAAGCAGTCATCTGCGAAGTACCATACGTTTTAACTGGCCGAGCACGTGAAGACAAAAGCAGACTCTTTTTTTTCACGCCTACATTCCACTCAGTGCATCCAGAGCCACTATACTGAAAGGCGCTGTCAGGCCTGTCATTGTTCTGCCGCTCGTGGGATGTGAGGCAGTACAGCTGGGTGAAAAATCTCTGTGGCTCACTGTGTCTCCGAGCGGCTATTCAGCAGGCAGACAGTGGGATGGAGCTAAGGCATGTGTTCCATTTGCGAGCAGATCGCTTTCCCGAAGCTAGCTAGCTAGCTCGCCCATTCTCTTTCTCACTCTCTCTCTTACTTTCTGCCCTGGCAAATGAACACCACAGCTGTTCTGGTACGTGCACACGAAAGCCCGCCCGTGCATCCAGGCACGCATGCATGCAAGCATACAACGCCACGAGCGAAGCTACAAGGCCGTCGCGATAGTATCGAACGTGACACTTGCTGTGTCAGATGCAGGTGTTGTGACGATGCCTGCTAGCGATAGCATCCCAGACCTGGGAGGGCTTGTGGTGCCCTGCCAAGGCTTGCGGCAGTGGTGGCGACAAATGCAGCGGCTGGGGTTGGTGCAGGGGCGACGGTGATGTATTAGTTTGCGGCGGCGGCGGCAGCATCGGCATCAGGTTCCCCGTGCGAGTCTCGGCCCCGTTGATTTACGGCGGCGAGGGCGCGTCTCTCAGAAGGACGTGTGGCGCGCACTGACACCTCCGAGACAAGGTTCGATTAATGAGCCTGCCGGCCCAGTGCGCACAGTAATGGACTGATATAATATGTGATATAAAAACAGCAACAGCGGGCAGTGTTTATCACGCTGGCGGCGGCCCGCCACGCACTGTCGGCCATTAATAACTCTCCATTTTTGCTTTGTGGCTGAGCAAGCCTCATCTTCTGCCAGCATGCAAACAAAGGCCACTGCTCAGGGTTTTTTTAGTCCTTCCTTTTAACTCCAACCAGACTGGGCCATACCTGACTCTAAATTTAGTTATTTAGACTATTCTTCCTTTTTACATTTACAGTGACGATAAGAAATTGATTGGACTATACCAGTGCACCTCAAAGAATGTGAATATTGTGAGAAAGGCTATGAGTTTAGGTAATTTAATTCAAAAAAGTAATACTTGATGTATGCTACATTCATTACTTGTAAAGTGAAATTTCCAGCCTATTCTTGCTGTCATGCAGATGGAAATGCAGAAAATGCAATATTACCTACAATCAATCAAACAATAGAATTTGCAAAACAGAAATGGCTAACTTCTGAGAAGTATATTTTTACAGTCACTACTTGACTGGGGCTGCTATTCAATTCAATTCGATTTTTATGTTGCATTATTAACAACACTTTAGCAAGCCTGAGGTGACAGTGGCAAGGAAAAACTTGTTTTAGTAGGAAGAAACCTTGGGAGGAACCCATCCTCCTCTGGGCGACCAGGAGGCATGAACATTTAATACACAAGTACACATTAGTTCAATAATTTAATTCATTGAAATGAAATTTTTTTGAGACGTAAGTGATGACTCCCACCTCCGGTATTTACAATTTCCAGCAAAAGTGTTGGAAATTGCAAGTGCAAACAATTCTTGCACCTTATTCTTTCTTTATTTTAATCATACAGGCAGTACACATATTGTATTTGTATTTATATGAAGCTCTCACTTTCTTAGTTTGCTCAATAACCTACACTTCCTCTGACACAGACAGCTGCCTACTGACCCACACCCACTTTCAGCTTCTCTTATCCGTTAACCAGCACAAATCGACTGCACCTTTTTTTTTATCAAGTGCCCAGCTAGAGTATAAAAATATTAGGTATAAAAAGATTTAATGTATTTATGCTTAGATAAAACACCCACAACTGTTTGCTCTTGAGAATCAAATACTCAATATTTGCCTTTTAAGGTGCATGGTTTTATACCTAAGAGAATGGGGCCATTCTTAAACCAGCCTTTCTGTGGAATTGTCAGAAAAAGCTCTGCACCAAATTGAGTAAAAAATAAAGCCTCCAAAAGTCGTCCGGCACTGGCCTACAAACAAAGTATTCGCATATTTCCCATACGGCGAACTGACCGCGGAGGCGAAAATCTCTTACAAAAAGAGTTGAGGCGAGGCTTTGACTGAACATAAAGCATTGAGGGAGCTTAATTGAAAATGGCGGGTGTGAAAGCGGCAGGTGAGAAAATGCTGTGTGAGAAAATCAGAGTCGGAAAATGCCAGTGTGGCCAGGAACGCTTGAGGTGTGCGTGTGTTTGAGGAAATATCATAGTTGGAGGTCGAAACTGGTATAGGCTGTATATAAAGAATGTCGCCACACCTAAAATGTCTCGGTCTCAAGCTTGTGTACATATTAGAGGTTCGATGCTTCTCCAAATCCATGGCTCAGTTCATGTTTTCTTTGTTTATTTTTGTTTTACAGTGTTAGAAATGTTAAGGTAAAGCCTGATGTTTTACACACAAAAGAATTATCTCAGACTTTTCCATATAGTGAGATTTATAGCTCTGTAATCAAACACTGAACTCAGATCAGTACTTGGTATTGATCTAAAGCACAGATATTGGACTAAACAGGTTACACCTGTTCATCTATTAGTGTAAAATCCAGCTTAAGGCTCCTTAGATAAGAAGCATGTCTCTGTATTTCTCATCTTTAGAGACACACATTAAATGTAATTTGTGTCTCTCCATGCCTCCTTATTTTGATCTACATTCTGCATCTCGTGAATCTAGAATATAGATTAAAATGAGAAGGCCATAATGCTATAGCTGATTAGTCTATTTATCCCAATTTTAGATAGATAGATAGATAGATAGATAGATAGATAGATAGATAGATAGATAGATAGATAGATAGATAGATAGATAGATAGATAGAGTCAAGGTTAACTTTGTCATCTCTACTATATACATTTACACGAGACAACGTGGCTCCAGTTTCTACAAAAATAACAAATAAGGCACATGAAGTAAGAAATATATAAATGCTAATAAGTCACATAGAGTAAGCAAAATATATATATACATAGACTATAAAATATAAAGACTTTAAACTTTAAACTAGAGGTAGGAAAAAGAAACTACAATTACAATTTTGGTCCTGGAATTTCTTGTTGCATTGTATGTGCATATGATCTACGGCAGTTGAATATGAAAATGTTAAATAGGTACATTAGATAGAGTGTGTGAACATGTGTATGTATATACTTCTGCACATTACATTTATACCATATTTAAAATAATTATGTATTCATTATTCTTCTTACGGCCACTACTACACATGCATGCCCATGTCTGGCACAGTAATGAAAATAAGCGAAATCATTAACACGCATCATTATTTTCTTTATGCTTACTAACCTTCTTCAACACCTTGAACTGAGTCAGTAGCTAAGCAACGTCATAATAAATACGCGACTGTGCCAGACCGAGCGCATTGGTATTCAGGCGGAATACTCGCGCACATATTATAGGGCTTAAGCAGGAAAAATATCATCATAACTCGGCACACCGACAGCGTGGCAGTACCTGGGCCTATGGTGAGAGGCCCCAATATTGTCTCCGAGAATTATCTGGACAGAAATGGCCAAAGACTTGCGATTGTCGCGGCACGAGTCTCTACGTCCCTCCCTTTCTACCGACCTGCCTCGGGCGCGCTTTCATTATTACAATGTAAATTAATTTTTCCGCCATCATTAAAGCATCAAGCTGCCACCGCTCCCGTGCTCTCAGGGGCAATTTCCATTCTGCCTTGCTGTCCTTCACCTTTTCTTTTTCTCCAGCCATTTTTACTCCTGACATTTAATCAAATCTGGAGGGGGCCCGAGCAACTCCTCAGATGGATGGGCATTCGAAGGCAAGGCTTCCATTAGAGACGGGGCCCTTTGACATCATTAAGAGGCGACTACCGTACCAACGCTTTTGACCATTGGGGAACACGTTAGATGAGGAAGAGAGGATCATTTTCACCCTTTGACAGGGCAGGGGGATTGTCACTGCGGATCAGGCAGCCTCACTCTCGTCTTCGGCTCAGATGGGCATTCTCCTAGATCCCCTTTCTGGGCTTGGTTAAGGCTCTATTACTGGCTCATATGGTGGGCTTATGGGGTATTGTTTAAAGTGTTGATGAAATGAGTTTGAGTCTTAGTTTGGGATGCACTGATCTGATGCTGATATCAGATTTTAGGGAATTCATCACAGTGCATCTACCTATTGCATTAAATCATTTGTTTCTGTCATGTGATTTAATGTTTACATTTTGTTCATATTTGATCCAGTCATTTGTTTGATTCTAGAATTTAAATTTTTACCAGTTTGTTGCACCTTTAAAAACTCCATACTTAAATTATAATTTCTGTTATATATTTATATATTGTTTTATTGTTAGTAATTTGGTATTTTAATGAGAATCCATAAAATGTACTATTTTAACAGTTTAGTGAATTTAGATAATCACATCTGCAGCATTTAACAAACGTTGGGATTTAGCACCCCAGGTCCTCCAGGAAGACTGTCCCTGTAATTAGGAAATGTAAGACTCTCTGGGGTGCCTTTCCCAAAAGCATAGTTGCTAACTACCATAGCAACTAACATAGTCTACCTTAGCAACTAACATAGTCTTGCTAACATAGTTAACAAAACGTTAGCAACTATGCTTTTGGGAAACGCACCCCTGGATAAGAGCATCCGATGAAGCTATAAAATATTAACATTGAAAAAAAGTAATATTTGTAATATTTTCCTAACGAAGTTAGGAAAGCAACGTATAAGTCAGTCCTGATGCTATCTTCCAGCCCTTACGACCCTGTCTCTTCCACACAGATTATTTATGAAACCCTGCTAATCAGTACAGTATTGGCCAACACCCAAACCCCAGGTATGTACATCAGAAAAAAAGCTAATTGTGGTTTGAGTCATTTTATGGTTATATCAGTTCTGCTTTCACCGTTCTCAAATTCCAATTTTGCCAGAGCCAACTTACATAAAAATGATGGATGCTAAAGATTGCAATTACGGACAGGATGAGAAGTTGTAACTTTTCTTAGATCTTAATTATAAAAGTCTAATGCAAGTGATTACACTTGTTATAGTTTCTACAAATCATGTGCAAGGTCAGGCTGATTCAAGTATAGTTCTTAAACATCACTGACTGTCTGGGCTGGGAGACCAGGAGCGTTATGCCCAGTGAACATTGAATTAGCTACTCTGGTATCTCTATCCTGTCACTCATTGTAATTTTCTGTACAGTTGGACGATGTGCAATTTGATTCTGCCCTATATATGAGACTGAAAACTTTTCTCCTGTGAAATGCATTTTCTGCACATTAAAATCTTTTTTCTCTCAGAAAGTTTCTTCTGAGGATGCTTTAACTCTGAAAACCAAACTTAACACTTTCTCAAATTAATAGCACTGCTAATTCATGTTCCTTTCAGACTGAGAGTCAGCACCAGAATGAGTGACAAATATCACTCACATCATATGCCACAATATACAACACCATCAAAGCGTGCTGAGTATATTCCAAAACCAACCAAGTGACTGGGGTAAATGAACTGCTAATCGGATCTTTTGTCAGCCACAGATCCATCTTTTCACATAAACTATTTTGCCTTTAGCTCATCCAGTTAAAAGGTGTTATGTGGCTGCCGTGCGTTGTGTTATGAGACAGACTGTTTGCATGACCAATCAGCAGTTCTGCTGGGCTAACCCTCCAACTACCCCTGGTTCTGAAAACTACTGTTTGGGTACTTACCTCTTCCAGAAGTCATTGGTTCCAGTTATTGTTTGGCTATGTTTACAGATCCAGTATGAAAACACTGTAAGTTGCCAGAACGTGTTATAACCCTCTTATACCTGTCTTGTGTAAGTTGGACATACACAAGAGGCGTATAAACACAGCTATTGTGCAATACTATTAAAAAGCTTTTCACAGTGACGACATATTTTGCAATGTCAGTTTTATTATTTATGGCTAATTCTGTCAAACTGCTGTGGCCTTCTGTACTGCAATCACCATATTCTAGCTATTGCATCACTTAAATCTGCCAGCTCACTGTCACAAATCACTGCCTCATGTTGAAAGATTGAAAATTGTTTTCAGCATATTCACCATATAGCCAAAAGTATGTGGACACTCCTCCATACTAACAATGTCAGTGCACCCATTGTCAACAAGTATATAAAGTCTCAAACACAGCCATGCGGTCTCGTTTGACAAACACTGGCAGTGGACTGGGACATGCTGTAGAGCTCGGCGACTTTAAACGTGACGCCGGAGTCGGATGTCACCTTTTCCAA
Source organism: Distichodus sexfasciatus (assembly GCA_032718565.1). Lineage (NCBI taxonomy): Eukaryota > Metazoa > Chordata > Actinopteri > Characiformes > Distichodontidae > Distichodus > Distichodus sexfasciatus. The sequence continues at coordinate 768,595 of JAVGVS010000053.1, read as the reverse complement.
AAAGTTAATATTGCATCACCCGCTACAGAGTTCCGAACCTCTGGAAGCAACATCAGCACAAAAAGTGTGCAGTGGGAACTTCATGAAACAAGTTTCCAAGACTGAGAAGCTGCACAAGGAAACAAGATCTCTGTGCACCACTATGAGTGGAATAATGCACGCCATCATTAGACTCTAGAGCAGTAGAAATGTGTTTTCCATTGCAATGAATCACGCTTCACTCTGGCAGTCTGATAGAGAAATCTGGGTCTGGCAGATGCCAGGAGAACGCTACCGTCTGGAATGTGTAGTGCCTACTATAAAGCAACGGGATAATTATCTGGCTCTCCCCCTCCATCCGGTAGTGTAAAATAAGCCAGTAAATCCACAGCTGATGAATAATGAGTTTCTACTGTGTTATCTTCCATTTGTCCAATGGTTAAAATATTTTTGTATTGATAAATTCTTTTATTCTTTTTCTATTGTGCATACTTTGAAGGTTCCTTATTCAGGAAACATTTCACTGCATGTTGTACTTGTGCATGTGACAAAAGAATCTTGAATCTAAACACCACCACTTTATGTTTATAAAGTATATTATTTAATTTTCTTTTTATTTATACAAGCCTCAGTAGCACAGAAGCTTGAAAACGCGTCATCTTTTGGAGCTGAGGAATGTGGGTTCAATTCTCATCTGAGGTTGTAAGTTAAAATCCAGCTTATGGTGTGTTCCATTTGCCGTTGGTGCCGTTTCCATGTCATTTTCCGAGGGGTGACAACTTCAGTTATGACCACGGTTCTCGGCCATCCGACCAAATATCTCGGAGCAGCACAGAGGACCCCGAGTCCAGAATCCAAGATGGCTTCACAGTGCAAAGGCTGTAATCAATGTTTTGATTTTTTACATTTTTAGCACTTTAGTGTTGTTTTTGTCTGTACATAATACAATGTTGTTGTAGTCAATAGATGTGTTGCTACAGTCATGTTATACATGAAATACAGTGTTATGTGTCGTTTATCAAGTGCCGATGCTAAATTGGCTGGTCTGTGTTTCTAAAAAGGAACGACTAGGCTACTTAGCCAAACAGAAAAGGGAACAGGATCAGTAACTTGCGACAGAAAATTCAGAAATTTTTGTGGCAAATGGAACACTTCCAGTTGGGCTTTCACGATATTTTTAGCGGATGTCACGTAGTCTTGTCAACCAAATCTTGAATCCAATGGCAAATGGAACAGAGCATTGATCGTACAGCATTGATACTGCCATGGTTGGCTCTCTGGGCAAGAGTTTTAACCCCAAGAGAGACTCCCTGTTATTAGGAGATTGTATTCGCACTGGGAACATATATATATATATATATAAATTTATATATACAGAACAGATTTGAAAAATGAAGTTTATGTGCATCATGTTATTATCCTTATTGTTATTATTGTGGGAGTTGCTTCTTTTCTCACAGGACATGAAGGAATAACTTTCTCTCTCTCTCACACACGCACTATCTTTGGGCTTCTTCTTGAGAGTCATGTGACTTGTTTTGAGCTTGTTTTCAAAGAGCTATTTGTCTTTTTCTCTTGGGAGATGTAGCAATATGTAAAGTCATTTTTAATAACTTCAAACTAAATGGTTTAATATAGCAATCAATTTGCAATAACGTCTGGTGAGTGTTAAGGGTTTTCTGAGCAATATTAGCAGTACTGAATGGGGGGAGAGACAAAAACGTTCGGCCCCTGAAGAGTAGACACGGACCCATTCTGGTTCCGTAATTCCAGGATTCGCGTCTCATCAGTTGAGAGATCAAATTTACAGCAATTCTTGCCTTGTAATTCACAGAGAAGCACCAGTAGGGCTGAAAAACGTTTCTTCTTCTCTTAATCCTCTCAGATGCCGTGGATGAATGTGATTAGCGGACAGATTTTGACAAAGACGGGACAGATGCAGTCCTGTCACTCCTCTTAGAATCAACAGCCGAGCTCCCATTAACCCCGGCCTCCACGAGAACCAACAGCGCCGCTCACAATTATTGTTCCTCCAGAACAATGCTGCTGCAGACAATAGCCGTTCATCTTCTCCGACTTGGCGGGTCAGGGCTGGATAAAGAGGTGTTAATGACTTGTCAGCCATCAGCATTGCCATATTTACTGTGCACATTTGACTAGCAGTGGGCCGAATTAGCCGCAAGTGTTAGACCGCTTGACACTGATGCAATTCAGAGCAAAAATTTCTGTCGCATGAGAAGACACAACCCAGCCTTTGTCGCGAAAGGTTAGCGGCAGATGGGAAAAGGGAGAGGAGAGACGAGGGTTCTGGCTAGGTCTCAGCAAAATGCAGTATGCGAACTCTCTGGAATGGCGGCAATTGCTTCTATCCATCATCAGTGAGCATGATGAGCACTTGCGTGCACACACACACACCCTTGCTTACGCATAGACACCCATAACGTGAAAATATCTTACATTAATCAAATGTTGACATTTGTTACATATATACCTCAACTGCACATATAACACATTTGTGTAATTTATTAAATGTTTGTCCTACACTTTTTAAAAAAGATATTCAACACACTTTTACTACAGTATTCTTGTCAGATGAATTTACACTACTGTATTATCTTATAAATTAGATACTTTTGTTCGTTTAAAGACCAAATTTCTGAAACAAGTAGTGACACCAATTTCACCTGACCACATATGTGACTCTGCACGGCAAAACCAGTCGCTTGTCGCAACAGAGGTTTCCGAGAAAAACGACCATTTATGTTGCGTGGGGTAAAGTTTTGAAACAGTGGAAGGTCGTACTGTTGTGAATAAATTTCGCTGAAAATCGTACCCTTTCCATCCTAAAAACGTGACTTTCTTGAGGTGAGGAATTCAATTCCAGCAGAATGTTAAATGTTTCTGTTTTGACCGCTCTACTTCAATATTTACGGTAAATCCACTCGTTGACTAGCATGAAGATATTTCTCCAGAATCCATCTTCGTCTCCCGAGTTCAGTTAACCTAACGCAGGTAGGCTATCCGTGTGGCTGTGAATGCAGCGTAGGATACCGTAAATGCAAACGTAGCCGCGACCGCACCAAGCGTCTGTGAGTGCTACGGCGATAGTCAACTTCAAAGGCAGATTTCTCCGTTTCTCACTTGGCGTGACAGGAGAAACCCGACTCCTTTGAATGTTGATATCTCAGTCATAAACATAAACATAATAACTCAATTTTGACAATTTGCGACAAGCGACTGGTTTTGCCGTGGAGGGTCACATATTTTACATTTGGGTAATTTATCAAGTTAAGATTTCCCTAAAATTCTACTTATGATATCATATGATTTTTTCAGATTTTCATAAATTTTTTAAGGTAGCTCATCTACCTTTACTTGCGTAATCCTGTCTAGGAAACTTACATTACTGTTGGCTAATAATCTTGGTAATGTTGCTTTCTCCAGGACAAAACTGTAAAATATTTTATTTTATTGGTTTTCCCCCACAGTCCAAAAGCATGCACTAGAGGTTGATTGATGACACACCCCGTAAGGTGTGACTGAGCGTGTGTTTGTGTCCGTATGTCTAGCCTCCAGTGTGTTGGCGCCTGCCCAGGGTTGGTTTCTGCCACGTGCCTCATGGATTAAGCGGTTCATAAAATTATTAAATAAATAAATAAATGAGATTCTCCTAAACTTTCCAAGACATGCAATACATTTTTACTGAAGTTATTCTTGGCTCATAAATGATAAAGTTTTATAAGATGTCTAATTATTGTCAGTGGGCCAACAAACGTTAAGGTTGCATATTAAATATTAAGATAAATCACAGTTTTAAGATATTCAACTTATTTAAACTTCATTTTTCTAGCCAAATGAACTTATATTATTGTCTTAGAATTTGTATTTTGTTTATGGCAGAAAAAAGATTCATTCTCTGCCAAAACAAAGGCAGTCTCACCTGACAAAAATGATCAAAAACAAGTCTAACATGTCTAGACACTGGTAAATATTTGAAAACTAAATGTAGGGAAGTCTCAAAGTGGGGAAAAAACCCCTTCGATAACCTTTGATGTTTTGCCTTGCTCTAATTTTTTTCTGTGTAGGAACAATAAAAAATTCAGGTGACCCACATCCTCTGCTTTAAGCCTTGTAGCAGGCCCCTTGGCCTTTAAGTGAATCGATGTGTCTTATCTCCATTTATGCTACAGAAAAGCCTGTTTATGGCAAGAATGATTTAGCTTTGAGCTGAGCCAAGTATCCAAGAGCGGTTTGACCTTCCACTTTTGGCCTCTGTGTGTGTGTGTGTGTGTGTGTGTGTGTCTGTGTGTGTGTGCGTGTGTGTGTGCGTGCAGTGCAAAGCAGAGGTGTCTGGAAACACAGCCCCGCTTGTCTGCTGCTTCATTTAAAACACAGGGAGTCAGCACTAACGTAACAAATCCGTGCCTGTTGTTTTATTCATCACTGCAGCAGAACTGGGTGGCCTGGAGGATGAGGATGGGAATAGGAGGATGAGTTTGTGTATGTGGGTGGGTGTGTGTGTAGTGGGGGTAACAAGCAGGGATAACCAAGAGAAAGCTTGATGAAAGCTCCCCCGTTCTTCCACTCGCTAGCAAACGGCCGGACCATTTATTAGGAATGTGTAACAAGACTTGTGCTGTGAAGAAACTAATGCTCAGGTCAGGATTTGAGAAAACAAGGCAGAGGCTTGACTATATTTTTCAAACATAATACATTTCAGTTGTATGACAAATTTCTATCAAAGTGAAATATGCAAATAGAAAGCAAAGCCCATATTAATAATTACACAGTTTTATACACTGATTTATTTTAAGTGATTAATTTTAAGTGATTTTTAGTGATCACTTGCCATTGTGAACACTGCACAGGACAGCACACAGTGAAATGCAACACAACGTGACTTCTGCATTTGACTCATCCATGAAGAAGCAGTGGGCAGCGTTTTTTGGGCAACACCTGCTTGTGCTGTTGCTCATAAGTACTTGAGTGGTACCTCTACCGCTCTGGGACTTGAACCAGTGACCCTCCGATAATGGGGCCAACTCCCTAAGTGTTACGCTACCAACTGCCCCAAAATATATAAATATAAATTATATAAATCTTAATATATCTGGACCCTCGAACAATGTGTACATTTAATAGTGCTTCAGCTTATATTATTAAACTTAATTCAAATAAAACTTTAAATTAAAGTTGATTCACTTTTTGGCTTAATAAAACTTAGTGAGTTTCTTTCATATTTTTAATATAGTAGGATTTTGTACAAACTAAAACATTTGAGCGTATTTTAATAGCCTGAATAATTTATTTTTAGAAATGGTCACGTCATTTTTAAGTGTAGGCCCATACTGTAAATCACCTGCACTAACTGCAACCACAAACCAAGGACAGAGGCATAAAAGCTCAGATAAAGACAGTTAGGCACCACATCCCACTCAGCTTCCATCACGGCATGGACGATTATGCAAGGCCTCTTAATTTTAGCCGCACACACCAACGTGGAGGCAACACACGATCAACACTGGGAAATTTTTTTTAACTAGAATCCCTGAGAGCATAAAATAGTGAAGTGATGGAGGGAGGTATGCTGTAAAGACTTTTTTAAATCGTAGGTTAATAATTCTTAAATTAATTTGAATTCAGCATTGACTAATAAGAGGCCCTTATTCTGCATTTTAGATTTTTATACATCGCAAGCAACCAAGCAAGCAAAATGGAGAGCTAGAAATTCTGATTCAAAGCAAACATTTCGTCAGCAATACATGACGTCAATTAACGTTGCTTAAAGGAAATTTAAAGAAGGGTTATCAAATTCCAGATACCGACCCATCGATTGTTGACCCTCAGATCCTCAGGTTAGGCTTTACAAAGAGAAATAGCCGCACCTCCAGCCAAGAGAATTTAATTACTGGCCTTATTAGATGCAGAAGGAACCTATAAGTGAAAATCAAACATTAAATTAGCGGGTTAAAGAGTCATGCGGCACTTGCTCTTTCTAATTCCCTTTTCTTCCAAGCCTCATCTCTTCCAAGCGGCTCTTCGTCCGAAGGTCCCAGTTCTGGTTCTTTTTCCTGTCATGAAAAGTCCTAGTCTATAAAAGCTCACCACAAAACCAGGCAACAGCCCACATGGCACCGAGATAGAAATCGAGTCTTATTGACTAGCGCGCTCTCCATTATACAGAGGAGATGTTCAGGTGAGAAAGGTTTCGCGGCAAACTCGCGGCGGACGAAAGCAAGGAGGAGGGAGGTGTTTAGCATAACAAAAGTCAAGCATTTACATAAGCACACAAGGTTGCAGTGTGAGTCTATTTCTGTGTAAACAAGCAACAGAAATATCATCCCGGTATGAGATATGACACACTCTTGGTTTGGGCAAAAAGAAAAAAGACAGAGCAGCGCCTACACGAAATGAAGTCTTTTTTTAGCTGGGCAACACTCAAGGCATTCTGTGCCGGGGTAACAGATGTAGCCCTCGATGGATATAAAAGGTTCTGACAATGGTGCTTTTTGGATTTATTTCCAGTCAGTGGGGTACAGTGTATATGAAATGCATACTTAGTAATAGTAAAGGTTCCTTTCAAAGAAAATGACACTAGTAAAAGTATTAAAGTATATGATAGTGAACGTGAGTGATTATTTGTTATTGTGAACACACCACACCACAATGAAATGTGACCTCTGCGTTTGACCCATCCATGAAGGAACAATGGGCAACTGATGTGAGCAGTGCCTAGGGAGCAGTAGAGTTGGAGTCAAGACAATCTAAACCGAGACCAAGTCCTGACCAAGCCCAAGTCCATTACCAAGACTCTGAGGGGCCCAGACCCAGACGAGACTGAGACCAGGGCAAGGCGAGACCGAGTTGAGACCAAGACTGGACATCATTGGTTGCACTAATAGTAATATTCTCAGAATTGTGGTCTCGAAATAAAGTCCTGAGTCCTGAAAATACAGTATTTCCGCATTAACAGTATTTTAAGTGAGTGAATGATTATATTGTGAACACATCACAGCACAGTACACAGTGCACCACAACAAAATGTGACCTCTGCATTTGACCTATCCGTGAAGGGGTATGGGCACCTTTTAGCAGCGCCCGAAGAGCAGTGCTTGGGGACGGTGCCTTGCGTATAAGTACCGTAACAGATAACTTTACTGGTCCAAGACGGAAACCGGCAACCTTCTGATCATAGGGCCAACTCTCTAACCTTTACGCTACCAGCTGCCACAATTAGCTGGTATTAGTAAAGGTTAGCCATTAAATGCTATTAAAGGTTAGTAAAGGATTCAAAGTCTTAAGCTCCATTTTAACAATCAAAATCTTGTAAGTCATTTAGAGCATGCCCAAAGTGAATTTTGCTAGTTCAAGTCCATAAAACAGTTGTTGTACCAGGCACAAGGGGGTGCACTTTATGTCAGAATTAAAAAGAAGAATATGATTTACACCAATCAGAGTGTCATTTCCCATTCTTTTTAAAAGCCAAAAGCTTTTGCACCTTGGTAGATTGATAATGTAAAGGCTGCCTGGTGGTGGCCTAGTGGTAGGATTTTTGAATATTGACCAAGTCACTGAAATTCAGCTCCATCCTACCTCTAATACTTCCACCACTTGACCGCCAAGCAAGACCCTTAACCCCAAGCTGCTCCAGGGAGACTGTCCCTGTAATTAGGAAATGGAAGTCGCTCTGGATTAGAGCATCTGATCAATGTAATGACTCTAAATGTAAATGTGCATTTGCTGAATAAAAGCCAACACTTTCCGGAGGACACTTCTTTACAAGCAGACCATCTACAGAAGTACCAGGGTTCCATTGCTCACTAACCATTTACACTTACAATATTTGGCATACGTTTCTATCCAAATGTTAGGACCAGCCTCCCTGGAGCAATTTAGGGTTAAGGATCTAGCTCAGGGCAGAGACAGGTTCTACCACTAGATAACCATTAGCAATAACCATTATGACAAATTATTATATATTATAACGTTGTCAGCTTTTTAAATCTTTGTCATATCTTTTGCTAGTTACAGAGTGCAGGTCCAGAATTAAAATGAATAGTGCATCACCTTCAAAATTGTAAATACATGTGAGCCAGGTGTGAGACAGAACTCGTACTGTTCAAAATTCATTACCAATTCTCATATTCCTTTCAATCCAGAAAAGATGAGGCCCAAACTAGGCCACAATCACCACTATCACCATCAAGTTGGGCGAAGAGTAATGAAAACACGCTTGGGTATGTTGTACGAATTCAAGGTTCAGCATTTTTAGTATCGATTTATAAAAGACATATAATGACTGTTGTCCGTGTTTAAAACCTACAGTACATTACCTTCACTAGAATCATAGTTAAGTAGTGAGTATTAGTCACCAATAGTTATAATACTAAGTTTAAACTCTCAAAATAATATAAAGTATTATTACTAAAGAAGTATACAGCCTTTTTTCCATGACAAAGTTTGTGCATTTTACTACAGAGAATAGGCAATGGGTTTTTTTTTTTTCTTTTCTCAATAATCTCCGTACCCGAACTGACATCTGCTCATGCTCTGGCGGTTTTGTCACATGCTCTCCAAAGGCTAGGGGAAGATCTGCAGCGGACAGAAGCGATCGGTGGCTAAAAGGCTTCATTAACAGGAATTCAGCAGTATGCCATGCATGAAATGTGGGATTCGCTGCCACTGCCCACTAAGAATCCTTTGGTACCAGATGGAGAGCCACTGTGCTGAGTTATTATTGCAGGAGAAGCGCACTGGGAAAGGGGTGAGATGCACGTTCATGGCGTCAGTCACCACCACAGAAGGCCATCTGACCAATAAAAACTAAATATGAGCCACAACACAACGCTGTTAAAGCTTTACAAACTGTTCCAGTAATACAACCATGACAGTAAAGATTTTTTAATGAATAGATCAAATATTGACAAACCATAAGAGTTGATTCCTGACAAATTCACTCGTTTTTGTGAGTTTTTTTAAAGAGTGTTTATCATTGCCTACGCTTAAGAAGTCAGAATGGAAATGGTAATTTATACCTTTTTGATACTGACTGGCATTTCTGACACTATAATACACCATTTTTGCCATGTTCTCAGCATCCGCTTGAGAGTAAATCGAATGTTTTTGCAGCAGAGAAGTAAAAACCGGGGCGGGATGTTTTTCAGTGAATGACGCAGAGGAAATCTCGCTGGCCGCATTCCGAGCAACATCCAAAAACCGCACACTCACTCCAGTTCCCTTTGAAGACAGAGTATGTAATCCTTGTATGATTAAAAAGCCGTGGAGAGCGTTCAGTAACAAAGATGTTAGTGTGTGTGTAAGTGTGAACTGGGATTTAGGTTTTTCTGTGGACTGTCGTGACTCTAAAATGAAACTTAAATTTCGTGGGCAAGTTTTTAGGTGGTGGTGAAGTCTTGACTTTTACTAAAAGATAGGAAAACCTTAAAATAGTCCAATTTTTGTGATTTTCTAACAACAATTTTGGAATGTGAAGACAAGTACTCCTTAGCCAAAAAATGCCTTTATAGAAAAGTTCCAGCTTGAAAGATTTGCTTTTGGTTACTGAGTTTGTGTTACCTGTGGTATTTAGATCTAGTAATTATGGGAGTCAATGAAAGTTCCACACAAAGATAGGTGTGTGTGCTGGAAGCTTTTGTAAGAGAAAGGACAAATGCTCTCTCATTTCGAGCATCGGCATTCCCATCCACACGAGTTGCGTCGTTCCCCTTCAGCGGTGGGTGAAATCTGGACCAGAGCTTGGCTAAAACGTCCCGCTGTTTCCCAGCACAATTATGCACCAAAAAGCGCCATCTGTTTAAAACGATTACTTTTATGTTCTGTTTATCATTTCTTTCGTTATTTTTCACTCGCATTTCGTCGAGACTTGCATGAAGTGAATTCATTAATTCCTCTGCGGGAAGGCACAATAAAAGCAAGAGAGACCTCAACAATCAGATCAGTACTGCAAATATGAAACACAAATCTGGGACTTCAGAGCAAATGACTACAAGTGCAAAAAGAAATTACACTGATCATAGTGCGTTTTTGGCAGAATGGCTTATTTTCTTCTTTTTCAAAGGTTCGAGTTTGCCATATGAAAATGTGCACAGCAGGACCACAGCCATACACAAAGACCACAAAGGGTTCGCAGTTTGCAGGCTGGTCTTTGGATGTCAACCCTGAGCGCGCACAATAAGCTCACGGATCTGACCGGGTCTAAATCACCCTAGGGCATTTAGACCAAGCTGGCCTGTCAGCCAGAGTCAGTTGTTTTCCAGAGATGGTCAACAGCGAATTCAGGTGAGCCAGTCAGCATGCAGCAGAACTGCAGGTGGCGAAACCTTTTTCGTGCCAAAAATTTCATATACCTTGCATTCTCATTACTAGCAGAGACCTCAGCCCTGTTGACAAGAACAGTATAGTATAGACCATTGTGGTCATTTACTGGTAACTACGTCAACACAAATTATATTGTTTCAGTATCAACAGCACAGTATGAGCATGATCAAGAGCCATGTCGCAGATTGAGAAATGTCAGGTAAAAAAAAAAACTAAATCCAAAATGCCATGTACAAGTTTTTTCTGCTGGATGAAAAAAGGAAATTCCGTTCTCATTTTTCATGATGACATTCATCTAAACAGTAAGTCTTTAAATGTACCCAGCTTTAAATAAACTCAGATTGAAGGATTCTTGGATAAAGATTGTGAAGGATTTCTGCAGATTTACCTATTTATTTACTCATTCTAACCTATAGTAGTTAACAGAGGTGGACAGTAACTAAGTACATTTACTTGAGTACTGTACTTAAGTAGAGATTTTGAGTATCTGTACTTTACTTGAGTGGTATTTTTCTTGGAAACTTACGACTTTCACTTCCTTACATTTGAAAGACAAATACTGTACTTTTTACTTCACTACATTTCTATCAAGGTTCTCGTTACTCGTTACTTTCAAATCTGTGGATAAAGTGGATGTTATTCCCCCTTTTCTAAAATGTGATTGGTTGTTTGGCAGGTGACAGTCTATCAGTAATCAGTAGGTTACATCATGCCTGTAGACTGGAAATATAAAACCAAGTTCAGACAGTTCTGCTGTTTTCTGTCTTGATTAAAACATTGTTGCTGTTGGAAAGTCATGAAGCTAGAGGTGTAGAGCTGGGTTTTAAGCAGGTTGGAATGTTCATTTCATGTTCTGAGCTGCATTTACAGCTGTCCTCCTGATTAAGTTGGGGTTGTGTTTCATTCTCTAACATTCCACCAGTTCTTTATTCTACAGATTGTACAAGCTAGTCAGAGGCATTAGGTATTGTAAGTGTTGTGGCAATAATGCAACAATGTGGTGAATGAAGATGTGCTTTTAATACTCAAGTATTTAAAACAAATACTTCAGTACTTTAACTTAAGTAAAAATTTGACTGTACGACTTTCACTTGTATTGGAGTAACATTTGACTAGTGGTATCTGTACTTTCACTTAAGTAATGAAGTTAGCTACTTTGTCCACCTCTGGTAGTTAACCTACTAAATGTCTTTGTGCTAATATTTCAGTTTTGCGAGTGGTTTGAACAAATGCACTTTTGTCAGATGTTTTTATTTTTTATCACTGGACAAGCTCGAGCATTACATTTAAATTTATTGCATTTACAAAATGCTTTTATCCAAGTCGACTTTCATTGCCTTGTAATTTGGATGTGTCTTAGTACAATGTTGCATTTGAGACAGGTTAGGACTCTGACCTGAGTTTGTAAAAATTAGGTTCTCCTCTGAAACAGGCACAGTTGAATCTCAGCCTTTTTAACTGGGCCGTGAGTTGGATAAAGAAATTTCTGAGTTCAAGACACTCACAAAGAAGAGTCCTTTTCCTCCCCAAGAGCAAAAATGTTTACCTTTTAAAAAATATTTTTACAGTGAATGCATTGGTCATGCTGTGACACAGTGGTCTTTGTAACTGCAATTGAAAACTGAACTGAAACTGAAACAAGGAACTAAAACTGAAACAGAAATAAGACTGGGGGTTCAAAGCTCTCCTTCGGCCTACAGATTCATACAATGGTACTTGTGGTAAAATATGCCGTTTGTACTGAGGTGTGTATGTTCTAATGCAATTTGCATTAAGAGCTCAGTCAATGTATGTTGACTTACAGAACTGAGTGAGCTTTCATCATAAAAAAGTTTGTAGTGCGCTAAGGCGGTTCTGTAGTGTGAAGTGCTGCGGAAAAAAGGGAAAAAGAAGGGTTATAGGAAAAAAAGGAGCTGCCTTAAAACAGACAATAAACTTAGTGGTGCAGTGGTCTGAGAGACTGAAACCTTGTGAGACTGGAGGTCTAAATGCCTGGAGAGGCTAAAACCAGCTTTGGGCCCATGAGCAAGACCTTTAACCCCAAATCACAACCAACACTACTCAATTACTCGTCCAATTCTTGGTCGTCCATCTCTAAGCTGCAACTGTCTAATAGCTGGACTTGCAGTGAACTCGACCACTTCAAATGATCCAGAATGCAGCTGCGAGACTCATCTGTAACATTCCTACATTCTCACATACCAAACTTCTACTATGGTTTCTGCACTGGCTCCCTCTTGCTGCTTGCACCAGATTCAAATCCTTATCACTAGCCTTTAAGATCAATACTGGAACAGCACCTCCTTACTTATCAGCACTGATCAAGCAGGGTGTCACTTCCCGTCCTCTCAGAGCACCAAGCCCTGCTCGTCTCGAATCACCGATACTCAAAAGAAGAGGAAAACATGCATCAAGGCTCTTTGGCGTCTGAAGACACACCCCTTCAAGCTTAAAGTAACTAGTTCCATTTTGCTCTAATAGGGTTTGTTAAGGTGTGTAACTTAGCTAGTGGTAACTTAGTTTTAATGACAGTTGTTGATTTAAGTCTAGTCTCGTCTAACTAAGGGGCCTTGCTCAAGGGTCCAATGGTGGTGGTTCTGGCAGAGGCATAGAGCTGTATTTGAACTTACAGTTTCTTAGACTATTGGCAAAGTTTCTACCACTAAGTCACCACCACCCACACTGTTGTTTTGATGCTGGCCAACAGTTCTACTTTAAAAAAGCTGAGTCAGTCTGTTACAAAAATGTGGTACTTCTAGTACCAAAAAAGGTGAGTCTGAAATCTAATCACGTCAAATACAGAAGCAGAAGCTGGTGACTAGCAAGACACACTGAACTGTTTTTTAAAGGGAGTAAGGGTCAAAAGGGAGGCAAAGGTACAGTCTCATTTGCAATCAAAGCCCCATCTCTACAATTAATCCCAGTCTCTGTTTAATGTCATCTGACTCAGCCTAGCTTGCCTGACAGTAAGCAGGGCAAAGTGCCACGTTCGTCTCTTCACAGCCTGATCTCACTGTGCGGGGGAACCTTGTGTCTCTCTGAGAGTAGTGGGAAGATGAAAGGACGGTGGAAGCGTTTTGTGTGCCTGCGTGTGTGTGCGTGCATGTTCCTCAGAAAGCTGAATCCATCCAAGCAAGTTTGGATTTCAGCTCTTAGGGGAGAGAGAGAGAGATGTGCCAACTGGCTGAATAAAAGCTCTCTCAGCCATTGACAAGGATGATAGAATGCCATTAAAAATCTCAACTCGAAAATGGCTTCGGCCTGCTGCTTTTCAACCACCGCAGCTATCGGATCGCATTTAAGCACACAGAGCTCCTTTCTGATTCTCTGTGAAATAGGGTCTTGCTCAGTGCCCGGCCCGCCAAAGGTCTCCCTCTACCACCATCAGCACCCCACCTTCCCTCTCTTCACGCCGTGGCCTCTCTGCCGACTTTGATCATATTCAAAGGCGAGCACAAATGTTGCAAATAGGAACCAGCGTTGCAACAGACAGTGCAGACTGGTGCAGTTTTAAGGCTGGATGTCCACTTCCTAATGACAGCTAGGAACATAAGCTTTAGTGGAGCGCTTTAGTGGAGCGTTTAGTGTTTGTGGATATTCTGGAACACGTACATAGCCTTTAGTCTCTGTGTTACATAAGTCTGAAAAGTGTGAAGACTACCAATATTGCAGGGAAGAAGGCTAGAAGAGTTTGATATACTACAGAAAGACTACAAATGATAAAATCATCCAAGCATTGCTCTAGGAGGGGAGTGCAAAGATACAAAGTTATAGAGAGGGAGAGTGTGTTGGGTCATATTGACAGGAGGAGATACACATATGATGAAGGAAAGATGGAGAGAGAGAGATATATAAAAACAGAGAAAGAAGGAGAGACAGAGAAATACAGAAATACATCCCTGACAGAGTTGAGGAACGAGAGAGAGTTAGAGAGAGATTCAAAGCATCACAATATCTAAATTTTGTTGAACAAATGTTGCATTTGTATGGCACTTTACTACATACCATAAGTGATTTACAGAGTTACTGTTTATTAACTTCAACCGGCACTAATGTGCAGCTCCACCTGGATAATGCTTCAACTGCCCTTCTTCCAGTACACTCACCACACATCAGAATGTTCACATAACATTTTTACCAAGTCCAAATCAAGACTCAAGTTTTTGTGCTCAACTCTGAGTCAACTCTCAAGTCTTTGTGCTTGAGTCCGAGTCATGTCTCAAGTTTTTGTGCTCAAGTCTGAGTCAAGTTTCAAGTCTTTGAGCTTGAGTCCAAGTCAAGTCTCAAGTCTTTGTGCTTGAGTCCGACTCATGTCTCAAGTCTTTGTGCTCAAGTCCGAGTCAACTCTCAAGTCTTTGTGCTCAAGTCCAAGTCAACTCTCAAGTCTTTGTGCTCAAGTCTGAGTCAAGTCTCAAGTCTTTGTGCTTGAGTCCGAGTCAAGTCTCAAGTCTTTGTGCTCAAGTCCGAGTCAACTCTCAAGTCTTTGTGCTTGAGTCCGAGTCAAGTCTCAGGTCTTTGTGCTCAAGTCCGAGTCAACTCTCAAGTCTTTGTGCTCAAGTCTGAGTCAAGTCTCAAGTCTTTTGAGGACAAGTCTGAAGTCAAGTCTCAAGTCATTGTTTGTGGGACTTAAGTGCGACTCAAGTCCAAGTCTTAGACTCTACTCCCCATCTCTGCCACACATTAGCTAATGTGGCTAAATGGCAGGACAGAGTAACATTTATAACATTCAGCAGATGCTCTTATCCAGAGCGACATTCATTTTTCTAATTTCAGGGACAGTCTCCCTGCAGGTACTTGGGGTTAAGGGTCTTTCTCAAGGACCCAACGACAGTAGTGCCAAAGGTAGGATTTGAAGCCACAACCCTTTTGAGTGTCCTAACTACTAGACAACGAACAACACGAGTTCACCAATGAGAAAGAAGGTATACTTATGAGGTCAGATTTGAAAGGGTCATGGCAGGCGATTTATCAGGACATCAGGGTTCCACCTCTACTTTTTGAGAAATATGCCCAGGGGACTTTTATGAGTTCAGAGAGCCAGGACATTGTTTTTGGGTCCTACCTGAAGGACAACAGCAATTTTACAGCACAGCGTATCTGCCACTGCATTGGAGTTCTGGGATCCAAAAAGACCACAGGATGGCACCCTGATGGACCCAAAATGGCTCAAACAGCAGCAACCCATTTGTCCTAATTGGTCTTCAATCCAAGTACTAGCTAAGCCTCAACCTGCTTGGCTGTAGATGGATTGCCTACTCAATGAGATGTAGCTGGTATAGCTGTCAAATTTGTGATTTGCACTACTTAATTCTATACCCGAAACATATCCAGTTATCATTTTTAACCCATAGTGGCTCATGCCAAGTCTTGCAATGAATTTGCAATGACAAAGCTAATGATTTCCTTTTTGAGGTCCACAAAAATTGTATATCCTCTAATATGAGCTTCTAAAACCACACTGTTTAGACATCGACTTTAGCACAGGCCCAAGAGTACTGAAACAACCTTAAAAAAGAGAAACAGGTGGTACAGCAAGTAAAAGAGCAGAATTGGAGAACTGATGAGAAACCTCGTGGGCGTCTCACAATCTCCTGCTCAATATCTGGCTGCAAGAACAACACGGCGCGCGCGGCCCACCCGAGAATTCTTCAGTCAAATACTGTTCCTGCTAGCTCAAATGTGCCCCAGTCAAATGACCTGTCAAGGCATCTGTCAACTTGCAAGAGGATAATGAGGTCCCTGTACCACCAAGACATTACAAATAATCAACTTAATTCCCAGTGACCGGGAGCCAGCGCTCAGACATGAGCAAGACGGGTTTTGATGTCTCCACAGAGCTGCATGTTTGCAGCAATCCCGCTCCGTTCAGCCACACCGAATGCCCGAGAGAGCCTCCTTCAGTCTGGGGAGTGAGACTCTCTAGTGTTGTAACCCACTTGTTAAAACTTAATGATTTAAAGATACCAATTCATTTCATCCCACCGCAGCTTGGAGACTGTGACCCAGATAGGGGAAATTTAAATAGGGATTTCATATGAAGGGGGCACATTAATTGGAACAGATGCCTTCTCAATTATTAACATCTCGCACAGCGCGCTCGCATGAGCTAAATTTACCCCGCTGCATGTCTGTCACCGCTCTAGACACTCCAGTGAGGGTCTTAATCAAGGTCCAATCCGAAGCTTGCATCGGTCTGTTACATGAGCAAAGTCGTGCTTTCACTTTAACGAAACAGACGCGGACATCCTCAGGAGCCTTCGGGCCAGAGACGACCGTGAGAACTCAAGACTTGGTATCTATAAATACATCCCACCTTACGGAGTTTAGCACGGTTACACAATAACCATTGTGACCCTAAGCAAGTTTAGATATAACCACTTCTTTTACACTGTCTTAGACTCGGGCTTAAAGATGCTGTTGCATCACACAATGAATAAAACCTAAAGGTAGAATTACCACAGGTTATTCTTGAGGGTTTTTCTTTTAAATGTTTTGGGGTTTAATATATCAGCATCTTTGGGAAAACTGCCCCTTTAAGAGCTGGTTTAAGGTGCTCTCCGTATCCTTAAACCAGCACAGCGTGAGACTTATTCCTAAATAGAGATTTACAAGATAACCAGTAACTGTACATACACACACACAAACACGCACAAACACACACATCTTGCTCCACCTATAATTCTTCTATTTTGGTAATACATCTCTCTGTAAGTTTCCCATTTGTATATTCACAAAAGCATTATCAAGACACTGCTTGCCAGAGGATCTTGTTTGACTTTCTTGTTTTATGTTTGTTTTACACACAATCCCAGTTAAATTGTTGCAAACTTGGACCCTCCGATTTTTCTTTTTCTGCTAAGCAAAAAACCTCAGTAAATCCAAATATATTTCAGAGGCGTTCAATTTGGCGTCTTCAAATGTGTCAGAGCGCTGCTTTTTGCTGCCACTTGAACTCATAATAGTTACATAAGAGTTGTACTGCTTCTTGTCCATTACATTTTCTCGAGTGAGTACCACAGGCCAAGTGTGCTTTCGAAGCAGCGTCAATTTTCAGGCGAGCGCTTTTGTGGAAGACTATGGCGTAATAAAGCCTTCTTTGGTCCCAAATGAGTTACTATGCAAGGTTATAGTTGTCATTAAAAGTAAAAAATAATAAATAAAAATATCTAGAAATGCTTTTATAGATGCAAATAAAGTTGAAATTGAAAGTGATGGATGAAGCTTTATGTATAGGCACAAAAAACTCTATAGAGAAGTTGTACTTTATTGTCTGTTTCAAAGCAGCTGTGATTTAGCTGGTCTGACATTGCCCTACAACAAAGCACATCACAATGGGTAGCTACAGAAACAGAAAGCTTACAGCGGAAGCAGGTTTTCGTGACAAAAGTATTCATAGGGTTTTATTACGAAGCACTTATGCAACGCTCAGGTATGTAAGTGAACAAAAATCGATGGCTCTTCATGCAGATTGCATTAGAACATCCACACCACGCATTCCCTTAGTACAAACGGCATCTCTTGCAACATGTGCTGTTGGCCGAAGCCACACAGGACGCAAAGCCGAAAGGTAAAAAACTGCAAAATCAACAAGAATCTGCATTACCACACAGCACGGCACAGCACTTTTGTCTCTGCGGACCTTGACCTCTAACTCCCATGCTGCTGTCTCTTTTCCCTAAAGTGCCATCGTGCGCCCCCCCCTCCCACACACACACACACACACACACACCGCCTGATTCACATGGGCTAGCCCTTTGCTTTTGGTCGAATTATTAACTCCCGTGAGGTGGCAAGTTAGCATCAGACCACCTTCTGTATTGCAGCGCCCCACTCCCACGCTGAGTGGCAGGGCAATAAATTTCCTTTATGTTGTCATTACTTATGGGGAAGCGGTGCTCGCTGCGGCCGCACCGATTGTGGATGAGTTACTGCCCGAGATCAAACTCTGTGACTTTTTCTCGGGAGTGAAATAGCAAGCGTAATGACATGTTAAAGCAAGGCGAGCCCGCTTGACAAAGAGTACTGTGACTAAATGGTATTACTTATTGTCTTTCCTGACCGTGCGTCCTTGAGAGAGAAGTTTATCACCTACCCTTGGGTGTCTACCCATAAAAACATATGCCAGAACACATTATGGGGGCCATTGACAATGTACCCAAAGTGGTTTGGTCTTTATGGTGCGTCAGTAACAAAAAAGAAGAAGAAGAAGAAGAAGAAGAAGAAGAAGAAACATCCGGCATTATTGTTTCTCAATGAAGCCACATAGAGAGTCTTTGTGGCTGACTCTAAATAGCAACTTCTCAAATGCTTTAGAAAATGTCCAAGGTTGCTCTTCCCCCACCCCACCATCTCTCTTTTCTCACTCTCTCTTCCTTTAATTCACCAGCATCACAAAAGACCTGACTTTCTCTCCAAGTGCCAGTTGAGAAAGGCACTGATTTATACTAATGCTTTATTCAACACTTCAGGACTCAGTGGCCCCCCTCTGTTAAATCCCACATGCCTTCCACTCCCCCTCCGTCCCTGCCTCCACCCTCCCTCCTTCCCTCTTCCCCTCCAACCCCGCCATCTCTCCTCTGTCTGAAAACAAGTGCTCCGGAGCTCCCGCTGCGCAAGTGAAGGTCAGGCCGAGGGAGACGCAACACTCTGAGCCCCCCCAAATGCAATGGCCCCAATAAAGACCTGCTGTTCCGCTCTGTTTACATCCAGAGAAGGCCTATTTTGGAGCCGGTCAAGCACAACGCGCAGTACTTTCATTAGACTTCTAAAAGAGAGCATCTGCTTAGAATGCGCTGCGGCAGCACCACAGAGTCGGTGGGCAAATGCTTTTTCAAATGCAGGGGAGAGATGGTATTTAAAGAGAGTAACTGTCCATCATTAAGGAAGTTTCATTCCCAAGTTTGGTGCAAAAGTTCATTTAAATGTGGACAAAGAGGAGTGAACATGACTTGAGCTAGTGGTGGTCTTGTGGTATGATATTCCTATGCAAACCAATTGGTTGTGGGCCCTTAAACACATTCTCATTCTGGGAAAACAACTGGATTAAAAATGAGAACAAGCCATTTTTGTGGTGTAGAGTCAGTCTCTTACTACGCCTGCATAATATGAGCAATCGTTACATTTTAACAAACATGCTGAGGACCACCAGCACCCTAATGGTTAACATTTACATTAATGGCATTTAGCTGACACGAGTATCCAGAGTGTCAGACTTACATTTTCTAACTACAGAGACAGACACCCTGTGGCAATCCGGACTTAAGGGCCTTGCTCAGAGGCCCAGCTGTGATTTTAAGTAGGGTGACTAAACGTCCTCTTGTCTCTGGACCTGTCTTCTTTTTAAGACCTTAAACATGCAACCAGCCGCGGTTCTAAAATTGTCAAAGAATTCATTCTACCTCTGCCTCAAACATTCTTACACTGGATGTGGTCATGTTTCCCTAGGTCTTTCCCAAACTAGTTACTTTGCCCTCCACTTATTCACTTCCACTTGCTTTTCTAGCCTTACTGTATAAATCGAGTGGAAGTCAGTAGGGGGGAGGGGAAGTAACATGGCCATGGTGCCACATGCCTCTCCCCACCAACCATAGCCCTAACCCTAACCCTAGAAGTGTCCTCTTTTTCACAAGCTTAAATGTGGCCTCTATTTTAGTCTCTAACAGAATTAAAATATCCAGACCTCTAATCATCATCTCCTAAGTTTAAGTCACTGCTCATTTCTGGCTGCGTGTGTACCCACAAAAATCACAATCGGATCTTTCATACACCTTGTGAAAAACTGTATGTCAGCCATCAGGATCCCAGGACTCTTGCTTTCATCCTTATTAGCTAATGTTAATGTACATTTATAGCATTTAGCATGTGCTCTCATACTGAGTAAATTCCATTTCCTAATTATAGGGAATGTGTATCTTGTGCAATTTGGGGTATTCCTCGGGGTCCCAATGATGATAGAGCTGGTTAGAGGTATTTGGACCCGCAAACTCTTCATCTCCCTATGGTGTTCAAAGCTGTAGAAAGGGAATAACCATATTTGCACACTTGAAGTACAGTGGTGGAGCTACATCCAATTGGAGAGCCATTCAGTGAAGCCTCTTTCCAACAGACTTCACCTCTCCACATGCTGAGATGAGCTCCACTTCCTCTAATAAGACCAGACTCCCTTGTTTCTCTGTGACTGCCAAGGAATTACTCCCTTGTGTTGTTGAAAGACACACAAAACAAATGACTATAGCACGACCATGACTTAGAGGTGCACACCAGGGTGGTGGTGTTCTGGTGGTTGAAAATTCATCTATGAACCAAAAGATTGACCATACGATCAGCACGACCACAAGAGAACCCCTAAACAGTCCTCAACATCACATCAAGGTGCTGCAGGGAGACTGTCCCTGTACGTAGGAGCTCTGGATAATATAGTATGACAAATGCAATAAATAAAAATGTTTTAAAAATCCGCAAACATATTTCTCTAAAGATACTCAGAATAAGAATTTTCTGCCGCTCTGACAGGTAAAAGTGTAGAGTTCATTCCCAGTTTAATCTCAGATTAAATTAATATCACAGGCCAAATCAAACTCACCCACACAAGGTGAATGTGCATTGACAATTTTTCAATAAAATCTGAAGAACTTAACTGAAATACAGCAGGTGCTTGGAAGACACCTGAACCCTGCCACCTGAAATTACACTAAAATTGGGTTTCTGGGAATGAAAACCTTCATGTCTGAGGCAGGGGCATCGCACTTAACCAAAGATGTGCCAAAGTAGAAAGTCAACATTTCATTCTAGGAGTGAGATGATATTCAGCAAATATGAGAATATTTGAGAAGCACAAGGATCTAGTCTTTCTTCGTCCTAGGTAATGGGAGCCCATCAATACGACAATTTTGCACTTGACATTGAACTCAAACATTTTCAATTATACATCAGGATCTTCAGGCTTCCCATTTCATTTAATCCTTTTATTTCCACGTCAACACCAGCACCTTTTGTTCACCCCAGAAGACAGAGCCTGGTCAACTTTTGTCTGTAATGAAAAATTCACAAGCCGTTTACTCAAAAAATCGCACATCATGCATTATGCAGGACAAAGGCAGCTTCAAGGCTAGAGTTCTATTCGCATCGCACAGCCCCAGATGAGAGCATCTGCTGTTGGAAAACTGCTGGCTGCCGCCACTGGAAAACTCATCCCCAGTGCTCCTCATTAACCTTCTCATACGTCAAAAAGAATGAGATCAACACTAGCTCCGGCCCTGCTCTGACTAATCAGGGAAAACCCTCAATTCCAGTCAATGTGGTTCTTATCAAAACAGAACTTTATTAGCAACTACTAGTGGCTCTGAACCGGGATCTTTGGACCAGGTAGGAAACTGAATTTGGGTTAGAATGAAGAAAACTCTTTCTGTCATTTGACACAGGAATGAACCCAGGCTGCTTGAATCAAATGTACATTTTGGGCAGTAAACCAAAACCGCCCTTGTGCAAATGAGAGCAGAAAAGACCAATGAGATGCAATGTCCAGCATTGCAGGATACTCTTAGATGTAAATCCTCAATTTACATCTAAGAGCAAATGTGTCCTTGGGCCCAGAGCGTGCATGTTCAAAGTGACCAAAGCGACAGCACTTTCTTATGAAATTGACCCAGCTGTCTACAGCCCTTCTTCACTTGTCAACAGCATAACCGGCATTGCAAACCGCTGTCACAGTGTTCCATTTGCCCTAAGAGAAAAATGAGAAAATGGTAGAAAGCATAAAACTGTCTGGCACTTCTGCCAAGCAGTTATAAAGGGGAAAAATCCAACTGTTGATAGGATGGTATTAAAGTATTCTGCATTTTTCATTTGAATGCCTGTGCAGTCAGAATAACAAGACGAGGAAGAAGCAAATGAGAAAGATATTGGGTTATTATTAAGTGATTCCTCTGGATGGAGGTAATGAAAGACAATATTCTGTATATTGGTTTCTTTGATGTTAGCAAATAAGCTAACCGCAACAATAAAGTATGAATCAGATGTGAGTATGAGATGAAACAGATTACAGTTATCTCTTGTGATAATTGGCTCAAAATGAAACTATTTAACTCAATTGTTTTTCCCTCCAAACAACCCTGTTCCGTCAGCATCCTGAGGAAACGCATTACAAATTTGTTGAAAATCCTCCTATATTCCATTCCAAATATTTTTTTTGTAAAGTTGAAATTTTCTCTCTTACTCCAATCTATCCTCATTAGCATTTTTTCATAAAAAGTTACAGCACCGAGCCGCTCTTAAGGAACTCCTCGGTGTTAAACTTTTCACAAGCATTTTAAAAAACCTGAAACTTCATCTGCATATTTCATGCAGCTGCCTGACAGTTGCATATTTAACATGTTTTTTTTTTTCCATACGTTGATAAGGCACCTATCTCCTCTCATGAATATCTATGTACACACATGCATTAAAAAAACAGAGCTGTGTAAAAAAAAGGGCTGCACTGTGTTATGCACTGACATGTCGGGAAAGAGTCAAGTACATCCTCTGCTGAAATTGCTTCCTGTGATTTACTGCCAGGCCATGAATCTTCTTTATATGTTTTCTATAGGGGTGGAAATCTCGTCCTCAGTATGTAAATGAAAGCTTGGGGACAGAGGGATGACAACGTAGTGTTTAAAGGGAGGTGTGGAGGAGGTTCCTCATCCAAAGGACAGCTATTCCGACCGACGGGCAAAAATCTCTGAGCTTCATGCCTGTATTTTCTCATTTCTTGATCTATATTCGGCTAGAGTTGTAGCCAAGACCCCCTAAATCGAGACCAAGACGAGACCAAGACTCTGAAGGGCCAAGAGCAGAGCGGGGTGAAACCGAGTCAAGACTGAAACATGACCAATGCACATTTTAAACCACATGGTTTAACACATGCAAAAATGCAAAGACTTACAAAGTCTAAACACCCCTCAAAAAGAGCTGAACAAAGCAAACAACATACACTAAGCAACATTAAACATCTTTATTCAATAGTTCTCTCTTACATATCTATAATGAGGAAATAGAAAAATAAGGTTACTGCTAAGCGGAAACACTTCTTTATCTCTATTTGGCATCCATCTGGATACAGAATAAAAATAATTTGATAACAAATAACACATTTTTCTACATTTATTTTTCCCTTTAGATTATCCAATTACCAGAAAAAAAAAATCTGATCAATTGAAAATGAAGTCATTTTGAGCTGATTAGGACTCATTTCAGCCTATAAAATTAGCTGCTTTTGGCCTTTCTGGAAGAGAACTACATTTTTGCGAGTGATGAGGTTCCATATTAGAGTCATGAGTGCTAACGTGTGTGTTTACGTCACGAATAATTACTCATAAATAATTTTACATACAGAGGAATGAATATAATGTCCGGTAAGTTCTTGTATGTGTGTGGTTTCTGTAAGTTAAAGGGATTCTGAGTTATAGAAACACTAATTAATAAATAATGCAAAATGCCTGTGTCAGTCTCAAATTTTTAATCTTAATATTCTCAGAGTTGTGGTTTCAGGTGGTCTCTGCTTGTCTCGAAATAAAATCCAGAGTCCTCTTTGTCCGAGTCCATGACAAAGTAGCAGTGGCAGCCTGAGAAATTCTAGTGATTTGTAGTATTTGAGTAACTGTACTTCATTAGTCTAATTAAATATTAGATCATTAGAAAATTATCAGCATTATGTTTCTCTGCACTCAACTACAATTATAATGAAAGGGTTTAATGGACCCTTTATTCTCTTTAGTCATTACCTGTTCCATTTTGCTATTGGTAGGTATTTTTGGTGTTATTTACATTTTTCTCTTTTAGAAACTAATGATAAACGTTTGATGACATCCACTTCATCTGCATTTTATAAGCATCAGATGTAAAATTTAAAACCTTGAATCATGTTCTAGTTACTCCATAAATAATAGGCTGAGTTTGGTCTGTCATTTTAGAGAATTAAAGGAATATGAGAAAATGGATGCACTTTTAACCATTAATTCAAGTTTTTTTATAATAGCAAACCTTCACTAATAACATCAATATACCTTTAATACTTAAGAGTACTCAAATGTTGTACTTGTATTAAAACCTGAGCACTATCAATATCAGATACTTAAATATTTATTTTCAACTAGTATTAACTTTTAAAATGTATTAGTCATTTTCTTTGTCAGCAATCTTAACAGCTACTTAGGTATGGACGTCAGGTGCACAATAAACCACTGAGAAACGCTAAAGAAAGACTATGTAGATTTAGCTATAACCCCACAAGGGCCTCGCATCTACAGGTTTTCCAGCCGATCCAGAAGGGAAGCACCTGTTCTCATTAGGGAAAATCCTGTTTTGCTTAAGGGGTGTAATTATTAGTGAATAATGTGGAGATCTACAAGGGTAGAGCAAAAAAAAAAAATCTGCAGACACTAGGCCCACAAAGAATTGAGATGAACTGAGCAAAAAATGGGGAAAATTACTTATTTTCTCAATGCAACAATGGAATTTTAAGTGCCATAACATACTGTCTACTTTGGTACAGACTTTGGTAAGATCTTTTCAGTGTACAGTAAATGCTGGACCAAACCTCATCTACACAATGGCTTTTGTGTTTTGTCTATAGCACGGAAGATCTGCTGGGCAGATAACAGGATTTCACGATAAGGCTCTCTAACGTGAATGCTTTGGAGCGCACAGTACACCACACTCTCATCCTGGAATATTTTACATCTGCTTATTCAAACCCCATTATGGCAAATTATCAGTAATCTGGTTATCTATGTGTCACTTCGTAGTCCTCTCATTTCCATTCTTTTGAAAAGCAGGAGCTGGGAATGACAAAGAAGCCACAAGCGAAACCTCGGCGACTCGTCCGCGTTCCGGAATGGTACATGAATATTCTGCTTTACTTAAAGAACATGTTCAACTTATGGTCATTTGACCCTCACCGGCTTGTCAAGGCAGGTCCATTATTCACAGGCCAGCGACGAATAAAAGTGCGGAATATTCTCCGTCGACATGGCGCTAGGGCAATTACCGTGAAATGTGTGAGGGTGATTATGGAGTACGCCTTGCAAATTAAAGTGCCACCATGATGAACCAATAAGGGCCACACTGTCGTAAAGTCAACCATTTATGTTATTAGATTTATGGCACTAGAGGAAATGATTGCTACTTTACAACTGCTGTAAATGGAAAACTACATAAGAAAATATACAAGCGTAAATGTCATTAGCCACAGTCCTGTCCAGTCCTGATAAAAAAACTGTAATTACGGAATTACTGTCTAGTTACTTTACAGACAAAGCAAGGCAACAAATGGCAATAAACGGTTCAAAAAGACTGTAATGTCACCAGGTCTCTTTTTTAAAAGACGGAAATTCAGGCTGAGACTGTTTATATGCATGCGCATGTGCGCCTGAAACCTTAATCACGTCAAGACAAAGGCATTTAAGGACTTGTGATTTTCATTAATATCAAGGTCGTGCTCTAAAGTAATGTCTTCATAATACATTCCTCATGGCCGGGGGAGAAGCTGCTGAAGGGCATGAGAATGTTGCATATTTTCCCACAAACGCTGCATTAGCATCACAAAAGAAGTGAGACTGAGCTCTGTCCTCTCTCTCTGATGAGGGAAAGAGAGAAAGGATGGAGAAATATATTTCTCAATTCCCCGTGGCTGACGATGTGACGACACTCAGTCAAAGTAATGCCACCTACAACCAAACATGCAACCCACATCCTCCTCTCCCAGGGCTCTGCAATGTCCTTGCATTCTGGTGCACAAGAATAGCATTCAGCAGCTCCACCGAGGCCCTCCAAAGCTTGCTAAGGAAAAGATGGAGAGCTAGAGAGAGAGAGCGAAAGAGAGAGCGCTTTTGGATCGGTACGCTCCACAAACTATGCCTAAGTAATTAATCATTTAAAAACCATTTATAGCCACTTCGCTTCAGATAAACAAAGAAAGAGGAAGATTAACAAAAAAAGGAGCTGCGCGCTACTAGACCCATTAGCCAAAGCAACAGCGCGTTGGTATTTATTCACTGTAACGAGGAGGTCCATTGTGAATGCGAACGCTAGGGAATCCCACCATAATGCCAGTTAAAACCAAACAACATCACGCTTTGGTTTGCTAAGTAAGCCAATTACAGTGCCAGCGACGTGCTCCGCCGCATAGGTAAGTGTGTTGTTGTGTATATAAAGGGGAACAGTGCGCTGAAACTGTGTGCCTCTGGATCGATTCAGTAATCTTCTGGCCCTTGTTCTCATGCCAAACCTTTAATCAGATGAAGGCCAACTCGGCTGGCACGGCTCCGGCGTAAACCCGCGGGTCTTGATGTAGTCCCTCTGTAGGACAGCTGTGCATGGCTGATAGAGGTCAGATCTCTGGTCTCACCCTGAGCGACCGGCCGTGAAGACCAGGCAAACCCTGTGGCAGAGCGCTGGGATGTAAACGAAAAATATTTGTTCCTCTCCACGCACAACCAGCCTGACACATACCTGCAGGTTCCCTCTAATGCTCTCTTGTTTTTACTTGATACTTTCATGACTGGTGCATTGGGGATTTTCGAGGAGTTGCCCATAGCCAAAAGGGTAAAAAGTTGGATGACTCCTTAAGATGTGACCAGAAAGAACTACAGATATTGTGGAGTGACACAGGTGTTGTTGGTGCAGTGGTTGCCCAATGGCATCTGTGACTAAAACTCTGTTGTTGACCATAACATTGAGGGTTCAAATCCAGATTCACAAGAGTGTCTGTCAAATGTTGTAAATGTAAAAATCCAATGTAAATGTAGCATTAGAAGGAGCCTGTTTGAAAAATACATTTGAAAGACCATGGTGTAATTCCATTTCTACTCCTCAAGGACTGCTCTTGGGGCGTTCCCATCTCTTGGGGCAGTTGGTAGTGTAACGGTTAAGGCATTCACCCTGTAATTTGAAAGTCGCCAGTTTGAATCCCAGACCAGTAAAGGTGCCACTGAGGTACTCATGAGCAAGGTACTGCCCCCAAGCACTGTTCCCTGTGTCAGCTGCCCACTGCTCCATCATGGATGGCTCAAAGGCAGAGGTCACATTTGGTTGTGGTGCACTGTGTGCTGTGCAGTGGTGTGTTCACAATAGCAAATAATCACTCACTTACACTATAATATTAATCAGTTGATTTGGATTTACAGAATGTAAAGAATGGTAAAAATGCTTGAGAGCAGAGCAAGTAAGAACCAGGATTAGGAACCGCTTCTTCTCTGGGTCCTCAGTCCCAGTGTGTCAAGTGCAGGTAAGTCCTACATTTTGTACTTGGTGCTTGATGGATTTTTGAGATTAAGTGAAAGTGTCCACCACAGAACAAAATTGGTCGCCAAAGCAAGGGTGCAAAAATGTGTATGCTAACTCAAGATGAGCGCACGAAAAACATGCTCAAAGACACAAAATTGTATAGCAACAATGCAAAGCCCACTTTGAAAAGCTACAACAAACACCGACACTAACTGGTAAGGAGAATATTGCTGAGCTGAAATGTGTATAAATGTGTGTTTGGATGTGTTGTCATAGTAAACACTAAAAGGTCCTATTTATACTACAAACACTGAGCCTTTTTCTCCAATTGGCAGTGTTATAGGGTCACAGCTGTTGTTTATGTTTACATTTACAGCATTTATCAGGCACCCTTATGTAGAGCCACTTCCAGCCACTGCCTATTTACAGGAACAGTTTCTATGGAGCAACTTGGGGTTAAGGGTGCTGCTCAGGGACCCAATGGTGGTAGTGATGGAGGTAGAATTTGAACCTACAACCACCTATCTTACCACTAGGTTTCCACCACCATCCATATAAGCAGTGCGGAGGGGATTTAAACCTACATGTGCAGAATAGAACATACCATCTCCTTTAACATTCAGCCACCTTGCCTGTTTAGAATGGACTGTTTAGAGGACTACCAAGAAAGAAGTTCATTTCTGTGAAATGTACGCTTTGACAGAGGGCTTCATCTTCTAGCAGTGATTCTGCAAAATCACTCCACAATCTGCAGGTCGTTGTATTCTCTTGTCTCATGTAATTGTACACATGATTGCTCTTCCTAAGTTTGATTCCCAAGGTGGTGATGGCTCAGTGTTCTGAGGGACTATAGTCTTGCGTTGGTGACCAAAAGACCGTTGGGCTCCTCAACAAGACCCTTGAACCTAACTTTCTCAAGGAGACTTTGCCTGTAATTACAAAATATTGCAAAGGAGTTGCTCTGGATAAGGGCGTCTGCCATAAATGTAAATGCCCACAGTTGAAGTCTGCCATTTTTTTCCCCCACGTCAGACGCAGGAAACACATGAGACGCTCTGCCTCAACCCCACTACCAGATCTCCTGGGCTCTTCCATCCCCTGCAGCTGATCAAAGACGCCACTTTCGCTCCAGTCCCACCTGTTAGATCTGATTGACGTGATCAAACACGTTTCAGTAGAAAGCCTCCCACCCATAGGAAGTTCATCTTTTCAGTCAATGGAGTCATGTGAGCTTCAAAGGATTCATTTGATCAGTTACTAAATAATGACCTACATACGCTTCGCCCCCGCTTTGAGCTGAACAATGAGAAGCAACTCTTGCAGTGAAACGTCTCCTTAACATTGTCCTTGGTTTTTAAAAATAATGTCCTCATAATAGAGATGCAAGGTCCAACTTAAAAGGCAGAGCAGGGTTGAGAATTCATTTTCATGCCTGCTGGACCTCTAGGGTTAGGGTTATACCCGAACGTATCTTTGGCAGTAAACAAATAAAGTCTAATGGCGAAAAATGGCATCTCCTGCTAGCTGTTTGTAATATAATGTCATTTATGTGTCACCGGCCTTCTTACGATACTGCTCTGAGATACAGTTGTTCAGTTCTCCACATTTTAAAGTAAGATGAGATATAAAATGAGGGCTGTTGGGGGCATGTTGCTCGTTCTTGGCAGCAAAAGAGGCAGAAAGAGACAATCCAGACTTGCTTCAGCTTCTCCTCAAGTTACACATCTTTTTGACAGACAGTCGATATAATCTATCCAAACACTGCTCTTCAACATGTTGACTAGTACAAGAAAGTTATTTCGACAAGACGGCATCAAGCTGTCTAACGGGAACATTGACATAAGCAGACGCTTTTCACCAACCTGATACGTCTTCAAATTGGGTCCTAAATATAAAATGGCTCCCAACATTAGAAATGCTGTTTTAGTTGTTAGTATTAAAATAATCGCGATGATAGTTATAAAAATTATAAAAAGCAGTAAATTACAATAATAATGCAATTGTATTATTATTATTATTATTATTATTATTATTATTATTATTATTATTATTATTATTATTATATTATTATTATAAACTTCATTCAAGACTATGCAAATATTTTTTATTAATAATTAAGCAATAACTTAAACAGGATTAATTCTGTTGCATTGCATATTTTTTTGCATGTATGTACTGTATGTGTATACAAATATATGTTTAGGTATGAACATTTATAATGCTATTTTTATATATAATATACAAAAAGTTTCATATATAAAATAATGTATTTGTTAATATTATTGTTTGTTGAAATACATTTTTACAAAGATGAACTCAAATTGTTTTACTATGTAATAATATATTAATTTATACCCAAAGATTTGATGAAAAGTGAAACAAAACAGTTATCTTGTCCCAAAAATGAAATTGAAAATTGAATGAAAAAGCCACGCAGCCTTGCCTATGCCGTACAGGCACATGTTAACGTCAGTCCCATCATGTTTTAGTACCTGTTACATGCATCTTCCATTTAGGTGAATCTGCTCAGTACAGGCTCAGCACTGTACCACAAGATCCCTCCAGTGAAGGTCACCAGTGAGTGCAGTCCAGTAAAACTGACCTGTCACGCTTGGGTCCCATTCTCTAAGTGAATTTAAGTGAGTGATTATTTGACATTGTGAACACACCACACACTACACTTTACCCATCCATGAAGGAGCTGTGGGCAGCTGTTTTGGCAGCTCCTGGGGAACAGTGTTTATGACAGTGCTCTGTCTATGAGTAATTTCATAGTGGTACCTTACTGGTCTGAACTTGAACCAGTAACCTCCAACTATGTAAGCAACTAACCTTACTATTACTACCAACTGCGCTTAAATTCCACAGAAACTGTGGTATGCGCACTCAGAATTGGAGTTATTCTAATGTAAAATATATACAGTACTAGTAAAATTGCTAGGTCACAATGCTTAAAATGGAAGTAAAGACTATTTATCAATCAATAAATGCAGTGAATGAATTTCAACAGCATCAATTCTTCTAGGTAGACTTGCACACAGTTTTTGAAGGAAGTCGGCTGGTAGGTTGTTCCAAACATCTTGGAGAACTAACCACAGATCTATAATCCTATAATCCCACAAAAATAATATAATGACTATAATCCTACAAAATCCCTGACTTTGTGCAAGTGTACTTATAAGAATTGATGCTGGTTTGAAGACAAAAGGTAGTAACACCAAATATTGATTTGATTTAGATTTTTCTTTTGTTCGCTCACTTTGCATTTTTAAAATTGATAAAAATAAACAATCATTATTTATATTTCTGAAAGTACTTTGTTTACAGCATTTTTTTTCACACCTGCCTAAAACTTTTGGTAATAGCATTGTATGTATATATATATATATACATGTATATATATATATATATATATATATATATATATACATACAGTATATATAGATATATTATAGATAGATACATCACAGGATGAGGAAGTTGTGAGATCTATATGGTCAAAGTAGAGGGTGTCTGTGGTGCATTAAAAATACATAACCAACAGTTCAACGTGTACTATTATGTGCAATAAGAATTCACAGTATGAAAAGCATGACAACTATGGAGATGCAAAAAACACAGGCACGAGGAGATGCACACATTTTACAGGGTGTAAAAGATATGTCAGGCGGCCCTTATCCTTATTGAAAATGTGAGGAAGGACGGCATCTGTTCCCAGGCCTGGTGCGAGCATTCGAGGCCATTAATGCAAACACAGATTCCTCTGATGATTCGTCATGGCCACCTCGTCAAATTACATCTCATTAATCTGGACGCTGTTTACAGTAGCCCATTTCCTCAGCTTACAGGGATAAAAACAAACACACCAACGTCCCAGATTACACGTTGTACAAGGCCTAGTCCAGCCGCCACCACATTCTGCCATTACACACACGCGCCGTGGGCAATAGCGTAACCAAATCAGTCTGTTTGCGTTCTCCAACTTCTCCATCACTCTCCTTTCTCTCTTTTTTTGGTTCCACCTGATGCCAGTCCATGACAAGGATGTTTGCGGCTGGCCTTCTGACATTTCTGAAATTGATTTTGGGGGAGCCGGGGCAAACGCGGCACCACACATGTTTACTTTCTGCTCAACCCCATTTATCAAGGGATTCCAGGGCCGCACTCATTAACTTTGGGCTGTGATGGAAACGTAGAGAATTTCCCCTGTTCTCAGAAGGTAGAATCATTGCTGCATTAAGCATAGATAACAAGAGAAGGGAAAAATGGTGAGGGTTCTTAAATAAACAAAGGAATCAACCTTTTATCAGATTTCTTCCAAAATAATAGTGCAACAGACAGGATTTGGGAAGCCATTGATTTTCGCGCCATGAAAAATAAAGTGGGATCTCAACAATGTGATTTTAGGGCAAAATCATTTGAGGTTTAAACCCCAGAATTTCTGCACAAAAATGAATAAACAACTTACATCAGACAGTTACAATCATCATTCCATGCGAGATGGTGTCCTTACAAATGATTATCTTCAGAGTTGAAGTAATTTACCTCACTTGGGAAAATTAAAGCTAGCCAAGAAGGTGAAAATGCCCTCACTGAGAGTTTATTGGTGCATGCTTGTGGACTTGTGGAAGATACTGCCAAAATTAGATTAAGATTTAATATGACAAAAAGCCAGAGCAGCTCTTGATACAGACAAAAGGGCTGCATCAAACCTTGACACAATTTAGAGCCTTTTTCTCTCTCTGATACAACTCTACCCTTACCTTCTCTGGACTATTTTTCATTTTGTTCCTATAGGTGTTATGATCTTTTAGAGGACAGAAATATCAGGTCCTCATCTCCACCAGGTCCTCACAAATCCCCAAAAACCTGCCCCCAACAACACACCAATAGGGCCATTAATAATTCACAAATGTATTAGAGCTGAACCGGATTTCAGTATCTGAAGTGAACCACTTTTTGTTCCATTAATTTTTAAACATAAAAAGTTTGCCTAATTAAACTATTAAGGTCCCTAAATGGCTACTTATGACATTCGTTCCAGGAGGAATGACGGTATAGAGCCTTAATATTATGGAGAAGATTTTTTAGATGGAAATAAGTTGTTCTTTAGGAGGTAATATTGAAAACAATGTTGTGTGGAGGGGAAATGTCAGTCACCATAATACAATATCAATATCAATAGAGTCAATATCACTATATCACTCTGGAAACCCAGACTTTATTAGGAATTTCCATAAACTGAAACACATGCAAGGATAAATCTCTGAAATGTGTTTTTCTTATTTAAAGCTTTTTCTTTCAGTGGATATGTGATTTTTGTATGTCTCACACTACTCTCCTAGCATCACTGAGGGGAATACATGACTACATAACACAAAATTAAAATAGTCGTTTTTGTTGTTATTGTCATTCTATGAGAAAACAAATGTTTTCATTACTGTTATTGCATTTTCATAATGATATTATATACATATATATATATATATATATATATATATATATATATATATATATATATATATATATATATATATATATATATATATATATATATGTGTGTGTGTGTGTGTGTGTGTGTGTGTGTGTGTGTGTGTGTGTGTATTGCAAAACTGCTCTCTGTTGAGTCATTATATTATCACTTATTTAAAAAAACAAAAAGTTATGTTGAGAAAATGACAAAATAGGTGTTGGAAAATGTATGCTTTTTTAAAATGACTGTTTAATAGAAAATGATCAAATCTACCTAGACTTTGTAACCATGAATGAGTGGATATATTTTGTGATTTGCTCATACAAAGCCTGCTTGCAGTAAAATTGACCAAACTGCAGGAGCTTGAGCAACATGCATATCCAACATCCTATTGTCTACTTAATAAATGAATAGAAAGGCAAAATCCTGGAATTTATTTTGGGGAACTATGAGGTCTCAAATGAACTAGATAGTTATAATGACCCACTCGTTACACGTAACACACACCTAGAGTATACAACCTTGAGAATTGAGAAAGGGTACCACCATTTCTTTATCATCGACGTTTGCAGCAGCAGAGCACAGCAGGAAAGTTGACAATACTTCGGAGCTTGAGCTCTGGCATGTTCCATGCAGTAATTAGCGAATATGACATCAAAATCAAAGTAAGACAATTACACTAATTGCATTCTGAGCTCGCATGCGTCCTCCTCGCAGCACGTTCCACACAACGTGTGGCCAGATGGAGGGGGGAGACTAGGTATAGGCCAGCGTAGAGGCAGGGGGCTTCCCAAACCTAATTAGACCCTAGGCTGGTGTGCAGCTCAGAAACAGGGATCCTGCACTGCAAGGTTGCTCTCGTTAGTGTCTCTTTCCAGCAAGCCTTACCCCCTGCAGCAAAGGGTCTGGATATGAAATCAGTTCCGCCATGGCATTCAACGAGGAAAAAATATGAATAATCTAGTTGCAGACCTATAACAAGTCAATCTTTTGATCTTTGGAAGTACTAGAAGATTTTGAGCCTCTCGTTTTTTTCCTTCTCTAAGGGATTAGGAGGCATTCACCATGCAGCCACACCAGAGCTAACAGTGCTTCTGCAGAGTCAGTTTTTAATCTTGTTGGTATCCCATTCGTTAAATCTTTATCGCTAGGTCTCCCTGTGACCATATTTCCATTCTGGCCTTTGCAAACTGTAAAGGCACATCTATCACGATTTTCTTGAAGGATTCCAGCCTAAAAAAAAAATCAGCCCCTCTTCGGCCTCGAGTCATCTTAGCGGAAGATCCGAGCCAGCGGAGCGGGTAAAGCGGGCTTGAGCGCCGGGTTCTGTTTCCGAACTGTACCGCCAATGCACTTTTAACATTCATCAAGCCGCCACTGCTCACCACATACACAGAAATACCATTAGAAACGAAGCCGCTAAAACAGCGCGTCAAGCGAGGCCGCAGATTACGCCGAAATGCTTGAAGAAGAAAAAAAGTTATCCATATTAAAGTCATTTTCTGTTATGAATATTTCATCCACTCAGTCGGCGTGGAAATGTAATATTGAAGAGCACTGGAATCCCGTGTCGTCATGTAGAAAGCTATGTAAAGCAGAATCTCGCTGGACTTATTCCAGGATCCAATTATCAGAGGCGAGACGGGTGGCCGGAGACTGCGAGCAGCGGTGGGCTGCTGCTTTTCTATTAATCAGAGAACGCACTTAAAATAAAAGAGAACTAAGCCGAGACCCGGTCGTGTCAGCCTTGAGGCCCGCGCTCAGCTGACTTCATTGCCATTGACTGGAGAGCCGAAAAGGCCCGGGGTTTTCTGATCAATTCAAACGATCTAATATCCAGATCGTGATTATCTAGTGACGCCTTCTAGTGTCGTGGGAGGATGCAAGACTGCAAACTTTGACCATCCAATTAAACATGAGCCGACTATGCATTCTACTAAAAAGCACATTCTCTAAATTCCTGGATTCACTGGAACAGCTCTGGTAATGTGCCTACTCTACTCTCCGGGGAACCCAAAGTGCTTCAGAGTTCTCCCAGCAGGATGGAGCCTTGCGGACACAACAATCTGAACAGGACACGGCAAACCAGGGACAAACCTGACTGACGAAAATGCCACAGCTTTGTAAAGGCCAACCAGTGCTAACAGCGACAGTGACCAGCCTGTTGTTGTGTTGTTTTCCTCTTTTCCTCCTCAAGGAAAAATCCTGTGTTGCTCTACCATCTCTTAACATTAAATGGATGTTCTGCCAGTAATCTGAATGCCAGTACTGATGTCAGTAATGTACATTTGCCATACTGAAAAGCCTTATAAGTGACACCACAGCACATAGTGCACCACAACGAAATGTGACCTCTGCATTTGACCCATCTGTGAAGGAGCAGTGGGCAGATGACATGGGCAGTGTCTGGGGAACAGTGCTTGGGGATGGTGCCTTGCTCATGAGTACCTCAGTGGTACCTTTACCAGTCTGGAATTCGAACCGGCGACATTCCAATCACTAGGCGAATGCCCCATCCGTTACGCTACCAACTGCCAATTACAAAAGGAAAGACTTAAATTCTATTAGCTTTTGAAAAACAAAAATAGCTTTCCCACTCAAAATATGAAAGGTCTCCAAAATGACAGATCTTGAAGAGCTGCAAGTGGGTATAGACACTTTGATTTACGATTCTAGATTCTAGATGTGGAAAATCTTTAGATGTTGTAGATTGGAAACAGTGGGCCTCATTCACGTATGGTTTTTAGATTGTTGTTTCGTTTTGTTTTTTGAGGTGAAAAATGTTCTAAGAAATGTAAGACAAAATATTATACTATACAAAAGCAGAGTTGAAGAATACCTAATAAGCACAAACACGCATACAATACTTCTTCTCAGTTCTCATTTATGGTTAGTATATATAAAACTAGGGGCTTATCAAAAGGGGCTTAACCAAAAATATAACCAAGAAAAGAAACTCTCTTACACTGCTTCTTTTGATGAATAATTATGCCAACTGGTGCATTCATGAATACTCATCTTATGAATTACAAAATTGTGTGCTGTAATTGAGGAAAAACTTTAAAATAGTCACAATATTGGAAGCCATCTTGGCTAGCCCTTCATCTCTCTCTGACAAACACATACATACACACACAGACCCCTGACAATCAAGCCGGAAGTAGCTACTACATCCTTAAGTGTGTAATTGGCACAGGTCAAGGCTTTAATAGTTAAATGGACTTCCAGGAAGGCCATTTTTGTAATAATTGTGTGAGTGTGAGTGTGTGTGTAGGCCTGATGTGGTGGGAGACCTGTCTCACAGAATGGCCACAGCACAACCTCTACTGCTCAAAACCCATTTACATAATGACACTGCAAACAGCTCTCCCCTTCTCTCTCTCTCTCTTTCTCTCTGTCTCTCTCCCCTCTCCCTCACTGCCTCTGGCCGTTATAATTATAACAAACAGGTCTAATAAACCCACTGTAATCTCTGAGCCAGTTACAATCAGCGCACTGGAACAGAAGACCCCATTCCAGCAGCAGCGGCGTCTATGTTGCTGGCTTTGCGCAAATAACAATATCCGATAACACGAAAGGCAATTTCCCCGTCAGATGACACGTCGCCATCTCGCCAAGAACGTCGAAAGGCAATAAACGAAGGAGCGCTTGACACCGTCGTGGTGAGGACTGGCCCGGGGACGGACTGTCAGGCCAATGCCTCGTCATCACACGCTCCACATAACAGGGTTAATGCCAGAGCGTCCTATCAGTGCCCATCCCACCCATCCCTCAGTTCTTCTATTGCCTCCCTTCCCTTCTAATACTTTCTCTTCAATTAGACTGCTCTATGCACCTCTCACACACTCTCAGCGATAGCATCAGCTTGGCCCCGCTAGCATATTATCTGACTACAAGAAGGAGGAAAAGCTAGTTTACAAACGTAAACTGTTTGAAAAGATAGGAGGTGTTGGCGTGATCATTTTTTACAGCACAACACAAGGCACTAGCATTTGGAATGCAATGCTTGCTGTAAATCATTCTCTCCACATTCCTCTATTACATTAACACCAATATTTTTTGTTTTTTCCTCAGATGCAAGTGCTATGGTCTGAAGATGACATGATTTAATGAAATCAATTAAAAAAAAAATACATTGCTCTGTTTACTGCTCTTAAGAATGGATAGCTCTGTTCCTTGCCACTAAAATTACTTTTCAAATTAGACCACACTTTATCCCAATCCAGATGTGTGAGAATATGTGGTGGTGGTGGTGGTGCTCTAGTGGTTATGATATTCACATCTGGATGAAGAGTTCATGGGTTCGAATCCCACCTCTTCCACTGCCATCATTGGACCCCTGAACAAGACCCTTAACCCCAAGTTTCTCTCAGGGAAACTGTCCCTAAAATTAAGAAATGAAAGTTGCTCTGGAGCTTCTGTTACATGCTGTAAAGTGTACATACAGATACAATGTTAGTACATATAAATATTTTTAAAGCCTTCTGCATGAAACAGGACACACTTGCTTCTGGGTCACGCCACTTGCGTTTGAGAAAAAATAGAATAGAAGAGTATATTTTCACTTTTTCATTTGACTAAAACATGGAAAAATTGGAAAATGATTCCTGCGTTGGACGGCATGGTGGCACAGTGGTGGCACAGCAAGAAGGTCCTGGGTTTGAACCCCGGGGAGTTTGCATGCTCACCCCGTGTTTGTGTGTGTTTCCTCCGGGTGCTCTGGTTTACTCCCACAGTCCAAAAGCATGCGATATAGGTTAATTGGTAACTCTAAATTGGGCCCCGTAAGGTGTGAATGTGTGTGTGACTGTGCCCTGCGGTGTGCTAGCGCCTGCCCAGGGATTAAGTGGTTTAGATAATATATTAATGAATGAATGGATTCCTCTGATTTTTCAAATGAATACTGAAAACAGAGACATGACATTTGGGTAATGTGAAATTCAATGTGAAAAATTAACAAACATGTTTTGTGTTGATTATTGAGCAGGCTTTCTGCCTGTTACCTGTTTTACACCAAGTAACTTACTGCGTAATATCAGTTTATCCTTGTTTCTCTAACAATACGGACCCTTACGCCAGTGGCAACGGAGCCATCACATGACGATTGATTTCTCCCTAGCAACACGTAGGATGGCAGCGTTACGTAATCTCACAATAGCAACACAACTGTTTATATATCCGCAACCTGGAAAAAATGCTAAGGGAATTGTGAGCGCAGATTTACAGCAGTGGATGTGGCGCCCCAGCAAGGGTTTAAGAATCAGGACGACAGCTTCTTCTGACAGGTTATGAGAGTCTGCAGTGAAATATACAGTAGAGGAGTTCAGGTTATGTAACTCTTGTCTTGGTGAGTGCCGACCGCACATTCAGTTGGAGGTTACAGGTTGCAGGGGCGAGTAGCAAAGATCGGACTCCCAGTGCTGAGGTTTGGGATGGAGTGAGAAAATCTGGAGGTGGTGGGTTGCAAAGATTTTGTCACAAGAAGACTTTCTACAATTCCACAAGGAAATAGAAAGTCTTTACGCCAATAATTCTCACTTCAGTTCTACATATTGTCACTGTAGGGTGGAAACCATTTAAGTCCATTTCTGGTCATTTTTATTTTGTCATAAAACTATTCTATTGGTCAGACTTCACGTTGGCTTGACAGTTTTAGAAGTATTTAACCAATGAAAAGTGTTGAAAGCAGCTTGTTCATATATTTTTATATAATGTTCATATATTTAAAATAAACATTTTTTCTCAATTTCCTAAAAAAATAACCGTTTTGGACATAAAAGGTTTCCGCCCGACAGCGATGATATAAAGGTCTGGTAGAAAGATAGATCCTATCATATCATATCATTCCAAGTAATTCAACTACTTAGATGATAGATCAGAGACCATGGTATGAACATTAAGATCTATAATATTTTCTTCCCTGCTTCCTCTGTTCGAATTCAATACAAATAAGATCTAGTGAACTACTAATGATACTGAACATAGACACAATGATATATCTGAGAAACAGGTTGATGAAAAAATTATTTATGAGCTTAGACTGATGATTATAAACCATATACTGATCAGAATTAAAGTCTACAAATCTAATGAACCTCAAATGAGATCAAACACAAAGTCAATAATGAAAAAGAACAGATAAATGAAATTAAAGTCTATAATGTTTGGTTTGGCAGAGTATATAAGAAATGGGTTGGAAGAGAGAAGAAAATCTATAGACCAAATCTTTCTATGAGACTTTTGTTTAATTAATACTAACGATGATCAATCTTTAAGTCTTTAAGATCAAGTGAAGAACTAATGGCATTGATCATACAGTTTATACAATCGATGATAGACGTTAGACTATGGTATGAAGAAACATATCTAAAAGAAAATAAGTTTCTCCGATGGAAAAACACTGTCTAGTTCAACAAATTTGAAATCTCTTTAAGCCTTCAGGTACAATAGCTGTGATTAAAAATGACACTGTAAAATGGAGACATGGGAGAGAAAGGGGGACGTGTTGAGTATAAAAGAAATGGGTTGGAAGGGTGGAGGAACACTTTAGGCCAAATCTTTCTCCCAAACTTATTTCCTAGCTCCATTAAATGCCCCATGGAGCCAAGCTGTGTTTTCTGGGGAAGAGAGAATGATGGTCAAAGCTGCTTGAGGGAGGCAGCTCAGCGTGATAGACCAAGTCTGTTTGTTGCCAGTGGGTCTTCAGAAACATCAAGAGTTTGAGAGGGAGTCTTCTGCTGATTAGGACCAGTTGGGGATGGATGAGGCTTATTAGTTAATCAAGCCAAGTACAGTGGTGCAAAGTTGGTTGAGGCTGAGCACCAAGCTAATAAGTAGTTTAAAAGGTAGGCGGGCGATGAGGCAGCGGGAGATGTCTGCAAGGCATTGGCTCTGAGGAGCTCTGAGAAGAAGAGCTAATGGTAATATCTGTGGGTTTGAAGTAATCAGGAGGAGGGGAAAAAAGAAGGCTAGTGAGGATATGTGAGAAAATTGACCCTACAGAGAACCTGTAAATTGATGTAGTGTAAATGGAGCATGGGTTTTACACATTAATGCTCTCCTGAAGGACCAGTACATGGCAAATGTTATTTATTTCACATTAGCTATGCGACTCGTCTGCAGCCTACTGCTGAGATCATTAAACTCATTTGTTATTTGTATTTGTCTTACAGCAGATATCTTCATGAGGAAAGGTTTATGGAAATCCAGCATTACAACCCAAATGAGCAAACTGGGAGAGGAGATAAACACTGAAATGGTACAAGGAGGAAATCTTAAGAGGAGACAACATTTAAAATGGGTTAGTTCTCCAAAACTGAGGTATTATCATATATCTACAAGAGATCCAATTAGACAAATCATTACATCAGGTTACTCAGATCAAACCAGGTTTAGAAACCATAGCTTGAGCCAATAATCAATGCTGAAGTTTCAAGTAAAGGTGGCAGGGGGCCCAGTGGTCTAAGTAAGAGTGACTTTGATTTAATGACCATAAGGTTGGTTGTTTTAACCCCCTTAGAGCTAAAACTGCAAAGTGTCAAATGAGCCAGAAACATAACCTCAAACAGCTCCAGGAGGACATGTCCCTGCCCTTACGTAACAGAAGATGCTGTGGACCTACTGTGAGTGTGCGTGGATAAAATACTGGAAATGTGTTTTCTGCTTGAAGAAAAAAAGGAGACTGCTGAAGGTGAGTTTGGGTACCGTTGGTAGTGTAATGGTTAGGGAGTTCGCCCCATGATGAGAATATCACCATTTCAAATCCTGGACTTGTAAAGATACCACCGAGGTAGTCATGAGCGAGGTACCATCCCCACGCTGCCTATGTCAACTGCCCACTGCTCCTTCATGGATGGGTCAAATGCAGAGGTTCCATTTCATAGTGGTGCACTGTGTGAAGAGCTGTGGTGTGTTCACAATGAAAAATAATCACTCACTTTCACTTTCAAATAACTAGTGAACTGGATGGTGGATGGCAGTACTTGTTTATAGTTTCAAATCCAGACACATCCAGCTGTCAGCACTAGCACCTTTGTGGCCCTAAGCAAGACCCTTTACCCCAAGTAAAGGGGGCACCAGGGAGACTATTCTTGTTAGTAGGTGGAAGCTGTTCTGGGTAAGTACATCTGCTAAATGCTGTAAATATATAAATGAAATCAAACATACCCCAATACCACATTTAACTACCCTGCTCAAACCAAGAACATTAGGTAAAAAAGAATAGATTTCTAAATATAAAGATTCAGAATATTTTGTTTTGCTAAAACATTATCTAGTTCAACAAAGGTGAAAACAAATCTCAGGTCTGATAATTGCAAAATGAAAGGACATTGTATAATGGAAGTATGGGCTGGAATAGCTATGTTAAAAGGCAAGGTTTTTTTGTTAACACAAGCTTTCAACAACTGAGCGGAGGAGGCAGGGGTTGCAAAATCCATCTTATTTTTAGCTTAACTCCAGTTGCTGCATTTATTCTGAGTTGACGTTATTCCGCTTGCACATTTGACACTAGCGGATGTACAACAGCAAAAAGAAGAACCGCACGTAATACTTCACTATTTGTGGAGTGTCAGAGTGCAAATGAGGAAAAGCTCCCACACACTATCATCTTGCACATTAAGCCTTAGCTTTCACCAAAATTCCATACATCGACTGTAAACACTTCCAGATAATTAACGGTCTTCTGTAACTGTAATGTGCCTCTAGGGTTTTCGGTCCGAGAGACCGCAGTGTTCATGAACACTGCAACGTTTCACATAATCACAACACCAAGCAATTAAGAGTGGCATAATAGACCGTTTAAAGTGCAGAATCTCAATGTAAGGCCAAAATCTGTAAGTGTAATCCTGCATTCCTCAGGCAGGGTTTCTTGAAACTTGCATTGCTTTGCTTGCCTAGTGGAAGAAAGCTCTATTTTTCAGCCACAGCCTTTAGCGCTATCTTGGCCTGGCTTTTATGCCCTCTGAATGTGCAGTGCAGCGACTGCCTTCACTAGCTTGCACAGCAGACAGATCTGCAACACCATAAACAAGTGCACAAAAGCTTCAGTCGGCCTTCTACATCCAGTTAACTCAGAGAAATAAGCCTGGCTGCTCTACCCTCCATCCCATCTCTATAAAGCAGGCCTCTCGCAGCCCAATTAAATCAGGCCGTTCTGTTATTGCTAACCATTAGCCGTGCCTTTAAACAGCCCGAGGTGTCGGTTGGGGGGAGTGAGGTGAGGAGTTTGGGTTCAGCTTTAGCTGGTGCTGATCTCGATTGAGGTCTACATAACAAGACGGGGCGGTGGGGGTTGTATAGACACATAAACCAGAACATGACCTTTGCTGAGAACAAAGACCAACGGCCCGTTTCAGGGTCAGGCAAAATCAAAGGAATTAGTGAGAGCAAAACAACAATATACACATGATTAGAG
The DNA here is from genome assembly GCA_032718565.1 of Distichodus sexfasciatus. NCBI lineage: Eukaryota > Metazoa > Chordata > Actinopteri > Characiformes > Distichodontidae > Distichodus > Distichodus sexfasciatus. Next base: position 726,131 of record JAVGVS010000053.1, on the reverse strand, counting down.
CAGGCTTCCTCTAAAGAGGATTTAAAGCTTAACTTTTTAAGATTTACAAGACTTATGCTAAGGACAGACCGTAATTGAATAAGGCATTTGCATACGGATTACGGCGTAAATGATAATTCGTTTTATTGAATACGACATACACTACAAGTACAGTACATACTGTCATAATCACTCAGGATATCAGACAAGTAAAGGTTTGGATCAGTCAAATGTTTTAGCCTCATCTTCACAGGATATGCCCCCTTTAGTTCTAGACTTAGAGCTAGAACTATAATCTGACGAAGGCAAATACAAGCCTGCGTCCATAAAAACAGAAGCACATATAAAGCAACTTAAAGAAAGCAGGACATAGTAAGGCTAAGGTTCAAGTGAGAAAGAGATGCGAGATGCTGCTGAGGGAAAAAAAGGTGGCGAGTGCCAGCTTGTTTGCCATTGTTCTTTCTTCATGGAGAGAGAGGGAAAAGCAGGTGACTGCGTTCCTTGGTGTAATAACCAACAGAAGCGAGCAAAGATGTAACAGTAAATACTGTACACTTCTAGTCTCCCTGACGGTCTCCAAGGAGCTCAAAATAAGTTCCAAAAAAGCGCCTGTGCGGCACAGAGCGAGAGTTCTGAAGCTCGTAGCAAAGCATACAGGAGGGGATCAGAGCAGAGAGCTGCTGGAGAAGACCGAGAGAAACAGGTGGGAGGAACGAGAGAGGGAAGAGGAGAGTCAAAGAACGGGGCCCAAGGCTCCCTGTGCGAAAGAGAGCGATGATCAGAGTCACTGCCTCTCAAAGGGGACCTGCTCCCTTTGGAGGAGTCTCTCCGTCTCTTCTCTTTCTCTCTCTTTCTATCATTCTGCAAGGTGGGCTGCATAGAGGATTACAGTACGTTGCAAGAGCTTGTTTGCAGGCAACTGGGAAGTCTGACTAAGTTTTGCTCACTGCGTGCAAGTCACAGACTCGAGGACGGATGAAACCTCTTTCCCCGAGTGCCAGGACTGTAAGGATCCACGCATGCTGGCACGGCTTCTGGGTCCGCGTTTCATCTATCCAGCAATTAGCAAGCGGTCGTAGCATTCGCTGCAGCTTATTATGGATCACAGAGCAGTCGTTAGTGGAGCAAAATGTTTTCTTTTCAACTCGGGCGTATTGTAATTAAAACCCTGTAGCTCTCTCTCTCTATCTTCCTCTCTCTCTCTCTCTCTCTCTCTACGTAATGCCGGCAGCAGAAGCTTGATTGACGTTCAGTGTAGCACAGCCGTGCCGCAGTCAACTGGGAGCGCGCTTAGTAAACTTGGTAGAAATGACTCCTCCGTATCAGCAGCTCAGAGACAATGCACAGAAATGTTTGCACGCTCTCATGTTGAGAAAGTCGTGAATAAATGTGAGGTGTAAAATGTCAAACGTGTACATCATGTCTCCTTCTGTGCTATTTGGGGCCCTAAGCAGTTTGTATGCCACTAAGCTAGAAAATGAATAGTGCACGAATACAATTATGCTTATAATGTTTTAAAGTACACTTTTACTAGCCCTTAATAAAGGTATAACAAGTGGCATGCTGTTCAAAAGCCTGAAGGTTTTCACAAAAAAGTAGTGATGCATTGTTTCAATACTGATATGAGGGATCATTATCGTTACACGTTTACATTTTACATTTGAAAGTGGAAGATCATTGTGAACACACTACAGCACAGGGAGCATTTCTTGGGGACAGTACCTTGCTCATTAGTACCTTTACTGATCAATTAAAACTGCAGGACACACACATTCAAACAATCACACTCCCAGTCACATCTTACGAGGTCAATGTAGCGTTGCCAGTCAAAGTATAGTGCATGCCTTTGGACTGTAGGAGGAAACCGGAGCACCCTGAGAAAACCCACAGGAACACGGGGAGAGCATGCAAACTCCACACAGAAAGGCCCAACAACCGACCCGGGGACTGAATCCAGGACCTTCTCGCTGTGAGGCGGCAGCGCTAACCACTGCGTCACCGTGCTGCCCTACATACATTATCATTTATGTAATAATACATCACCTGGAAAATTCCTCAATGTTTTGGGATTGTCTGGATTCCAAGTTCTGGACTGATGTAAACTCAATATTGTCTGATTTATTTGAGATCACTTATGTTCCCAGCCCTGACTTTGGCCTTCCCAGTGACACTTCTGATGATAAGCTGAAGGTAATTCAATACAAGCATTTTTTGCTGGATTTACCTCTTCAAAGAAAACTCATTAAACATTGGTTTACTCATGGCATGTGGCTTCACAGCCTTGCTGACATTATGAACCTGGAACTCACAGCGGCATGACTTAATAAAGCAAGACTGTGGAGGCCTGGAGAAGTTTCCTACCTAACATTTTCTGTCAGTCAAGAGACCTGTCATCTGGTTTTTGAAATTGCTGTTAATGAAAAGTTTCTCTGCTTAATGTGCATTTACACGTCCATTATCCTAATTGTAGGGACAGTTTCCCTGAGAGCAACTTGGGGCTAAGGATCTTGCTCCTAACCACTAGAAGACCACCACCATGTACATGCAATCCCCCTTCTTTTCTCCCCTTTTGTTCTCCTTCCTTTTTTGAAAACGAATAAAAATCTTGATCAGACAAAAGACATGACACAGTATACTCAAAATACGCCACAAAGAAGCTTAAACCCATGATGCTCCAGCAAGACTATCCCTGTAATTACAAAATGGAAGTTGCTTTGGATAAGAGCCTCTAATAAAGGCTGTAGATGCAAGAGCACAATATCAACAGAAAAAAACAAGAACCTATTCAAGCCGTTCCATTTGCATGAGTAAGATGCACAAAAAAATACCATAATTAGGGACGTGACAGTCTGAGCAATGTGCAGATTTTACAGATGCGCAAAAACAGATTAATAAGCAGATGCGGTGCCACACAATTAATGACTGTAGTGCAGAATGGAAGATGACTGATGTAGTGCAAATAGAGGAGGAGGAGGAGGAGGAGGAGAAATGTCCCTGGTTGAATGGGTTACGCTGGGCTTGTCTTAAGAGGCAGCCTACCCAACCTGGCAACACTGTAATAGCATAAATGCAACAATGGCCACATATACAGTACTCTGTATTATATTTACACATAATCATGAACCAAAAATACTCTTAAAATTTAAACAATTAAATCAAAAAGGTAAACCTTCATATATGCTATAGTCATTACATGTAAAGTTTTGACATTTTTATTTTGGTTTAGTGTTGCCAGGTATGACTGGCAGAAAACCAGATATCCAGTATCCCAAATTATTAGAATACTCATTTCAAGTGTTTTGGTGTCAGGCATAATCATCAACATTAAAACAAAAAGGCTAGAAATATTTGACATGTAATGAATATAGTATTTATGAAAGTTTATCTTTTTGAACTAAAAAATGAAAACTAATGAACTTTTTTCATGATGCATGAACACACCACAGTGCACCACAACGAAATGTGACCTCTGCATTTGACCCATCCATTAAGGAGCAGTAGGCAGCTCTATCGACGCCCGGGGAGCAGTGCTTGGGGATGGTACCTTGCTCACGAGTACCTCGGTTGTGCTTTTACAGGTCTGGGATTGAACCGGCAACCTTCTGATCATGGGGTGAACACCCTAACCTTTACGCTACCAAATATCCACTAAAAATGCACTATTTCTTGCATTGGGTCACTGAGGCTCAGGGCAGCTCCTTCTATTGATGATATGTCTTATCTACACTGGTCTCCGCATAGCTGTCTGGTACGTAAAAAGTAGGAGCTAGCTGGCTGGCTTCATTGGCACATGAAATATCTTTATAATTCATATGTCCATGAAGATAGCTAGTCCTTCTTTTTACGTACCAGACAGCTCTACGCAGGCTAGTGTAAACATCATTAACGTAAAAAAAGCGCAGGTTAAACGACCCAGACTGCAGCATCATATAACCGCTTTTATGAGACCTGGTGTCTTCAGAAGCGGCTCGGATTAGAGGCAATTTTACTGTCCTGTTTCAGCCACAATGATTTCCTGACATTTATGCAACAGCTCTCAGGAGAATGCGCTTACTGGTGCACCAAGTCCCATAAGAGTTCTATCAAATCGGCGTAAAGGAATAAATGAACAAAAGAGTTGGCCAGAAAGGTTGAAGGGTATGATTTTTTTTTTTTTACAATATCCAATTCTGTTGGAAGATGAGAGGGGTGGAATTTAGGAAATGGCTTAACTCTTTGACAGAGGTTCATTCTGACAGATGTTCAAATCCCTAATTTGCCAGGCGGGTCCGCACTAAACCAGAGATTAGTCTGAAGTGATAATGCTCAGAAGGTCTCATGCGGTCCTGCCACAGAATCTATTGTGTCAAATTGAAATGTAGTGAATGGAGACCCAGGAGTTCTGCTCAGGCTGTCACACTAATGCTGGCTCAAGACTTTCAATATTTGCACCTCAGTGCTCTTTTAATCAATTGAAAGAACCACAAGGTCGAATAAGGAAACTCTTAAAAGCAGTTTTTAAGGACTTGACCCTAATGTGTTTTGTCACTTATTTTCAAACCTTTGACTTCAAGATCATTATTTATAAAGGTCCTGGAGTACGGCAATATTGACGAGCATGAATCATTCAACATCTGCAATTAAAAACAGTTTGTCCCAATTGATTATGTTTGAATCGCTACATTCTAAAGCTGTTTGAATTGGTTGTGTGTGACAGGGGGCTTTTAGGGAAATAAGGTACTAGCAAAACTCTCGCATCGAGTGACAGCGTCAACTGACAGCATCGTCTGTCAAATGGCATAATATGAGGGGAAGTGTGCTACACCCAGCATCAGAATAAACACTGAAAAAGAATTCAAACTAGAGATGAGCTGATCCGAGTTCTTAAGTCCCAGTATCATAACAGGTACCTGAGCTTTAGGTATATGGGCCGATATTGTGTAATAATCTGATACCAGTGTTGTATTAATAAGCTGCACGTCTCAATTGCGACACTGGGATCATTCTTTATCTGGAAGGCAAAAACACATAAAGGAGTGTACACACACATCAATTTTACTGATACTCTGTCTTGTGAAAGTGAGTGATTAGTTGTGATTGTGAACACAGCACAGCACGCAGTGCACCACAATGAAATGTGACCTCTGCATTTGACCCATCCGTGAAGGAGCAGTGTGAAGCTGACATGGGCAGAGCTACGTGAAGCAATGCTTGGGGATAGTACCTATGTCATGAGTACTTCAGTGGTACCTTTACCAGTCCGGGATTTGAACCAGCGACCTTCCAATTATGGGGTGAACTCCCTAACCAGTACGCTACCAACTGCCCTGCAACGTTTATTGCCGGCTACTAAACAATGGATAAAACATAACAAATGTTATTCTGGTCATGTATCATGCATTTTCGGTCATTATTCTGCTCTAATCCCAATGTGAGTCAGTATAAAACTGAAACTAGGCCGTTCTTTATGTGAAAGGCAACATAACATAAAATAATGTATTTATGATTTTTGTGAATGAATAAATAACAGTTAACACAAGTAGGACAAATAAGTGATTAAACTGAATCGACTGGCCCATTTCTGCTGAGACTTGATGTTATTTGAGTCAGTATCAGGCCAGTACCCGATATCAGTATTGAATCAGTGCATTCCTAGACACACTTAAAACGTACAGGCTACTAAGCTGTATATCACTTTCAATACTTTCACTGCAGACTTGCAAAAATCTGAATAAGACATAATAAATGAATTGATCATTCTGTTCATGCGTCATAGATTTTCAGTCATTATTCCATTATGCCTCAATCCTAATCTAGCTATCTGAATGGGTATCAAACCAATGCCTGATATCTGAAACAGATCGGAGCATCCCTAATTCCATGTTGGTAGAGTAAATATCCAGGAATTCATGGCTTAACATCAGTGGAAAACACCACGTAATCTGGTTCGCTTCCGGAGTATAAACCGCCGTATAAAAATGATATGCCCGTCTTTGCCTAAATCACTGATCTATATAACAGCTTAGTTGCCTGATTAAAATATTTACGTGTTATGCAAGGAAAGGCACACTCTCTCAGCCACTCTGTCCGCTCTCTGTATCGCTGGGCCGCCGAAGGAGGACGGATTAAGTAATGCTAGTATGAAAGATAGCCTTCAGGCTAGCACAACTCATTAGGACTGTGTTCTTGCGACGGAGGCCGCAGCAGTCATGTCCAAAAATAGACTGCTGAAATGGCGCTACCCATCTGGCCCACCTGCCAAGCAGCTCTGAGGATTATTATCCACAATTTCCTTTGGCTTTGGACTGAACCATGTAACTTACCATGACAGTGCATGAGAGCAAGAGGAGGAGAAATTTACATCTGGGCGCCGCATTGTTGGTTTGTTTGTGTGTGGGTTTTTTTTACCTAGTATTCAAACTCGCAGGACAGTCGCCTTCTTTCCCCATGCATAAAAAAAGCAAGCGGCTGCCCAGAAAAGATCCCCTGCCCTGTCAGAGGGATATGGCATGACATCCCTTTAGGGCAGATATTTGCTCAGAGTGTGCCTAACTGTTGCGGAGAATGAGGCCAATCGACCATCACAAACTGTCCAAGCTCACCTTCACACTCTGTGAAGTGCATTAGAGTTAGAATGTTGCACAGTTCTATTTTTTAAAAATCGTTGGATAAATGGATAAAATCACATTTAATAATACATTTAATAAAAATCAAAAGATTTTATTCAGTATTAAAGAAAGTTAAATACATGAAATATTACATTTATTTTAACGAACATTCATTTGTTTTGAATTAGCCAAATAGAAAATGTTACGTTCAAGCTTGCAAATGGACCTTTTTCCTTTCAGAAGGTGTAAAATTACTGCTTAAAAGTTACTGCTTAAGAGTTTTAAAGATGATGGTACCATTTGCTCGTGGAAATTTATGTGTGTACAGTGGTCTCATTCCCTCTCAATTTTGTGTAGCAAGTGAGGTACAGTATATATTTGACTTTATGTTCATCTGACATTTTAATATTTTGTGACATCGATATGTGTATCTCCTGTTCAGTCTTATGAATTTGAACAGTTCACTGCCTGAATGTTCATGATGTAAAATGTGGTCTATTACCTGGAGGGAGTGCTGTTAAGAGCAAAACTCTCTTAATCAGATTCCTACACTACACTACACAAAGGAACATTATGAAACAAAAGGAACAACCACTAATTGAACTATGAAAAAGCTTCACTTATCAGCACAACTGTGATAACCTTAAGGGAATAAGGCTATGACTATTCACAGATATTAAACTGATGATGCATTCAGACACATTAGGGGCTGGTGGTTGTCATTCAGGCATGAAGGCTGCATACATACACTTCACTAAAACATATTTAGAAAAAGAAACAGATATGTAGACACAGACGGGAGACGTAAGATGCTTCATCACCATTTATATTTAGTGTATTTACATAAACAAGCAGACACAGATGCAAGACCTGCATTTATCAGGCCTTATCTGCTCTTAAGACATTCATTTCCTCATAACAGGGAGAGTCTTCCTCGAGCCACTTGGGGTTAAGGGTCTTGCCCAGGGTCTCAAAGGTTGTAGTGCTGGAGGTAGGATAAAGTTGGACCCACAAGATCATTGCCACAGCTCAATCCAAAGAAATTAGACACTGCAGGATTTTATTCTTGCTCCAAGGCATATGTTTTTAGAAAACCAGACTGAGGATTGTTGATGCAAAAGTCTGGCACACTGTTGCTGAAAAAGACCAAAGGTCTTGCAGTTATTTAATGACTGGATCACATTTAGATGAGAATACAGTTTTAGACAAAATTCAGAAACATTCAACTGGGTGAACAAATTAGAACTCTAAGAATTAAATCAGTAGTATTAATTGGACGATAAAGGAAACGATATCTGGCTGATCCACTTCCCAATCCTAAGGAATTATTATTATTATTATTATTATTATTATTATTAATATTATACATTATTATTATTATTATTATTATTATTATACCGTCTTAAGAGACGGGAGTGGCCACTAGGGGGAGCCACGCGAGGGGGGTCCGACTCCTTCATCACCAGACTGTGCCAAAGCAAACGTTTGCCTGGGCTTTCTTTTCCCCCAGATCGCACTTAAGAGAGCCGGCAGTAATTGCCTTATCATGAATCTTTGGTCTGGAGTGCACTTAGAGAAAAGTCGGGAGCGCGCGCTTGGCAACGCCGCACGTGCACGTACCCGCACTGGGCACGCGCGTGCAGCCGCAGTCTGCGCAGAGCGCCACCAGCCAGGCAGCGCCGGTAATAAGGGGACTTTGGGGCTTCCAGCGACAATAAATCACCGACTTTGGTGAATAGGCTCATAGCGCGCGGCGGCATTATGCTATGCAGCGCACGAGCCCGGTGCCACGCGCGCGGCATGAAGATCATTAGAAGTTCTCTTAGCAATCAAGTAATGCTGCGTGATGAAAATTCTTCCATCAGATGTCCGTTCGGCTCTCGCTCTCTCTCCCCCCTTTATTACAGCTGAAAAGAGATTAGGAAGGGATTATTCGTGACATCGTCAAAACTATCAGGGCTCTCAGTAATATGGCGTTACCTTCCGTTTCATGCGTGCACAGGCACGTTTGATGTATTTGATCAAAAATGTTATATGGAATAAATTTGATAGGCATTGCTTTATGATGCATACTATTGAATGCAAACAACTTCTAAAGTTGCAAAGACGAATATTATGAGTGCGATCTGCAGGGGATTGGGCTGGAATCCACCTGTTTGCTGAGCTAAATGGGCTGGACTGTTCGGGGGCTGGACAAAAGAGTGTGCTTGTCTAGAAAATGAGGATATAAATGGTGCAACTGGCACGAGTTCTCAAACTAACAGTTTATTTTGTCCCATTTCGTTTCAATAATGAATTATTTGACATTTGCTTTTATTTAGCTATCCCTGACCAAACTGGGTCTACGTGCTGCTTAATTATACCACTCAAGAAAGGCGCAAGACCTTATTAAGAAGCAAGAGTGTCCATTCGGTTTAGAAAGGCATCGATGACATTAGGTGGCATAGATGTGGATTACAGGAGATTCTAATCCCCCAGTCGTCAAAACTGGCCAACGTAGTATCCCAAAATAATAATTTCATAGCAAATAAGACTCCAACCCTCCTAATGTTCGACCAAAAGTTAGGGATGTTAATTAAGTTCATACTTTGTGTGGATAATACAGATGAGAATGACTAAAAACCTCTCATCTGCCACGTACGCGGGTGCGAGCGAGGGGGCGCGCGACGCGCGCGCACGCTCACAAACACACACACAACGTAGAGAGTCATAAATTTGGGTCCATGCTCGCTTTCATCACGTTTTTGGTTTTAAGACTATTTTGAGTCCATCCTCTCTTGCACCAGTCACCAAAACGTGAACGCGCTCATCCACTTTCTCTCTGCGCCCTACACGTCTCTTTCTCTCTCGGTCTACTACACGCTAAGACACACACACACACACACACACGCCAACGCCAGCCAACACATTTTCCGTACTGAATGCAACCATGGATGCATCAAGAACCGAAAAGCGACAGAGAACATCGTGACAAATTTATCCCGTTCAGACCAAACCACCTGTTCTCCACCAACACACACTTAATGGACGCATTGTTGAACAAATTCCAGCTCGTTTTAAACTCAAGTCTTTCTGCACCCAATCCCGGCTGACAGTGGACTAGATGAAAAGACGACAGACGTGCGCCCAGAGCTACACAAAATATAACATAGCCAGAGATTTACACAGAATTAATTGCATAAGACCGCGCAAGCCGGTGCGCGTGAATGTGGAAATAAAAGAGCGCGCGCGAAACCCCCCAAAAACTGTAATGACGTTGCTTCAAAAAGGGGGAATTTTAACTCACCGATGTGAATAATTGAATCGGGAAGCACGGGCTCCCACTCCAGACTCCAAAATGTGAGCAGAAACATTAGTGCCGGAAAAACTTTCATCTCTCCCGCAGTTTAAACACAATTCTCCCACAATGCGCCGAAAAACGAAGCCCGCTTTTAGAGACGGTAGTTTAAAATCCCGAAGCACCCGAAGATCTGCTCCAGATATTAAAAAATGGGGGAATGAATGTCCTCCTTTGATGCTGATTTCTCCCTCGGTGCCTTTTTTCGTAGATGTGCGGAGGCTTCTCGCTTTCTGTACAGAGCCGGAAAAAATATCCTTAAACAACCTTGGAAATTTCCAGCGCTCGTTAAAGCATCCGTATAAACCGTGACTGTGCTCCGCCGCCGTCGCCTCCTTCTGCTTCTCCTCCGCCTCCTACTCCCGGTCCAGATCCCGAATGGACACCGACGAAAGTCCGCCAAAAATTCGCTCTGGTGTTTGTTTGGGGTTTTTATTTTTTTTTTTTTGCGTGTGTGGATTTGCGTGACCGAGACGCAGCGCTCACGAACGTTTAGCGCGAGCCGCCAGGCTCTACACACGACGCATTTTGGAAAGCAGTAACGCACCGACTCAACATAACTTCCCCGCAGATTTCTTCTCTCTGCTTTTATTATTATTTCGCCCTCATCCACTCCACACTGGCTTTCTCAGTTAAACTGCACTGAAAGTGGGGTTTGTCACTGGAGCCCTTATTCCGATGCGGTGCTGCTGGAGTTTCCTGCGACAGGGAATGAAGCGTAGCGCGCCGGAGAGCACGAGCACGACGACGACGACGAAGACTCGGGATGCGGATTCTCGTTAGCATTGGTTGAGAAAAAGATGAAGTGAGTGGGAGGAGGCCCCGAGCAGAGAGAGTGAGTGAGAGAGAGAGAGAGAGAGAGAGAGCTGCAACTACGCGGGCAACAGCATCAGTAGCCCCAGCCGCGCGCTGTCCAGCACTGAATTACCTCAGAGAGAGAGAGAACGAGAGAGAGAGAGAGAGAGAGAGAGAGAGAGAGAGGAGTGGGCGGAGGTAGAGTCATGATCATGCAGAAGGCTAATCTGTGAGGTTATGGCTCCTCCCTTCTTCAACTTCTTTTGATATAAAATATAATAAATATCAATATACTTCAAAGACATACGTCATAATTGCTTAATAGGTTACCACGCAGTCAGTATTCAGTCATTATAATGCTTTCATATACTCTTCCCTAAAATCAATTGAGACATGCAGTTTAACACGCAAATTAGATGATTAGATCTGTCGCTTTATTTGGAAAGAGGGGGATGTGTCAATTTGTTTCAAGTGCTGAGCCTATGTAGTATTTAAAATGTTATAAAAAAATATCAGACAATAGCAACATTTGTCTTATACATAAATGTAACATTAAAATTGGATGAAAACACTGAGAAAGAAAGAAAGAAAGAAAGAAAGAGAGGAATAGATAAATATAAAGTATAAAAATAAAAAAAAAAGTTAAGATTATTGTTCCTCCCTTGTCCAACTCCTTTGTCCAAAATTATTTTTGAAATGAATAAAAGTAATATTTGTTAACAAAGACAAGTCATCCTTAAGCAACCTGGGGTTAATGGTTTTGCTTAGAGACTGTTAGAGGTGCTGGAAGCAGAACTGAGTTTGGATCCATATCATCTTAATACATAACCAAGTATCACACCACTAGACCACCACCACTCTTCATATAACTTCTGTCTACCTTCAGTTATATCAGTCATTTGATTTAATTGACAATATGGATCTATTGACAACAGGTTTCCATCTTATAAGCTAAGTAAACTAGGTGAAGTAACCTGTTGTGTTTATATTATGAGCCCGGGTTTTAGAATGACCCAGAGAATGTGGAGGGTTGGGAGAGATGGGAATGGTAGTTTCAGAGCAAACGTAGAGAGAGGGAGTGACGCCTCATTAACCGTCATGATTGGATAAGGCATGAGAGAAAGGGGAGCTGCAGCATATCAATGCACACCAGGATGAATGCAATGAAGGCTATCAATAGAAGGGCACAACTTGAAAATTACACAACACACAGGCACATGCCTTCCAAAGTTATAGCTTGTTATCAGGCTGCAGAATTTCACTGGAACAAACATCAGATGTGTAGTATCAGGGACTGTGGAACATTTTCCTCTTTAAGAGAGGCTTACGGTCAGGTCCTTGTTGCATGGCCTTAGACAAAAGGCTTGGAAATAATAAATGTTACGAAACAATCACACAGCATAAAAAGGAAGCAGGTGTGAGTTGATATGCAAACTGTCGGCACAGGGACACGTTGTTATTGGAGACGGGTCCCACAACCTCTTCAGTAACATTGGCCAGCGAGAGCCACAAGGCCTGTTCCCGACATCATACTGTAATCAGTATAATATCAAATCCTTTCCCATAGTCTGGAAGTTCAAGCGAATACAGTTCACTCATGTTTGCAAATCTTGCAGAAAATGTGTGGCCTAAACACATAGAAGCCTGCAAATCAAAGGCCACCAACACAGTTGTTTTCCAAAGGTGAATTATTTATCAGCAAACAAACAGAATGAAAGGGGTTTCATCTCAAGAGCATAACATGGGAGCTGAAGGACTGACTGAGGAGTCGTGGGTGGAGCAACAGATAAACAGGACTTTGGAGGTTGGGGGACCTGTTTTGGCAATAGCAGCTGTCCTGATATCCTCCAAAATATTTATAGGCCTCCTCTGCATAATCAACATCTGAGGACTCATTTTTAGATCTGTAGGGAAGAGAGGGGACCCGCAGTTCCCTCTGTCATAAATAATCAAGATCCTATAAACTTTTAAATAACATGATACCAAGCTTTTGGAGACTTAAAATATTGGATTGTGAGAGTTCGTATTGCAGTAAATGGGTTAACATTAAACATCAGCAACAGATAACAACATAAAAATTACTCAACATTTCACTGGTGGTGCTTGTACATGACAATGTTTTAGAAATTATTGCAAGCTCTACAATAGATGTGTTAGACAGAACAATGAACCTCACAAAGATGATTTACATGAACATTTTTGGTATTATCTGGGACAAGCTATTTCATGGGAACACACTACTGTAGTAGTGTTGTCAAAAATTATGACTAATAATTATAACACTGACTTGACAACAGTCTTGAATGTATGATATTCTTAAAAAATACTGCATAGAATGGCATGAATATTTACTACAGAAGCAACTCATGTTTAAGCTAAGAAACAACCGCCGTGATTCACAGAACATTTGGCAGGATTCGTTACGAAAGAGGATGCTCATAAACACAAGTAATAGCTCTGCAGTTTATGCCTATTGAGTACAATCTGTTGTCTAAGCATAAATGTTGGATCAATTCTTAAGCTCTTTACACCACAGGAAATGTAAATCTATCGCTTACATGTCAGGGAATTTTCACTGCTGGAATGAGATGACAATGCTTAGAAACACGAGTGGAGAAAAGATCCATATACAGACTATTTATTCAGACATTGCTGCCAAGGAGCTGTCCATGTACTAGTGGTGCTGAAACACTCCTTTTCCCTCTATATTTAAATGCATGGTTAAACAGGGAGCTGTTCATCTAATGGTGCTGAAATTGGCCCAAGCTTACCTTCACATAGCCCACTACAGCCATTTCACATCTGGTCTGCTGATCATCACTTACCTCCAATGAATTCTCTCCTGCCCCTTCACCACCTCAGCTAACGTGTGGGTAAGTGTACTGGTGCAGAATGGCTGCTATCGCTTCATCCAGTTGGAGCTGCAAATTGGTTGTGGTTGAGGTGGCTCTTAATTGTATCTGAAAAGTGATTTGGGCGTCTAGCAAAGCGCAATAAAATGTTATATTCATTAACTCCTTCACCTTTCTATTACCTGAAAAGTTACCACAAACCAATTAACAATATTAAGAGAAACACTTCACCCTTTCACACATGAAGTTTGTCCATTCAAGTAGACAAGGACGATGAATGGGTATTATGTAATAAAGTTGGTGGTGGTGGTGGTCTAGTGGAAGGGTATTTACCTACCACTAGTAAACCATGACCACCAATTACATGATATTAAGAGTGGTGGTGACTCAAGTAGGTTTTATCCTGCCTCTAGCACTACCAGCACAAATACTGTCCCTGTACTTAGGAAAGGAAGTTTATCTGGATAAGGGTCTCTGCTTAATCCTGTAAATGTAAGGTGCAGCTTGCAACTGCCATATTCTTGAATACAAAGATATGACTGTAGAATCTTACTTCATCTAATGGATTGCTTGTGTGAAGTTCTGCTATGTAAACAGCAGAGGTCCCCCTTCTATGTGAGCTGCTTGACACTGGTATTTAAAAGCAGTTGTTGTTTTTTTGTTTTGTTTTTAAAGAAAGAGCTGAAAATCCTACATCACTCAGCAGTACACTTTAGTGTGTGATGTTCTCTGTCATTTCCCCAGGAAAAGGTGTTATCTTATAATATTAGCATAAATGGTGTCAGTGGATCACAAAGGTGTGATGATCTTAAATTAGTCTTACCTCATGAGGGTAAGGGAAGATGCCTTATAACGATGCGCTGAGCACACGGTCTTCGTATTGACAGGCATGTTGTGACTCGGAAGTGGGTTGCAAGTGTCTCTGTAAAGAGATAGTGGCATGCTGTATGTGTGTGTGTGTGCATGTGTGGCTTTGTGCAAAGTGTGTGGGTCAATAGATTGGCGGAAGGTTCTGCATAAAGATGAGCTGCAGGTTATTTTCAGTTCCATGTCTAGGAATCAGAGGCTCTTGGAATCAATCATACTCTGTCCTCAGAGACAGAGGGAGCGAGAGAGAGAGAGAGACACTCCACAATGAAACCACATGCACACACACACTCAATCTTCATTGTGAATCGGGCATCCAAGTATTATATTTCTCAGAATAAAAGTAAACAGTGGTTGACGCATAGTCCATGCATATTTTGACTGCAGTCTCTGGTACAATTTACATCAGTGCTGCTTTTTCTACTGCTCGTAATAATCTGTGATGAAGTTTGCTCTAATTTTCCAAGGTCACTAAGTTATGCATTTAAAAGCTGAGGTAGGGCAGAACAGACCCCTCTGCGACAAGCCTGTCCCCCGCTGGGGCTGGGCGGCCAGAGGGCAGAGGGGCTGACGGACGCGTTCCACTGCCCTTCCTTCCCAAGTTTGCGCTGCATGATTAATGGACCACCTTGAGTGTGGGTGATACGTCATAGTCCGCTTGTGTTGCCTGAAGTCATACTTTGGCAGTCACATACAGGCGTGTGATCCTCATCTCTTTAGATGAGGTGGAGATCATCTCAGCATTTGGAGAGGTGAAGTCTGTTGCAGAAAGTCGCTACAGAGAGGCTCTCCAATCGGCTGAAAAGGCACTAGTGGACTTCAAGTGTGCAAAGGACGTTATGCCTTTTCTGCATCTCAGATCTTAGATCAGATGAGGAAAAAATGGGTAACCTGCACTTGTTGCAGTTATGGGTGAAAAATATTCTACTGAGAAACTTGCAGGTATAGGTTAGGATTGAAATCAACAGGATGCAGTTGGTCCTCATGTCTTGAACATGTCGGTTTAACTAAAAACAACCCTATTTTTTGCACAAGCATAGCAGGCGACTCATTACACAATACCCCAAGAGAAAATGACTCCACCCTTACACTCTTTAACCAAGCCGTCTGTGTGGGCATATTTGTACTTTGTTGTCTTATTTGTGCATAGGCTGCAGTTTGTACATAGTATATTTATATTTATCATATGCTGTTATCCAAAGTCTCCCTGGATCCACATTAGGTTAAGGGTCTTGCTCAGGGGCCCAATAACGATATATTAGTGTAAGCCTGAAACCAATGACCTTATGGCTCACAACCAAATATCCTACCACTAGGTACCAACACCCTTTGCATGTAATAAAGGATATCAGCACGAAACCTTGCTTGCTGTCATTGCTTGACATTTTGCATCAATGTAGCTCCTGTTGTCAATCATGTGAAGTTCAACTCAAAGTGTTTGATTGTTGCTGTGTACTTAATAAGTCAAACATTTTTCTTCAGCTTCTGTTATAGACTTGTAGTTTGGATGCAGCTGGGGTCATTGAATCAGTTTAAAGCGTTTCGAGTGCGGAATTAAAGGGCTGGTTGCTTGTAGCTATGGAAGGATTCAATTTTACAAAACAGGACCTTACGTTACTCTACTGTAAGCATCCTGGATCAAAATTTCAATTTTGTTCGTAAGAATAACAGAACACTTTGCCACCAAATACATAACTCTGTCAATCCTCTGCCGGTTGTAGCAGGCAGCTTGGCATTTTTTTTGCTGAGCTGTTTCATCCAAAATCTTTTCTCGTTTTGTGCCCTACCATTCTGTCTCTCTCTGCACCCCTCCTTTCGGTGGGCTGGCAGAGCATTCAGGAGAAATTGGGTCATATCTTCAAATGTCGGGGAATTGCGGCAGCTTTGTGGCGAAGAGAGCAGCGGCGTTGTCATTGCCTATCGGGGCCCTTTCGCAGAACGAGGGGTGGGCCGGGTGTGTGTAATTGAAACAAACACATCCTCTTTATTCTACAAAGGCAGGAGGTGATTCTGGGTGCGGACGGGGTTGCACACATAAAGGAGTCCGGGGTTGGCGGAGTCAGGCTGGTGTGTCTGTGCCAGTCTCAACACCGCTCACTTTCATTCAGGTGATAAAAGGACCCTAACTAATTGGTTTTCTGGCTGACTGACCCTGAAAACACAAGGAGAAACGAGCAGAAATGAAGTGAACTGTCTGGGGGTGGATGGATTGAACTGCCGAATGCCAGAGCCATGATAAGAGCCATTTGCATGGACCATACGCCCATGGAGGCTTGATGGGTGAGACTGGAGGGAGAGAAGGAGGGAAAGGAAGAAAGAGAAGTGCATGGATGCTCTTAGCTCTGAGACCACTGAACCTCTCAACCATGCAGTTATGATGGAGAGAGGGGAAGTGGAAAGGGGAAAGTGGGGGGGGAGGAAATGAGAGATTTTGTTTGCTCAGCTAATGGAGGAAAACCAAGTTTAAGGGAAGGTTAAGGCAGCTACTTGGAGGAAATGAAGAGCAGCAGGGTCCTAATTGACGAAGGTAGGAAGCACACAGCAGCCTCTATGACACCGCTTCAATAACACTGTCACTGTGCCACAGATTTGAGCGCAGTTGCACAGTCCATGGGTCATCATTATCACTTGCATGCATGCATCGTTTTTACTGTGACGCAACCCATATGCCACCACAACCCACTGCAAAAGGGAGGAAAAAAACCCATGTCTGAAACAACGCACAGAGAGTTTCTTCTCACCTTGACGAAACACGCTACAGCCTTGGCATGCATAAACAGCAGGCTATTATTAGGGCCAGCTGAACCCCGTCTAGCCAAAATTTGAATCAGATTGAATGACGGTCAGAATGCAGTGTGTTGGTAAGGAGCAGAGTAGCATCAAAACGCATGATCCCGAACTGATACCGGCTATGCAAGCAACATACGGCACCCGGAAAGACATTTATCAGCCGACATCTATTACAGCTCCATCAAACCACCCAAGGGCCTGCAGATTGGTGTAAAATGTAATACAGTTTTGCAGGTGTTAGTGATGTTTATACCTCAATGTTTCCGCACTGCTGTAGGCTGTGATTTTATGAGTCCTCGATGTGAGAGATAGTCAGCTCAGCAACTTCTGTATACAGAACACCACTGCCACCGCTGATCCAAAATGTAAATAAATGTGATATCTGCAGGTCAAGGAACCGTTCTTACTTAGAATTTCACCTTTGGGCATACACCTCCGACTTGAAGTTCCACTGCCATTATTCAACACAGGAATCTTTGAGGGGATAATGTGATTGGTGATGACAATGTCCTGGACCATTTTTTACTGGTAGAACAGGGTTGTGAGAACATGTAAGGACACAGGAGAGTGTGAGACGATTTGAGGATGAAAACGAACCAAAGATGACAAGTGTTCCTTTTTATTCTGAGTATCCTATTTAGGAGCCTGAAGGTGATCCAAAAGCCCGTTTGGGACATAGAAATGGATGTGATGCGGCAGGGCTTCAAACTGTTTCGTTTAATTTCATATGGAACATGCTATCAAAACATGCTAATACAGTGCAGCAGGGCTTCATCAACAGGCATCTGACTCATGTTTAAACATGCTTCGTGTTACTGGCAGATGCTAGCAGTAATAGAAATTCTCTCTGTCCTACTGAGACCAAAGGAACATCATCCACATAAATTTGTCATGCCAGATGAACTGCTTTTGTTTCTCTGGTACACAGGTCTGTCTGAATGCAAAATAGAGAGATAAGGACATTAAGGTCGACTAGGCTGCACTGGATCCTGCCTGTAAAGAAGTGGAAAATAAAAAGCTGGACTTTTCCTTGCATTCTCTATACATAAATCAAGGACTAAAATGTCACCAAAATCATGGTAGGGGTGATGCTAATAATAGTTGACTTAAGATTCAAAAACTCAAAAACATATACATTCTTTTAAGTCACCTGCTGTTCTGACTTGTCCAGACCATCAAATTCTAAGCGGGTTTATTCAGTTGTTTGGAGGAAACTAGGAAAGCTGGGTTGCTGCTGTTAGAGGTGTGAGACAAACAGGTGTGATTGGATCTCAATGGCCTAGTCCAGTGGTCTAGTTGTGAAGTACTTAAAAATGGGATATCAATATGAGGTATGAGGTCCTGACTCTCTGAGCTCATAAAAGATCCCTAGGTATCCTTCTTATAGAGTCGGGGTGGTAAAATCACGCCTCCCAATCATTCCCTGTCTCTCATTGGTGAATTCTCTCCTGCCCCTTTAGCACTTAAGCTTACGTGCAGTGAATATACCGGCGCAAAATGGCGTCTGGGGCGTCATCAGGGTGGAGCTCCACCTGGATGTTCGTTTAGGTAGCAACACAGTGTCTCTGTAAAGTGTTTCGGGTGAAAAAGGAATGACAAAAAATCTTTCCTCATTTATTTAACCCAGTGGTTATGGACTGATCCAAGCTATTCTATCATTTTGTTTTTCTTTCATGTTCTGAATAGTCTTCCAAAGAATGAAGATCTTCCCATTGTTGAATTCAGCTGGCCTGTCTTCCTCTCCTTGGCACCTAACAGGAGCACGGCCAGCCATCACGTCTGGGTGGGGTCAGATCAGAGGGCTGCGCTGCAGGTGTCGCAGGAAGACGTCCCTCACAGTAGGGTTCAGCGAACAGCAGGCACTGGTTGCTTGCCCACTATGACCTTCTTCAGAGTTTAGAGGGCACAATCACAGCATGTTCCCTCTCAGCATTATGGCCCAAAGCCTCCCCCCCACCAGGGTTTGTCAGCACAAACAATTCCTTCCTGCTAGAGATTTAATCTTTGTTCAACACACATTCATTACCGAATTCAAAGGCATCTAATATTAACGCTGCCTGCTGAACTAAACTTGGGAGATTTTTTTAACCACTGCTGGAATTTTATCGATTCTCTCAGTCGCAGGTCTACAAACAACTCAAGACAAGGGCCAAAGCCATTTAATACCTAGCTGCAGAAAGTAATCAGACTTTCAGCTGAAATCATCTCGTTGACCACCTCCGTCAGTCATCTTTTCAGACCCAAGACGCATTGCTTTTGGGTACGCTTGATACCTGTCTTCACAAAGGGCCGAATCGATTCATCTCCTAATGAAATGGAGCTTGACGGATGGCCAACATGAGGGGCAAAAAAAATCCCTCTGTAGGTGTGAAAAGGAGGAGGCTGTGGTAAATCACTGCTGGTCACCCGAAATTCTCCTGCATTTTCACAGCTGAGTCACACATAACCAGCACATTTCACACAGGCACTGAGGATGATCGTCATCCACTAAAAAAGATATTTTGCACCTTTGTATTTCAAAGTGAATCCCCCTCCCCCTCCCGAATTTGAAAAAGAAAGTCCACGTCAACACGTGGTGCTGTGATTACCACAGTCTCTCTGTACTGGCTCCGCTCCCTGCAGAGTGCCACCACAGCGACTGCTCTCACCCAGGACTTTCAGGTCCGACTCTGGCCTCCTTTTAGTCGGAAAACTTGTTAAAAGGATGAATAAGAGAGGAGAGTTTGCGAGATGTGAAACCAGGCTAGTTCAATTTGGGCCAAGGAGCCCAAGTGCACAGAGCAAACTGAACAGGAGCGGTGGGGGGAAAGGAGATACAGGGAGGAGGGATGTCACTCGGGTTCACTTGAGCCTTTGAGCTGTAAAGTCTGATGCAATAAATTACTGGCAATGCAATAAGCGATTTCCAGGAGAGATTTTAAGAAGGCTAACAAGCGTATTCCCACAGCCACAGCTGGGAAGTTGCAGAAGCCGTCCGGCAAAAGGACCTCGTTTAGAGGACTGCGAGCTATCGAGTGAAAAACCTTTTTTTCCCCTCTCCTCCGGCTCTCGTCAAGTTTGCTCGGAAGGATAAGGAGCCAGGACCATCGCAAGAGAGCAGCTGCTGAGAAAACAAGACTGTACATGGAGAGAATTTGGACTTGTACAAGGGAATGAAGCCATGTTTTCTAAAGCTAACAGTCTAACACCTCAGTTTAAAACGTACTTATTTTCCACAGTATTCAAACAACTTAATGTTACTATCATGTCATTACTATTAAATATGAAACGTCCCATTGTAACATTATAATTACACTGTAATAGCACTGCAACAAAATACACATACGAGTATGGCCTTGTACATTAATTGCTATCCTTCATTAAAATAAATAAGAAAATAAATAAACACTCCGACCAAAGAGGCTCACTATGAATGACAGCTAACGACTTCTTCCTCATGACTTCTGAATGAATTCCCCATTAGCTATTATTCACTGCAAGTCTCTTTGAACACAGCCTCAGCTCCAGTTCATTCCATTGCACAAAAGCCACAAATGCCACACAGATTTCTTTCCTTATCTTTAATGTGAGTAAACATTTTTACATTCAATAAAATCATACCATTATGAAAACCATAATTAAAGGAGGGAGGAGGGGACCGGTACAGGATCATAATTCTAATAAACTTTCAACATTTTTGATCAAGATCTTCAAAGTGCCATTATTTCAACCCTGTACATCTAGGAAAAAGTCATAATTTACAGTAATATTTGTTTGTCTTTGAAATGATAAATACACCCCTTCCAATCATAAGCATCCCTTATGAGGATACCGGTTTTCAAAATGTCCCATACAAAATAAGACCTGGAAGTGCTCTCACGACAACACATAATAAATTAAGGCGTAAAAATAAATTAACTAACGAAGAGAACTTACAGTGAGTCAGTTCGGATATGTGTGATCACACACACAAACATTTGAAACAAATAAGCAGTGTTCCATGTACAGAGTTCTTGCTGTGCATGTATTCTTCCCAAAAATCACCCTCCCACGACTTCATAGTCAGTTTAATTACCACTTCGTACCCCATCGTGGCATGACCGGCCGGCGTCGTCTTAAAAGCACGAAATCCGGCTTCACAAAGTCAGCAAAAGGGAGTCGGTGCATGATTTAAACAGTATTGCTAAAAGCATGGCCAAGGCAACTTGCTGCCTCATGCTCTGGCTGTAACTGCACCATCTTCGTTCTAGCAAGGTCATGCTGAAATCACAGAAGACACATGTTCCAGTTTCGCAGTGCGATGATATTGATATCACAAGCGTGGTGCTGGTGAGACCACGCAAAACCTCCTCTCTCTCTCTCTCTCTCTCTCTCTCTCTTATTTTGGTCGGGCCCAATGTGGAACTAGGGCTGAGAGAGAGACGCGGAGAAAGAGAGCGAGAGTGCTGGAGCTCCCAGCAGATTGCTGTAAGTGGAACAGTGGACCTTGGGGAGCAGACCTGCTGGATGGATGGGGCCACATTTCTTCGGGGTTTCCTTGCCCTCGGACTGTCCTTGTTCATCTGCCCGATTTGCAAAAAGAAGAATCTGGAAAAATAAAGCAGGGCCGGAGTTGTCCCGAAAGTGGGGGAAAGAAAAGAGGCCTCCCTGAGACCATCCCCCGTAAAGAGTAGACACAATTCCATAAGAGGATGTCCATGGCAGTTTGAAATCGAAGTTTGAAGTCTATAATCATTAATATTTGCTTGTAAATATGCTCTTTATTAGTTTCTTTAAACAAGTCAGATTTAGCTCTCAGTTTCACCATTCTTTCAACTGAAGTAGTGTGTGCTTCATCTCGTATAAATGTAAGATTCCTCTTCGTTTAGGAGCATGCAGAGTTCTGTCATCTTGGGTGCTGGGTGTAAAACCGTCTCTCACCCGGTGTCCATTTCTAGTCAACGCAGTGGTGCTAACTCCAAACTCCCCCTTCCACTGCTTTCTACTGAAACACTGTAAAAGCTATTTTTACCCGCAGTGACTGTACAAAAAAGGCTCAGCTTTGATTTCTGTTTACTAAAAAATGAGTAGCATGCGATTAGTAAAGGTTAATGAGTGTTAAACTCCCTTGGAGAGGTCTGAGAGCACACACATAATTTCCAGCTAGCAGCAATAGCTTTTAAAAAACCTCCTCGCTTTGACAGAGGATTGGATTTGGCAACATGTGCGTGTGTCCTCCGTGTTGTGTTCGTTGGTGCAAAAAAGATGCGCTGGTGGCTACTGCTCAGGGTGGTTTACAAACGTCCAAAACATACACAATGTCACACTTTAAATAGCTGGATTTGACATAAGACACATTATAAAGTTGAAAATTGTAGTTCCATCAATCCTCAAGTTTTTCGCCTTGTGGTGCTTTCCGTTCAGCTCAACAAATCTTTCCGAGGGTTGGGAAAAGTCAAGCTTCAGAAAGTAGTTTCTTGACAATGATGTTTGAGGTGAGTGACAATAGTGAAGATTAGAATAAACCTTTAATAAAATACTTTTTGTGTAAATTGTTAACCTGTGTGAATCAGAATGCATTCATTATTACTAATTATTTCAAATCTGTGATTATATACTGACTCTCTCTCTCTATATATATATATATATATGAGCCATTCAGATTTCTCCCCTACTTCTACATCACAGTAGGAGACATTTGAATAGCTGCACCCTCCTATCTGAGAACCTCCGCCCACCAGGTACAACTGCTAGCGCTTCCTGATCCGCCATGTTTTCCTGCAAGACGGAGGAATCACAGCGGAGTGTTGTGTTGAACATGTATGGCTGTATGGATGGCCTGTTAGCAGCAGCCATGTCGATTATTTTCACGTGAGGTAAACCCTCGCCGTGCTGTCTACACCCCGGTTCCGGAGTGAGGCGTGTGTGGGCAGCAGCAGCTCATTTGCATTTAGCAATACTAATGAGAGGCAACTTGTTCTGAAAGGGACTGAAATAGAAGGGTAAAAAGGCCTAATCTGAGAGATATTTTAAGCAAACTACTTCAGAGACATGTTTAGTGGAACTATTTTAACTTGTTGAAAATATGGTATAATACTGGAGCTTTAAAAGCCCACCTAAAAGTAGCAGTGAATGCCACCGAGCAAAGCTATTCATTCAGTAACTAGGGACCAGTTGACTGGTGTGTGGCAAGATATGGCCTACCGTTTTGATGTTTGTCACGCTACACATGGTGCTTGTGTTGAGTGCTGCAACCTCACTTTGAACTTTCCTCTATCCAGTCATGTGCACAATGTATTTCTGTCTTATACAGTTTGTTTGAAATAAAAATTTCTTTCATTTTGAATAGCTGTATATATGTATATATATATATATATATATATATAAATATGATATTTTTAGACAAATGTTTAAATAGACTTGTCATAAAAATATCATATTTATATTTGTTAAAAATAATTATTGTCTAAAGGGCCGCACATCTACACTATTCCACCATTGAAAAGGAAACTCTTGCGTTGTTTTGAAGTTTACGTTGGTTAAAGTTTACACTGATCGCAAACCGTTAACATTTTGGGCTCTAATGTACAACCACGTTCTTTCCTTTGGACCCAACCTGAGCCTGCGCAGTATTTTCATTTGTATATTTGTATATAGTAACATCTGTAAAATACATCTGTAAATAGCCATTCGGTTCCAGTATTCCCAGGACGGTTCATCACCTAAACGTAACAGGGTAATTTTTCGGAATTTGAACGGTCCTTTTTTTTTTCTTTAAATATCCAAATTCTTTTTTTCTACATTATGTTTTATCAGACAAATTTTTACTTTTGTATCAAGCAGCAGAAAAGTTGTAGCTACAACAATATATTGTCTAGTGCTAATCCCTACCAACAGCTCCAACCAAGAGCATGAATATTCTTGGTAATGTTACTAAACATTTTAAGCAAATGGCAAGCTCGTCTACCTTCTGAAGCCTGGATTTTCACCGCCCTGCTCAGGAACACTTGTTAACTTGATCCCAGAAAGCTGAACACACGTAGACACAATGTAGTACCATTAGTAGATATAAAATACACAGGTCATCATAGTCGAGGACTTAAAATAGACACATTGCTTGACTGATGGTCAGTACTAGAGCAGTGAGCACCAGGTAAGACTGTGAACTGACTCCAGCAGCTCTGAGCTTGAGGAGAATTGGCCTTGACGCGTAGTTGCTAATGAGGTCTACCTGTGCGGCTCCAAAGGGACCAACGGCACCTTGAACTGTTGTTTGGAACCCGAGAAAAGCAAAACCCGGGTCAGGAGTTCGCAAGTTGGAGAAGCTGTACAAGGTTAAATATAGTTGCCATGTACCTCTACACTACACTGTGATGAACGGGAAGGACAGAGAGTGCTTTGTGAGTGTGTAGGAGTGTGTGAGTGTAGGGCTGGGCGATACGACCTCAAATCAATAACATAATTAAGTGAATGATTAATGCTTTACAATTAATTCATGGTTATTGTCGCCCTAATTGTTCTGTGACAAGGTTTGTACTGTAAATACAGTACAACAAATAACAATCAACTGTTAAAATTGGGATATTTTTCCTAATAAAAGAGTGCACGTTTTTGTCATTAAAATAAATTAAAACATACAGACCGTAGACATGGATATAGAGCCACGCAACAATACGCAGTAGTATGTTTTTAAGGGGACAGTACCTTGAACACACATTGGGGGAGTATTAACAAAATATATTTTTATATATATATTACTTAACATAAAAACTTTTACATTTTGTTCAATTCTTTATTTTAAATTGCAAGAAAAATTTTCATGGGCAAGATTATGCTGATTAGAGGTTCTGAATGTCAGTTTTGATTAATTTTCATTTAACTGCCCAGCCCTACGTTATACTGTGTGAGAATGGGTGCGTGTGTTCGTGTTATTAACCGTCCTGCTGGGCGAGCGCCTGCAGCTCAGCGGTGTGGAGCGAGTGCTGGAGGAAGACATTCTTGCGGCTGTACATGTGAAGGGACAGGGGTCCGCGGGGCGGCTGGCCCAGACGCCCGGTGAAGGAGGAGTGGGGACGGGGCAAGGGACCCCGGTCGCTGCGCAGGGCCGGCCCCCGTTCGCTGTCCGAAGACAGGCTCCGTGAGGGACTGACGCGGCTGGGCAGGCTGGCGCTGCTGCCGGCCACCGCGCGAGGAATCTGAGATGGGCCGAGGTGCTCAAGCTTGCGCGGCGTGGTCGCTTCGGACGAGGACGGCGTCGCTTCCGATCTTCGTTGAGACGACGTTGATGACTCCCGGGGTCCCGTTCCCGCTCCTGCTCCTCCGTGACTCCCAGCAGCGTCCTCCCCACCTGCCGGAACGTGGCTACACGGCTCTGCGGTGGGTGGCCGTGCCAACCTTCGCTCCCTTGTTAAGCTGTTGCTGTTGCTGCTGCTGTTTTGGCTTGTAGCTCGGCCTGGATGCATGAGCTGTTGAAACTGGGGGGAAAGAAGAAGAAAGGCACAATGCACACGTCAGACATTAAATAGCTGGACTTGACACAAGACGGGGTATGAGGTTTCATCAGTCCTCAAGCTTTCGGTTCTTGACACTTTCCATTCAGCTTTACAAACTGTTCTCATTCAATTTCAAGGATTGAGAGAGTACGAGGTCAAGCTGGATTCAAATCAACAATGTTTAAGGTAACTGGAAATAAACAAACAGTGTGGATCAGTTCTATTTATTATTGCTTATTATATATATGGGTGGAATGGTGGCGCAGTGGTTAGTGCTGCAGCCTCACAGCAAGAAGGTTCTGGGTTCGACCCCTGGGTCAGCCGTAGGGCCTTCCTGTATGGAAGCCGGGGGCTCCGGTTTCCCGCCAGAGTCCAAAAGCATGCAATATAGTTTAATTGGCAACTCTAAATTGGCCTGGTAAAGTGTGAATGTGAGTGTGATTATGTGAGTGCGTGCCCTGTGGTGTGTTGGCAGATTGGTCCCCGCCTTGCGCCTGTAGTTCCCAGGATAGGCTCAGGTCCCGTCTCAACCCCAGTTAGGATTAAGCGGTTCGGATAATGAATGAATGACCCCTAACCCTAACCCTATTTGTATATAAACGTTTCACGTTTTGCTTTGAACTTTGACTATCCTTTTTTGAATTTTACCCAAATTCCAACCAGGCAAATATTTCTTGTGTATCAAGCAGCAAGTATGACTACATTTTGTTTGCCTTTTATTTGCCATGGCCTCAAGCAGACAATCTGATCTCCATTTGCAGGGAAAGTCTTAGTAATGTTGATGAACATTTTTTTTTATCTGAGCAAACCACTGACAAGGCTTTAACAGGCGACATGTTCTTCTTTCCCTCAGTTTCAACAGGCCACACATCTGAGGTCACACTTAAATAAGATGTGGCCTGCTGAAACCGGAGGTGAGGTGTGGGTGAGAAAGAAGAAAGCAGAGACTTAAGCGGGAGCAAATTAGGCTGCTCAACTTTTAAACGACATTTCAACAAAGCCAGTATGACTCCCTGGAACCACTTCTAATTGTTTCCCGACCAACTGGAACCTCGTTTTGTTTAGGTTTTTTTGTGAAGGAGCTGGCCGCAGCGCTCGTTGCGGGTGGAGAGGCGGCGCAATAAAGCAAGTCGCAGCGGAGAGTCTAAGCCACCTGCTCAGTTTTTCACACAACAAGGTCCTCACTTACGTAACCAGGCCAACATTACTCACGATGCTAATGAGCGCGGTAAGAATACGGCTCCTAAAAAAGAAATCATTAGCTGAAGCCCTGAGTGTTTCAAATAAATACCGCTCATAACTCGCTGTGTAATCCCGGGTGAGGTGACAGCCCAAAAAAAAGGAAAAAGCAATGAAACAAATTGCAGTGACAGTAACTTGGGCCTCTTGATGCTAATCTACTCAGGATTTGCGGGTGGGGGAGGAAAAATAGTTGATTTAACGCACTGCTGGCTAACTAATATGATAACCTTAAAAGCCGTGAAGTTTATTCGAATTGAAAGCAGACGACAGTGGAAATTAAATCAAAGAAACTTCGGTTTTCGACGCTGCGGCGCAGTTGCTATGCGGGTCAAACAAACGAGGATGCAGGTGCTACTGGGCAACAGGGGTCATGCGAGGGGAGATTATTTTTGTAAATGCACACAACCCCGGTTGGGGGGTTAGGGGCAGAGAACGCGGGATGGCGAAAAGAGAGACACAAACTTGAGGTCCTCTCAAGTCCATAAAGCGATCAGCCTCTCATACAATGACAAAGGCATCAGAGATGGTGGCAGAAGAGTGGGAGCAGTTGGGTGCCTGCTTTGGAAGTAGGCCAGACACACACACACACACACACCCCTCTACACCTGCAGAGTGCAGAGTCACGCTGTGGAAAACAGGGGACCGGAGTAAATCAGAGTGATTTAACGGTCCCAATCCATTTGGGTCTTTATTAGCCTGTGAAGAAACCAGCCCCTGCACTAATGGTGCTAAAAGCTCCTCTGGCTGATTATGCCCAGTGGGCAAGAGGAGACAGAATGCTTGTTCACCACATTATAAAACCCACACGCACGCACACATGTAAAACACAGAAGATTACACCTAAAGTTACAATAATACAACAATGAAGCTGCTCCTGTATTTAGACCAAGCCTCAAAAAAAATTTAGGGGCAACCGATTATCAGGGGCCGACATTCTGCCGCATTTTTTATTTAGACCATCACCTGTATTAAGTAATTACAAGGTGCGCTATTGTGACTCTACTGCAGTGTCATCTCTCGGTGTCGTTTGCTCTCAACTCGCTGCTTCATTTAATGTCCCGCCCACAACAGTCTGATTGGCAATATGTCACACAAGTAGCAGCTATTCAACGCTGAAGCCTTGTTGTTACTCACGTCACACTTGCACACGAACACAGCGTGAGAGAAAGAGAGAAAGAGAAGAGGAGAGGGGAAAGTCTCAGTTTCAGGTTTGTTGGGTGGGGGGGGTTTGCATATCGGTTCCAAATATCTGGCCGTTAACTAGCAATAATCGTTATCAATATCGGCCCTGAAAAAACAGTATCGGTCGACCTCTACTAAAAAGCACTCAGGAGGTAAGCAAGGCTCAATGCATGATTGATATATCTAGCTCGTGTAAAATTCCATCCAAAATCAACTGAAGGAAGTATATTTTCAATGTACTGGTCTAACTCGTGCTCTGCTGGTCTCTCGTGAGCATTTCTGACTTTAGTTCACTGCTAGTTGCCATGGCTGCCCTGTTTTGTCCAGATAAATGTGCTGGTTGGGTGCAAAAAGGGAAAGAAAAAAAACCCATTCAGATATAACCTGTTCAGAACTCTAAAGCGAGATACTTTATCACAAGTTTTAAAGGATTTCAGCTAATTAGTGTAACACAGTATGTCAACATGGCTTATGATTATGAATAAGACTTGCATGGCTTATTTAGATGATACATTTGCAGGGGAATACTTTTAAAATGTGTACCTTGAACAAGAAATAAAATATGGTGGGAAAACCAAGAAGGCAAGTGTTAGAAGCATAAGGGTAAGGGAGTTGGTCCAGTGATCAGATGGTTGCCAGGTCAAATTCCAGGTTAGTACTAGTACCTCATGTACTACGTGAAAAAACGGTCTTCTGATCAACCGTTAACCGTTACGCTATCAACTGCATCATGTACTCCACCGAAGCAGTGCTTATGGATGGTAACTTTCTTAAGTGTACCTTGTTGGTACTAAGGGTACATTCTAATTTTGGTGTGATGTGTGTGCTGTGATGTGTTCACAATGACAAAATCATTTGCTTTTAAAACTATGAGAAATTAAGTCTGCTTTCCATCAGTCTCCTCTGGCAGCAAGGGACCACACAGCATCACAATAAGGTAAGATTAACCGTGAGATTTTGCTCACATTGGACCACCACTGCTCCCTTTATCTCCAGAAAGCAGCAACTTTATTGTGTCATGTCACTAAAGCAGGCATTTGGGAGCATAAGGGTTTTGGTGTTGGCCCGTTGATCAGAAGGTCGCCAGTTCAAGTCCCTGAGGGGGTAAAAGTAACAGTGAGGTACTCAGGAGTAAGGTACTGTCCCCAAGCACTGCTCCCCGAGCGCTTCATGGATGGGTCCGATTTTGTTGAGGTGCACTGTGTGCTGTCCTGTGGTGTGTTCATAATGACAATTAAACACTTAGAAGCTGTTGAATTATCTCCAATATTGTCAGCCGTGTGCCCAGAGCCACAAACAGTGAATGGTGTTCACCACTAAAGAGAAGTTTACTCAAATGAAGAAAAATCTCACTTCAACTTATCTTAGAGAATCAGTTAGCCCATTACTTAATTAATAAACGCTTCTGCATTGCCATTTTTACCAAGACAAGACAGACACAGTCGTTAGCCACAAGTTTGCACTGCAACCTTTTATCACTGCCTGTCAAATACACAGGAGAACAGCAAGAGAGTGTTCAGGTAATGCAGGGCCAAGTAGCTCTCTGCCTGCAGCTCAACACCAACCACCTAAAGTGGTGGAGTGTCCCTGACTTGGGGAAAAACGACGCTCCTGGAAATAGCAAGAGAGTCTGGAGTGCTCCTTCAAGCAAGCATTGAATGAAGACCCCATAATCATCAAATCCACTGCTGAGTTCCTTTGGGTTTCCAAACATGGGCAAAAGAAGAGAAAAGAAAACGTTGCAGCAACTTTTGTATGAAAGTTTACAAGTGCTTGGTGCCAATTAGTCATAATTAACTTCAGTATTTTATACATTACTCTTGCAAAACTACAGCTTGAGATCTTTGGTCATCACTTGGGCAGCAGTTTGCCTTATTATTACTGTCCATGTGATCATTTTGTGCCGGTTGAAATCCAAACTGTGCTTTGTGATAGGGCTGAAACAACTAATCGATTAAATAGATTAAAATCAATTATTAAGATAGTTGACAACTAATTAATAATCGATTGGTTGGGTCTACGTTATTATACACATACGTACAGTGGCTAGCCCCTAATGTGGTGGCAGTAAGCTAACTAAAGCTGCAGTGGCAGTAAATTACCATAAACCTGGACGCCGACCGCCATTAAAGAAGTATAAGAAGGAGACGAGAACCAGTGCCGTGCCTCGCTGTCACAATTACTGAAGTAATTGCGTAGAAACGCGTGAGTGACATTTTTTCGCGATGTAAACACATGCGCTGTTTGTTAGCGCACACGACTCTCTCAGGGAAGTCATTTACTGAAGCGTTCCAGTTCTGTCAAATCTTCCCATTTATTACAGACCAAGGACATTTTAGCTGATAAATAACAAAAACAATCAGCGTTCTTCTCACAATACAGCCATTTACTTGATATTTACAGTGATATTATTCCGACACGTGTCCTCACTGTTATTGTGACGCGACTCTCATGTGGAACGCCATCTTGCACAAAAATGTAGTTTTCTCCCAGAAACGAGTCAAAAATGAGTTATAGGTCAAAATGAGTCCAAACTGGCTAAAAATGGCCAAAACTTCAATATTTCTTTATTTTCATTAAACATTTTTTTTTTCATTTTATAATGTTAGAGAGGGCGGCACGGTGGCACAGTGGTTAGAGCTGCCGCCTCACAGCGAGAAAGTCCTGGGTTCGAACCCCGGGGACGGCCGTAGGGCCCTTCTGTGTGGAGTTTGCATACTCTCCCCGTGTTTGCATGGGTTTCCTCCGGGTGCTCCGGTTTCCTTCCACAGTCCAAAGGCATGCGTTGGTTAACTGGCGACTCTAAACTGGCCCTTAAGGTGTGCATGTGTGTGTGACTGTGTGTGCCCTGCGGTGTGTTGATGCCTGCCCAGGGCTGGTCCGCGCCTTGCACCCAAAAGTTGCCAGGATAGGCTCCGGTCCCCCCGCGACCCCAGTTGGGATTATAGCAGTTTGGAAAATGAATGAATGATAATGTTAGAGAGTAAAAAATAAATGTAGAAAAATAGAAACAGACAGTTTGGTTTATTTAAAAATGCTGGAAATGAAATAGTTGTTTTCTTTTTATCTGATTAATAATTGATTAATCAAAAATAATCAATTAACAAAATAATCATTACTTGTAGCCCTACTTTGTGACACTGTAAAAGGCGTCTCACTTGGAAATCGACAAAACTGAACAATGCATTTTACACAGTCACAGCGTTACTCAAATTTATGTAACCTTTAGACAGACGTCATATGAAGCAGTTATTAGCTCCTGCTGGAAAATTGATCCGTTTTCATGTTGTAGGTTTAGACCAATTAAAGTTTCTCCTGCCAGGTGAGTGGTTTTACTGGGGGGTGCGGAACTAGTAGGGAAATTCAACTCCAGTCACTGAACTGCACATCAAAAGCTTCGATGCATGTCCTCTGTCCTTTTCTCTCAACACCAAAACATGCACAGGGCAACTGCTGGAGAAATTTCAGAAAGATGCACTGAAGTCACTGTAGAAGAGCGATGAACAAGAAGAGTGAGGCATATGAGAGATGAAGGAGAAAAAGCAACGGAAAATACTGAAGTTTGTGGCGGCGGGGGGGAAAGGATGGAGGAGAGAGCTGGGGAGTGGTAAGCTTCAGTATTGGGGAAAACTTGAGCTGAATGAAGTCAGGCTTGTTGCTCGATGACGAGGCTTGATGGAGCTTGGATTTGATATGCCAAGTAGAGGAGAGAACTTCAAAGCCCATCCGCCTATTGCTTCCCTCAAATAGCTGTCAGCTCTGGGGAAGATAAGATTCTTTACAGTGCTCGTCTTGTTCTCGCTGACAGCACAGGACCCGGATAAACAATAAGAGAAATATATATCAAAAGGAAAAAAGAGGAAAGATGAAGAAAACGGCGCCTATAAATTGAGTTTCTATCAGCCGTCGTGGCAGATGTCTTCCCAGTCTGATGAGAACGCTGCAGCTGCCTCTGTGTCATCACGATGGTGGAAGCTGATGGTTTTTAGGACTGTCTGCACCAATGACGAAGTGTGCGTGTGTGTGTGTGAGAGAGAAGACACATGCGGGCATAGGTAGTGTCTTCTCAAAAACCATCTACTCAATCGTTGTCCCATGTTGGACCCACCAGTATTGAGGAAGAGCAGGCATCCTCTTGAAACAACTTAAAAACATTTTTTTTTTCTCATCAAAAAAGAAGCACAGCAATCGCAGGCAGCTTCATCCGGCTTGAAAGTGGCGCAGGCCAAAAATAACCGGTGCCGCTGGACAGCTTTGGGAGGCACGTATCCCATCAGCGAACCTGGCATGCCGCATAATTTGCGCTCCATTTGGGCCAGCGGTGGCGTGGCGGTAGAACATGAATCACGCCGCCAAAGGCCTGAGAGCCCTCGGGCGGTGCTGTTTGCGTATCTCCTCGGCGCGCGTCCATTTGCTTCGGTGTCAGCCAGCGGAGAAGTGAGCTGTCACCCTCTCACGGCTGTTATTACCGTGCTCGGCTTGAGGGCCTCCGCCGAAATCGATGTGGTGACCGAGGGAGCGCAAGCAGGCTCCAGACTTTTATGTCAGGTGTGAAACTACACGGGGACACACGTCCTCCTCGCCGCCGCACCCGAGACGTCCAACTGGCGTGTCATCGCTAGCGGAGCCCGAGCTGGAGCCAAGTGATTGATTACTTGTCATTGTCACAGTGCACCACAACGAAATGTGACCTCTGCATTTGACCCATCCGTGAAGGAGCAGTGGGCGGCTGACACGGACAGTGCTTGGGGACGGTATCTTGCTCTTGAGTACATCAACGATACCTTTACCGGCCTGGGATTTGAACCGGCGATCTTCCGTTTACAGGGCGAACACTCTAACCGTTACACTATCAACTGCCCCTGATGTTAACAACAGCCTCCACCGTCCGTCTTTTCTTACTCAACGCCGTGGAGGAGGCCTGGCAATTTCGAGAGTGGGTTTTCCGCCGCACTGCAACCCTTTTTTTTTTTGCAAGTTTTTGGGCAATTATTTTTTAATGAGGCAATTCTAGTTTGAATTATTAAACGATTCATAGGCATGCAACTGTTCACAGGCTCTGTTTCATTAACCTACATTTAAAGTTTTCTCAAATGCTGTTTTTTATTTCCAACGCTGGACTTCAGTTCAAGCATAAGATGAGAGAGAGTCACCAGCGTCTGCGTCATTGTTTACGGTGACCCTGTACTCCATTCACCGGAGCGCTGGAGGGCCTGCCCATTTTACAGCAACTCATTTTTCACTGCAGTGCATCCTCGGGAGAAACTCTCAGTCTCTAGCATTTGACATCAAGGCTTTAGGGCCGGTACGCACGCCTCAGCGTTAGTGGCAACGCATTTTTCGATCCATCTTGGACGCTGGCTTTATTTCGCCCTTCACACTGCCCGAGGACACCTCAAACATCTCATTTTTCGCATGCAGGACCACATGCGTAACACTCCGGACACCGGCGGGCAAAACCTGGCGCTCGAGTTCTATTCTTTTTAAAGTCGTGTTCGTCTCCGAATTGAACGGAATAAAGGCTTCAAAAATAACACCTTTGGAAAGCAATCCCGTCTGCTCTGTAACGATGTGGTGAGACTCCTCAAATCTCAGATTCGCTGAAGATAATCTGAATCAACGCACACACTGATACGAGGGGTGGGGAACAACCGGTCCGAGCATGCGAAGTCATGGCAGAATTCTCATTCTTCTCTCGTCGCCTCCAACTGAGGGAACGGAAGGACAGGAGTGGGGATGAAGGCAGAACGCTGTGTCCTTCACGGGGCCTCCTGAGTGGAGCCGTCACATGTCACCCGATGCCGGATGACGGCGCGAGTGAAAGGAGTGCCGACCCTCGGAACGACCGGCTTGCGTCTCCCTCACCTTGGGGCCTCTGCTGGTCGCAGCCTCCTCTGTGTGCCTGCCTCTTGGCCACACGTCAGTCCATCCAAGCGCGCAGCAGTCATTAATTACGGCTATTGTAGACGACGACGGCCCACAGAGAGGTGGAGGAGGGGCCGAAGAAAGTGAGAACAGAGGAAGAGGCAGGGAGCTGCTGATCACAAAGAATAGGGGTGTCTCCTGCCTGTTCCCACCTATCTGGAGGCGGTCTCCCATGAAGCTGTTACATAAAAATATGTGACCAAATAATACTACTCATAATGAATAGACAGTCGTGTCTGGCGAAACACTTATTCTTTCAAGAAATGTTACCATCTTTCCCTAACAAGGGACGCACAGAAGTGTGAACTGTTAGCATGGCTAGAGAAAGCGTCTTAAATCCATCACTTTCTCGACAAATATCAAACATTTTCCGGAATGTCCAAAAATACCAAGATAACAACCCCATGACTCAGCGGGAAAAAAAAATCTGCACCACTGTAAGACCTGCCTCACACACATCCTTGTACTTATATAGTAGTGAGGACCTCCATTGACTTCTATATTACTGTATCTAAATAATACTACACCTAACCCTAAACATAACCCTAACCATAACCTCAGTAACCAAAAGCTTATCTTGCTTATCTTTTAGTTCTGCAAATAAACTTGCATTTTTTTGTAAAAGCAGTTTAAAGAAGTGAGGACCACTAAAAAAGTCCTCACTTCCCAAAAATGTCCTCACTCTGCTGGTTAAAAACTCATTTTGGTTCTCACTAAGTAGCAAGTACAAGAACACACACACACACACACACACACACACACAGAGCTAAATATAGAATCTCTGTGTTAAGCTTTAACTATCCTTACAATGCCACGTTCTGGGTGAATTTGGTGTATTTGTCTCAGCTATTCTTAATATAAAACTGCGTGGGTGGTCTGCCTTATCCGAGACTTCCCCTGCACCCCCCATTGCCCCTCCCCTGCGTAAAAACAGACAATTTATGCTTATCAGATTTTATGTTACCACTGAATATTCACTTTCCGCATTTGTCGGCAAAATATTCCTACTATACGCCTCAAGGCTATTCCGAAAAGCGCAGATTGCCCGAGAATCTTCCATTAATATTCATGTTGTTGCTTTTTTCATTAATGTGTGAGTAAATTGTGTTAGATCAGATTCAGGGCTGGGGGCTCCTCCCAGCATCCAAGAAATGAAAAATTCAAATGTACAAGAGCATTGCAAAAAAAAGGGAATGGCAAATGCCAATTTTTGCTGGCATAGCGACCTGTCTGGGTTAAAGTTGAAGGAGCGTTTGGTGGACGGCATGAACTAAGGCAGGACTAGAGACTAAAAACAGACTAGGAAAGTGTGTCATGCAGACTTAAGAGCAGGTGACCTTAAGAAAAGACATACATCAACATCTCCCTTTAAAGTATTAAAGCAGTTTTTTGATATAAAATAACAGACTGTAACCCATCTGTTGCCACAGAAAACTGCCGTCTATCCACCATCTGTCATCGCCCACCGTCAACTCTATTTAGCACTGGTCACTTTCTGACCGCAGGACCTCGGATGACCCGGGTATCTTTTTTGTGATGGGCTAGTGACACAGAAGCGACACAGGCCTGGTAACGTGTGCTGCACAGTTATGAGTGAAACCGTAGCATCAGTTAGGGGTTTACACACACACACACACATCCCTGCTACATAATATTGCTGGTGGCATGGAAGTGTTGACCAGCATCACAAAAATCCAGGCAAAAATGTATATATTTTTGGACGCACTAGCCTAACTGCACCAGCCAAAGCCGCAGTGGCAGTAAAGCACCATTAACCTGGACGCTGACCGCCATAAAAGAAGTATAAGAAGGAGACGAGAACCAGTGCCGTGCCTCGCCGTCACAAAAACTGAATAAATGCGTAGAAACGCATGAGTGACATTTTTTCGCGATGTAAACACACGCACTGTTTGTTAGCGCAACGACTCTCTCAGGGAAGTCATTTACTGAAGTGTTCCAGTTCTGTCAAATCTTCCCATTTATTACAGACAAAAGACATTTTTTGCTGATAAATAACAAAAACAACCAACGTTCTTCTCACAATACAGGCATTTACTTGATATTTGCATTGATTATTCCGACACGTGTCCTCCACGTTATTGTGACGCGACTCTCATCTGGAACGCCATCTTGCACAAAAATGTAGTTCTCTCCCAAAAATGAGTCAAAAATGAGTCCAAACTGGCTAAAAATGGCCAAAACTTCAATATTCCTTCATTGTCAATTAAAAAAAAAATTCTCCATTTTATAATGTTAGAGAGTAAAAAAAATAAATGTAGAAAAACAGAAACAGTTTGATTTATTATAAAAATGCTGGCAATGAAACAGGTTTTTTCTTTTTATTCGATTAATAATCGATTAATCAGAAAATAAAATCAGCAGATTAATCAATTAACAAAATCGTTAGTTGCAGCCCTACTGATGTGTATGTGTGTAGTGAAAGTGAGAGATTATTTCTCATTGTGAACACACCACAGCACAGCATACAGTGCACCACAACAAAATGTGACCTCTGCATTTGATCCATCTGTGAAGGAGCAGTGGGCAGCTTTTTTGGCAGTGCCTGGGGAGCAGTGTTTGGTGGACGGTACCTTGTTCATGAGTACCTCAGTGGTACCTTTACCGGTCCGGGATTCGAATCGGCGACCTTCCCATCATGGGGCGATCACCCTTAGCGCTACACCACCAACTGCTCCAGTCGAGTCTGGTAGAGCATATGCATATACACAGATTAAGCTTAAATAAGGGGAGCTCCAGGAAAGGGAGTTGGGTGCTCACACTGCACCTGCCCTACTTTGGGGTGACTAATGAACCTGAGCTGTCCTGAATCTGTCCGCTGGTAGCGCAGAGGGGAGCAGCGGCAGGGAAGAGAAGCTCGTCCCTGGGCCGATCGTGCTGCTGAAGAGTGATGGATACATGCAATCTCATCCCTGGACACTTGGCAAAGGTGCGCTGCAGGTCCAGAGACAAGCTGGCACCAACATACACGAACGCAGGTAATAGTCAGCGTGACACGGTGTTGGCTGGGTGCGTGGGCCAGCGATGACACAACAGGAAGTCGATTT
This sequence comes from Distichodus sexfasciatus, assembly GCA_032718565.1. NCBI lineage: Eukaryota > Metazoa > Chordata > Actinopteri > Characiformes > Distichodontidae > Distichodus > Distichodus sexfasciatus. Next base: position 689,060 of record JAVGVS010000053.1, on the reverse strand, counting down.
AACAGCTGCACAGGATGCAAGGGCCGCAAGCCGAGTGGATTCACTCCAACAATCCAGAGATGCTAACGCGAACGTTACGGTAGAGCTCCAGAATTCGTTTCTTCTATTATTAGCGCAGAACAAGAGCCTCTTCAGAGGAAGACAGAGAGCTGCCGAGAGTAAGTTTGGGGAGAGCTCAGTGGCTGATCTCCTTCAAGTGATTTTATACCGCTAGTTACATTTAACGCATGGTATTAAAAGACAGAATTTGGCTGCTGAATGTTTTTATTCTGTCCTTTTCACTCCATTCAGCACAGAATAAAATCACCGGTGATAATCTTCTGAGAAACACCCCGTTTCTGTCCAGACATACTGACTTGAGCTGATACTTTGCTCCAAGTTGCAAATAAGGGAAGCAATAAAAGCCAACTGGTTCAATGTTTATATCCTCATAATACGTGTTTAATGAGCAACGTACACACAAAAGAATAGGTTCCCTTGGATAAGAAAAGGCAATTTGTTCTCTAGTATAATCATGTGTACTTTTGCATGATCTGGCATATCACGGATTTATAATCGCTTCTTATTTCGCTTTATCCCCTGAGATGTATTCACAAGCACACGGCGCACAAGTTTGATCATCTCTTCATATCTCTAATTCAGTTGTGTTGGCTGATCTGTCCTTGAGTACTGTTTCATTGCTAAAGTCATATTTCACAATTTACTCTGGATTTGACTTAATTAACTTTTAACATTTGCATTTACTTAGAACGAGTTCCTTTAATTGCCTTTTGTAACAGATTACGGTCTATTAGACCTAAAAATTAGGCAAAGTTGTGCTCCAATTTATTTTTAATATCGCAAAACAATGGCTTATGCCTATTATAAAGCCAAAACAACCATATCGTCCAGGAAAAAGCTATTCATACTTCTGTCTCATTTTCACAACACTCTTCGTCACTACGGTGGTGCGATATGACAACATATACCGGATGACAAAATGAAAACGCCTATAGCTTCATATTATACTCCATCATTTATTTTATGGTGAAGCAAAATACACTGTTTACATCAATATTTGCTGAAGGTTCGGATGAGGGTTTGTAGTAGTCACCACAGCGCCAAATGGATGTAGGCACGGAGAACACTATGGCGCTATACAGTATTAGTGCGCAGTGGAACTTTTGCAAACCACGTCTTGTGTCTGCACGCTCAAAAAACACTCTGCGCACTCAGATCTGCCTGCTGTCGCGCTCAGATTTATGGAACGCCAAAGGTGCCACTACTCACCTTAAAGGCACCTAAAAACAGAGCTCCGTAAAAACCACCACCAAAAACTGCGTTTGATCACAAGTCACTAGAGCAAGTCAACGGCGTAAAAAGCCTTGGTATATTACAGTTGTAAAAACGGGTGATTTACTGTCAATTGGGTAAAAATATAGGCAAACTGTGGCAGCTTTGGCGTTTCATATGAGCGTGCGCAGTGTTTGAGTTGCCCACGCACACACAAAGTTTTGCAGACAAGATTGTTGTACTAAATTGTGATATATACTGCTATCAGGATATGTCATGAAATGACATATCGGGATATCTACTTCTAGTGGCGCCACGAGCAGGCAACAGCTAACAGCGCTCCAGCAAATTTAGCAGTTAAACTGTATATTTCGTACGTTTTTGTCTCATTTTCTTTTGAGTTGCGGTAAGTTACAATGTGTATCACAAACCAAAACTGTCTCTTTTTCTACCTCTAGTTTAGAGATTTATATTTTTTATAGTCTATGTATATATTTTTGATTATGTGTCTTATTGGTTTTTTTTACAGATTTTCTTGTTCGATGTGTATGAGATAAAGTTTACTTTGACTTCGGTCATATCACAAGCCCTATTAAACAATGTCTTGAGGTGCTGAAGCAGAACAGAGGAGTTACAGTAAATGTTTGCTTCTGCACACTTTAAAGGTAACGGCCAGTTTTGTTCATATTTCACTCCACCAGTCTGCAGTCGTGCCGTGATCCGTCATGAAAATGTGGAAAATCTTTGTGCCAATTCCACAAGTCTTTCCTTGAAGCTTTTCATTTTCGCAATGAGTGCTTAAAAGCTTGCCTGTTCTACTGCTACGAAATGACATTTGCTTAACCAGTCATCCACACCAGATGTCATGAGAGCAGATGAAAAATTTAACCTCAGCAACCCCACACAGAGGACGGGAAGAAACGGTGAACCGTTTTATATAGCAATTTGTAGGACATAAGAAATCAGAAAAGTAAGAAATATGAATCATTCCTCCCTTCGTGCATGCAGTCTCCGCCATTCATCTGTTTCCTGTTTTAAACTCGACGCAAGTCTGATGTTAATTTACCTGACTGTTGGCTGCATCCACACACTGCTGGTATCTAGAGTATAGGAACTGTGCGCTGGATTTGTGTTGGACATTAATGGCAGAAAAGTATTCTCTGACTCACTGCAGTATATAATGCTCCAGAATGAAGCAACTCTGGCCTGGCCCGGTCAGAAAAACCAAACAATTTTAAGAGAGCCGTGACCCCTGTCACATCCCACAGCGCCTCTGGCCTGCCTCTCTGTCTCTGTCTCTCTCTCTCTCTCTCCTCCCCTTTTCTCAAAAACACACAAACACATACACACAAAGTAGAGACAGAGTGAGAGAAGGAAGAGGGGCATAAAGAATGGAACAGAGACTGAGAAAGAGTGTGTAAGTGTGTGTGTGTGTGTGTGTGTGTGTGCATGTTACGATCACTCTTCTTGTCACGCTCGCAATGCAGTCTTCAGTCCAGAGGATAATGGAGCGCTAATTAATTTCTAAATCCAGCCTATTCTCAGAGACGAACCACCCCACAATGTTCCCTTTGATGGAACGTGCCGATTGCACTGCTTTTCAATTAAGATGCTCCCAAAAAAACCCTCCATCATCAATTTATTGCAGTCTGTAAATCACCAGGCAAGTACTTCGTACCAACTTTACTCCATGTTTCCTTCCCCATTTTGTCAATCTGACCTAATGAGTTCTTGATTTTTATTTTCGATATTATTAGCTTGGTGTAATTGAATAGTTAATACGAAAAAAGGGGGGGTTGGGGGAAGTCTGTTTATTTCCACAGCAAACATTTTCAATTTAGGGGTTGTTACGGGCAAATTATAACAGGAAATTACACCCCACATTTAAAATAAATTCATTTCGAGGAACTTCTGGGAAATCCGCCGCTGCTATTAAAAGAAATCATAGTCGCAAGGTCCTTTCGGTACGCAGAGTTAAAGGGAGATAAATCTTGACATACTCCAAGTTTCTTGTGTTACACAAGCTTTTAACTGGAAGCTTAAGACAATACGCGCGTCCTCTGTGTTCAGTCTTTGGCCTTGTGGTTAAATCTCACAACAGCCTGAAACAAGCCCACGTTAGAACAGTCGGAATGTGAGAACTGTTTGCGTGTAATGGCGGTCTCATAGCTGACTGGGCTCATGACATACTGGCAAACAGAACATGCACTACGGAGCGAGCAGCATGCATGTTCTATAAATGGCTGCCAGGTTGTGTTGCGAGATCAAATTTGGAAGCGACTCTAATCTTCTATAGAATGGAAGAAGGGAAGAAGAGTTCTTAATTTGCAAGAACGTGGTACAGAAGAACGCAAACCGTGATAAAAAGCAGAGCGACTCCACCGCGATCCGTTAAGCACGGGTGGACTAATTGAAACTCCCCTTTCAAATCATCGGGCCATGATGCTGGTGGCAATGAGGCCACATTTCGCTGTACAATAGTTAACCGGGAGAGGAATCGGGGGCAGACTAGTGAGCGTGACTGCCAAACTGGAGCCGAGAGCGGAGAGGAGCAGTTTGGAGATCCCAGCATGGCGAGGATGCAGATGGCTGGATGAGGTTTTAATGGGACCCATATGGAGACAGGTACCCGAGTGCAGGCCGCAGATTTTCGCTCTCTCTCCCCCACTCCTGCGCGAGAGGACGAGAGAAAGCGAGGAGAGAAGGAGAGGAGAGGGAGCTGGAGTTAACCTAATTTCGGCTGGGGCCAGTGCGAAAAAAAAGGAGGAGGAGGGGAGGAAAAAGGAAAAAAATAGAGAAAGAGGACGGAGCCGGAAGGGTTTTAAGCCCTGCTGTTTTAAAAGCAACACCATACTAACTTTGGGCTCAAAGATCTGTCACGCTTGGGTTTTAAGTGAAACGAACATGTGTTTTCCTGCTGCTGTGCTTACTTCACCAGCTCGGTTATGCGCTCTCAGTTTGGGAGGACTGATCTTACTAGATGGGTAAAAATCATTCGAGTTTAGCCCATTTCAGGCCAGATATATTTCCGACATTTTAGGGCATATTTTGAAGATCGTTTCAGATCTATGTGTGCTTTTTTTGTCAGATGATCCATGTAACAGATGCAAGGAAAGGAAATTTTAGATTTTGTGAGCTTCAAACGCAGACACCGTTTCTGATCTCACGATCTCATGGGGAAGTTGATCTCATTCATAAATGTGAGGCAATCAGAAGAAGTGGTATATTGTTCAAAAGTTTTTTTAAAAATCATAATTAATTAATCTTTTCCCCCAAAATGCACTGATTACACAGCAAATGGACCATTAGTGCTAAACGGTCATTAACTGCTAACAAGGGTGGATATGAGTAGAAACTGCAGGAGGTAAACAGAATATGATTTGAGGTGATATTTTTCACATTTTAAAAAAGTGAATATAAGAGCACCCTTAATGTGGAGCATTTTTCCTGAATAAATAAATAAATATTGACAAAATAAAACTAGGACTTCTGTTGTGCTGTTACACGTGAGAAGTTCTCTTGTCAGCAGTTTGCCCTACAGCCAAAAGAGAGAGAAAAAAACTATTTTCATGCATTAGTCTGGGCCACTTTTTCATTGGCTGACATAACGGATTGTGGTTAAATAATCTACGCCAAACCAGTTATAATGTGTGGGTTCTCACAAAATATTTACAGAAGCACTTTCCTTTTTCCCGCGCAAAACAAACCACTTTGTAGAAAGTGTCAGATTCCGTTTTGAAGGTTCTGTCCGTCTGCTTGAGTTGCTAGAGCTAAGGTTGACTCTTACTAGTGCGTACTAACAACCCCAAGAACAGACCATGGCCTGAAGGCTGGTTAATAATGCATCGCTTTCTGTCACTTGCTAAGTTTTACTCGAACAACCACAACCACAGCTATCAAAACCCAAGATGTTGGAAAAGGGCTTTAACTTCCGCGCCTGACACGACACAAACTTGAGGAAAGGGTTGGGAGTGGAAAAAGGTGCTGGACGTCAAATTAGTCCATGCATATTATTTAGGTAGCAATCACTTGGGCACGGTGTGTGAACAGAGAAAATAATTTTGCTATTGTTAAATGAACTTTAGAATGATTCATTCAAACAAATTGCTAAAATCCAAAGCCTCACTACATCTTACATGAATTGTGTATAATTACAAATATTTTTAGTGATATTATAATATTTAGGTAATATTTCCCCATAACCACATTTCCAGAGTAGCAACATGTTTGAAGGATAAATATTATCATAAAAAGTGTTCCACCAAACATCACAACTATGCACAAGACACATTTTAATTAATCTATTAACAGCTTTTAACTATTTGTAACAACACATATTGGACTTTTAGCTTTGAACTTTTAACAGACTGTCATTTAATAGACTACTGACATTTATGGCAGGAAGTCTAATCCTGGGCAACTTCCATTTTCTAGTTTCCACTTCTTCATTTCCTAATGAGCTTCCTGAAGCTACTTGACGTTAAGGTAGGGCTGGACGATATGGTCCAAAAACATTGCGATATTTTTAGGCTGTATTGCGATATACAATATATATTCTGATATATTCTCTCTTTCTAGGAGAGAACTACATTTCCCACAATCCCCCACACATGACGCGGAGTAGCGTCACAATAATGCGATGGATACGCATCCAGAATAACACTGAAAGTACCAAGTGAATATCTGTATTGTGAGTAGTAGTTGTTTATTAGTTAAAATATGAGTTTCGTCTGTAATGAAAGGGAACATTTGACTCAACAAATCTTTAACAGTTTTGTTAAAACTGGAGCCACGTCGCCTCGTCTCTCTGTTTACTTAGCAGAGACGACAGTTACTTTGACTTTGAACTGGAGCGTTTTTGTGAGACATGGCGTTCCACGAGTCGCGGGCGTGTGGACACAGTGTGTGTTTACACCGGGAAGAATGTCATTTATGAGTTTTTATGCGTTTACTTCTGGTTTTGTGCACAGAATAACAGAACCATGAGGCATGAACCCACAACTCTGAGATTAAGAGTCTCATTTTCTACTGACCGAACTAGATGGGACAGCAATCATCACCCTTTTATGTGTACGCACTTAAACCATATTATTGCTTATGTCTGTGCTTATGTTTATGTCTATATACATAAACAAATATTATAAACACACCGTACAGATATTGTTTATCATTTTAATGGTTGGCAGGGTAACAGTGAGGGAGTTGGCCATGTGATCAGAGGGTTTCCGGTTCAAGTCCCGGACCAGTAAAGGTACCACTGAGGTACTCATAAGCAACATACCGTCACCAAGCACTGCTCCCTGGGCACTGCACATCAGCAGCCCACGTTTCGTTGTGGCGGACCGTGCGCTGTGCTCTGCTGTGTCCACAATGACAAATAATCACATACTTACTTTAATTCATGTTTAATCTTTTGAACATTTTTTTTCTATAAATTTGTACTGCTTTGGATTTTGATTTTTTGTTCCTTTCTCGTTAATTTATTTCATTTGTTCACCTCTATTTGAATATGATGTTCAGTGTTACTATATATCGCACCATGGCCATGGAGAAACATTGTCTCATACCACTTTGTATAAAGCTGCTGATGAGAAATTACCTTTGAACCTGGTACCTTTATTTACATTGATTTGCACAGTCTTAGGACAGAAGCAGATAACACTTAACTCCACATTGTACACGTACAACTGTGTATGGGTAACAAGGGAATAAAAAAAGGAATAACACTCATTTCTGCAAATATCCCTGTCTGCTATAGACAAAAACCAAAGACTTTAAGAGATTAAACATGCAAGAACCTGCTAAATAATTCAATTAATATTCACGAAGCAAATTATTTTATGTTAATAAATGGTTGTTGGGACAGACTGCCAGACAGAAATGATAAAAACACTGCTACGAGTGCCTAAATTCTCTCAATTAATTCTCGAAATGAAACAATCATGTTAATGGATTAAATATGTCATTCCCTAAACCTACCTGAAGGACAAATATGCCATATTATTATTTCTCTATTATACTATTATGTCTCTATTCTTCTGCTCACTTTATATGCTGGAAAGAAGGAGTTATCCAGTGATGGTAGATCCAGCTCTGTTCTACCGCCAGAACCGCCATTGGGCCTGAGTATAACGCTTAACCCTTGGCAGTTGATAGCATAACGGTTAGGGCGTTCGCCCCCTGTGATCAGAAGGTCGCTGGTTTAAATCAGGACCAGGACCAGGACCATTAAAGGTATCACTGAGGTACTCACAAACAAGGTCCCGTTCCCTAGGTGCTGCCCTTGTTAGCTGCCCACGGCTCCTTCACAGATGGGTCAAGTGCAGAGGTCACATTTCGTCGCTGTGCTGTGGTGTGTTCATAATAACAAATAATCACTCATTTTCACTGAGTTGCTCCATAAACACTGTCACCGTAATTAGTGCTGTAACTGTAAATGTAAAGTAACCTAGTTAACCGGTATGGGTGGCCCTGTACCCTCGGGACAACTGGGCCCATCAGTGTCACCTCAAATATCTGACATGTTTTCACTTGGAATCACGAGTTCTGCCAGTCATCGGACAAGGACTTTGCCCAGATGGCAGAAATTCAGCAATGTTTGCTCCGTTGCCGTAATTGCGAGGAGTGTGGTACACAAACCCATTCTCTGGCGCGGAGATCTGAGAGCGTGCAGACTTTCTGATGTCATTAATGCAATTCCATTATATGTGCCCTTGAGCTTTGTAAGTGGGAGTATCATAAAAGTCCAGAGATCATAAAGTGTTTTATGCATTGCTGATTTCTCAGGGCTTTTGTGATCTACCTATGCAGGAGGAGCTGTGCGGCGGATCAATAAAGGCCGGATCTTGGCAACACTCTATAAAAAAGTGCTGCTCGCCGGCAAGACTCACTCACCTCTTTCTGAATTAATGAAACATTTGTCACTCCACGCCTTTCAGAGCTCTTGAAACGGACGTGAATAACCTTACAAGCCTTTCAGAGCTCGTAAAACGGGGCAATACGTCAAGATTGAGCGGATGGGAGACTCCAAACAACATGCTAACAACATTAAAAAAACAAAGAACACTTTCTATCAAGGACTAGCGCACAAAATCTACTGCAAAAGCTACAGGAAAAAAACTGGGCTTAGATATTTACTCACATTAATACACATACAGCATTCCAACTACCGTATTGCCGAGCGAGGAAAGGACTGGGGAAGAGCGCTGGTGTGATTTGCAGTGTTTTTTGTTTTTTTGCAGAAGCGTTGGAGGAGGTTGGCTCTATAAATATGTATTTGTGAGTCTTCTTCAATTTCATCCACATTCCTCACAAATCTGGGAACTTAAATAACTGCCCGAGCCCTTCCTCCGCTCTAAATCCACATCCTTCATCTCTCCCCGCTGTCATCTTTTCCCTGTGACGCTCGACGCCGCGCTTACGGGTGCAGGTTCCCATATGTATTTCAAAAGTGCGTCTAAAAGGCGTTAAAGCCAGGACCGAAAAAAGCTGTGGAAACAAGACAGAGGTCCTGTAATTTAACACAAAAATTAGTGCTGACGAAACAGCATCCGGCAATCAACTCTGTATCCCCCCGACCCCCTCAATTAGGCCGATTAAGATCCCGCAGATGGGATTAGCGTCCGGCAATCGATGCGATTTTTATAAAGTGTGTGGGGGCGATTAGTGCCCGATTATTTGTTGATGTGATTTAAAAAGCTCTGCCATGCCCCTTAATTGGCCAGGGTGAGGATTGGTGGGGAGAGGGGTGGGGGAAAAGCAGTCTGCCTTTGATTAGAGCCAGACAGGTCTGCTTCATACAGAGAGAGACCCCCTACCTGCGATCTGCCTCCTTCGCAGCCTCTTGCTGTTTACTGCACCCACAGGAAGAACAGGGGAGGGATGAGAGAACATCGTCAACACACAGACAGACGAGCATGACGGCCACACAGGCACAGCACACAAGCGTGAGGTGAAGCAAAAAGAAAAGAATGTCTCATGACATGATAAAGTATGCAAACTCATGTGAGCATGCCGTATTGAGAAGATTGATTTTGAGTATGTGGCGACCAAAAAAAAACCCCAAAAATTACAGCTGAAAGGGGATTAAACAATAAAATGGACTGAGTAGCACATTATAACACCTTGTCATAATTACTTTAACATTCTGAATTCTTTGTCACTTACATAGTTATGCAAGTACAAGGTGAAATGTATCCTGATCATTCCCAACACTGTGCAAAATGAGATTAGGAATTAGAAAAAAAAAAAACAGTTTAAGTCAAGGGGGCCATAGCTGAAATAAATCTAAAGAGTGAAAATGTATATAAATATAGCTGCAAACAGCACTGGGCGGAGAGCAAGAAAAAGTCGCAAAAAGCAGCTGATGCAGTAAGCATCGAAGTCAGTGAATCAGACTGCATAAATTTATGTAGCGTTTTTAGCACACCTTATTTTTCAAATAGCGGCATAATATAATTAGCGCCTGTATTATTCAAATAGCTGCACTGTATAATTAGCGCCCCCTACTGTTCAAATAGGGACATTGTATATTTCCCTATTTCATATCTCAGTTTTGATTGCTTATACCACATTTTAGCAAAATCTGACTCATGGTTCTTGAGATATAGGCATGTCATCTGTCCCAAGCTTTAATAAAATAGAGCAGAAGTGAGGCAAGTGATGAATTATTTGTTCTCCTTCTTTAAAGAAAGATCAGGATGTGAACACCACTGCTACTTATGCAATTTAATCTTTATGCTTTACATCTATTGTTCAAATAGCTGCATTGTAGAATTAGCAGCCCCTATTGTTCAAATAGGGACAGTGTATATTTCCCACTTCCATATCTTAGTTTGGATTGCTTATACCAAATTTTAGCAAAATCTGACTTACGGTTCTTGAGATATAGACATTTAGCATTTATAGCGCCCCCATTGTTCAACTGCCGCCATTAATGCTAGCTAGGCCAAAGCTGTCCAGAGATCCAGCTGTTTAAGCAATTGATCAGACATTGATAGTTACAAATTCACAAATTTATTTGACACCTTACTTGCCTTAATTAGCTAATTTTCCTAGTAGGAGTTTACAAAAAATTGTTTTGCATATTATATAAATTAGCTCAAAATCTCAACATGGGTAGCCCATAGTGACAATTAGAAAGTTGCCTGGAAAACAATTTTATGGTTAACTATGTGGGCTACTTTCCCCATTAATGAATAAGTTTATGGCTGGGCTAGCTCTGAGTTTCAGTGCTGAAGCTACTTTGGTGGAGCAATTAAGTCCAAGACTAGGACAGACATAGAAGTCTTAACTAGCAGGTGAGTTGACAGACAGGAAGAGTTCACATGAGTCAGTGGAGAAAGTGGCATGTCCTGGTTAAGAAGCTTCAAGGCCCCCAAAAAATCAGAAACACTACCACTGTGGATAAAAACAACAAAAACAACGTACGCTGTCCATACAATTATAATGAAACAACATGAGATGGTTAGAAAAGAGCATTTAAGATGAGATGGTAAAGACTGGAGTGCGATGAGGGAGGGGGGCAGTGAACCTGCAGAGGCTTAAGAAGGCAGTGGGCGGGAGGGCTGAGCAGAGTGACTCACGCTGCAAAGTGGATTCAGAGCCACTGACTGGATGGAGGGAGAAAAAAAAAATGGGGAGGGGGGAGTCACTGCCAAGGGACGAGCGAGAGAGAGAGAAAGAGAGAGAGAGAGGGGCACGGATAGGAAAAACGAGAGCGAGAGATTAAGATAGAGGTGCTAAGTCGTGAAAAATAACAAGGGGAGCCTGAAACAACTGTAAAAATGGTAATCTGTCTCAAGCTTTAATAAAATAAGAGCAGAAGTGAGGCAAGTGATTAATTATTTCTTCTCCTTCTGTAAGGGAAGATCAGGACGTGAGCACCGCTGCACCACCGTTACTCATGCAATTGAATCTTTCCATTGATACGTGGAGCCGTGGTTCTGTGTGGTGCGCTGGACCGCGGTGCCCAGTAGGTGCCCAAGACGAGCTTCGGTGTCACTTTTAACCAATAACCATCAAAAGATAACGCTATTCGCAGGGAAACAAATGAGAGTCTTGGTGACTTATTTACACCGTTGCGGCATCAACAAAAGGCGGCCAAAAACGATGTGCCGCGGGTAGCGTGTGCGGCGATGCATTTTTCAAAGGGCGCACAAAACAGAACCAAACAGGTGCAGACTGACAGGTGGAGAAGTGAGACTGGCGCCCGCAAATCTCTTCCCGCGTAAACAGGCGAGGTTCTGGAGGCCATATTCCAGAATAGATACTAAAGGTTGATTCCATTGTTGGTATAATTATTTATTAACTCTTTTATAGTACCACAGCGTTCTTGCCTTTCACGGCCATCTGTCCCCAGCGAGGTGTCGCATGAGTGTTCTGTTGTGCGGGGCCCTTGAGGAGAAGAAGGAAAGGAGGGAAGGAGAGAAAGAGGGATGGGCAAAGCACTGGCCGTGAGGGAGAGAGAGGAGGGAGAGAAGGTGGAGAGAGAACGAGGGACACAGTGATCAGCACTCGCCTTCTGCTAATAACCCAGAACGCCCCACGGGCAGCCTGTAGCCAGCTGAGCCTACAGGGACGTGGTACCTCTGGCAGTGCTTTGGACTGTAGTCATTACCTTGACAAAGTTATAAGGAGTGCTCGTTGAGCCGGGCGACGGCACAAGCATAACAATTGCGAGGCATTGGCTCCACCCGTGCACGAAAGATGAAGAAGCTGGTATCTTTCATTTTTCACGGGAGCCGGAGCCAAGATGAATGCACTTAACATTAAACCTGAAGAAGTCTTTAATCAACGGGAGCCTGACTTTCATAAACAACACGAATGTTCTCTCTCCCTCCTGCTGGTTAATGTTCTCACAAGTGAGTGTGGCGCCCACACGTGCCCAGTCCTCACCTGATCCCACTTTCTGAGGTCCAGATGGAGTGATGCGCTAATAGCCAATCTCATACGCTCCATTCTTACTACTGAGCTTATAAGAGCCGAAAACGTTCATTGTTCTTTGTGCTAAACCAAACTCAAACCTTCATCTTACAAACATTTAAAGACCCTGTTGCATCCTACACATTCTCATCCAAACAACCGCCAGCCTACTCTTCCGTTTCTAGGGGTTCTGTTCGCCTCTTTCCCAGTTGAGGAGCACCAGGAGAGAGGAGACGGATGCAACGGCGGGGTTGCATCTACGGGAAGCGGTGTGGTGTGGCTGGTGGGGGCCCCCCTTGCGCCTTCCTGAGGGATGCTTTCTCATTAGCGGCTAGGAGAAACAGGAGCCACGATCGCACGCCTGATGCCTGGCCCCTCGCCAGCGCACTTATCCAAATCTAATCCGGTACATGGCAGCACGGAGCAGCACTTAATTACAGCCCAAGATGCACTTCGAAGCACTTGCTCACCCGCCATAAGCCACGCTCGAAAACTCACAGGAATCCCCTTCGTGGAAAGAGCTTCAAAAGTGATGCAGTGACGGTGAGGTTCGCGGCACGGAAGGAAGTAGGTTAGGCACGTTAGACTAGATGCCATACCAAACTGGGCTAGAACAGCTTGGAGGAGGCTACGTAAAAAAACAAGCAGCGTTTTACTAATTAAACAAATGAGAGGCGTAACACCTTCCATCTGCAGCTAGTCTGTAGCTAAGACATACACGGCCTTCACTTAGTGTCAAAACCACCCCGGGTGAGCCCAGAAGGGAGCGCAAGATCAGAGTAAGAGCAGTAACGCCTCCTGTGTGATTTTCGTTTCCCCCTTCAGTTTGCGCCACATGCCCATAAAGGAAAGCAGGCAGCATTCCACCCATCAGGAAAAAACAGACAAAAAGAGGATCAAAGCGTCGGCGGCCTCCTGCCTTCTTGCAGCTCGCTCCTCCACCTGAGTAAACACTGGGCTTTCATCTTCCCAATCTGGCCGCCTTGGGCAGAGTGAAAGTGCGGAGTGCCACTCTCTTGCCTCTGTCTGCGTTGATTTACCATTCTGCACACTCACGCCCACACGTGGCCGGTTCGGCCCAGGCGTCGATGCGTGCCTCTGCGAGCTTTATTCGCTCCCTTCCATCTCCAAAGCAAGGCGTCTGGGGAGGCGGATTAAACACAAAATAAGATGTGGAGCTGAGATCGAGGCAGGGCTTAAGTGTAGAAACCAGGCTCGCTTACAACATGAAGGACAGTACTTCTTCCCAAGTCTGAAGACAGGACGTGAGAAAATGGCAAAATAGGGCAAAGAGGAGACCTGTTTTGCACCCTGAAAGACACAACATTTCCTGAGTGCCGTTACTGAGTCTAAAAAGAGAGTCTAAAACAAACTAGCATGCATGGAGGACCAGCAGGGGGGAAGAACGACAAAGAGACAAGTGACAGCAAAAACAAGAAAATAAGAAAAGAGAGGGAGAAAACAGACAGGAAGACAGAGGGAGATATTGGCAGGCGGAAGTTGGGGGTGGCTGCGCAATAAATACGATTCTGTGCTGTGGGGACGAAAAAGGGATGGAAAAAAGGCCAACAGAACGCAGGCGAAGATCCAGGATTGAAAGTGAGGGAGGACGAGGAGTAACAGGAGTGCCCAGCTCTCAGAAGCCCCAGAGCATGCCATGCTTTGGTGGAAACACCACACTGCAGACGGACAACACAGAGAAACTCACACGGCTGCCTGCGAGACATGGCGGTGGTGGCAGAAGCGTTGGCACGAGCCCGGCCCTGGAAGCGAAGCACACATGTCTTTTGGAGCATGGTTAGTCAACATTCTGCACAAGCCCACAGCAGACACAATACGGACAGCATCAGCAATGGCCACCACATGGGAATGGCAACGGGAACACAGGCAACCTGCTTGGAGATTTATAGAGGCAATGTTTTAACTCACTTCCTACTCCCTAACTCACTTCATTTAGAATCCACAGCTTGCTTACAACCCCCAGCCACCATTCTCTGGAGATGCTTGTTTACTGGCATGGCAAGGTAGAGAGATTGCTGTGCCCGTAAAAGCTGACGGGTCACGGTAAAGCAATGATATAAGCCATATTCCCCTCAATAACGTCTGGGCCGCACCTGCATAAAGAGCACGCAGACGACACTGGTGGAATGGCGCAATTCAGACAGCTGGCATTACATCACACTGGAAGGGGCCTTCTCCACCATCTTGGGGCTCCTGTCCAATGCCATGACTTGAGGAAAGTGCCATGATTAGGAGCAGTGGCCTGGTATGGCATTTACCAGAATGCAAAAATTATTTTGCCAATGTTTGGATGGGTTTGCTAGCTTTGGAGGACAGAAACAAACATAAGCATAACATAAGGGGAGGGAATTCTGTTTCCCCAATAACAGGGATGGTCAACACTGGGAGTCCTACAGTGTCTATAGGTGTTTGGGGCAGTTGGTAGCGTAACAGGTAAGGAGTTCGCCTCCATGATCGGAAAGTCGCCAGTTCGAATTGCGGAGTGGTAAAGGTACCACTGAGGTACTGATTAGCAAGGCACCGTCAACAAGCACTGCTCACTGGGCACTGCCCATGTAGGCTGCTCACTGCTCCTTCACAGACGGGTCAAATGCAGAGGTCACATTTGGTGCACTGTGTGCTGTGCCGTGTTCACAAAGACAATCACTTTCACTTTTTGTTCCATCTGATGTCACTAATGAGTTCATCCAGTGAAGGAATATAATTAGCAAGAGTGACTGAGCAGGAGCGGAGAAAAAACACTCATGTACATAACGATAAACAACTTGACCTGAGTTACCCCTTGTATGGAAGGACTTTTTATTTTTAAATTGAAATTCCGATAATGCGAGACTTGGACGTTTTAAGTGTAAGCACACTTAAGCTATTACATCTCTCAGCGAATGGATTCCTGTGAAGATCTGCTCTAATATTCTGACCACACTCCGGATCATGCTGAGAGTAAAGCGCTCAGTTCTTGAACAACGGAGCTGCGATTTTAACATCTCTGTGCCCAGACCGAAAAGATCAGATGGGTCCCAGCTTGACTCTCAACAAGCGGAGACCTCCTCACGCGCAGACGTATTGGTGAAAAAAATGAACTGAAACGTAAAAATATGATGAAAGCTGTGAGACGGGTCAAGGAGAAAATGCGTTTGAAAGGTAGTCAACGTCAAACGTTAGTCCATCAACAGCTGACCGATGATCAATCTCTTCCACCCATCTCCTCGCCTGTATAGATCCAAGTGTCTGGGCAAGCGTCAGAACAACTCATTCTGGCTTGAGGGGGCGTTCCATTTTGCTAAATATTCAAGTGCTTTAATGAGCTGTCACTTCCCTAAATAAGATTTATGACTGGGAGGGAAATCTTATGAAAAACAAAAAAAGTAATCCATAAAACTTCATATCTATGCCACATAGTGTGAAGCGCCAAAATAAATGAGCTCCTAAGTACATTCTCATTTCGAGCAAAGGCGAGGCTCTGGCACTGACAAAGGCGGAATTTAACGGGCTCTTGCTGCAAAACAGACAAAAGGGTGACCATAGGGAGAGAAAGAGAGAGAGAAAGAGAGACACAGCCGAGTGGAAGCTGCATGTGGAGTCTCTCCCTGTAGCTCTTGAAAAATTCCTAAGAAATAGGAATGATGTAACACTCAGCACAGTGTCAGTATCTCACAATCTTATCCACATATTCACAGCAGTTACGAGTGAAAAGAGCAGCATAAGAAAGGCATGGCTAAACTTGTTCAGGGCATGTTTTCAGCATTGTTTAGCAGCGCTTTCCATCGTGTAGCTGAAGTCCGACAACTTCATCCAAAGAACATTTATATTTACAGCATTTAGCAGACGCTTTTTTCCAGAGCAACTTTCACTCCCTAATTTCAGGGAAAGTTCCCCTGAGAGCAACTTAGGGTTAAGGGTCTTGCTCAGGGACCCAATGTTGGTAACGCCAGAGGTCGGATTCAAACCCACAACCTCTTGGTCCAAAGGCGAGTGTCCTACCACTAGGCCACCAACACACATTCGCTTAAGACAAATTTTTTATTGTTGTTTTTTGTGTTCTTGCGTAAATAAGTCTACCAAAAGAAACACAACTTGGTCGTTTATTCCTGTGGCATCCTTTACAGTTTGTAGCATTTAGAAGACACTCATTCAGAGCAACTTCAATTTCCTAATCACAGGATCAGCCTTTTGGTGTTAAAGCTTTTGCTTAGTGGTCCAATAGGAGCTCGGTAGTTCTGGCAGGAGCATACAGCTGGATTTGGACCTGTAACCTTTTGGTCTCTCTGGGGCAGTTGGTAATGTAGCGGTTAAGCTGTTTGCCTCATGATCGGAAGATCGTCGGTTCAAATCCCAGGTTGGCAAAGGTACCACTGATGAGCAAGGTAACATCCCCAAGCACTGCTCCTTGGGTGTGTCAGCTGCCCACCGCTCCTTCGTGGATGGGTCAAATGCAGATGTCACATATTACAGTGGTACACTGTGTGCTGTGCTGTGTTCACAACTATCACTAACTTTCACTTACATGTGAATATGTAACCACTAGGCCACCATCATCCTTGGTTGCCTGTGGGAAAACAGATTTTTCCGAGCCAATCACGCAGAGGTGACGTAGCCGGGCTGGAGAAAGCTGTGCTTTGGTCCTGGATATTGAGCAAAGTTGCATACAGTGGGATTGTGCAAATGGAGATCGATGTTGACGTCAATGACCTAGGATTCAACCTGACATCAGCACCTGCCACTGACCTTAAAAAACGTCCTATTTCAAATTCATGATTAGTTCATTTCCTACTGGGAGCCTGCGAACAACAGGGACATGCTTCACTAGAGACACAGGGGATCCTCGCCCTGCTGCATGAAGCATCATTTCTCAAGCTAAAGATAGCCTCAGCTGTTTCATGTCGGTCTCAGTCTGGTCATGGCTTCTCATCACGGTGGTCTCTTCCCGGTGAGAGTCCGACCTTCCCTGCCGCTCTCAGCCGGTCGGAAAAACGGCGCAGGACTTTGAGAAGTCTTTGCCGTCGCCGCTGCAGCCGGGAAAGCGCCGCGGCCGGTTGCCCACGAACGAGGCCATTCGCGTCCCTCCGGTGCTCCATGGCTCAACAGAGGACGTGGAACCTTCGCTTCCTTTCCCCTTCGGCTAATTAACTCAGTAGGAAAGAGGTGGGGTGCTCCAGAAAAAAAGGGAGAGAACTAAAACTAAAAAAAAAAAAACGATGACCTCCTCAAGTCAAAGCAGCCTTAGAAATAGCTGACCCACTTGTAGACACACTTTTGGATATTTGTGTCCTCAATGCAGTAACCTATATAGAAGGTTGAGTCTACATTGAGCGGAGAGAGAAAGCGCAACTTGTCTCTTGCTGAGCAGGGGAAGTGATGATGGTGTGTGAAAGGCACAGGAAGCCCAGAGGTCTTGCGTGTGCCCGTTGAGTGGTTTGGTTTTTTTTTGCTCACTGATCCACGTTTGGTGAAACGCAGACGGGTTAGTGGATGATCTGCAGCTACATCCGCCCACTCTGACTTGCCTACACTTCCGTGCAGCGCCTTTTCGGTATCGGTGGCAAAAAGAACACTTTATCGACTGTAAGATCATACATTTTTTGAATCCTTATATAACCAATATTTCAAACCTTAAAATCTTTTTTCACAGGAAGGCTGGATGGGGTTGACAGTATATTTGTGTTGTATTAGAAGGCAGAGTGTAGGCTAATTAACAGAAGCCATTTGAATTCATATTGCAAAAGCACATTATCCATAATACGGAACCTAAAACTGTAGAGAGATGCTACGTGCTAGAGGGAGAATGGCTCGGCTCTCCATAGGAGTCCAAATGAAATTGATTCAGAATGAGAAAAATAAAGGGAAAGAAAATACTGTAACATTGTCACGACGCTTCTTTATTCGACAATATATGGATGAATATATTCAGCCAGCAACATTCTCATCCAGTAAATAATTTGTGGTGTTTTCATATGCAAAACATTGCAAGAGTTACCATAGATGTTTAGAATTGGTAGGGAATTGCTCAAGTGTGTGCAGACAAAGATCCTTTAAAACTGCAAAAATGCACTTGCTGTGTAATCTTTTTGTGGCAATGCAGCGTTGAATAAAGGTGGCTTCTAAGGCACTGATCAGAGGACGCTCGGACAAATTGTGAACTGCTTCAGATAGACTAATGTCGGTACAAAAAACTACGCAGGCTGAACACTAAAACAGGATTCTTTAAGGAAACCTTCTAGCAGAGGGGCATCGACGGAAACGCTGTGTAACTACTTTATGATTTAAATGACTCCCAGCGTTCTGCTGAGAAAGTGTCTGAATCGGCAGCGCTATCTGAAGCCGAAAATGAATGGGCCGGGATTACAGTCTTAGTGCTTCTGTCCACGTAAAAAGTAGAAGAATTAAAAACATACAGGAAGAGAGGACCTCTATTCAATTAAAGGATCCTGACGGTGCTCGGTGAACCCGGGACATTAAAGGAGCCATTAAGAGTTGTGTTACGGCTGGTTAATGGGGACTCACCTCAGCGACTGCCAGATCTGTCTGGGTTGTTTTGTCAGCTTTTTGGCAAAGAGCTTTCTGCGCAGCCCGGGCAGTTTCCTGCAAAGGAAAAAAATATATATCCGTTTTACGCAGTACCACTCCATCAGCAGCAGTCCCAATTACAAACTCTGTACTGCAAGTAACATCAAATTATGTCAGGTCATATTTCTGAGAGAACAGAGGGGTTCTGTCTTCCGACCGAACATATGTCCGAGCTGCAATCTGCTAAAAATAATCAATGTGATGACGAAGAGAGAGGGAAAAAAAAATGAATACTGTTGGGCCACTACACTTTGCTAATGGTGTCCAATAAAGATAATAAAAATTGAACTAAGCAAGTCCGGTCGGGAGAGCGGCTGCCAGTTTGGAGCATTTCATCACTTTCGTAGCGCTCGAGAAAGCCATTCTGGCTGCAGTTACTGCATTTCCTTGAAAATAGAACAGTTGTTTTTTGGCAGCAAGCTCTCCCCAGTGATGATGTTAATAAGTGTAAATTCAGTTGATCTTGCTTCTGTCAAACAGGAAGTGAAGCCACTTGTGTTCTCAATAAGCGGGGCTTCGGGAGTGACCAGCGTCCAGTAACGGCAAAACACAGTACAATACTAAGGGTAGCGAGAGAGAGAGAGAGAGAGAGAGAGAGTGAGAGAGAGAGATTGGGCCATTCTTCTTTGAGACGTGCAAATAGAGAAGGAGGAGTGCTGTGTTTCATAAACCCTGGACTGGATGAGAAAAAGAAAGGTGACCTTTACAGAAGTGAACTAAAAGTAAAGACCCATGAATATAACAGAAGGCCGTTATTTGAACATGCTGCAATGAGTGTCATGAAGTCGAACAAACTTCTGCATTCAGACCAATCCCATACTGAATCCCATAAGAAGAGTTCAGTTGGCAAGACATGACATAATATCATTGTGATACTGTCCCAACTATCACCGTCAACACCAATGATCTCTTACCTGACGACAACTGCTAGATTGCTAGAACAAAAAGGGATAAACGTGTGAAAAATGTTTAAAAACGATATTTCTCCTGCTTATACTTGACCTAGCTATTAAACTATAAGATTTTAATTAACGTTAGTCTTAATGGTGCCACCCCCTTGATGCCAAAAGAGTGAATGACTATTTATACCTAAAAATAGAAAGAGGTTGCAGTGGGTTATTACAGTCAAAAACAGGGAAGGATGCCTTAATGAGGGCGCCCTCTAGTGACCAAGACAGGGTATTACAGCCTTAATGGTGGCACCCCCTTGTGGCTAAAATAGGTAACTAAAGATTTTTACCTGAATAAAAGACAAACAAGGGTTGCATTTGGGGTATTGACAAGACTTTTGTGACCCTCCACTGCAAAACCAGTCGCTTGTCGCAATGGAGGTTTCCGAGAAAAACGACCGCTTATGTTGCGTGGGGTAAAATTTTGGATTTTTTGTTTTTAGTGTTTTGAAACAGTGGAAGGTCTATACTGTACTGTTGTGAATAAATTTCGCTGAAAAACTTACCCTTTCCATCCTAAAAACGTGACTTTCTTGAGGTGAGGAATTCAATTCCAGCAGAATGTTAAAAGTTTCTGTTTTGACCGCTCTACTCCAATATTTACGGTAAATCCACTGGTTGACTAGCGTGAAGATATTTCTCCAGATATTTCTCCGGAGTCCATCTCCGTCTCCCGAGTTCAGTTAACCTAACGCAGGTAGGCTATCCGTGTGGCTGTGAATGCAGCGTAGGCTACCGTAAATACAAACATAGTCCTTGTAGCGTCGGCGATGATCCTTCAAAAGGCAGATTTCTCCGTTTCTCGCTGGCGTGACAGGAGAAACTGCGACTCCTTTGAATGTTGATATCTCAGTCATATGTCGTCCGATTCATTCGATATCGATGTCGTTTTAGAAAGGTTGATTATGCCCTTTCATAAAAGCTTATCATAACTCAATTTTGAAAATTTCACGCCATGACTAGTTTTGCCGTGGAGGGTCATATAACCTCGATTTTCTTATGGCATGAAAATTTTAGGCATAAATAGTGTGTCACAACAAACTGACAAGTGTGGCGGAAGAAGGAAAAAACATTAAGAGAACAAGGTGACTGCTAGTAGAGGCGGGCGTTATATGGAATACACTCGCTATATTCTTGGCTTGTTCCATGTGCGATGTAGTAAACGACTATATCGTGAATTTGAGCACAAATCCTGCGTGTTAATGATAAACAGGCAGCATGTACTTCACTTTTCGTGTTTGGCTTCTCTGACCTCTTAAAACAGACAGCTCACTCCCATGATACAGAAAACTCTTCTAAGCGCATGTATTTTGTGCACTGGTAGTGGAGGGAAGCAAGCGTGCAGAGAGAGAAGTGAATATCAACCTGATTTCAGAGACATTACTTGGAGATGGAAGCGGACAACTCTGGTTCTGTTATTCAGTGCACAAAAACAGACATAAATGCGTAAACAAGCTTAAATGTCATTCTTCGCGAATTATCGCTTGATGCTGAGTGTGGGCATTCGCGACTCTTATGTGGAACGTCATCTTTGGCAAAATAACGCTCCAGTTCACTCAAATCTTTCCCTTTAACCAGCGTTCTACTCACAATACAGATATTTACATGACGTTTTCAGTGTTTATTCCGGATCCGCATCCATCGCATTATTGTGATGCGGCTCCAAGTAGCTCTCCCAGAAAAAAGGCCTCGTGATATACTGTATATTGTGTATCATGATATAGCTTAAAAATATCGCAAGATTATTTTAGTCCATCGCCTTGCTAACTGCGAATAATTTAGGCAGTGGTGGTGCAGTGGTCTGAGTGATTGGTATGATTGACAATGGGCCTTCAGAGTTTGAATCCTCTTTAGAGTCTAAAAAAAAAATCAGTTGGTCCCGTAGCAAGGTCATAACCCTAGTTGCTTCAGGAGACTATTCTATAATTAGAAAGTGCAAGTTGTTTTTAAAAAGCTGATAAATGCAATAAATGTTATCTAAATGAGTAAAACTAAAGAATGTGAAAACTTAATCAAGCCATATCAGAAGATAATGGTGCCTGCTGCATCATTTCTCTGCTCATAACACTCCTCAACTGGACAAAGCAATTGTTCTGATTATTTGGCGCCTTCGTTATCACCTCCACAAATCAGTCCGGCAACTATTATATAGCGGAAAGAAAAATGTATGGTTCTTATGGCTCAAGCATTATTATTCACTTTCGTCCTTTTGAATTTACAACTTCTTCATAGTTTTTTTTTAATATATATATATATATATATATATATATAAAAATTCCTTCCCTCAGATGGGAGCCTCCACTTTTCTCTGTCCCCCCTCCAGGCCTCTGGCCTATAAATCCGAGTTGGACCTGTCAGATTTCTCCTTAAGTGTCTATCATGGCTGCCTTTTCTCACCGTGAGTCTTCACGAACCCACACAATGGCGAGCTCCTTTAACAACGAGCGCGCCTTTCCAAAAAACAGTCGAGACTCAATATCAGCTTGCTGTGAAGCATCTACATAACTTACGAGCTGGTAGTTTTGGGGAAAGTGGACGGCGGACACCAGCGTAATAAGCGATTAGAGTCTGCCATTCATAAGCGTCGAGTCTCTCAAACGAGATAATGGCAATGAAAAAGGAATTAAGGAAAGCAATCACCGAGCTCTTGTAATCTCGGCTGCCTGCGAGAGAGGACTGTTATGGCTGAGGAAGAGGAGGTGATGTGTTTTGCGGGGTTTGAGGGTTTTTCTCGCTCACCAGCTCAGCCTGCAGTCGAAGGATCAGCTCATCTCTCTCCTTTAGCTGCTGCTGTAGGAACTGACTCTCTTCTCTCCCGGATCCTGCACACACACACACACACACACACACACACACAGAGATGAACACAAACACACACATGCAAACCTTCTTAAAAGAGGACTACATTATTCAGGCCACCTCTTCCAGGAAGAAACCAGCTTTTCATGTGAGAGGCGGTGCACAGGCGTGGCAGCTGCTTCCATAAACTTCACCTTGAACCTAGCAGGCGCTTTCCCGTGACCTTGTGTTGTCGGCATCTATTATCTGGCAAGTGGGGGTGTGTATGTGTGTCAACCCCAATATCTTGAGGGATGGAATGAGGAGAAATGGGCGTACCACAAAGAAAGCAGCTTCAGGCACCAACTGAGGACTGAAAGGCCGGGGAGCAGACAACCTTTAGCCTCACCAAATGGCCCTCCATCTCTCTCTCTCTTTCTCTCATCTCCCAAGTACAGCTTTCCCAAACCGCTCAAGCCGAAGCAGATTAGGCAGCAAGTGTACTGGCAGAAAAGTCTTCACACTCTAAAGGCTGGGGCTTTAGAATTAAGCCAATGAGCAATGCATGGCGTAAATATGGGAATGATAACGGTAAAACATAAATTTCCAGCCTAGTCTGACGCCTAACTCTGGGTTCTAGTTTCCCAAAAAAAAAAAAAAGTTATCCAGAGATTAAGAGGGCCAACCGGAAAGAAGCCGTTAACAGATTTACACGGGTCTATAAGGTGCCGATATGAGAGTGTAAAAGTATTTTCCAGGTTGTGTGAAAAGGCATAAGGAAGATAAATCGGTAAAACTGAGATTTGGAGAGTCATGACATCTCGACGAAGCTTATACTTAAGCGTTGTTGTGTTACATTCCATCAGCAGACTAAAGACCAACAAAAACCCCAGAGGTCGATGGGTTTTTACCCACTGTATAGCAAAATTGTCTAAATGAGTCTTGGGTTGATTTGGATTGCAATGCCTCACTACAATCTTGAAATTAGCATAAATTTGCACAGGAACATCTTACATTAGTGATTAAACTAATGTTTCACCAACTACTGGATCTTTCAGACAGAAATCAGTGGCGTCCAAATCAATGTCATCGACAATCTATAAAACCATAGGACCAGGACATACCCTATGGCGTTATGGCTGAACCCCGTCGTTCGATGCGGGGCCGACGAGAAGACTTAAAATAGTCAAAATGGCGATAAAACAGACATATGCATCATGACTTTTATCGACATCGCGATAGAATCCCGTCTAAAAATCTCAAACTAATTCCACCAAAACATAACACAATTCCAACACCAAACACACAAATAAATAAAGAACAAAAACACTCGTAGGTCTCACGTGGGGAAATACGGCTGCCAGAGTCTATACTACTCTGACTAACCATGCATACCGTATATCATATATTTGAACTCTTTTAGATTATTATGCAGATAATATGTTTGGGGTTTTTTTGCGCGAATATGATCTTTTTTCATGTTCTGCTGTGTTGCATCTTCCTTTATTCTGACCCAGTTACATATCATTTGGATTCCACAAGTAATCTCTGGCGTTACCTTTATATAATGATGCAAAAGCAGAAAAACAGACATTAACATTAAAAATGATCTCTCAGGGCTTAACAGGTTAACTGTTCCTAACAAAAAAATCTGAACCCGGTTATGTAGACTCTTCCCAGAGTAGGTATTAGCGATTTAAGTTGAATTTTCTGACCGTAAGCTTCTGTACAAATAACTCCTCATTTTATTTAAAATCCAACTGTAAAACATGAAATGTATATATTATGACATATAATATATGCCAAGTTTTGACATATCATAATATGGGCCTCCACAGCAAAACCAAGCATGCACTTATTAAGGTTTCTGAGAAAAACAAAAGCGTTTACGTTCGTGGGGAGTAAAATTTGGATTTTTTGTTTTTAGTGTTTTCTTGAAACAGTGGAAGGTCTATACTGTATGCTATTACTGTGGCTTTTACCATACTAAATCTAAAAGCATTGACTTTTCTTGAGGGAGAATTCAATTCAGCAGAATGTTAAAAGTTTCTGTTTTGACCGCTCTACTTCAATATTCACGGTAATCCACTGGTTGACTAAGCGTGAAGAATGTTATTCCTCCGGAATCCATCTTAAATCTCCGAGTTCAGTTAACCTAAACTGTTGAGCTATCGTGTGGCTGTAGATGCGTAAGCTGCAGCAAATACTAAGCGTGGCAGCAGCGTCTGTGAGTGCTACGTCGACAGTCAACTTCAAAGGCAGATTTCTCCGTTTCTCACTTGGCGTGACAGGAGAAACCCGACTCCTTTGAATGTTGATATCTCAGTCATATGTCGTCCGATTCATTCGATATAGGTATCGTTTTGAAACATAACTCAGTTTTGGAAACTGGCGACAAGCGACTGGTTTTGCCGTGGAGGGTCACATATAATAGTGTATCACAATGTGTATCAGCAGCACTGGATAAGTAGCTACTCTACCACTTACAAATCAATTCACACCAAACCCAGACAAGTTATTCACACTTGTCTGGGTTTCAATTCACAGTGCACCGCATTTTAATCAGCAACGCTTACACCTAAAAGCAATGTCACTCTGTCACCGTCAGACAAAATACAGAAGAATTCCGGCGCACGCCGACCTTATGTTGGTCTGGGTTATGTTAGTGGCGTAGCCCAGTGAGCTAACGTTAAATAGTTGAGTGCAGGGAGACTTCTCGCGTAAAATCTTAAACATCTTAGATTACACAGAGTAGACTCACTGAATGTAACCTTTTAAAATCAAAAGGAAAAATGAAGAAGCCACGTATTCCAACTCTACGGAATGTGTTTGGTGGTGAATTGTGGAGCTACACGAACACACCAGGCAGATTCCACTGGTTCAACGTAATCAAATCACACTGCAAATCCCAGACTCTCTGCTCTAAACTTTTAGCCAAAATTTAAGCTACATTTTAGAGAACGACGTAACAACAAAAGCCTGGAAAAACAAAAGTCTCCATACCATTTTCCTTTTTCCGTCCTTATTCAGACCTGGAAATGACTAAAATCAAATACTTTGCTACACTTCTTAGGAACCCTGATAGTACAAATCCGGACCTAACAACCGTATAGTATCAAACTGCCTGTGACTCCTTCCTTTGTCCATTAATCCAAGTTTAAAGCACCTTTTAATCAAGGACTAGGCTTAATCCGCGTCGAGAAAACTGCCCTGTATTGTAAGTGTGGAGTCCTTCATGAGAGATCAGTGAAAAGGATTAGGCCCTTCAATGTCACGCACTTCAACTAAGCGGTTCACGTTATTGTTTCGACTGGAATATGCTCCTTTGTTGGCGTTACATAAAGGTCTCGAGGGGCACTGATGTCCCTCTGATGATACTCGAAAAACCTGCCAAAGGCAGCGAAGACATTATGCCCCCCTTCTTTTAATGTTTGCTGGAGTTTTTTACCAAAAAAAAAAAAGAAAGAATAAGTTGTGACTTGTGTTCCAATCGGACTCATTTTTACCTTTAAAAATGGGGGCGAAAAAAAGGAAAAGGTCACGTCCTGAGTGAGGCATGCAGTAAACAGGCAGTAAAAAGCTCATCTTCCAAATCCAGGCCTGGGGGGAATATTTAATTATATCTTAATTATAGATGTTCACCAAGAGGGCGCTTTATCTGTGCGGAGCCATGGAGGACCTCCAGAGAGCGGTTTGGTCACAGTTGCAGTCAAAACAGCATTTGTGCCTGTATGTGTGTGACACACACACATACACACACACGCACAAACCCGTGTACACGCCCTTAGCATTACGGGACAGTGAACAGCGACTCTGCACCATGCTGTAACGCTGCACCTGAGTGGCTCCTCCGTCTGCTCGGCCTAGATTAACCAGTTCAGTGGAAAGAGCGGGGAGGGGTTCTACAGAAGTATGTGATTTAACTACACGGAACACACACTGCAAGACAGCGAGCGACCGAGAGAGAGAGAGAGAGCAACAGAACAAGAGTGAGATCAAGAGTTGGAAAGAATGAGTGTTTGTGTGAGAGTGAAAGAGGTAGAGACAAAGACACTTTCATCAAACATATGATGGGTTGACAGCAAAGAGAGAATATTAAAGCTACCGTATCGTATTCTAGATAGAAAGAGACAGTGAGGGAGAAAGAAACCAAAACAGAGAGAAAGAATAAGAGAGAGGGGGAGAGAGAGAAGAGAGAGAGAGAGAGAAAGTGAGGCAACAAAAGCAAAAGAGTGAGAGAACGAGTAAAAAAAAAAAAAAAGTGTGTGGGTGTGAGAAAGAAAGACAGAGGGAGGGAGACAGAGACGAGATGGGTTCATTAAGCACATGATGGATTGATGAACGCACTGCAGATAGACAGCAAAGAGAAAATTCTAAAGCTATCACGAAGCACATTACTGAGAGAGTGAAAGAAAAGCATATTATAAAGCTTTATATCATAAAACATTACTGAGAGAGTGAAAGAAAGAAAGAAAGAAAGAAAAAAGTGAGAAAACAAAAAGAAAAAAAGAGGAAGAAAGAAAAAGTGAGAAAAAAAGAAAGCGTGAAAGGAAGAAAAAGTGAAATATGGAAAGAAACAGAGAGGGAAGGAAAGAAAGAGAGGAAGAGAAAAAGAGAGAAAGTGAGAGAGCAGGAGAAAAAAGACAAAAGATAAAAGAAAGAGACAGAAAGAGGACAACGAAAGTCTGGGCGTGTGTAAAAACATCTCATGCTCTCGCAAAAACATCTGCTGCTCTCACAAAGCATCTCGGGCTCTCGCTAAAACACCTCGCGCTCTCGTTAAAACACCTTGTTACTTCCGCAAAAAACACCTCATGCTCTTGCAAAAACACCTCTCACTCTCGCTAAAATACCCTGTTACTTCCGCAAAAAACAGCTCGCAATCTCGCAGAAACACCTCTCGCTAAAACACCTTGTTACTTCTGCAAAAAAACACCTCATGCTCTCGCAAAAACAGGCAACCGTTGACGACCCTTTGGGGGCTCCTTTAAAAAGTTGATCTTAAGGGTAAAATAAAAAGCTTGGAGTCACATGGATCTGAGCAAGGAGTCTTCTTTTAGGGCATTTAAACAAGACCCACAACTTTCAAGGTCAAAATATTACTTTGGACTTAAGTCCGAGGCGATCGCAATAAGAACAATGTACAAACGGCCGGATGTAAACACAGGAACTTCTGCATAAAGAAGGGGGGTACGTGATGCTGCCCTCCAGACCACCGTTCCTCGCTCTCACCACAGGAGAGCGCTTTCCACAAGCTCTAATTATAAAGCAGTCCGGGATAACAAATGTTCGGCGCGAGAAGTTTTCTGGCCAAAGTAGGACAAGAAGTGACACGGTTCCGTCTCAGGTGGGATCGTGAGCTTTATTTTTAAAAACCGGGGAAGGGCTTTTTTCCCTGCCTATTTTTTTTAAATACTTTTCTTCTTTTCTAGAACGAAGCAGGACAAGTCCCACCCTTCTCCTGTCATCTGAACACAATGTCAGAATTCATGGGCTTCCTATTCTGAGCAGCCCTCCGTTCCGCTGCCACGGCGCTAGGCTAACGGACGGTTGGTTGGCTGGTGCGACTGCCTGCTTCTGCTAGCGCTCCATTTAGGTCAGGAAGGAGGACAGGGAAAGAGACGCAAACCTCGTTTCCACTTCGCTCGCTCGGCTCGACGGGATTTTCAAGGCTAGGCGCAAAAAAAAAAAGTTCCAATGAAAAAACAAAATCCTCTTCTCCCTTTTCAAAAAGCTCCATATACAAAAACCATAAACCTTTCTCCCATGACAGCCGTGGCCCATCTCCAGAGGATTAGCGCACATAATAATCTCATCAAGATAGAATTTATTTTATTGATGGTTGAGAAGAATAACCCAGATCTCTTCCGTACGGAAGCTGACTTGAAAGGGACAGGGCACTTCTTTTGGCGGGGTGGGGGGAGGAGGGACACAATGGGGGAAGAATTTGAAAGAAGAAACGTGAACGAGGTGAATTTGCTTTCTCAAACGCCGCCGGTGTGGTAACGCCGATATCTCGGCTACCCGTGTTTTTTGGACAATTTTTAAGGAAGTCTATTGAAACGTTAATCCTTATATTTTAACAAAGTAAGAAGACATTAACCCTGAGTGCACTTAGGCTGAGTTGGAAGCATACAAGAAGAGAAAGAGCGAAGACTCTTCCCCAGCAAGCCATTCAATGCCGTGTGCAAAACCGAAAGACTTGGCAATTTAATTCAATACTTTTCACAATGTAGGTAATTACCTTCAGAGGGAGTGACTTCTCGCTGCAAGGGCTTATGGGTAGAGAGTGAAGACTGCTAGCCGGACTGGTCTCGGTGCTCTGATGGAAAATAGGAAAGAACGTTCAAAGATGTCAAAGTTCCAAACAGTTTGTCGCTTAAATTTAAGAAATAAGAAGTTCAATAGTCAAAAACCTCTAGTTCGAAAATGTTCATCAAACTTTTATAAAGTCACTTCCACCACAGGACATAGCGGTTAGGAAGCCGGCCCCGTGATCGGACGTTGGCCAGTTCAAGTCCAGGACCGGTAAAGGTACCACTGAGGTACTTGGGAGCAAGGTCCCGTCCCCAAGCGCTACCTTCATTGATGAAGGAAATGCAGAAGTTTCGTTGTGGTGCACTGTGTGCTGTGCTGTGTTCACAAAAAACGAATAATCACTCACAAACCTGAGAGGTTTTGAGTCAAGAGCGAACACTGTGAATATTATTCTTGTGTAGCCCTTACAGACCCATAAAAATGTGGAGATTTTTCTATACCTTTGTTTTTAGGCTTATTCTAGTGTGTGTAGAAGCCATACATGCCTTATGTTGTTGTGTTCAGGACATCCTGCACTACTCACGGGGGTGTTACGTTATGTTAGTTGCTAATGTACACCATGTTAGTTGCTAACAGTTAGCAACTTTGCTTTTGAGAAACGCACCCCAGATCTGGACTGGTTTTATGTGTAAATGACAGTCTTGAAATCAGTCCATTTCTGATGAAAAGTGGCCTGCGCCTGTAGAAATGTTCATTTAGCCAGTATAATAGTGCTGAAACTGTAGATAAAACTACTAGAAATATCAAGAACAGTGTCACAGTGACAGAACAGAGTTTTTCATTACGCAGAGACATTCTATGGAAGAAAAATAAGGTTAGTGCCAGGAAGAAACACTACTTTATCCATTTGGGATCCATCTGGATACAGAATAAAATTATTTTATAACAAATAATGCACTTTTCTATATACCTTTTCCCTACTGATTACTCTCTAACAATCTAGATGAA
Source organism: Distichodus sexfasciatus (assembly GCA_032718565.1). Taxonomy (NCBI): domain Eukaryota; kingdom Metazoa; phylum Chordata; class Actinopteri; order Characiformes; family Distichodontidae; genus Distichodus; species Distichodus sexfasciatus. The sequence goes on along the minus strand of JAVGVS010000053.1, from coordinate 659,286 downwards.
GAAATACTAAAGTTTTGGATAATTCTGAGCTGATTTGGACTCATTTTGGCCAATAAAATGAGCAGCTAGGGGCTGCACGGTGGCGCGGTGGTTGGCGCCGCTAAGAAGGTCACAGCAACGAGGTCCTGGGTTCAAACCCTGTGGACGGCCGTAGGGCCTTTCTGTGTGGAGTTTGCATGCTCTCTCCGTGTTTGCGTGGGTTTCCTCCGGGTGCTCCGCTTTCCTCCCACAGTCAAAAGGCTTGCACTATAGATTAATTGGCGACTCTAAATTGGCCCCGTAAGGTGTGAATGTGATTGTGTGAGTGTGATTGTGTGTCCTGCGATGTGTTGGCGCCTGCCCAGGATTGCTCCCCGCCTTGCGCCCGTAAGTTCCCGGGACAGGCTCCGGTTCCCCAGCGACCCAGAGTGTGATGAATGAAAATGAGCTGCTTTTAGTCTTTCTGGAACAAAACTACATTTTTGAGAGTGATGGTGTTCCACAGTAGAGTTGCGAAGGCTAATGCGTCTTTACATAGCGAATAATTTAATTAATGCGTTTTTACGCAACTGCTTCAGTTTTTGCGCATGGAATAACCCATGAATAACTTTACATACAGAGGAATAAATATAATTTCCGTTAAGCTGAAAGTCCTGTGATTCTTACAGTATGTGTGTGCTTTTTGTAAGGGATTCTGAGTTATTAAAAAACAAATTAACACAAAACGCGTCTCAAAAATGTTAATTCCATAAACATTCCATTACAGTGCATCAGAGCTGTAACTTATCGTTTCTTGATCCTGACAGACTGCTGTCTGTATTTTCTTTCACAAAATACGTGTTGTGACGTAAAGGGCATAAGGGAAGTTGACTCATTGCCACAGAGACGGTGTACAACAATTTGGCAGCGTGACTCATGTAAAGACCAAGCCCGCTCCTGTCAGAAATAAGCTACACCAGCATTTGAAATCGTGACACATTGTCTCTACTGATGTCCAAGTTTATCCAGCGAGAAGGATGGAGATGGATGTTATGTGGACGTTATCTAAAGTCATACGGAACACGTTGATGTAGTAGATAGCTTCTCCGTCTTACTTGAGCTTCGACACAGTATTATGAAATGCTGGACACCCAACAGAAAATAGCACTAGTTATCTAACGCTAGCAGTCAGAAAAACGTAATTCAAATGGAGCTCTTTTATCAGTTTTGTTAGGAAGAGAATAAAAATAGTCAGCGGAACAACACCCCCTTACAAAGTAAGCCTCTGTTCAATTTCCTGGCTTGTAGTGCGTTTGGAAAGATGACAGTAACGGTGGAAATTACAATCAGGACAAAAATACTGATTGTGCCGTCTTTCAGGCTGCTCTCACCAAGCACTTTAAGATACCTGCCTGGTCCCAAAAGTGCCAGGTTTGATCAATGTGCGTCCTCGACTTCCTCCTTAAGGAGAAAGCAAAGACGTTTTGTGATGTAAAGGCATAAAAAAAAAACAACAAGAAGTAATGAAAATGTGTCGAAGGAAAATTGAGGGTGATTCAACTCGGATGATTACTCATCTTAAGAGAGTATTCAGTGACAAACCCAACAAAGACACCGCATTGTATATGTGTAAATGTATATGCATTTGCCACTGAGTCATAAAATTGATTATACGCTGACAATTTTCAACGCTGCAATCTGGACTGGCATTAAACAAAAGAGACGCACCAACACAACCTGGTAAAACCGCGAAGAAAACGAAGAGAACGAAAAGAATGAAAAAAGTATGAATGCACACGAATGCAGTGAATGATAGGCAGTCGGATCTTCATAAAACTCTTTATTATATGTTCAAAAGGGCCTTCAGCCACACAGGACTCAAATCGTATCACTCGGAATTCGTCTGAACTGTAAGTCTTGCTTGTTTTTAATTGGCCTCTCTTTGCAGTGCCCTAAATTAATCTTGCATGAGATATAATGGGAAACAGAGAGGAGGTTGGGGCGGTGGTGGGGGGAAGAAAATTAATAGAGAAAAGTATCAATCTGGGCTCAATATCACTGGGTCATGCAAACCAAAACAGAGCAGAAAGGCCCCAGCCATTGTGATTCTTGTTGGAGGAACAGTTTACATACAGAGATGGAAGACGGCAGATTTGCAAGTTAATGAGAGGACGGAGTCGGCGAAGAGGGCAAACAATTTCCCCTTCAATATTCATGTTCGTCTGTTTGTGTACTCTTCCCCGGACCTTCTCTGTGGCTATAATTGTTATTTTAGGTTTTTACGCCTCGCAAAAATAGACCTCATGTAGCTCTTATTTAGAGGACTGTTGAGTCAAGCCGTTTGAAGGGCGTGGCGAGGCTTATGGTTAATATTCTTAGTCAATAAAGAAAGGCGACAGATTTACTAAGCAGAGAAACACTAAAGCAGCTTCCGCCGAAAACAAACGAGCGTCAAAGCCCAGCGCTTCCATGTTCCGCGAAACGACAGAATCTCATAAACATCGCGGTAATGCCGAGTTAAAGTTCTCTGCCACCGGACCGAGAAATGAACAACGTGCTGTTAAGCACTACTGTGGTGCGCGGGGTCTGTAAAGATGAGAAAAGCAGGTTGAAGCCATTAGTTCCCGGGGAGCGAGGCTCCGGCTCCGACTCCAGCCTGATCAATGAGGCCTGAAGCTGGCACGGCTGATGAAGATGATGTCACTCAACTAATGTTTCTGTTAAGAGGGGAAGAGAAGGGGCAGCTTTGCCGTTTCTGGGGATCAGTTGCCGGGGCGAAGCTTTAACTCACCTCCTGCAGGGTCCTGCGCAGTCGCAGCAGCAGAGTCTTCACCGCCGTGCAGTCCTGCTGCATCAACCTGAAGGGCAGCGCCTCCAACCCCGCCAGGGGCTCGTCCTCGCGGGACAGACACAGAGACCCAGGCCGTGGCTCCCTGCGAAAGAAGAAAAAAAAAAAAATGGATGATGAAAATGAAGATGAAAATGCAGCGGCAAGGATGAAAATGAGTGAATAATTAATGATTAATAAAAATGAATAAGGAATTAGACTGTTAGATCACATGAGTGACTATCGAGAAGCTGTAAATGTGCATTTTCCGAAAACCATCACAGATCCTGCGACCTCCAAAGATCACAATTCCATGAGCACTGCATGTTTCCTGTGGAGTCCTTTAAAACAACTGTAAGTTGCTAGGTAACTAACACTAGCTTCTATTAGCTAATGCCGATTTCCAGCGGGGCATCTATAGGAAGAGCAATGTCGGCAAAAAATATCAGCATTTGGGGCAGGTGGTGGCGTAACGGTAGGGTGTTCGCCCCGTGATCAGAAGGTCGCAGGTTCGATTCCAGGACTGGTAAAGTTACCACTGAGGTACTCATGAGCAAGGTACCGTCCCCAAGCACTGCTCCCCAGGCGCTGCCCTTGTTAGCTGCCCACTGCTCCTTCACGGATGGGTCAAATGCAGAGGTCACATTTCGTTGTGGTCCACAGACGAATAATGTAATTGAAACTTCATCCCATTAAAGCATCAGGCTATACTATCAAATGTCAATCATTAGAAACGTCATATGTGAGTTAAGTTTCGTTTCAACATCACAAAAATGTACTCCATAGAAAAAAGTATACATTCTGACACCAGACATCATTACATTTCAAACCACTTTCTGTGCTGTCTATTGCCTCCAGAAACCTCTAGAAAATGAACAGCTCATCTGCGTCAAGGCAGCACGATATAAATGGGAGCTGATTAGCAGCGTGAGGAAGTGAGGAATTTGAGGACGCTGTCTTTCACTCTTAATCAGACCCACTACTGTAGGACATGTACGAGTGCCTCATGTGCTTAAAATCCCATTGTGCTTGGATAATTGTCCATTGTGTTAAAAGTACAACAGGCTCCTTCTTCATTTATCGTGTAACGAAACGCAGCCTCCAAGCAAATGCCCAACCTTGTCGTCTCACACGTTACGAAGGAAGGACGAAAAGCAAAAATAAAAGATGACTGAACCATCGCTTCACTTCCCCCCCCCGCCACCCCCCCATCCAAACTTTCGCATTACTTTCAATGACATCATTTAGCCACAGAACGACACCTGACAGGAATATCTAGAAGTGTTCCTCATGAATCAAACGAGACCTCATCAATAACAATTTAGTTGCTTCAAAAAGCTACATTTACATAGCAGCGGATATCACCTCATTAAATCACTTCAACTCAAGTTTAATATTTATGAGGTTAAGGAGGAACTTTTGGCACAGTGGCAAGGTTTTACTTCACAATGTTAGATCTCGTTCAAGCTTTAGTCATTTAACTTCTCCTAAATGAGAACTGTAGAATATTTAGGTACAGTACCAGTGCAAACGTGTAGAGCCATGCTTCAATTCTTTATATTTTGCTAGGAAAATGAGACAATAGGTACTTGGGCAAGTGCTTGTGCAAAAATACAGGTAGATACTGTCGTGCTGGCTCCAGTTGCGACTCCTCCATTGAGTGACTGCGGTGTGTTCCGAAAAGCTCTGGTAATGATCTCACTTTCACACTAATTTTGTAGTCGCATGCTAATTTTAACATTACTACACCAGGCTAATTTAGTTACAGCTTAAAATACTGTGAGAGGCCAGGTCATGAAAGCCCCCGTCCCCTTCAGAAGCCAGAACACTAATACAAATCTGCGGTTTAAACAAAATCAGGAAAATTTCAGAAATTAAAGACGTGTCGTGACGTGGAAGTGAATCAGTAGTGTTAAGGTGGGTAACAAAACCATGAAATATAATGAGGTTACAACAATTTGAAATATTCTTGACCAATTAAATTACTGAAACAGAACTGAACGTATAACGTGTGAATTCCTTCCCTTGGAACAATTCTTAAAGTGTGGACTAATTGTCCGCTATAACAACACACCAGAAAACGTGTGAAAACGTGTTAAATGTGTTAGCGTGTTAAAGCCAGAACGCCTACATGCTAGCGTAGCAACATCTTACCACCGTAGTTACTTCGTTCCACAAGAACAAACGTTAACACTGTCCTTTCAAGGCAAATCTTCCATAGCACAGCATCTGACTTTCTTCATCTGTGACAGACAGAGGAGATAATGTCTTAAATTAAGGGACAGAAGAAGAGCGTAGAGCAGAAAAAGTTGCCATTTTCACCCCCTCCAAAGTTCAGAAAACTACAAACATGAGAAACATCAGATATCTCTGCAAAGCAAAACAAATGTTGTGACAGTGGGGTTTTTTTTTCCTCCAATGCCACCCGCAAGTCTTTCAAACGATTCCCACTTTCACAGGCGCCCCTGAGGCAGTCAGCTCTACTCCCAGACAAAACAAAACCCAATCCCAACATTCTCGGGCCATATACGCATTAAATATTGAACACTAAGAACTGACCTGTTGTTAAATGGATTCTCCTCGGCTAAACACCTCTGTCGGAGTAATTGTCGTGTCTAGACCTGGGTCATTATTTACATTGTGGCTTAGAGGCAGCTTTTACTCAGTAATTATCCAGATTCAAAACATTGATCACACTTTCACTTTTCAGCTTCTCGGGTTTTTTATCTTAACAGGCCACCAGGCATCAAAGGACTGGTATTATTCACTAAAAACACATTGTGAAAAATAAAACGATTAAAACACTGCATGATTACTGAGCTAAAGGAGTGACAAATTTGCTTTCACTAGAAAGAATAAGAGGGTACACAGGAACAACTGCAGGGCAGTGCAAAAGTCTTAAGCCACACTCATCTTTTATATTAGCCAGGAAAACAATGGCAGAGAAGACAATAGGTGCAGTGATTTATTGCAACATATTCAAACATACATGTAAATACCATACCTCAAAACAGGGCTGGGTGATATGAACTAAAAATAGATTTTAAGCTATATCGCGATACATGATATATGTGACCCTCCACGACAAACCAGTCACGGAGGTTTCCGAGAAAAACAAGCGTTTATGTTGCGTGGGGTAAAATTTGGGATTTTTTGTTTTTAGTGTTTTAAAACAGTGGAAGGTCTATACTGTACTGTTGTGAATAAATTTCGCTGAAAAACTTACCCTTTCCATCCTAAAAACGTGACTTTCTTGAGGTGAGGAATTCAATTCCAGCAGAATGTTAAAAGTTTCTGTTTTGACCGCTCTACTTCAATATTTACGCTAAATCCACTGGTTGACTAGCGTGAAGATATTCCTCCGGAATCCATCTTCGTCTCCCAAGTTCAGTTATCCTAATGCAGGTAGGCTATCCGTGTGGCTGTGAATGCAGTGTAGGCTACCGTAAATACAAACGTAGCTGCGACTGCACCAAGCGTCTGTGAGTGCTACGACGATAGTCAACTTCAAAGGTAGATTTCTCCGTTTCTCACTTGGCGTGACAGGAGAAACCCGACTCCTTTGAATGTTGATATCTCAGTCATATGTCGTCCGAGTCATTCGATATAGGTATCGTTTTGAAGCTTGATTTTTTGCTTTTATGAAAACATAATAACTCAATTTTGAAAATTTGCAACAAGCGACTGGTTTTGCCATGGAGGGTCACATATCTTGATTAGAGCTGCAGCTATAGATTCTTTCTGTAATTGAGTATTCTATCGATTTCGATTAATTGAGTAATCAGATCAATTCTTTTTTAAAGAGAAAAAAATGTCTGAAAATGTACAACCAATTGGCTTTTATTCCTGAATGTTCCTTTAAAAAATAAAAAATAAAAATTAACTGTTACACTCGTGACAGAATTTGTTTTTCAAAACTTTTATTTTAGACTTATTTTAGTGTGTGTGTGTGTGTGTAGATATTAGCTGTACATGCTTTATGATGTCGTTGTGTTTAGGACGTCCTGCACTACTCAGATTTGTCATAGTTCGATAAGTAAATCCTGACACAGTCTTGAAAAATCAGCACATTTCTGATGACAAATGACCTGCACCTGCTGAAATGCTTACTTTGTTGCAGCTTTATGTAGCATAAAAGTGCTGAAACTGTGGATCGTTTTTAATTATGCATTCTATGGCTTAGTACTATGAAGAAAATAAGGTTAGTGCCAGGTGGAAACACTTCTTTAGCCATCTGGTATCCCTCAGAATGTAGAATAAAAAGATTCTGATAAATAATTTTTCAATATTTCCTTTTTTCCTACTGATTACTCTCTAACATTATAAAATTGAAAAAAAAGAAAGGATCAAACGAAAATGAAGAAATACTGACGTTTTGGGTGATTTGGAACCAATTTGGACTCCTTTTGGCCTACAAAATGAGCTGCTTTTGTCCTTTCTGAGAGAGAACTACATTTCCCACAATCCCCCACGCACCACTCAGGGCGTCTGACAAAGCGATGAACCCACGTTCCGGAATGAACGCAGAACATCTCAATAAATGGCTGTGTTGTGAGTAGAATGCTGGTTGTTGTGGTTAGTTCTCAGCTAAAATGTGAGTGTAGTCTGTAATAAAGGGGGAAATTTGACTGAACAGGAGTGTTTTAGTGAGTAAAGGCGCTCACAAACATCGCAAATAAATTTCATTTATGCGTTTTTACACATTGACTTCTGTTTTTGTGGACAGAATATTGCAAAAATACTTTAACATACAAGGTTTTGCCTTGATCGTGCCACTGAAAACATTGTGCGTCACTAATCAGTGAAACACAAGCAGAGCATGCTCTTACAAAGTGAAAAGAATTCAACAAAGACTGTGATAAAAGGGACGATTTGACTGAACTGGAGTGTCTTTGCAAGTGATGGCGTTCCAAATGAGAGTAGGAAGCATTCACACACTGAGCTAGTTTACATCGCGAAGAACGTAATTTATACGTTTTTACGCATTAACTGTTGTTTTTGTGCACAGAATAACAGAACCAGTGCTGTTTTCCGTCTGAACCAAGCCGTCCACTTCGATCTCCAATTAATGTCTGAAATTGCGTGGATATTCACTTCTCTTTCTGGACGCTCGCTTCCCTCCACTTCCGCTACAAAACGTGCACGCGCTAGGAGAGTGTTGTGGATGGGCGGGGGAGTGAGCTGTCTGCTTTGAGAGAGCCAAGAAGCGAAACTCAAAAGTACATACTGTCTGCTTAACATTAACATGAGGATTTGTACTCGATGGACACGTCACAGTCATTTACTACATTACACGTGGAACAAGCCGTGATATATATCGGGTATATTCCATATATCGCCCATATATCGCAAAACACAACGGGCCCATTGGAATCAAAATATTGTGTTTAACAAAGGGTTAGAACCGTCTGAGAACCCATGATCTTATGGTCAACAACTCAATGATAGACGACCTTGGGAGCCCACGAATTTATGGTCACCTAAATAGCAACACAAGCTTAGAATCTGCCGGGAACCCACAAATGTATGGTCAGCAACACTTAGTTATATGCTCCTGTGATTCGAGCCTCCAGTCCTAATGTAGCCATAAGTCGACCTGGATTCAAATCATCACTCGTGCGGTCACCAACACAGGTTAAGACTCTCCTGGGATTCGAATCATCAATCCTATGGTCACCACCACAGGGTTAGACTCTCCTGGGATCGCCCCAAGCGTTCGCCCCATGATCGGAAGGTCGCCGGTTCAAATCCAAGGACCGGTAAAGCTACTCATGAGCAAGGTACCGTCCCCAAGCACTGCTCGCCGGGTGCTGCCCGTGTCAGCTGCCCACTGCTCCTTCACAGACGGGTCAAATACAGAGGTCACATTTCGTTGTGTGCTGTGGTGTGTTCACAATGACAAATAATCACTCACTCTCATGATCACCAAGACAGAGTTAGACTCTCCTGGGATTCAAATCATCAATCGTATGGTCACCAACACAGGGTTAGACTCTCCTGGGATTCGAATCATCAATCGTATGGTCACCAAGACAGGGTTAGACTACTCTCCTGGGATTCGAATCATCAATCGTATGGTCACCAAGACAGGGTTAGACTCTCCTGGGATTCAAATCATCAATCGTATGGTCACCAACACAGAGTTAGACTCTCCTGGGATTCGAATCATCAATCGTATGGTCACCAAGACAGGGTCAGACTCTCCTGGGATTCGAATCATCAATCGTATGGTCACCAACACAGGGTTAGACTCTCCTGGGATTCGAATCATCAATCGTATGGTCACCAACACAGGGTGAGACTCTCCAGGGATTTGTCTCAACAATCCTACAATCACCAACTCATACTTTGAATCTCCTAAGGAAACCCACAATCTTAAGGTCCCCAACACATGGGACTCAAATCCCAAATCTTATGATTACCAATAGAGGCTTGTAGGCACTTTGCCTCCAACACTTCTACGCCAAATACATTTGTCCACAGACTTGCATCTGTTCTTTCAACCACAAACCACAAATCCGCCTTTCCTTACCTTGCCTTATCGTCTCCTGTGGCTTCTGCAGAGCATCTATAAATACATATTACTTTCAACAAGATTCGAGGGTCCCCAGTAACGTCCCATTACTACACTATCATCACTGCTGTCATTGCCTACCTCAGGTCTCCTTGAGGTCACGCCATCCCTCGGCTATGTAAAAGCTAATGATGTTGTCCAGTTAGGGCCTCTCAGAAATGCAAAGCTGGCTGACGGCCCCCTCTGTTCTCTCACCTGGAAGTCTTGTCTTATCATTAGAGAGCACAGCGAGTCTCCCTCGCCGTGTTCTCAGCTGGCATCTCTCAAATGTAATGGACTCTCCCAGCTGGGACTCTATAACTTACACTTAGCGTTCAGTTTATTAGAGCGGTGCAGCCATCAGTCCTTTAGCATCACCATTAGCATCATGCAACACGCTGCCTCTGATTTCTAATTAGACATTAATTCCTTGCTGGAGTGGCAGAGTTGCTTGGGTATGAGAACACTTCCCTGATGTTAGTCATTAGATAATCAAGACAAGATCCCTGCACGTACTTTCGAATGCATATATAAAATTAAGCATCATCGCTGACACCACTTTGTTTATTAAAAGTAAGGGTCAACGGACGAGCCGATTATCGGGGGCCAATATTACGTAGTCATTTTGCTAATTATTGGTGTTTAATTTCGACCATCACAGATATTAAGTAATCACAAGGTGCGCTACGGTGGCTCCACTGCCGCCCTTCTCTCTCTGCTGTTTGCTCTCGACTCGCTGCTTGATTTAATCACAACAGTCTCTGATTGGCTATATGTCACACGAGTAGTAGCCAATCAACCCTGAGGCCTTGCTGTCACTCACACACAAGCGCAGCGTGTAGCTCTGAGAAGGAGAAGAGGGGAGAGGAGTTTTACCTGAGCTTGGTGTTTCCAAATTTCAAATTTTTGACAGAGATTTTCTTTTTATTTTGCATATCGGTTCCAAATATCGGTTATCGGCCCCGCTAACTAGCAATAATCGTGTATTGATATCGGCCCTGAAAAACAATATCGGTCGACCTCTAATTAAAAGTATCAAAAACTCTGAAATAAAGCCATACAGGCAATAATGCATTAGTGTTAACTGTTTATTTTAATCAGTACAACCCAGTCAGTCTGCCCGGTAGTAAAGAAGAGCAGAGAAACATAGGGATGATAATTACTTTGTGCACAGTTCTTGGGTGACTAGGAAACCTTTTTAAACTTCATTTAAGAAGAGCAAAACCTTAACAGTGACAAAAACACCAGAGTCACGGTGTGCATGCTTGCTGATGAAGGGATTCGTTGCAGTCAGTCACGCGTCTGCCAGCAAACTAAAAAGGAAAATCTGTAAACGAACTGTAAAATTTTGGCTTTCAAAAATGTCTTACTTGTCAAATATTCACTGGCGTAAAGCAGTATCGGTTCTGACAGCGCTTGCTTACAAGGTGAACAGGTTTAGGGAAAATAAAAAAAATCTACGTTGGAGCAAAAGCTTGCATGTACATGGAGAATGAAAGGAGGAATAGAAAAAGGGGGGTTCGTGAGGGTGGGAATGAGGGCAGGAGCAGAAGCAGAAACGTGCCCATACCTAAGTTAGCACAGTCTTAAGCTGCTGTGCACATTTGGTGGCTGCAGATAACCGGGTGAGTAGGAAGGGCTCTGGAAACAAACGTGGCGGTATAGGGAGTAAAATGTGAAGCGTACACATACACAAAAAAATGAAAAAAACGGATAGAGAAGGGGGGAAACTAATGGCTGGATATGTCTGCTTATGGATGGATGGATGGATGGATGGACGGATGGATGGAGGGATGGAGAGAGGGATGGATGAAAAAAGAGGGGAGCAGACGCGGGGGGAGAAATAAATATCTACTCAGATGATGTGCTAATATCCACAAGTTCATGTTTGGCATCAGCAGCAGCAGGAAAAATGTCTAGAGAACCCCAGGAAGTCAGCACCTTCCCGCCTCCCGATATCCTTCACATTTCCTCAACCCCCACCCTCAATGTGCTTCAACCGAACTTTATCCAATGGACACAGACTGAAATTCACACACTGACCGAACACTGCACCACGTCATGTCTGCAATAAAAGAGAGCTTCATAATCCAGGACCGGCAAAGTTACCACCGAGGTATTTATGAGCAAGGTACCGTCCAGCAAGCACTGCATTGAATCCCCCATTGAATCATCAATCGTATGGTCACCACCACAGGGTTAGACTCCCCTCGGATCGCCCCAAGCATTCGACCTAAGCATTCGCCCTGTGATCGGAAGGTCGCCGGTTTGAATCCAAGGACCGATGCAGGTACTCATGAGCAAGGTACCGTCCCCAAGCACTGCTCGCCGGGTGCTGCCCATGTCAGCTGCCCACTGCTCTTTCACGGCTGGTCAAATGCGGAGGTCACGTTGCGGTGTGGTGCACTGTGTGTGGTGCTGTGGTGTGTTCACTATGACAAATCACTTTCACTTTAAATTGCATTGTGTTATAGGCAGGGTTTGGAGGCTTGCTGTTGCATGAACACACAGCATCAGTAGAGTAACTCGTCACCTTATTATGAAACACACTCACCGACTCAAAGTTACTCCTACATAGATCTAAAAAAAAAAATACAAATCAGGGTGGTATCTAAAGATGTAATGGGAAAAGCTAAAGTACCGAAGCTTAAAAACGACAAGGTAATACTTTCCAAAGCAGCGACTCTCAATTTATTGGAGAAAGTAACTAATAAATGTAGTAGTTCTGGTTCTAATTAGTTCTAAGTCGGCCACCGCATGCATTGCTGTAAACAAGTCTGTGATTAATGAACCTTTTCTCAAACCAATTGGCTGGAAAGCATTACGGCTTTAGAAAGCTTCATTTCCCTCCCATCACTTGTTTTCACTTGATGTAACGCACCAATAATTTGCTTGACTCTGTCAGGGTTAATGCATGAAAGTGACCCACATGACTCCTCACGACCCTCAGGCCAATGTCACATTTGACTTCTTGACTCATTCGCTCTCTCGCCAGCTCTGTGCCTCCGTCCAGCTCCCGGGCTGCGACGTGGCAGATCCAGGCAATGACCTCATTTGTGTTTGTTTGTTTTATCTTTAAAGCAACCTAAATTGTTTAGCGGTGTTGATTTCACTTCCCACGTGACCTCATTTACGGTTTCCGTGCAGTAAAAGGTGTGTTGGAGTGCTGACTTCTTTTAAAAGGCAGTGGGTAGTGTGGTCATAGAGTTTTTTTCCTGCACGATCACTCATTAAAATGCTCTGAACGGTCATTTACCCAGTGTTTTCATTTTGGATCGATGCTATGGGATCGTTAATGAGTGAATCGAGCAATGTATCGTAACACCCCTTCACTCCAGCTGACTGTACAACAAGGGCTCACAAAGTGCATCTCATGCAGTGCAGCCAAAAGCTGTAAACAAGGCGGACGCGGGCTCGCGGCCAAGACATCGACACAACCTCGCCACGAGTGACGACAAGCCTCGACAGTCATGACTCAGCGAGAAGTCCCAGGAGACGCTCAGCAGTTAGAGCTTCGATGTCGCTAACGCGGTCAAAATTTTGGTAATAATTCCATCGGGTTCGACCGGGACCTCGCCAGTTGGTTTCGCTTACGCCAAAGCTCCTTTCGTCAAGCCTCGGCCTCGACTTTAAGAAGCGGATCACCTTGACGGCGGAGAAGGAGACTGGAGGGAAAAGTGGCATGGACCAAGCGCGCACGCCTTCTGTTGAGGAGGACCACAGCTTGCGAGAACCTGTGTAGCCAGTATCCCGCTGCACTAAACCTGTTCCTGAAGGACACACAAGATAAACGGCACCTGGTGGCTTCCAGCATCTGACTGGCTGGGCGATGGCCAGGCGCTGATTTATTTTTATTTTTTTTGAAGGAGCAAAGCTCATAGCTGGACAGAAAATGATTTCATTTTTGGGCTCGGGACGACACTGTGATAAAACAGGGGACGCATCATCGACAAGATGTGACAAAGTGACAGTTGGTAGTGTAACAGTTACGGCATCCGCCCAGGAGGTCGCCAGTTCGAATCCTAGACAGGTAAAGGTACCACTAAGGTACACATGAGCAAGGCACCACCCCAAGCACTGCTCCCAGGGCGCTGACTATGTCAGCAGCCCACCGCTCCTTCACAGATGGTTGACAGTTCACATTTTGTTGTTGTGCTGTGCTGTGTTCATCATGACACTTCCACAACCTCTAATCTAATCTACATAATCTTGCCCATGACATTTAACTTAATTTTTTTAAAACTCTGTCAATATATATTTTTAAAAATAATTAAGTTAATGCTTTCAAGAGTATATACTCAGTGGTATCTTTAGCCGCCCCTGGATGATGTTCATAAGTGATTTTGTCATTGTGAACACACCACAGCACAGCACACAGTGCACCACAACCAAATGTGAGCTCTGCATTTAACCCATCCGTGGAGGTGCAGTGGGCAGCTAACAAGTGCCCGGGGAGCAGTGCTTGGGGACGGTACGTTGCTCATGAGTACCTCAGTGGTAACTTTACCAGCCCTGGTTTCGAACCTGCGACCTTCTGATCATGGGGCCAACGCCCTACCGTTACGCCACCAACTGCCCCTAATAAGTGTGCAAACTTGAGCAGGTGAAATGAAACCAAAACGGAACTCACTTCAACAGAGATGGAGGGTGTGACAGAAATAATTGTTGACTAATTGACTAACTGAAACTAAATAATTGACAGATTAGCTGACTACCAACACTACGATTTATTGCAGCTATAATCATAAAACATTTCCCCGTCCTTATTCAGTAGAGCTGAAATTAAACCGGGCAGCATTGCTTGTCCTCTTCCCTCTCTTTCATCCTCTCTCTCTCGCTGCTTTAATCGACATTTTATCCCCGCCTCGGTCTGCAGAGATGTATTTCGGGTTCGGGTGGGGTAGAGGGAAGACTCGGAGGCTGAGCGAAATTACACAACGCTGTTTGTGGCCCATCACTCTCGTCAACATTCGATGCGTTTTCCATGAGAAAAAGTGCCAAGGTTTTTGCCTGGGGATGATAAATCTTGTCATTTAGTCATGCAGTGAGGGTGGGGGTGGGTTAGGTGGGGATTATAGAGCCCCAACTGCATCCTCAGCTCGGGTTGAGGACAGATATACATACAGCAGTACTCTAGGGGCCCCCGGGGGTCCACATCAAGTTCTGAGAGCGCGTCCTCTCCTGCACTGAGCCGTCCCCTGACTTGGTTCTTTCAGGGGCAACAAGTCGTCCGATTGTGAGAGAGAGTGGGGGTGGGGGAGGTTGATAACACCAGTTGTAAAGCGATGAAACTCATAAAAGCTGGGTAATCAGTTATCAGGCGGGCTTGGAGAAACGTTTTATCTTTGAATGCTTTTGTGGCACCAACAGAAAGCGAAGCGGCAAATAATTACACGTTGTAAAATGAGTTGTGGCAGGCTAAAAGAGCAACGAGCTGGAGCGACAATATGAGGAGGGGGAGAAAAAGAAAGCTTTGTCAATCGGGGGACGAGAACCGTGAGGAAATGAACATCGAGGGTAAAGAACAAAGGCACAGGGGGAATAAGCAAGAGTGGCGAACCGCTGATCAGACGTCTCGCCGAGCTGCGTAACGCTCTACGTGAAAAACATGGCGAGAGTGAGCGGAGGAAGTCTAAGGCAAAGCTGATGTAAAGGAGCAGCGTCAAGGTCGTTCACACACATCCTGCTGACAAAGAAAAACCATCTGTTCCGTGTTTGAAAATGTTTTGACGCATGTAATCACTTAAATGCAAACAGGAACACAGAGTTCTGGAAAAGACTCAATTAGAGGCAGCTTAAGAATTATTACGATATAGATACAGATCCGGGCAGTTGGTAACGTAACGGCAGGGGCGTTGGCCCAGTGATCGGAAGGTTGCTGGTACGAGTACTGGACCGGTAAAGGTACCCCTGAGGTACTTTTGAGCATGGTACTACTCTAAAGCTGCCCAGTGCTCCCTCACAGATGAGAAGATGAAATGCAGAGGTCACACTTCATTGTGGTGCACTATAGCGTGGCATTCTGGGAAATATTTCCTAACCCTCTGTTTAGAGTAAGCCTCTGAAAAATATCACTTTGAAGGAGTAGTTAGCCCTTCCTCTTCCCCTTCCCCCTCGGCCTCGGCCTAAATGGGAAATGGGGCACACCACCCCTACGCGTGAATGGACAAAACAGAGGGGTAGGACCAAGGGGTTCATAATCTGCTAAAGGCCCAAAACTGGGATCAACGAGCCTCATTCGCCAATACTTTTGCTAAAATTGAAAACGGAAATTCTTAAGTGCACCACAACGAAATGTGACCTCTGTTTTTGACCCCATCCGTGAAGGAGCAGTGGTTAGCTGATGTGCAGTGCCCAGGGAGGAGTGCTTGGGGACGGTACCTTTTTTGGTCCGGGACTTGAACTGGCAATCCTTCTGTTGAGGGCGAGGCACAGTTGGACACGTAAAGACAAGATATTTTGCTCGCCGAAGTCCCACTGCACGCTCAGAATTTTGGCACTATAGTGCACGATGACAAATAATCACTCACTTACTATAGTAAAGATATAGGGTGAATCCCAGTTCACCCCTTGACCCTTGGCATGGGGTGGTAAGGAGCAGGGGGTGATATCTAACCGTATAAAACGGGACACTCCTTCAAGAACCGTGATACGTCATCATTAGTGTCCAGTGAATTCACGTAGGCAGACGCGACGTGTTTTTGCTGGATGTTCAACATGTTGTCGTCGGCGGTTATTCATTCCATCGTCTGGGCTGTTGCCACTTCGTTGTGTTTGTCTGCTGCAAACCGGAGCTGCATAATAGCAAGCGACACCACATTCGCGATTTTATTCCGTGGCATTTACGAGGAGTACAACCGTAAGGCTGAAATGAAGCCAAACTAGACAATACACCAGTTGCTTTAAGAATTTAAAATTCTTTACTAACGGAGAAATGACCTACGTTTTTATGTGTCTTCCGGTTCCGCAGTCATGTTGCTGATAGATTTTCGCAGGGCATTCTGGGAAATATTTCCTAACCCTCTGTTTAGAGTAAGCCTCTGAAAAATATCACTTTGAAGGAGTAGTTAGCCCTTCCTCTTCCCCTTCCCCCTCGGCCTAAATGGGAAATGGGGCACACCACCCCTACGCGTGAACGGACAAAACAGAGGGGTAGGACCAAGGGGTGAGATGGGATTCATCCGTAGTCTCCCTGCAATGGTTCTTCTCCCCAACGTTGAACCTTAAATTCATTTATAATTCAAAATCACCCAAAAGCCTGTAACATCCAAAACATACCACAAAAAATACAATCTGACAATCGAAACCACTCACTTTCTCTACAGATTCCCAAATAAACCATGCCGATTATAGGACGTGTCCTATAATCCGTACAAATAATTAAAAGGTCAGGAAACATATTTAAATTTTCTAGGCTAATTTCCACACTAATATAATTTCCGCCGCGTCCACTTGGGATACGGCTGGGTTTGGAACGACTCTGCTGTCATTACGCGCCCGGATAAGCCATGTCGTCGGAACTCGGCTTTCGACAGCCAGATCTGTCGACGTGTTCAAACTGAGGAATATTAGCTGTGGTACTGCAGCCAACAATAACAACAACAACAAAAAAAAAAAAGATAATTGAGAAACAAGGCCCCCAAAAAACGAGCCTTTATAATTGTATAAATTATGGTAATAAGCTGTCAACATTATCAACACACCGTCCTGCTAGCAAGGCAGTTAGCATCAGGAGGCTGAGATTTAACTAGCCATGGGGCTAATTCAATCAAGCTGATTAGAATCTGCTACCGCAGAGATGAAACTAAGCCACAACCTCCTCCTACGAGGACCGGTATTGATATGCGCTCCTGCCACGCGCTGGCACAGAAACGCGTTACCCTGCAGAGACACAAGCCCCGTCCTTGTCTTACTAAAGAGGCTGTTTCATAATCTGCTAAAGGCCCAAAACTGGGATCAATGAGCCTCATTCGCCAATAGTTTTGCTAAAATTGAAAACGGAAATTCTTAAGTGCACCACACCGAAATGTGACCTCTGTTTTTGACCCCATCCGTGAAGGAGCAGTGGTTAGCTGACGTGCAGTGCCCAGGGAGGAGTGCTTGGGGACGGTACCTTTTTTGGTCCGGGACTTGAACTGGCAATCCTTCTGTTGAGGGCGAGGCACAGTTGGGCACGTAAAGACAAGATATTTTGCTCGCCGAAGTCCCACTGCACGCTCAGAATTTTGGCACAAATATAACGCCATAATTCCGACACTGCTAACACAGCGCCAAGTCAAGCGAGCGTGAAAGCAGAGTCGATCGAGGGCAAGACATGTTAAGAAAAAGTCACTTCCTGCCCTATGTGGTGTACCAAGTCAAACAGGGCGCGTGTGACACTTCATATGCACTACCTAGTGCATAGAAAGCCGTTAAGCTACAACCCCGGCTATTTCCTGAGATGCATACTACCGCATAGAACAGTATGATAAGAGTGTCTTACCTACCATACTATTAAGAGCGACAGTATGCGGCTCGGGGGACAGCCCGTGTGCGAGCTCACGTTCGATAAGCGAGGTAAACACGCAATTTAGTTAGGTTTAAAAATTCCGCGCGTACAGGCAGAGTTGAGCGCGAAAGGACAAGAGATTTTGTTTGCAAACGTTCCACAGCGCGCTCAGAATTTTGGCGCAAAATAACACTATGCATTTTAAGATAGAAAGCGTGGGTCGTAGAAAATCCCACCTTGGACTTTGGACATGCCTGGCACGAGTGCTACCTTTCTGACGTACAGTAAAAGCGTCATAAAAATATCGGCTAAAATTATCTCACAAATATGAGCATTGGTCTGATGACAATGACTTTAAAAAAGCAATTATCGCCCGAATCTAATATGATTCCGATATTATCTTGCAACCCTACCAATAAGCTACTGTTGATTCTGTTCTTAGGAGCTAATCTAAAATTAATTCTAAAAGAACAAATTTCTCCTTAAGAACGGTTGGTGAACGAGACCCTGTGGTCTGCACGTGCACTGATGAACTGATCTTTACCAACTGGATAAAATAACAATCAGAATCCAACATTTTTCAACTTGCAACACACTACAGCTCACACCATGTGTTTACTTGGTCTTTACTCATCCACTAATCTCCTGCTAATTGCATTCGCCGAGCTTCGTCTTCCATCGGGGATCCATCGGAGCACCCCCTGTGCTGGTAAATAATCCATCAGCAGTTCACAGGGGGTTAAAATGTTATTACTATTTCATAGGAGCGGTCAGATCACATTCAGCTGCCTGTTTGAAACGCAGGCGTTGTAGCGTGTCAGTGAAATTGAATGGTCATAAGGGGAACTGTTGAGGAGAGGAGAGAGAGGAGGAGAGTACAGTGTAGGAGAGGGGGGAAGAGCGGGAAGACAAGACGAGAAGAGAAGAAAGAAAAGAAGGTAAAGAAGAGAAGGGGGCGAAGTGCAACAAGAGGAGGAGGAGGAGGAGGAGGAGTAGAAGAGGGGAGAAGTGCGACAAGAGGAGGAGGAGGAGGTGGAGGAGGAGAGGGGAGAAGTGCGACAAGAGGAGGAGGAAAGAGAAGGAGTAGGAGAGGGGAGAAGTGCGACAAGAGGAGGAGGAGGAGGAAAGAGAAGGAGTAGGAGAGGGGAGAAGTGCGACAAGAGGAGGAGGAGGAAGAAAGAGAAGGAGGAGAGGGGAGAAGGGCCAAACGAGAGAAGAAGAAAGGAGAAGAGGAGAAAGAGTGGACAGAAGAGAAGGAACGAGGAGAAGCGAGGACAGAGAGAAGGAGAAGAGAGGGAGAGGAAAAAAGTGAAGAGGGCACAGACAAGGAGGGAGGGGCAGGGAAGAGGGAGGAAGCTAGAAGAAGAGGAGAGAGAGAAAAGAGAGAGAGAGAGGGAGGGAGAGGAGAGAGAGAGAGAGAGAGAGGGAGGGGAGAGGGAGGGAGGGAGAGGGAGAGGGAGAGGGAGAGGGAGAGAGAGAGAGAGGAGTACCTGTTGTACTCTTTGGCAGCGCTGTGCTCCACGGGCGGCTCCAGCGGGGAAGGCAGCAGGTTCAGGCAGGAGGCGAGAGACTGAAGGCTGGAATCTTCCTGAGAAGCTGCAAAACAAGCAGCAAGAGGCCAAAGGTCACTCTCACAGCCACAAGCTGCTGACTGAGACCCACATCCACCATCACCGTCCTCCGGCTGGAGGGGACCACTTTATATAACACTGGACACGTGCTGCTCTTTTATTTAACATCATACTGAAATATCAACTCCACATGATTTGAGAGCCCATATTTGTAACGGTCATGACTCGCACTCGTCTTTTTCATCTTTTTCCTGTCGTTTGTTTTTCCCCACAGGAACCCATTCGTTTTCTCCAAATGACAATACAGGGAATTCGGACTCGAAAGCTTTCTTCGCCCTGTTTTCACACGACAGTCAACGCAGTTCTTATGCCACCTCACCGAACACACATCTGAATATGTTTCCACCCGCACTCCTCTTTTTCTTGCTTTTAGCATCCCTCGTTCTTTCCTCATTTACCTCAACGCATTTTAATCAAAGTCTTTCTACTTGCTACAAAACTTGAGCGATAACGCTGGAGCTTTCTTGCGGAAATGCAGCTCTAGTCTGATTTTTTTGTACTTCGGCGAAATAAACGGTACTGGAGAAGCTACACTTAAACTCCATGTTAGTGTATGGGACAAAAACGACCAAAAAAAATGGACAGAACTCGCAAATGAGTGCACGTATCAAAAACGTGTATACAAGCACACTAGGGATGTTGAAATTTATCACATAATCGATGCATTGCGATGCAGACGTGGACAATTCTGAATCAATGCAGTGAAAGACCATAATCGATTATATAGGGCGTTTTCAACCAGCGCGCCACTGCCCCCCTAGTGGTCCGCAGCGGCATTGCAGGTGCTCCCAGCAATCCAGTTTCCCTACTGAAATCATTTTTGACAGATTATTTCATTTTGTTTATTTTTCAAAAGATTTCCAGATGATTCGAGCATCTTTATGGATAAAGAATTTAATGCAAACATCTAAAAAGTAATAGAAAAAAAATACTGCTTAGTTTGAGTGGTGGTCCCTGGGACAGAAGCAGTTGAAAACCCCTGGATTATATCATAATAACATTGCTTGTTGGTTTTCTGGCTAGGGCATAACCGTGAATTGAACTGAATCGTGAGAAGGTTCACACCTATACCCTTAGACCGCATGTTTTAGAGTTGGAACAAAGTTTCTAGAACAAAGTGGGAGGAGTAACGGTCAGAAAAAGTGTATGAAGTAAAAGTCGGATAACAATATGTGATTGCTCACTGCAATCACATAACTAACTCAGGAAAATGAGAGTTTTAAAAAATCTAATTTTAATCAAATATAGACACTTTTTACTTTTTCCTAAATTATATGACTTCATAAAGATTTTCCACCGCAGTACCCTAAAGACTCTGACAACTTGAGACAGCACGAGAAAGTTTTACACCCGGAGTCTACAAATTAACTTTCCGCATATGCAAAGACACTCGCTTCTCGTGCAAACACGGCATTAGCATTTATCCACAGAGACATCCTCCGACTTCTTCCGGCTGCAGGCTTCGCCCTCGGTGCATGTTTACGTGTGCGCGTCGCGTGTACTGACGCAAGTCGCTCCCAAAGCGCCAGGCTGTAGGGAACATTAAGACTGACTTTATCTGTAATCTCTACACTTGTCTGCATGCATAACGTTGCGTGTGCATAATATTTTTGGTTGAGCTGACTTCGACCTCTGAGTTTTAAGCGTGAATATGTGCCCGTGACTGTAAGCCCACAGACTCGGGAGCTCATACTTGAGTATAAGGGTTATCGTCAGCGCTATTGTTTAAAAAGCCGTACCGTGCCGGTGTCTCTGTTCATCAGAGAGCTCCAGGTCCAGCATTAGGTCATCCTCGTCCAGCTCGGAAGAGCCGAGATTGTTCAAAACATCCTGTGGAGAAAAAAAAGAAGAAAAAAAAAAGAAGTCATTTAATCTCAGGGTCGTGTGCACATTTTACTTTAAAATCTCTGACAGAGAGCACAGGTTTCTGGTTACGAATCCCTCGAAAGGTCAATGGCTTAACCTTTTTGTTAGCCGCGTGGAAATGGAGGTCAAGATAAAACAGGATATAAATGGCAGGTGCCGTCAGAATATTCAGCTCAGACCAAAGCCGGTGCCTTTTCAAAAGAGACATACTGCCATCGTGTGACCGGCGCAGAGAACAACAGCTCCAGCAACTGAAGAAAAACAAAACGTCAAAAAAAAAAAAAAACACCAAAAAATGAGACTGTGGCACTGAAATGCAGTCTAGGGGATAATTGCGCTCGCAAATGAATGTAAAATGGTAAAAGAGGCAAAAGAAGAGACAGCGATTCCTTGCGAAGTCGAACAAAAACAGCAGCTCTGAGGGTAATTAGCCTTCACAGACACAAAAATGTATTACTTGCTACAACTGGAACCTAAGCAACTACTTAAGGACAATGCGAACAGGGAATTGAGGGTGTCTGGGCCCCCATTAGTGAAATATTACATCACCACAATTACTCGCTGCGGCGGCCACCGCAATAATTTAATGAAAGGTGTGGGCAAATAGTCGCCCACTTTAATTCTCTTTTTAAACTCTCACGCAGATACTATAGAGAAAAATACCAAATTCTCAAACACATTCAGATTTATCTGTCAGATATTATGCTGTCAAAGCTTTAAAATAGAGAAATGCCACATAAAATTTTACAAACATATAGTTTATTCATTTTAATTTTACTCTCTAGGTATGTCTAATTAATGCTCTCTCACTTTTTTCCTTACTTCACGTTCCTTAATAAATCGTTGGTTTAATTTGAGAAAGACATATATTTCAAATTTCAGTAAATTGCCTTCTTTTAGTGAGATTTATTTTACTTAATCATAGCTTTGTTTTCCACTGTTTATGTATAAAATCAGAAAAGTTGCCTAGGCAAAGGAATAACCTGATTAATTTGTTATATTTTTATCTACTTATATGTTTCAAACCACATTATGAAACTTTATTGCAAACTTTGCTTTTACGTAATCACAGTTTTATGTTCTTTTTGACTGTTTATGTAAAGAATCCTAAATCTGTCTTGGCAGAGATAACATTTTCATATTCATTCATTATCTGAACCGCTTAAGCCCAAATGGGGTTGCGGAGGCCGGAGATTAACCCAGGGCGGGAAACCCTGGGAAGGCGGCAACACACCGCAGGGCACACAATCACACGCACATTCACACCTTACAGGGTCAATTTAGAGTCGCCAATTAACCTATATTACATGCCTTTGGACTGTGGGAGGAAACCCACACGAACACGAGGAGAGAACGCACACTGTGCCACCGTGCTGAACATTTTCATATATATTTTATAATTAATATACGTGTATACTTAAAATAACCAAGTTCTTAAAAGTTTATGCACATTATTATTAAGTTGTCTAAATATAGAAGTCATTCACATTTGATATATTTTGATATACATTTTTAATGTGCGTGCATATTTAAAAATCACATCATGAAAATCTTGTTAATCATATCTTTGTTTTTGACACTAAATTAACTGATTTAAATAACTGAATGTGTACTGACATTATAAATCACATTACTTATTTTTTATTTAATGGCTTCGTGTTCTTGTTGATAGTTTGTGTACAGAAAGAATGTTGCCTAGGCAACTTAATACATAGCATTATATACTTCATGTACTTTATGTTGCCTAGGCAACTCTTGATATTTTTGACATTTTGATATTTTTCTAACTGTACATTAGATGAATTAATGTACATATATATATATATATATTTTTTAATGTGATACTGATTTGAGGTCGTGTCGTTTTGCATCAATTAGATCGATTAGCACAATGCTTCTTAAAGTGTTGGCGCGGAGAATGAACTAACGAAGAATGGCGTTCTCACAGCTTCAACACCGATTACACTAAATGTTCAGGTTTTTTTTTTTAATGCTAATTAAGTATACGGACAAATTTGTCTCAAACTTGTCTCAAAAAGGTACCACCAACGCAGGTATTTATCTGACTGAAGCCTGGTTTGTACTCAACACATTTATTACGGAGAAAACATTTTTCCACATCCTCGTAGTTTTGGGACATACAGTACATGAGGCGCTCCCGCTCACGTGAAAAGTCGTCATAAACCAGGAATCGGGAGACTGTGTGGCACAAATAAGTAATAGTGACGATAAATTTGCCCCTTTACCTCAGTTTGCTATAAATTATAACGTTTGAACTTAATTCCAGTAGAGTTTGGACGTGATAGCGACCCTAAAGTCCAATATACTGGGTTTTAATCTCGCGCGGACACGTTATTAACCGATTTCTATGGCGTCACAGCAATGCCAAAACTAGAGCGCGCGAAATCGCTTGCCGCAAAAAATTCGCGGGCGTAAATTCGCGCGCGCAAATGAAATAGGATTCAGGCCAATAGGATTCGCAGGCAGAAGCTGCCCCCAAAACTGCCAAAACCTACCCCCTTTCAAACCGGGGGCGAGGACATTTAACACATCGAGAGGAAAAAAGACATTAGCGAGGGGAAAAATATAGCTTGCGTGCAATATGATCACAACCGCGCACTCGGTTCTTAATTTTGTGCTCTCGAGTTTCACATTTGCGCGCGCGACTTTGAAATTTACGCCCGCGAATTTTTTTGAGGCGAGCCATTTTGCGCGCTCTAGTGTTGGCATTGATGTGACGTCATAGATTTCCTTCAGAATGTGCAGGAAACGAGCCTTGCAGACTTTCCCGTGCTAACAAGACTAGCTGTCTTCCATTATGGTGTCTATGTGCACCTGCAGTTTTTAGGAACGCATATAAACGCACAGTAAATTATCGATAAATAACTTGTGCGCACAATATATTTTTAATTACTTTATGGGACGTTAGCGGCTCCGTAAAAAGAAGCGCGTCGGAAAGGGGGCTCGAAAATATTCGCATCTACAAAAGGGGGAACATGCAGGGGGAAAAAAATGTATTAGCATACATCAGAGAAGTGAATATGAGCTAATGTTTATCCACTCAACACCAACACAGACAAGCACGTCCATGTCTCGTCTCCGGGCGGTTCACCAAGGACAGAACCGGCGGCTCCATCTATAATCGCCCCGTCTGCAATCCCTCACGTTAACATTTAGTTCTGAGAGAGGTTCTGAGGGCGACGGAGATCTGACATTTGGTGTGACTGGCGCTCCCATCCCCAGACATCCGGATTGATTTTCTCACCCTCTCATGTCATAGCCGGGAGAAAACAAGTCTTTTTTACCCGTTAATGCCGCCTCCCGCAGCAGCCGCCGCCGCCGCCGCCGCCAAGCGGGTCAAAATAGTTCAATGGCAGCATAAACAACTTTCTAGCTGCTGAAAAATTTCAGAGCCGCTTCGGAAAAGCGCCCTTTGTGCGAAAAACAAACATGCTGAGGCATTCAGCCACACAGGGGATCATACGACGTTACGCCGCAACGCAAAAGTTATTCTGGGACGGCACTCGCAGCAATGTCACTTTCCGAATCGAACTGCACCGTGACGGAAGGGGATTCAAAAGGAAGCCTCTTCCGAACGGCGATGAAATCAATCTGCATTTGCACAACAAAAGTGCAATGACCCGATAAAACGCGACTTGACGACAAATTCGGGCTTCTAGGAAAGAAAGTTTGCGCGCCTTACATCTGTTTGATAAGTTGCATGTCAACATGGCTCGGGCTCCTTTAAAAATCGGGAGCCTGGAAAATGTATTCTAACACGAAGAAGAATTTGGGTTGGGATTATGGTGTTTAAACTGGAGAAGTGGAAGTCTTGAGAGAAAAAAAAAAACTTTGCTCATTTCAACATTTACTCATCTCCTAGATGAGAGACGGAATGAACAGTTAGAAAGTACATGGAGATTTTTGAGGATGACGAGGAGATTTTTGAGGATGGCAAAACAACAGCTGTATTAAGGCAGAATGGCCGAAATCTTATTGGCTTATTTTGCTAAGTAAATCAATCAGGATGCCCTTTGTCCAGCACGGGCTACATGAACAGGCACACACGCAGTGATCCACACATACGCACGTTCTCTCTCTCTCCCTCTCTCTCTCTCTCTCTCTCATTCCGTCATCTCTCTCTCTCTCTCTCTCTCATTCCGTCATCTCTCTCTCTCTCTCTCTCATTCCGTCATCTCTCTCTCTCTCTCTCTCGTTCTCGCTTTCTCTCTTTCTCTCTCTCTCTCTCTCTCATTCCGTCATCTCTCTCTCTCTCTCTCTCTCTCTCCCTCGTTCTCTCACTCTCTCATTCCGTCATCTCTCTCTCTCTCTCTCTCGTTCTCTCTTTCTCTTTCTCTCTTTCTCTCGTTCTCTCTCTCTCTCTCTCTCTCTCATTCCGTCATGTGCACGCTTCTCTCAAGTGTGCGATGTGCACGCTACTGTCCCGCGTGCAGGCTCTTGTTTGCTTGCTCTAGTTTCCGAGAGATTTTATTCAATGTGCGGGCATCAGGGAGCCGCTATCAATATGAGGGACACTCCCGGAACTTCCAGGAGACTTGGGATGTCTGTTAAGGAGTTTAATCATTTTCATTCTTACAACTGCTTGGAATTATTGTTTTTTTTCTATTAATAGATAACTATTAATTAATGATTACCTAGATATAATAGAATTATATTTAGGGATGGCACAGCGGCGAGGTGATTAGCGCTGTCGCCTCACAGCGAGAAGGTCCTGGGCTTGACGTAGGGCCTTTCTATGTGGAGTCTGCATACTCTCCCCAATTTTGGTCCCCACCACGCGCCCATTGTCCTGGGTATAGGCTCTGGTCCTCGCCTTCCTGACTAGAGTTTGAATTAATTTATTTACTCTGGATGAGTCATGTACCTGAGCATGTTTTTGGTAAAGGAGACGGTTCATAGACAAAAGCATTGGGAAAAGGGTTAAAAGGGGTTTTGTGTTGGTTCTCATAGTTTAACAGTCAACTGAACAGCCCTAGGGATCATGGAAAGAAAACACATTGTCTAAATTGCCAAAATTACTTCATGTTTCATAAGCAATTCCACAGAGAGGAGGCACTCCTCAGCATCAGTGTCAGGAAAAATTTACTTCTTACACAAGAAGAGGCACACTGCAGTAACACAAGTCGATCAGAAGGTCCACATTCAGGAAACTTAGTCAAGGTCTATAAAAATCCCACAAACTATGATCCCCAACATGAGAGTGAGTATCACTAGCGCTACTGCGGACGTCCTTTGGTGTCTCTGAGATTTCCCCCAGCACGGAGCGTGCACAAGGGTCAAATGCTGTGACAGCCAGTTACATAATGCCATGCATTAGTGGGGGCTTTGGAGCCATCTTAGCCAGCGTCCTACAAAGCACAAGGATAAGCTGGTGAAAAGCCGAGGGGGAGAAAAAAAACGGCTGAGACATGCCTAGCAAGTCACCAGAAGAAAAGCTCTACGGAATTGCCTGCGTCCTGGAAGCTGCCTTCAAGCTGGCATGGCGAGACGCAGCCGAGAGCGTGGCCTACGGAGGAAAAACCTCAGTGCTGCCAAGACATCCCGTGTGTGTGTGTGTGTGTGTGTTAAGAGACACTGCCTCATCCAGCTGAATACTGGAAGCCATCTGGATAAACTCAGTTGCAAGGATCAAGCCTGCAGAGGTTCTGCAGGATTTGAATATCTCAGGGAATAACAATTGCTGACCCGCTGACGCTCTGGAACACACACGCTGCCGTGTAGCCAAAGCTCAGCAGAGCCGCAGCCAATAAAATCGTGTCTCGGCATTCACAGCAGCTGTGGTGAGCGTATTTAGTGTAGAACTGTTTTCATTTTGTTCTCCTGATTACTCCAATCAGGACCATAATTTAGAGATCAATTTGGTCATAACTGGTCAGTTTTGAAAAAATCATGATGGCTGCCGAAGAGTCTGACTCAGTTGCTAAAGGTTTAGAACTCATGGAAGTATTTCAAAATATCAGTAAAGGAAAAGGTGTTTTGTTCACTGAACAAAGTTCTGATTGCCACAGCAGCTCCAGCGCTATACAAAAGGCACTGTTCTGGAGGATGGACCACCAGCAACACAACAACCAGGGCAGCACAGATCCAACTTTTTTAGTTCCAGTACCAATGACGATACTTGGGCTTTGGGTATCGGCCGATCCCGAGTACCGAACCGATGCCAGTTTTTAGTTAAAAGGTTGTGTATTTCTCTGTGAGGAGGAGACCAAGATTATTCGGTTAAGCTTAAGGAAATAACTGACTTAAATACTGTTCCTGACTAAAACAATGTACTAATTACACACTCAGGAACACAGAGATTGCTAGCGAGAGCTGGTGTTGTTAAGCAAATTAAACAGTATAATCATGTGATTTGCTTTAGTGCTTGTAGTGTGTTGCGTCGCTTGTTCGGCTCATTTTCATATGAATATGTACAAATTAGCGTGAATGTCGAACCAACTTTACCACAGTGCCACTTCCGATGCATTAAGCCGGGAAATCAGTTTTCTGCTACCTTAAATTTCTACTGCATGGCTCTGAGGAAGCGTTTGGGCTGAATTCTTATGCTAGCCTGATTTATTTGGCAGTTTGTGTGTGCTTGCACATTGGGCTTGTTGAGACATGACAACTAATTATATGAAAGGTATAGGTTGAACAAACCCAGAGAATATTATTTTAATATTATTTTAATTATTAGATTTAAATAAGTAATTAATCGTCATTGTGAACACAAAACAGCACAGCACACAGTGCACTGCTGCATTTGACCCATTCGTGAAGGTGCAGTGGGCAGCTAACAAGGGCAGCGCCCACGGAGCAGTGCTTGGTGATTGTTTCATTTTGGGAGTGGTAACCTGGATTCGAACCTGCAACCTTCCGATCACAGGGCGAACACCCTACCGTTACGCCACCAACGGCCCCAAGATGTACTTTTTGCTAAAACTAAATAAACGTAAATTTAATCATTGAAAGAAATGTATTGTTTCAGTTTACCAACTAATCGATAAAATCGTCAACAGATAACAGCTTTGAAACTGTTTTTCTATTATTCCACCAACCAGAACTATGGGGAAATCATACAAATGAGCATCAAGTACTACAGCGGACTCATATATTTTACCTCATATTCATGAATAACTGCTTATGACCTTTAAATGGGCAAACATGCTCTATAAAGAGGCCCGGCGGTGGCACCGAAGGCCGTTAAAAAGATCAGTCCCGGATTTCAGACCGTGTGAAGAAATCGCAGCAATATTTTCCAACAGCACTTTCCTTTCGAAGCAGCAGCGATAGGGAGCAGATAACGAGAAATTTGTTTCCAGCCCGAACTCCACAGGGCCCACATTTAATAATTATACACACACTTGACAGGATTGCATAATGTGTTATTTTCAGGACTGGGCCAAAGTCGGCCCGTCACAAACTATTAGGCAAAATAAAACATGATTTAGTGAAAAGGCTCATTCATAATTGAACAGCTTGTCCAGTCTGCAGACACTTTAGGGCTTCAGGGGGCTGCTGCTGTTGACCAGCTCTGACTTGTCAGGGGAGTATTTTGTCATCATAAATGAAGATAGTATTTAGGCAACAGCAAAATAAATAACATGTTGGCACCAAATTAGTTTTAAAGGGCAGCCTAGACTTGCTAATCCATCGCCAGAAGACTGAAGAAAAAGCTGGGCTGAGATCACAGAAACGGGAATTAACTTCCTCTCTGGGCCGCACTGCGTTTTTCAGAGAAGAAAAAAAAAGGGAAGTCGTCGAGTTGGGTTCCTTTTTGATGGGGAAAGTTTATTCAGGTGCTCAATCGACTAATGCTGGCTCAATTTTTTCTGAGAAGACAATTGTGTTTATCTGCATTACCTGCCAGATCGGTTCCACTAAATGGCATTTACAAATAAAGTCGTGATGTTGATTTGCAATAAAAATCGTCTTTAGTCCTAAAAAACAGACTCGGGAGAGCCGTAACAAGGACGCTGCAAATTTCCCAACAGTACAAAAACGGCCATATTTTTCAGCAGGAGAAATAAAAAACTAGATCCATCAGTAAACCACGCTGTTATGCAAACATAATATTCTTATTTGGTGTATGGACAAAACATTAAAATGTGATGAGATTAAAGGTGCATAATGAGATCTGATTAACAGCAGGTCATAAAAGCCACTTCGAGTTTTATGTGCAATGAATGTAAAAAAAAAATTCAATACAATCCTTGATTGTGTGACTTTAAAACTCACTCTTAAAGGAAATGACACTGCCTATTAATAATGCAATGAATACAGACTCTTGTGACACACACATATCTGATTTAATGGAAACGTTGGTAGCTAGTGATCATCAGTCAGAAGTGGGGAAGGGTACTAAAACCCGGTACTAAACAAGCCCCGGGGCTAAAGACCGGAGTATCAATAAGCTCTGATGTTAACAGTATTGCTTTCAGTTGTGGAGAAATTAATAAATCAGTTGTTTTTTTTTTTATTCTACATAACAGGAATTTTTTTTTTAATCTGATCAGCTCCGTTACTGATTAAGACTGGTTAATCTACAGCGCTCTCTCGCGATGTGTGCAGGAACTCGTGCACTCTCCACACACTTACACAGACGCTGGTGTCGCTGCCCGATCTGCGTGCGTATGCAGGAAACTCGGCTCTGCTTATGGCCGTATGTGACTTGTATACTGACATCAGGTGGACCCGACCTGATCGGCGAGAGTATGTGCACAGATTTAAACTTTAAATGACATTTTAATACATTGTAAGACATAGAATGACAGCTTTTTATCTTATGTGATACTGTAAAACACTTAAATAAAGGCACACAAACTCGTTGTGGACTGAAGTATGAATTGAATTATAATGATTTTAGTAATGTTGTAACTCCCATGTGAGTAGCGATGCACCGATCCTGCATGTGGATAGGATATCGGTCCCGATAACGACTCAAATAGCTGGATGGGGTATCGGTGGCACGGAGCCGATCTATGGAGCTGGTCTGCAAATGGTAGTTTTTTATATGTTTGCGTATGTGCGCACGCTCAATCCGTTTGACGTTCGCGCCAATTCCTACACATCTAAATGACAATGAGCAGAACAAGCAGCGCAACTCCAAAAGCAAAACACTACAACTCCAAAAGCAAATTATACACGAGTATACTGTTTAATTTCCTTAACAACACCAGCTCTCGCTCGCAGTCTCCATGTTCCACGCTGTGTTTGTTAGTGCACGTCTCTCACCGGGAAGTCTGACGTTCACTAAAAAGTTCCAGTTCAGTCAAATCTTCCCTTTTATTACAGACAAAACATATTTTAGCTGATAAATAACTAAAAACAACCAGCGTTCTACTCACAATGCAGCCGTTTACTCGAGTTTGTTGCGTTATCGTGTGGAACGCCATCATGCCAAACGACTCTTGTGTGGAACGCCATCATGTCAAAAATGAGGTGTAGGCCAAAATGAGTCAATTAATCAGAAAAACATTTATACGTTCTGTGTTTAGAGAGTAAAAAATTAATATAGAAAGATGCATTATTTGTTATCAAATAATTTTATTCTACATCCAGATGGATTACAAATGGATTTTAAAAAAAGTGTTTCTACCAGACACTAACTACATTTTTCTTCATAGAATATCTCTACATAATAAAAACTCTGCCTCAGCTCATGTCCTACATAAGGCATGTATGGCTAACTTCTACACAAACACTATAATAAGCATAAAAACAAAGGTATAGACAAACATCCCGCATTCTCTTAGGGCTGTAAAGGTTTAAAAAAATGTCATCAGATCGGTACTCAGGACCCAAAGTCCAAGTATCGGTATTGAAACTGAAAAAGTTGGATCGGCACATCCCTACACGTGAGAGGTGTATTTGTCAGCTTGCTGTGTCGACTGTTTGTTGAATAATAATACTGACTTAATAATAATACCGCTTGAGCCCGATCGTCCCCGGTACCGGGGCCAGAACGGTAAGACTTATAATAGCCGGTAAACGTAAACAAACATATGCATGCGGCACATCAACATCACCGATAGAATCTCGTGTAAAAATCTCAAACTAATTCCACCAAAACATAACACAATTCCAACACCAAACACACAAATAAACAAAAACACTGCGTAGGTCTGCGTGGGAGAAATACGGCTGTAGAGTCTATACTACTACGGCTAACCATGCATACCGTATATCATATGAAAGCCCAGACTCCGCAGATTACGCAGATAATGTGTTTTGTTTTTTGCCATGATCTTTTTTTCATGTTCTGCTGTGTTGCATCTTCCTTTATTCTGACCCAGTAACATGTCTGTAATCGTAATCTCACTCAAGTGTTACCTTTATGATGATACCAAAAGCAGAAAAATAGACATTGTGGTTGCTGAGATATACGTGTTTTATTTTATAGTATCTTTTTAGAGCAAAAATCTGTAAAACAGTCCCAGGGCTTAACAGGTTACATAAAGCAATGCTATTTATGTTGTTAATTAGATTTTTTTTATTGAAAACGTACTGATAAGAATACCATAAAAGTACCAGACCGATAAACAGTATCAGTAAGTGTAGTAGTACCATTAAAATCTTAACGATAGCCATCCCTAGTGAGAGGTAAAGTGGCTGCTTCCTCACAAAACCTCAAAGATAGTCTCATAGGAGTCTGGACTCGTTAAATGTGTCCGTTTTTCAGTCTGAGCCATTCACATTATCGATTCTCTCCAACTCCTACATTTATTTGGATTCAGTTCTGACATTCTGCTGTTCACTTTACTCATAAAACTTGAACTCATTTGTCATTCAAAGATCCCAATCCATCAAGGCCCTGAGGCAGCAGCACTGGCATGTGGATCACGAGGCACTGGCACAGTCGGAATTTTAACGCTCATTTCCGCTCTTCAGCTAAAATCACAGTTGACAAGCTCTTTGCCATGGCAATCAAAAACGATCGCCCGCTTTTGAAGCCCCATTGTAAATACGTTTTATCATCATCAGATATTTCCAGGATTATTTCCAATACAATAA
Organism: Distichodus sexfasciatus; assembly: GCA_032718565.1. Classification (NCBI taxonomy): domain Eukaryota; kingdom Metazoa; phylum Chordata; class Actinopteri; order Characiformes; family Distichodontidae; genus Distichodus; species Distichodus sexfasciatus. The sequence goes on along the minus strand of JAVGVS010000053.1, from coordinate 626,950 downwards.
CGCTCTTGGCTGGTTGGGCTGAAGCATGTGGATGAAAGAAATGAGCGTGGAGGACACTCCATGTTTTTGATTGAGGATGTATTCTCAGGGACATGATACACGGGCTTTGAACATTTGTTGTAGAATAAAGCTCTTAAAATCCATCTTCCACTCTTGGCCTCAGTTTGCTCATACGCCTAAAAAAAATTAATTAATAAAAAAGCGAGGTGTGTTTTGGGATTTATTAACTAAATGCCACCGTTACATCATCCAGACCAGAGGGTGTGTTAATATTAACTAAAGACCTTTCCGCTGATTATTGCTTTCCTTGTTTTCCTCTGTTGAGCTTTCTGTTCATAACAATGTGTGCACAGAATATGTCTTTTTTCCCCCTCATATACACAAATGGATCCTTTGTAGCATCTGATAGATTGATTTGATTTTTCATTTAACATGTGTAATGGTGGTGGTCGTCTAGTGGCAGGATAACTGTTTACGGAGCAAGACGTCCCAAGTGCCTACTCGTGTGACATATAGCCAATCAGAGACTAGGGCTGGGTATCGTTGCTGATTTCCTGAATCGATTCAATTCTGATTCACAAAGTCATGATCCGATTCAATTCTCCATTCGATTCGATTCAATTCGATATTGATTTATTTAGAGATTTCTTTGTGTCAATGCTAGTTTTGCTTGGTTATAAAATAACTTGTTTTAAAACCGAAGTGTTGCCAAACATCGGCCTTTAGGCCAGACGGCGATTTAAGCGGAGCAGCTTCAGCCATGGCTCTATTTGGTTTCGGTTTCGCCGGTCTCACGTTTTTATAGCTCTCCTTGTGCGGTCGCAAGAAGTAGTGCATAGCCGCAGGAAAAGATCGATCCGCGAATTTTTGAATCGATATCGAATTTTTCGAACGAGAATCGATATTGATCGGTGAATCGATTTTTTGAACCCAGCCCTATCAGAGACTGTTGTGGGTGGGACATTACATGAAGAAGTGATTCGAGAGTAAACGGCACAGAGAGAAGAGACGGCAGTGGAGCCACAGTAGCGCACCTTGTAATTACTTAATATCGGTGATGGTCAAAATGAAACACCGATAATCAGCAAAAGTGCCTTATATTGGCCCCCGATAACTGGCCCGGCCAATAATTGGTCGACCCTTAGACAGAACTACCACCATTGAGCCCCTGAGTATGACGACCACCTTAAACCCAATTTATTTCAGAAAGACAGGAAACGGTAAACAGGAAACAGACGTTGTACCGAATTAGACCGTCTAATTCTGATAACGTTTTATTAAATAGCTGGTTTGTGCTACGTGTTATTAGTGATTTATCAAGTTTGTTGTGATTTAGGTGAGTGATTATTTATCCTTGTGAACACACCACAGCAAAGCACACTGTGTACCACAGTGCAATGTGACTTCCACATTTGACCCTTCCGGTGGGCAGCGGTGGGACGTTGGGGACGGGGAGCAGTGCTTGAGGACGGTACCTTGCTCATAAGTACCTCAGTTGTACCTTTACCGGTCCTGGACTTGAACCTTGAGCCTGGCGACCTTCCGATCACAGGGCCAACTACCTAACCGTTATGCATCAAATATGTGACCCTCCACGGCAAAACCAGTCGCTTGTCGCAACGGAGGTTTCCGAGAAAAACGAGTGTTTATGTTGCGTGGGGTAAAATTTTAGGATTTTTTGTTTTTAGTGTTTTGAAACAGTGGAAGGTCTATACTGTACTGTTGTGAATAAATTTGGCTGAAAAACTTACCCTTTCCATCCTAAAAACGTGACTTTCTTGAGGTGAGGAATTCAATTCCAGCAGAATGTTAAAAGTTTCTGTTTTGACCGCTCTACTTCAATATTTACGGTAAATCCACTGGTTGACTAGCGTGAAGATATTTCTCCGGAATCCATCTTCGTCTCCCGAGTTCAGTTAACCTAACGCAGGTAGGCTATCCGTGTGGCTGTGAATGCAGCGTAGGCTACCGTAAATACAAACGCAGTCGCGACCGCAGCAAGCGTCTGTGAGTGCTACGGCGATAGTCAACTTCAAAAGCAGATTTCTCCGTTTCTCACTTGGCGTGACAGGAGAAACCCGACTCCTTTGAATGTTGATATCTCAGTCATATGTCGTCCAATTCATTCCATATAGGTATAGTTTTGAGGCTTGATTTATGCCCTTTCATGAAAACATAACTCAATTTTGAAAATTTGAGAGAAGCGACTGGTTTTCCCGTGGAGGGTCACATATGTGATTAATATCAATACCCCTAACCAAAAGGTCAGCAAGCTTTGTGTGCAGCACACTGACTGATACTGATTAGTTATAAAAATAGCATAACTCTGTTTCACGTAATTTAGGATCTGTGTCTTAGATCAGCAAACAAACTACAATCAGCACACTTCATGGATTTCATCTGTAGAAAAACCACAAATACAAGGGCAATGCAAGCAAACTCCCCACCATCTTACACTCTTTTTTCCCTCCAAGTAAATGTCAGCGATGCCTACGCTGTCCGAACTCTGACCCAAACCTTTGACCGAAGACTGATTACACTGGCCAAGAGAACAGACTGGTCAGAGTGGAGCCTCCCAGAAGTAGGATCAGAACATGGGCCCACATCCTTCATCTATATATGCCATGTCATCAAAAATAACAAAGTGACTCCTCAATAAGGCTTTAGCAGTCTGTGGTGCCCTTCACCTCAAATGTGCTTCTGAGTGATCATCTCACACTCACAAGCTCATAACCCAACGCCCATTAGACAATTTAGACAGAGGAGATTATTTATCCTCTAGAAACAACAGAAACAACCTTCATTCTGTCAAAGTTTGTGTCAGAGCAAGACAATTTTGTGCACAACATTTTAAGAAAAAGTCACTTCCCATCCTATGTGGTGTACCAAGTCAAATAGGGCGCGTGTGACACTGCATGTGCACTACCTAGTGCGTGGAGAGCCGTTAAGCTACAACCCCGGCTTTTTCCTGAGATGCATCTAACGACTGCACAGAAAAGTACGACGAGTGCCTTACCTACCACACTATTAAGCGCAGCAGTACGCGGCTCGGGACGCAGCCCATTTGTGCGAGCTCACATTCGCTATGTGAGGCAAACACAGGATTTAGTTAGTTTTTAAAAATTTCCCCCGTTCCCCGAGTTGAGCGCATAAAAATAAGAGATCTTGCTTGCGAAAGTTCCTCAGCGTGCTCAGAATTTTGGCCCAAAATAACGCCATACATTTTAAGACACAAAGCACAGGCCGTTCCAAAACTTTGGACACGGCCGGCACAAGCTGTACCTTTCCGATGTACAAGAAATGCGTCATAAGATACCGGCTAAAAATATCAGGCAAATCGGTCCAATGCCGATGACCTTTAAAAAAGCAATTATCGGCCGATTCCGATATCACCATGCAACCCTACAAGGAATACTGCAACTTTTGCGGAGCACAGGATGCACATTAGCAAGTGTGACGTACACGTGCCCATTTCCTTTTCGACGTTCCAGAGCACAAAAACAGGATGCGGACTCAGCTTACACTTGTCTCTTGTGGAAACCTGAAGGAAACATACGCAGGTGGTTTTATCCGTGGCGAAAAAAAGCACCGAGAGCTCATTCTGAATCTCCTCACACGTGGGCGGCTGAAATATAATAATGCTATAATAATGTTATAAATAATGGAGACAAATATTGAGACTTAGAACACATCTGAATGACACACGACGCACATATTCAGAGGGAACGTACCTTTCTGCCCTATTAAAGCCGTTTATCCATGAAATTATTAAGGGCAAGTAAGCTTTACAAGCTGAAAGGAGTGTGGTGCCAGAAAGCAGCGTAGGGAGTTATTTGCCAAATCTTAATGACAGTCTTCGTTCTTTCTTCAGGCAGATTTTAAAAACCATCAGTTACGCCTTCTGCAGTCGACACAAAAGAATTTGGCCTTGAACAGGGATCATTTGCAACATGCTTAATTCCCTACGCCAGGGCACAGGGGCGTTATGTTACTTTCGGAACGCTACAGGCTGGCAAACTTAGTATCGACCGCATTACACTTGCGCTAATTAACATTAACGGCAGCAGTAAATGAGTCACAAAGCTGCTACGACAGCAGGCAGGAATATTTCACGATCAGGCCAAACTCGGCCACCGTTTTCTGATGAATACACATCTGATAGTCTCAAAGCTACTGCGCACTGCTGCCGGGACCCAGGAAGAGCGCTGGAGTCTCCGAGAATATTTTATCATTTCACAGGGAAGGGGGAAAAACACCTCAATATTTACTCAGATTTATGTACTACTTTTTCTGTCAAGATAAGCATGTTTGGTAAGGATTTGCCCGTCAGCTAGCGTAACGGTTAGCAAGTTCTTCCCGTGATCTAAAGGTCGCTGGTTTGAACATCGGTACCGCTGAGGTACTCATGAGAAAGGTACTGTCCCCAAGCATGTGCCCATGTCAGCTGCCCACTGCTCCTTCACAGATGGGTCAAATGCAAAGGTCACATTTTGTTGCGGTGCACTGCGTGCTGTGCTGTGTTCACAATAGAGCTGGGCGGTATAACCAAAAATCTTTATCACGGTATTTTTCAAAATTATATAGATTTCACGGTATATGGCGGTATTTTTTTACGGTCGTTTTTTTTTTTTGTTTGTTTTATTTGATTTTTTTTAAGTGTGACTGGGCGTTTACTACATTTAAATGGATGAAATGAATTATTGCATCTGACTGAACTTGCTTTTGCTTTTTCACCAGTGTTACCTGAAGATCTGGAAGCCGATCGTGGTTTCGGCAGAACTATCCTTTTCACAACATATTTTCAAGCATCCAAAGAGGCATTTAGACTTAAAGTATCCATTGATTATTGGTTACACTGATATAATTACATTATATGATTGAAAAAAATCTGTTCAATTGAAAATGAAGAAATACTGAAGTTATGCGTCATTTTGAACCAATCTGATCGATAAAATGAGCGGCTTTTGGCCTTTCTGGGAGAGAACTACATTTCCCACAATACCCCGTGCGGCCCTCGGAGCCCCGTCACAAAAAGCGTTCTGGAATAGACTATATATAAACGGCTGTATTGTGAGTGGAACGCTGGTTGTTGTGGTTATTTATCAGCTAAAATATGCGTTTTGTTTGTAATAAACGGAACTTTTGAACCAGACTGGAGCGTTTTAGGGAGTAATGGCGCTTATGCGCGCGCTCACAAACGTGTTGACATCGCAAAAAAAATGTCATTTATGCGTTTTTATGCATTTACTTCTGTTTTCGTGCACGGAATTTCTCACAAATACGTTCACATACAGAGGGATCAAGTCTTGTCTTGTCTTGATCGCGCTACTGAAAATGTTGTACATCATCATTAATAAGCGTCCGTGTGAAACACAAGCAGCGCATGCTCTAGCGAGCGAAATGAATTAGACGAAGCTTCGATTCTAGAAAAATTGCAAAAATATTTGAATAACCGTTTCAGCTCTACTTGTGTCTCCAGCTGCTCCACTTTCCGAGCGTTGTTTAGGCTATTTAAACCGGTATTGCGGTATAAGAAAAAATTATATCATAACAATAATAAAATATAACTGCAAGCAGTGATTACGGGGGCCATGCAGTTTGCAGCTTTATCAGTTTTTGATGAATCGAAGTGGACAGATGTTGAAATATGACACGTTTCATCCTTTTATCTAGGGTGCTACGGTTCAAAACTTATTAGGCAAAACGCAAAATAGCTTATTATAGCGCCACCAACTGGCAGAGTGGTGCCATTTTGTTTTTGCCTGAGTAGTGGGAGGGGTACCAGACCTACCTGCCAAATTTCAAAGCTGTAGCCCACCCAGAGCCAGATTTCTATGACACTCAGTGTGTGGCATTGCAGTCCTACGCCAAGCCCACCACATTTATTTGCATATTACAGCCAAATGAAGACCTAAATTAAAAATGTGCTCGATACTAATTAAAGAAGAGTGTCTTGGGATTTAAATGATACCAATTGCATGCAGATTGGATAAAAATCCAGGGACTAGTTCGCAAGAGATGGTTTTGCATATTATGCAAATTAGCGAGAAATCCAATATGGTGGAAATAGATACGAGGGTCTATAAAGATTCGTCTTGACTCAAAGAGTAAGATGATATACCTTTTTTGAGAATCGGAGCTATGGTTAAAAAGTTATTAGGCAAAATGCAATTTTTTTTTAAAAACACAAAATAGCTCATATTTCATGAAGGTTTAAGATAAATAATAGTGAAGCTCAGACAAAGGGTAACTGTTAAGGCCTTAAAGCTGAGAAAAAAACTCCAAAATTCCAATTTTCTAACACTCAGATGGTACATCAGTAATGCATTCAAGAATAAATTGCAAAAGGCTTTGTGGGCTAAAATAAATACAAACCATCTTAGAAATAGCTGAATCTAACAGGAGCTTTGCATGTTTTATTATCTAGTTAAACGGGGCTCTGAGGTGCCATCAAAACAGTCCCATATGCAACCGTTTTTGCGAGCATGCGAATTACAATTTCAATAGGGGGCAGCTGGTAGCGGCCCTGTGATCGTAGAGTCGCCATTTCAAGTTCCTGATCAGTGAACTGTTCGAACAAGTTAATGTGTGCTTTGTAAAGTTGCTTGGTTAACTGCAAAGTCGAATGGGGCCAGTTGGTAGCGTGAAGCACTGTTATATATCAGAATAGTGAGACCAGGACAGCGGGACCTAGTCATGCTGTAGTACGATGCCGTAGTACGAGTTCACAAAAGGCCACGACGAGGACCTGGCTTTGCGCAGGACAAGGGAGACGTCTCTAGCTGCTACAGGAAGCCCTGTGTGAGAGGATCTGTCTGTTCCATTAAGCGCAGTGATTTTATCCCTGGATGAGAATCTAATCCTTTAAGGGATGGCGAGAAAGACTAAGCTGGCTAAGTCTGTCCCAGAGGTGGGGCCGTCTCCTTTTAGAGCTGCTCCACGTTCAGCTCATGACAAACAAGGCCGATTAAGTTAAAAATGGTTCCTGAGCGGTGTCTGGTCAAAGGGTTTAAGAATAAGGCTGATTTACTGTAGGACAGCAAGAGAGGAGGTTGTAGAGCTACGTTTGAGATTTTGGACCAAGCTTAGTTTAATTACAAGGGCAAAAAGTCCAAAATCATGTCAGATATTAGATATCTGAGAGCAAATTAGATCATGGGTTAAAATCCGGCTCACTTCTACAAACAGCATTACCACCTTTTAAGCGAAAAATGAGTCATTATTTGTCATTGTGAACACACCACAGCACACAGCGCACCACAATGAAATGTGACCTCTGCATATGACCCATCCATGAAGGAGCGGTGGGCAGCTGGCATGAGCCGTGCCCGGGAAGCAGTGCTAGGGGACGGTACCTTGCTCCTGAGTCCCTCAGCGGTACCTTTATCGGTAGACAATTCGAAACGGCAACCTTCTGATCACGGGGAGAATTCCCTAACCGTTACCCTACCAACTGCCCCAACTGCCTACGCTTCCTTTGGGCCCCCGAGTAAGACCCTTAACCCCCAAGCTCTTCCAGGAAAACAGTCCTTGCAATTAGATAAGAGCGTCCGCTAAACCCACTGTAAATGTGAAAGTAACTGTTTACTTCTAGCCAAGCTGGCCGCCGATCATTCACGGACGGGTCAACTCCAGAGGTCACATTTCGTTGCGGTGCGCGGTGTGCTGTGTTTATAATGACAAATAATCCCCTACTTTAAACACCTTTAACAAGCTGTCCAGTTCGATTAACTAGCAACTAGCCTATTTTGATCTAACAAGTTAGCAGACTTCAGTGTGCTGCTATCTGTTAAAGCTAACGCTAACACTTCAGCAGCCACACGTTAGCTAATCTATCACGCAGACCTACAGCACTGGACCTACATACCTATGGTTTTTACTCTACTTTTACCACCTTTCAACTGACACCTATCCAACTATTCAGAGCAACTTACATTTCCTAATTACAGCTATCTACAGCCACTACTATTGGATAATACAGTGGAACAGGTAGCTTAGCAGGGGAGCGCAAAAACAATCGAACCGCATCACGATTCTTTCTTTGTTGATTCAAATTGATTCATGCATTCCAAAAAACTGATTCATATTTTTCAACCAACAGAATGGCACTAGTTTACTTTTTCCCCGACAATGTTATAGAAGGCACAATGTGGAAATCTGCCCGGATAGACCTTCTTCGCAGAAGCATGAAGAAAATGCAGTCAGTATGCGTACATGAGCATTACATTCAGTAAACTACATTTAATTCAGTGTGATTTTTTTGTTGATCTGCCACAGTTAAATGGGAAAAGTAACTCAAAGCAGCCATCTGGAAACAAATCTATCTACGCACTGAATTCGTGAATCGTTTATGAAACGTAAATCACTTATGAATCGTTTTTGAAACTAATCGTGAACCCAGGAGTTGAAATCCAATTGAATCCTGAGATTTCCTAAAACGTGCACTCCTAAAGCTTAGTACTGAAATTTGTTGTCAGCTGTCAAAGTAGCTAGATACTAGTTAAACTGAAATGAATAGCCTAATCAAGCAAACCTCTAGCTAATCCAACTAGGGGTTCAGCGTCTAGTTCAGGGTCTTCACGGTGGTAGTGCTGGACCAAGCCTAATGTCAAACCCAAAACCTTCTTGGTCCAGAGGCAAGCACACCCCACTGAGGCGGTTACATACTTAGATCTGGTCATTTAATTTTACGCACATGAGGTCAAAATCAGCTATTTTCGTTTTACCGCCCATTGATAAACTGAATCTACGAGTTTCACAGCAAGACTGGATGAACGGGAAAAAAGACAAACCTGCTGCATACCCCGACACCCCTTGAGATTCCCTGATCTGACTCACCAGGCTGCCCAGTTTCGAGGAGGACGAGTTGGTTCTCTGTTTGGCCAGAATGCTGCTCTCCATGCAGTGAGGTTCTTTAAGGTTGAGATGAAGTCTGGGTCCTCCGGCTCCTTCCGAGGCCGAGCGGAGACGCCTCTCCATCCGCATCACCTCGTGGTACGGGCTGACGCTGCTGCACATGGACACTGCGGAGTGGGGCCGGAAAATAAAGAGGTAAATCAGAGAAGAAGCTGTCATGGTCATGGTGTTTAGGTCCAGTTGTAATTCCTACAAGCACACTGAAGTTTTCTCTCACATAGAATGACTTTATTGTAAACACATGACAAAACGACAAAATGAAAAACCTAATATCACCGGCATTGCCTCTATTTTGTTTTCGAGGTATGAGCCGAGTTTGTCAGAAAGAAACTTCTCCCACCGGCTCCTAACTTCAGCACTGTCTTAACAAGTTTTAGAAGCACTGACATATGCATCCAATAATGTGAAAATATCCGGAAATATATTAGCTTTTTGCCATATCGCCCACACAGAGAGAGAGCAAAGAAAAAAAAAACAATTTGAATTCTACAAAATATTACACCCACACAGGATTCCGTGTCACATACTGCAGCACAACGGAAAACAAAATCAGGTGCAAGATGAAAACTAAAGTGCGCCTCGGCCGCGTCGGGCTTTCACAAACGTTCTATTTCAGCCAGAAAAAAAACGAGTCGAGCTGGATGACACGCCGTCATCGCGTGGGGGATTTTTTTTTTCTTCATATCGCTGGAGGAGTAGACGCGTATCGACAAATAAGCGCACATTACGTCGACACGGCGAATATCATTAATCAAACTCCTGCGCTGACTTGACAAGTGATGGATGTTTGCTTAAACTTTGCCTTAAGCTACTGCCGCTCCGCGGGTCAAATTCGTTTAACAGTTACAATTCTTAAACAAACTAAGCTTTACGCGTGCATTGGTATGCCATTCATAGGCTACCTCGGGGCAAGAAGGGGAATGCAAAAATCCCAACTGCAACTAACCACAGAAATGTAATATCCTGATTTGACTGCAATTGGCAGACATTACTGGTTAGACGAGTCCTCGGCACAGAAACGGGAACTCGGACTTATTTCTGCTGTGTTTTAATCTAAGAGGATGTAAAACTCGAGTGAGGCATAAAGTGAGACACTGAGAAAATTAAGTAAGACCACTTTTTGGAGCTTCATTCTGAAATTTGTTCTTTAGAAAGTTAAAGCATTTAGTATAGTAACATAAAAGTAGAACTGAAGAAAACCCAACAACCTAAGGGTTTTCACAAACACGCATGCAATGTAATCTGCATAAGAGTGTTTTTCTTCTGTCCTGGAAACAAATCTTAAAAAAGAAAATGAACGTCAGAATCTCCCTGAAAACTGCGGAGTGGAGATTAGGCCTAGTCCACACAAACGTCAAAATTAGGCCTTTTCCTGACGTTCGTGGAGCGGACTAAACGTTGGACGTTTTCTGCTCATTGGAGTGAATCAGAGCGTCCACATTGGCTTTGGTGACCTCGGCTGCACGTTCGGATGAAATGCTGCATGCGAGGTTTTCCTGGTGCCAATTTCTGCTGAAATCCAGATGAACGGGAAGAAAACGCCGCTATTGTGTTTACATGTTGTTCAGTTGATGTCCTGGAGGACTGAATATATCCCACGATTCCATTAAGTTAGATTAATATTCCTATTATGCGCTTCAGTGGATGATGTAAAATCAACTGTGCGGCACAAAGACTGTCTTTCCTGTGCCACGAGACTTGTTTTTTTAATTTCCTCTTTGATATTTGTATATATTTGATATATTATTCTATACATTAGAGATGCACTGATCCAACTTCTTCAGTTCCGTTACCGATGCCGATACTTTCTGTTACCAATGGTTTTGGATATTGGCCGATCTCGAAGACCGATCTGATGCCAGATTTGACATGGAACGCTTTAGAGGACGTCCCTGTGAGAGCCACGCAGGCTAATAAACAAAGCGAGGAACACAGATATTGAGAGCGAGAGCTGGGGTTGTTAAGAAAATTAACAGTATAATCGTGTATAATTTGCTTTTGGGGTTGTAGTGTATTGGGCTGCTTGTTCTGCACATTGTCATTTCAATACGTGACCCTCCACGGCAAAACCAGTCGCTTGTCGCAAATTTCCAAAATTGAGTCATTATGTTTTCATGAAAGGGCATAAATCAAGCTTCAAAGCGATACCTATATGGAATGAATCGGACGACATATGACTGAGATATCAACATTCAAAGGAGTCGGGTTTCTCTGAGAAATCTGCCTTTGAAGTTGACTATCGCCGTAGCACTCACAGACGCTTGCTGCGGTCGCGGCTACGTTTGCATTTACGGTAGCCTACGCTGCATTCACAGCCACACGGATAGCCTACCTGTGTTAGGTTAACTGAACTCGGGAGACGAAGATGGATTCCGGAGAAATATCTTCACGCTAGTCAACCAGTGGATTTACCGTAAATATTGAAGTAGGAAAGCGCGAATGTCGAACAATTAACCAGTTTTACCACAGTATCCCTTCCCATGCGTAGCGAAGTGTCCATGCGGACAAACGCAAACATAGAAAAACCAATTCACAGATGGGTTCCGTAGATTGGCCCTTTGCCACCGATACCGATCCAGCTATTTGAGTCGTTATCGGCCCGATATCCTATCCACGTATCGGATCGGTGCAGCACTTATGGTTATATATATTTATATCTCGGCACACGGGGAAACACTTCGGACAGGCCCACAGGTAAACACAAGAAATTACAAATTGAGCTGCAGGTTGGCATTAAACTGCGTCAAACGAATGCCAATGTAACACCTCACTGAAGTCAATCGAGCGCAGCTACAAAACGCAACAAAAACACATAAGAGGGTTTTTTTTATCCATCTAACCGAGATTGGAACGCCTGTGTGGACGGGGCCTTAAGAACGGTTGGTGAATAAGACCCTTTGTCTTTATGGCTGGACAATTAGGATTTTGTATTAAATTATCCCTTCAGATGACATATTAATAGGTTAAAACCCTGCACAATGATCTCCTGTATGATCACATGACCACAGAGGCCTCGTCATTACATTACATTACATTACATTACACTTGGCAGACGCTTTTATCCAAAGTGACACACAAAGGCAAAAATATGCCAGCTTGGAACCGTGAAAGAACTAACGGTGGGTACCAAGGAGGACGAAGGTATCCTCAGTAAGTTTAGGCAGTGATCCAAGAGAGGAGGCTCTTGAAGACAGGGAAGGATGTTGTGGTGGCCCCTTGGCAGCTCGTTCCACCAGCAACTTGTACCACTTCGTCAACACACTAATTTAGACATACTTTTAAATTCAGGAGTTCAACCTGGTGTTGTCCAGAGGATGAGAATAGGTGGTGGTGGTCTAGTGGTCAGGATACCCACCTCTGGACTAAGCGGTTGTAGGTTCAAATCCTACCTCCAGCACTACCATTTCTTGGGTTTTGGTTTCTCTCACGGATTCTTCCAAATGATCTGAGTCAACTTTTTAAATTTCACATTTAGCTGACTCTCTTTCCTATTGACGGTCTCCTTGGAGCAACTTGGGGCCGAGGGCCTTGCTTGGGCACCCAATGCTGTTGTTTTTTCTCCTCAGATTTCAGAGGAAATCAAACCAATCTTCACCAACACAAGCTTTCACTCACTTAAACCACTGAGGTGAAATTTACAGTTCCGACCTGTTGCTGCCAAATCCGAGGCTGTTTGAAGACTTGGCTAACTGAATGTTCTTTCTGATGTTTTTTTTGCTTTTTTTTTTACGTACGTTAAGATATTTAAAATTTTGATTTATTTTCTTGCTTGTACAGCACTTAGGGTTAACTGTAGTTGTTTAAATGTACTCTATAAATATAACTGACTTGAAGATGAGGAGAGATTAACCAAAGTAGGCTTGCACCGATACCAACACCAGTATCGGGCCGATACTTCATTAAAATACTCGTATACACTCAAGGGTATTTCACTACAACAAACTGCTCGTAGACAGCAGATGTAATTTGTTGTCCTACCTGACTTCAAAATCGTTGGTGGCCAGGCCTATTTTTAATACAAATCCAAAGCTTTACAAAGCTTTACCGTTCAGAGCGCCAAGCACCTTCAGCGGGGAAAAAAAAAGACTTTTTTTTTTTAACATTGTCGCAGCTTTGCTCGTCAATGTCACTTCTCTCTTGCTAGCCAATCAAAATGGAGGAAGCATTAGACTAAATAAAAACATAAGCAGGGCTCCTAATTTTATTTCTTTTGTCTGGAGCCCTGAATGTGCCAACTGAGTAATAGCTGTGCTAACTTCTAAGTTGGCTGTGTTAACTATGCAGCACATTTCAGTTCCTTTATCTGCTTATAGTTACATTTTGTCTAATGTGATCACACTGCCTTTTAAAACCAGAAAGATCAGTTTATTTTTGGCCTGGAATAGCCTTGTGTTAATGTTTTGATATTTAGTCTTATTAACCTCCCAATTAATTGCACTTTCATGGAAACTAAATCTAAAAAGTATTGGTATCGTTGTATTATTAGTAGTAGTAGTAGTAGTAGTAGTAGTATTAGTATTGCTATTATTATTTTTTTATTGTTATTCTTAATTTTATTGTTGTTGTTATGGTTATTTTTATTATTATTATTATTATATATACATGGGTGTGTATCATAATATGAGGTATTATTTTTTATTTATTCATCTTTTATGTTTAATGTATTATAGAATTTTTGTCTTCAATTTTTTAATTTTTGAAGAACAATGGAACCCATTTATAACCTTTCTTAATCCAACCAAAACGTAGCGTTTAGATCATGTGTTTCTGTCTTGTCAGTTTTGTTTTATCTTAGTCTATATATAGTCCTGTCTTGGTTCTTGTTTGTCTGTCACTCTGTTTAGCTCTCTGTTATTTGTTCCCCCCCTCCCCCATTTTTGTTTTTTTTGTTGTTGTTGTTGTTATTGTTCCCTTTTCCTTTCTTTTTTTTGGGAGGGGGGTATATGGTATATTCCCCCCCTTCTATGTGGATGTTCCATTGGAGCGGATTGTGCATGTATATTTTAATTGTTGGTATTGTGCCCAAATGAAACTTGTAATTGAAAATAAACTTGTCCTCCGAAGAGGGGTGGTGGGCTTTAAAAATAAATAAACAAATAAACAAATAAATAAGTATCGGTATCGACAAGCACTCAAATAAAAACACTCGTACTCGTATCATTTGTAAAAAAAAATAATAATAATAAAAAAGAGGTATCGGTGCATCCCTAAACCATAGCATAGTTTTACTGATAAAGGGTCACCAATGATCTGCGACTGCAGGATTTGACGACACAAAGTCATCAATAACGTTAATCAGATGTTTTAGGTAACATAACATTTTAATTTACATTTACAGCGTTTGTTAGATTCTTATCCAGAGTTACATACGTCAGTTGCAGGATCCAGCTAGATTTGAACCTACAACTTCCTGGTTCAAAAGGGAAATACTCTACCACTAGGCCCCATCGTATCAACGTTAAAAAGTAAAAAATGATTAAAATGTTAAAATCCAAACAAGTTCATTCTGCATTAAAACAAGGTAGCAACTTCTGACAGCAAACCCGAAGAACGGTCTCCGCCCTTAGAAATGGAGACCAACATCCGCATTGTGTGTAGGGTTTACGCTCCCCTGCTATCCTTTTTTTAAAAAAGCATTAGGAAACACGAGAAACAAGAGCGAGAGGGGGAGCCTATATCAGGTCTCCGGCAGAAGAAATTCAATACAGCGGAACAAGTTTGGCCTCGACAAAACCATTTTAGCCACAGGCATTCTTGAGTGAAAGCTCTATAATGGTGGGATATAAAGTTTGGAAATAGTAAGCCGTGAGGGGAAAGAGCAAAGTGGCGCAGCATCTAAATGGATGTTTTCAGTGCAAAGACGCAATATTGTTTGTAAAGAACCCCCCCCGCACAAAAAGCTGTGGGTTGAATCCCGACCTGACGCAACATGCAATAAAAGAAAAAATCTCTTGTGGTTTTGCTCGCATAAAAAAAAAGGGCAGCACTGTGTAAAAGACAATAAACGGTCTGAATTTAAACGCGCAGAAAGCAAATATGAAAGTCAAAAATTCACTTTTGTTTCACATAGAGATTAACAAGTTTCTGAACCTCTTACGCAAACAGTTCCAGCGCTTTGCGGTCAAGAGGATATCTGCAAAGAGGAACATCGTTCACACTCGGCACTCGACGTCACGCGGACTCATCTTCGGCGGTGGCGGCAAACAGATTCAAACAAAAACCCTGCTGGTGTAACTACACACTGTAGTGTTGTCACGATCTTAGCAGGACATTCTGACTTCAGAAACCGGTTTCATTCTGACTTCAGAAAGATCGGAGATTAAAAGCGTGCACAGCATGGCTGAGTGAATTCCTCCGTCCAAGATTTGCTCTTTCCCCACAAACAAACTCGCTCCAGAAGGAAACTAGACATCAGAAAAAATCCATCCCAACTTTCCAACTTCTATTACAGTTTGAAGCCTCTCTCTCTTTGCTCCAGCAAAAATTCACTTCTGGAGGCCGAAATCATTCAAACGATCGCTGATAACAGGGCCGGCTTGGGGATAAACGAGAACGTGATTCAGGTCAGGAGTTCGTCTGCTTCTGACTTGTAATCACAACGATGTAAGTGTTTGTTCAACAAATAGGTAAAACGCGATTATTAGCACGCAGCAGCAGTGATTTTTCAGTAAAGCTTTCATTAGAAAAATCCCACGCGTGTGCTGCTGCTTCTGAAGTGTGGCACTTTGCATAGCTGCTTGATTAAGTGGTAAAAACACACACCCACCCACCCACACACACACACACACACACACACACACACCAATCATACCTGTGTGGGGTTTTCGCAAGTGGCTTGGACGACTCTCCAGTTTGCCCAGGCCTCCCGATCTCCACGGGTGTTGCGCCAGCCCCGTGCTACGTGTTCGGCGTCCTCGGCGCTCAGGGTTCGAGCTGCTCTCCTCGCTCAAATCTGGAGCCTGTTCGCTCTCGCTGACCTCGGGCTGACCCGCGTCGGACTCCTCGACCTGCGCCGCCCCTGCTGCTGCTGCTGCGACTGCTGCTGCTGCAGTGGGCGACGGAAGCGGGTGCTCTTCCTCGGTGGTCTCGTGCTGGGTTTTGGCTGTGTGGCTAGCGTCTGGCAGTGGAGGCTTTTCTGGAGCGGGATCTGGCGGGGCAAAGCACGTCTGAGAGGTAGAAACGACGTGGCCAAAAGTCTCGGGTGGAGCGGCCGGACTGGGCGCAGGCAGAGCGTCCACTTCGGAAACCGAGTCCTCGGTGACGTGGACGAAGTCTGAGGGCGTAACGGCGGTGGTGCGATCCTCAGAGATCATGGGGGAATGAAGCGAGGTCTCGCCGATCTCCCCGGGCCAGGAGCCTGGCGTTCCCGTTTTGGGAGGCTCCCCGGCGCCGTCCTGCCCCTTCCCTCCTCCTCCTCCTCCCCCCTGCTCCGTAGGGTTGGCGTTGTTCTTGGAAAAGCGGTGGTGCGCCGAGAAAGACTTGGGCAACAGCTGCTTCTTGTGTCGGGAAGAACGTTTGCTGGTGCTGCCGTCGTCCAGGAAACCCGAATCGTCTCCTTCGTTGGTCCCTGAGCTGATGCAGTTGATGAAGACGCTGCGGTTGGTGGAGGCCTTCTCAAAGTCCTCCGTCTGCGAGCGGCTCATCCGCTTCTTGTGGCCCCCGAAACCGAAGGAGTGTCGCGTTTTGGAGTTGCTGCCTTCGTTGAAGCCCGGCTCGGACGTCTGGCTGCGGTTGTCGAGGCCGAGCTGCGACGGGTCGCCGGGTCGACTCTCGTTGGCGCGTTTGCTGTGGAAGCTGAGGGAGGGCGTGCGGAACAGGCTGCGGCGTTTGCCCGTGCTGCTGGAGCTGGAGTTGGTGCTGGAGGGGGACGAGGTGTGGACGCCATTGCCTACGCCTCCGGAGGACGGCGAGGACGGGAGCGAGTCCTGCCTTTTGCTTGCGCTCCGTCTGAAAATGGGAAGCCTGGAGACCAGGGTGGAGCGGCGCGAGCCTGATTCACCCATCGAGGAACGCATCGGGGATGTCGACCTGAGGAAAGCAAAAAAAAAAAAAACGTTCAGAGTGTGGGGTGAACAATTTAATGACCCTCTTCAGTCTGTGGAGAGGGGTAAAACTTGGCAAGGGAAAACACAAACTACACGCTGTTAGATTTTAATGATGAAGCTAAGAGACGCCCGTCCTGAATCTCTCACAAAAGGCTCGGGAGATTTGTTTGTCAGCAAGAAAGCTCTTCTTCAACACTAATATAGTCGTCACCCGCATCTACCAAAACAACACGCAGTAGAGAAATGAGAATGAGATCCCTTTCTGAGTGTCGGTTCCCCTAAAGGTTTTTCTTAATAATGCACTGATTCCACTTCTCCAATTTACAGTTTTCAAATTTAGCAGGCACTGTTATCCAGAGCAACTTCCATTTCCTAAAGGGCAGTCGGTTAGGGTGATCACCCCATGAATTCTGTGAATTCCGGAGCGCTAAAGGTACCACTGAAGTTAGGGTCGCCCGATTTTCTTCCGGGCTGATTATCTGTCGGACCAATAATCGGAGACTGATATTAGACGCTGTGCCGATTATTGGTATCTGGGTTTAATTTTGACCATCACCAATATTAAGTAATTACAAGGTGGGCCGCTGTGGCTCACTGCCGTCTCTTCTCTCTGTGCACCATTTGCTCTCGAATCACTGCTTCATTTAATGTCCCGGCCTCCAACAATATTGGATTGGCAATATGTCACACGAGTAGTAACCAGTCAACGCTGAAGCCTTGTGGTCACTCAAACCACACACAAACGCAGCGTAAAGATCAGTTCCAAATATCGGTTTTCGGCCCCGTTAACTAGCAATCATCAGTATCGATTTTGGCTCTGAAAAAACAACATCGGTCGACCTCTGCATGAGGTATTCATGAGCAAGGTCTCCAAGCACTGCTCCCCGGGCGCTGCCTATGTCAGCTGCCCACTGCTCCTTCACGGATGGGTCAAATGCAGATGTCACATTTTGTTGTGGTGCGCTGTGCTGTGTTCACAATGACAATCACTCACTCACGCACTTACTGTAAAATTGAGGTGTTAAGGGCCATGCTCAGAGATCCAATAGCGGATTTTTTTTCCACAAACTCTACTAGGACTCAGTTTTATGGATGCCACCATGGCTACGTTCACACTGCCATGCTGAAGTGACTCAAATCTGATTTTTTGCCTTAATGTGACACAGATCTGATCTTTTCAGGGCTGTGTGGACACGCAAATCTGATCTTTTCAAATCGGATTTGTGTCACTTTCATATGTGGTACTAAATCCGATACGTATCCGATTCGCGGCCACGCGACCTGAATGTGAACGCTCAGATTAGAATTCATGGGGCTTTTACTTATACGCATGCGCTGACATCATCAGCCTGCACCGGCAGCGCGGGAAGGTAAAAATGGAGGAGAGCTGCGATAACAGAAAAGGCTAGCCGCCTGACTTTTTTTCTCCTTTTTTGACCTGCTCATGTACAGCTGATTCACTGTTTGTCATCCTCCAGATCAAAGTGCGATACATGCGTGAGCTACTAACGCCTCCATTTTTAATGCCATGAGTCGTCCCACAGATATGACGTTTTTTGTTGTTGGTGACGCAGTTGACCCGTGTAAAAACGTATCAATGTGCGCATGCGTGACGTTTCGGAGGACCGATGCGTTCACATTACAGTCAGATACAGGTCACTTGTAGTTATGAATGTGAACCGTCAGGATAGTCAAATCCGATCTGAGCAAAAAATCGGAATTGAACGATGTGGCTGGCAGTGTGAACGCAGCCCAAATTCAGATTTCCACCATTTGGCAGGAATTTCTTTCACAATTTTCTTCAAGCAAGAACACTAATATACTTATATACGGGGCAGGAGGTGGCGGAACGGTAGGGCGTTCGCCCCGTGATCAGGGCCGGTAAAGTTACCACTAAGGTACTGATGAGCAAGGCACCGTCCCCAAGCACTGCTCCCTGGGCGCTTGTTAGATGGGTTAAATGCAGAGGTTAAATTTCGTTGTGGTGCACTGTGTGGTGTCCTGTGGTGGGTTCACAATGACAAATAATCACTCACTTTCATCCACATCTACAACAACAACACATGGTAGAGCAACTCGATCTGGAAAACATGCCCATTATGAAACGACAATACACTCCAGGAAGATGAAGTAATCGAGGCATTTTCAAAAGGACTCTGACAACGACCTCACACACCTTTCCAAACAAAACTGTGTCTTAATATGAGATACGCCCATATTTACACCTAACTGCGGAATGCTTCGGTTAACGTTTCGTCTTGTGTAAGAAAGTCAGCATCATGTCGAGTAATAAAACTAGAACCAGAACTTTAATTACTCTATTCAACAGTTAAGAGAAGGTCACAGGTGAATGTTGTTTAGACACCAGCACCTGAAAAACACCCAGAATCCCCCAAGCTGAGACTTGTTTATCTCTGAGCCCATGTTTATATGACAAACCCTGTACAACAACATACGATCGCCTGGATCCTAGAGGACGTGTCACCTGGAACTTGCAGTGGCCCCTTAAACCTTAAACCAACATCTACACATAAAAATTTCACACAGATTAAATACATGAGCATCATCCAGAGGATGAGGCTACTTCTGAGTCTCCATTCCATTCAAGGTGTCTTCCTATTTACTAGAATGAGTGAGTCATTCTTTGTCATTGTGAACACACCACAGCACAGAGCAGCACAGTCCCCCTGCGGCAACTTAGCGTTAAGGGTCTTGCTTAGGTGACCAATGGTGGTAGTGCTGGAGGTAAAATAGAGCAAGGTTGCAACCTTAGCCACAGATGAGTATCATAGCACTAAGCTGGCACCACAACTCCTAGTCATTTTCAGTCCCGGTACTGATACAGGTACTTGGGCTTTGGGTATGGGTACTAATCTGATACCAGTGTTTTGCTAATAAGCTGCAGGTCTCACTGGGTGGAGGAGACTTTGTAACCAACACATAAATCTCCATTCATTGATTGACTTAACATTAAAATATTATTGTAGCAAGTTGGTAAACAAAATAAACTAAAACGGGAATTAATTACGCGTAAACCTTTCAAACAGTAAATATCGCATTACAGGATGCCAACTACTGCAAACAAAATGGATAACTCAACACCCTATTCACACTCGGAACACACCCAAGAAGCAATGAAAACATTTATATTTACAAAAGTTCTCCAACACGCTTATCCAGAGTTACTTCAATTTCAGGAACAGTCTCCCTGGAGCAACTTGGACTTAGGGGCACTGGTAGAATGGAACAAACTTGAACCCTCTACCTCTTGGTTACCACTAAACCACCACCACCACCATTCCACATTGAGACCCAATTACTCAGATCACATCAGGGGGTAGTCTGAGCCCCATATGGCCACTTAACAGGGTGAATCCCACAATAAAGCACCACCTACTCAACCCACATGCCCTTCGTAAGCAGAAGGACAAACTCATTTCCATAACCAACTGCGTCCTTATTGTGAAAAACACCACAGGTTATTTTAAGCAGATTCTACATTTTAATAACCAGCTCCGAACAGCAACACATTTGGTATTTTCAAACGGAAATAACATGCGTATTCATTTGCATGGAGGGCTGGAAAGTGTGATCTGATCACAAGTAGTCACTCGGGGCACATGTGGAGACGAACTCTAATATCAGGTGTGAACTGGGTCATAATCTCAGTTCAAAGAAGTCGTATAAACCAATTCTTTAAAGGTCACAGATTAGATTACCATTCTCAGATCCAGCTATTTGAGTCATGGATAACAGCATTTGCCAAATGTTGTCAATGTAAACAACCTCAAGGCACCTCTAATTTCATCAAGCCTGTTTTAGGTACTTTGAGATAGTGATTTAATTGTATAAAATACTGTTCTCATTTAAATCAAGTAGTATTTTGTTATCCTGAACATTTTAACAAACGAACCCATTTTTGTTGAACATAAATGGCTTACACTTTAACTGTCATTCCTGTCAATTTTGGGGAGGGTTTCTTGCTTGTTCCTAGTTTACATTCACAACATTGAATATCAACGTCAAAGTAAACTTGATTGTCATCTCTGCTATATACTGTACAGATACATAGAGAGACGAGACGACATGGCTCCAGTTTTAACAGTGCAGTAGGAAAAAGGGAACAAAGAACAATTAAGGCACATGGAATAAACAATAATAAATAAATATAGATTTTAAACTAGACATGATATCAAATATAACTTTAAACTAGAACTAGAATTAGAAATAGAGAAAATACGTTCTTATCCAGTGCAACTTATATTTCCTAAGGACAGTTCGATTGAGCAACTTAACCAATATCTGATATCAATATCGGATCAATACATCCCCAGTATTTACCCACTTAAGAGATTTCATTCTAGCTCCCGTTGCCCTTTAAGGGCTTGAACCCGGTATTACATAAAGCTTCACTGTCACAATGTCTTATATAAAAAGCGTTATACAAATAAAAAAATACACCGAATTGCATGACAGTAGCGACAAACGTGGATGTAAATTCGCAGCTCGGCCCAGATCGGATAAAACCAAAGCAAAACGGGGTCATGTCCACAACCTACATCTAATTTTGACGTCCGTAACGTGGGCCAAAGCGACGCGGCTTGCGTGTAAGCTTTAACACAGCAACAGAGACTAAACACGTTATTTTAAACGTAAGGCGCGTCGGTCTGAAGCCTGCGGGGAAACAAGCAGTATTCGTGCGTATAATCATATTATGAAAAAGATGAACGAGGGAGGTGTGTGCGTGTGTTTATGTGTATGTGTGTAAACCACCCACGGTTTGTCTGTCTGTCTGTCTGTCAGCAGCGAAGCGCGAAGCTGGCTAACGAGAGAGCCACCGTTACTGTAGCAGCCTAGCACGCTACGGCGCCTTGCCTTACCTGCGGAACTGGTGCGCCGGGGACGCGCTGCGCTTGCGTTTGCGTTGGCTTCAGGTGCGAGGCTGGTAGATTTGCGGCATAGCAGCTCGTAGCTTGTCATTCAGGCGTCCGCAGCCCAGCACGGAACCATTGCCTTGGCCGAAATGCACCTCGAAATGACGTGGAATCTCCTTCTCCTCTTCCGTGTTTCCGCTAACGGCGAGTGACGTCGCTGCGCTGCGCTGACGTCACGAGCCACCACCGCCGTACAGGTAGGTGAGGGGTTATGGGTTAAGGGTTTGGGGGCATTTTGTGGCGGGTGAGACGTCGATATTTTTTTTTGCTTTTTTTTGCTCTATTTATGCGTCTTATTTCGCTCGTCTTGCCCTATGTTGGATGGAAATTAAGGATGTGTATGAACATTAACGGATTGGAACATATATTTCGTCTTAGTCTATGCCTGTGAATAATTATAATGTTTGTAAATAGGGTAAGCAGGCTGTTTTAGATGCCAGGAGCGTTTATCTTTTTTCAGAATTAAACATGTTCGTTTAATTTCTTGCTGAATAACATGTTAAGAACGAAAACATTAACGGTGATTTCTCTCCGTTGCAAATCTTCTCCCTGCCACACGGTGTCCGTGTTGTTTCACAGTTCGTAGAAGATCCTCACCGGTGCGACCTTACCATTATGAACATTATGAGGTGATGGTGGCGCACTGGTCAGCGACATTACAACGGATCATAAGATTGATTCGAACCCCATTAACCATCATTGGGCCCACAAGCAACACCTTTTACCCCAAGCTGTTATAGGGAGGCTATTCCTGTAATAAGTTAAGTGGGTGATTGTCATTGTGAACACAGCACAGCACACAATGCACTACAACGAAATGTGACCTCTGCATTTGACCCACCCGTGAAGCAACAATGGGCAGCTTTTTGGCTGTGCCCGGAGAGCAGTGATTGGGAATGGTACCTTTACTAGTCCGGGATTGGAACCGGTGAACTTCCGAACCGTGACACTACCAACTGCATTGTATTGTGTTGATAGTCGCTCTGGATAAATGGGTCTGCAAAATGCAGTAAATTTAAATGACCATCTCCCTGTTATTGAGTAAGTCCCCTTTTGCCAACACAACAGCCTTTGAGCTGTCGAGGTATGAACACCACTAGACCTCGAAAGTATGCTGTGGTATCTGACATCAAGCCGTTCAAGCCTATGTAGCAGATCCTTGAAGTTGCAGTGTGGGGCCTCCATGGATCTCACTTGATTTTTCAGAACGTCCTGGAGATGCTCAACTGGATTGAGATCTAGAAAATGTTTGGTGCAAAATCAGCACTGTGAACTCAAAGTACTTGCACGTTCTTGAACAATTTTTCAGTGTCAGAGCACACCATTCTGTTGAAAGAGGACATTGCCATCAGGAAAAGATTATTTCCATGAAGGGGTGAATTTTTGTCAGCAACAATGTGTCAAAGTGACATCCACATGAATAACAGGACCCAAAGGTTTTAAAACAGAACAACATTGCCCAAAGCATCACACTGCCTCCAGCGGCTTGCATTCTTCCCACCGTACATCTACATCAACTGCAGAGCTTATCCAGAGCGACATCTGTTTCCTAATTTCAAGGACAGTCTCCCTGAGAGCAACTTGGGGTTAAGGATCTTGCTCAGGCACCCAGTAATGGTAGTGCTGGAGGTAGGATTCGAACCCTGACCTCTTGGTTTAGAGATGCGTATCCTAACTACTAGACCACCCCGTTCCTGTCAACATTGCTCAAACTCTTATGCAGTTGACATGGTGGAGGTTGCTTACAACCTTGGGGCTGCAGTTCGGCAGATGGAACTGGGAAGTTGGCCAGGACTCATGGTGCCCTTGACATACATTCAATGTCATTAAGAACTGTCTTCAGTCCTGGAAATAATGGTATGATCAGCACGGAACCCTGATCTCAATATTATTACGTGTGTCTGGAATTACATGAGGTGAGAGAAGGATTTGACGCAGCCTACATTCACGGTAGATCTATTCTATGCTGCATGGATACAGCAACAATGGTAATAAAAAAGGAGGCTAAAATAAAGCAAGAAAACAAGATCATTCCCAGTTGAAACACCTTTATTTATTTTATATCAAAACCCCCACATGGTCAAATGAAAAATAAAACAGCACAGATACAGGTGACGTACAGCTTCTCATTTCCATTAAAGCATTACAGTCACAACAAAAAGCAAACATCACACCCCAATCCATGAAAGAGTACAGTACTTTCCGTGGGTGACATTATATTGCACACCAATTCAGTTCACACACACCTGCACCAAGCCGAGTGGCTAACATGCTATAAAGTGCTAGCTTGAGAAATGGATTAAAAGTACCACTTGTAGACATTGTGTCCTGTTTAATAAGCGAATATGGAGCACCCTACTGTTAAAACCGACCTTGAATGCAGCTAGAGACCCAATAGTTTAAACATGTACAAGCAACTAACAAAACATTTGGTTACGTGTTTCCTCGAACAAATACGTCATGACACTAATATTGTAGCACAGCAAAAACACCACCCTGAAAATATGAACCAATGTGCATAGATTCTCCTCGAATCTTGGGGGAAAAAAAAAAACCTGTGCAGTCAGCTTGGAAAAGAAAATGTGAAAAATGGTCATTTAGTGTTTTTTTTTTTAATGTGTCTACTTGGATGTGACAAACTTTCGTGAAACGACAAAAAATGGACATATATTAAGAGCCCAAAGTGATTTTTGTGAACACAATGTGTAATAATTCCGATTTCCCACCTAAAAACAGAAGCCCACTGCTTAAAACTGATCAAATAAAAGGGATTAATCAGTGAAGTAGGAGACAGAAAAACTATTTTTAAGACAATCATTACAAAGAAATGACAAGTGGTGCAGGGTTCACATTAAAAGTTTAAAATCTAGAAGACGGTTAAAAGAAGTACGAACAAACATCGATCTGACAACTCAGGCCCCTACTTTAACCATAAGAAGAACAGGCACGGACAATGCCACCTCCTCAAAAGAATCTAAAAGGAACAGACCTGTGAAATAAGACGCATTAAAGGTTCCAGAACTAAGAAGAGGTAGGCAGCATTTACCCCATAGGGCGAGTACCTGAGGAATCTCACAAAAATCCCACTACGTCTACATGTAATCCATCACGAAAGCAACATCCCTTTACAGCCAGAAAAGTCAGTGATCACATGCTAAGGCCATCCCCGATTTCTCCTCACGATTCTTGGTTTTTTAGATAGTGCATATAAAGTCCAGCCCCGTTTTTTGTAATCACTCATGGTAGACAAAAAACGGAGCTTGGTTTAAAACTAGAAGCACCGTGTGTTTTTAAAATGCTACTTTGCATCAAAAAGGAGATACATTCTTAATGCAAGTTATTCGATGCTGCGTTTCAACTACTAGGACGTCTAGATATGCAACAATCCAATACAAGGAAGTACGTGCAGATTTGACGACAGATCTTTGAGTCGATGCCACCTCAAACCATATATTTAACAGCTTTTTCTCAACAGTCTTAATAAGCAACGTCAGTGTGGTGTTGCGAGTGTTGGTACAATCAGAAGAGATGACGAAACTACCGCTGTAGTGCACCAGTATTAGGTAGAGACAAATCATTGAATCATGTGCAAAAGACGTTAAGGTGGAATTCTGTACAGCGCGCAGCAAATTAAAAAAAAAAAAAAAAAACGTGACAGCCGAGATACTTGAAGACTGACATATTAAGGTGTATTGTGGTTTTCTGCATTCCAAGTGCTGATAAGACCTGAAGGGTTTGAGCATCAATCGGTGTAATCAAAGCACCTGCTTTTTTGGATCTGGAAAAAGGCACAAAGGCACCAGAGCAAGGTTTTTCTTTTTATTTTTGAAGCTTCGTTTCAGGTTACCGGACTCACTTGTGCAGAAAGCTGTGATCTAGCAGAAGGGATTAAATGAACCAATAGGAGCAAACCCACCCCCACCCCGTTCCCCTTTCCCGCTAAAGGAGACCCTCACATGTAAGAGAGGCGCTTGGCGGTGATAAACTCCTCGAGGTGAACGGCTCCGCCGCCCATCAGGCCGAAGGCGGGGTACATGGTGCCGGAGCAGTCGACCGGCCTCTCGTACAAGCAGCGCATGGTGTCTGCGTCGTAGAAGAAGACGCGTCCGGCATCGTAGTCCAGGCAGACCCCAACGCGATGGGGCAGGGGCAGCACGCGGTTGGGCTGGTGGTCCCCCGACGGGGCCGTGACTGAGCCTTTGGGGATGAAGAGCTTGCCCATGCCCATGGTGACGAGAGTGAAGGGCTGGGAGAGCTCATAGCAGGTGTCCTCGCTGCCGCTGTCATGACCGCTGTCGTGGTCATACCTGGGTTGGGCGGTGGAGTGAGACCGAGAAGACAAAGTCAGGTGCATGGCAATTAAATCAGAGCTGCCGCAATTAGACAACGACGATGGTAATCATTTGTCACCATCAATGTTTTTAATCGACGCGTCATTGAATTTTTAAAAATTAATATTTTAAGTAATTTCTTAAAACGCCACGACTGAAAAATGACTTTTCCATCCACAGCACTGGCATTGAGATACTATTACTATTATGACCGTGGATTTTTGCTCCAGTCATTGCTCAGCCACGTCCAGCTTCAGTGTTGCCAGATTTCGCGGTTTTGGATTATATGTAAGTAATTATGAAATGAACATAACATGTCATCACAGATTAAGGAATCATTCATTCATGCATTCTTTAAACCGCTTAATAACCCGGAAACTATGGGCACAAGGCGGGGACCAACCCTGGGCAGGCGCCAACACACCGTAGGGCACACACACTTAGGGTCGCCAATCAACCTATACTGCATGCTTTTGGACTGTGGGAGGAAACCAGAGCACCCGGAGGAAATGCACGTGAACACGGGGAGAGCATGCAAACTCCACACAGAATGACCCGGGAATCGAACCCAGGACCTTCTGGCTGTGAGGCGGCAGCGCTAACCACTGCGCCACCGTGCCGCCCCTCGATAAATTAGTCAATAAGTTCAACTGTTCAATACTAAGACCAGTTTGAGTAATGATGCATGAAAAAATTCCATTAGTCCCAAGCCTATGTACAAGCGTGTAAAGAGAAGTCTCTCTCACCTAGGGCTGCTGGTATCACGAGGATTGTGGAACCACTCCATCAGCTTGGAGTCGGACGCCACTCCAACCTTCACCAGGTACGAGCTGGGCTCCACGCGGAAGGCCCAGTAGTGGCGGCCGTGCGAGATGCCCGTGTCGCCGATGATGTAGTCCAGACAGATGTAACTCCCTGTCTGGATGCGTTCGGCTGCCAGGAGGAAGGCCATGCCGGCCACACTCTCCACCGAGTCCCTCCTCTTGCTCAGGTGCAGACGTTCTGTACTGAAGCCGCACTTCTCGTTGAACAGGAAACCGAACACTGGGGGGGGAAACAAAATATCAAGATGGGGATTTTAGGACACGTTACTGGATAATCTGTCATAGCAGTTGATCGTTAAAAACAGGGATGCACGATAATATCGGAATCGTATCAGAACTGGCTGATATTTGTATATTGATATACACTGCCCTCCAAAAGTTTGGAAACGCCCCTGGCAAAGTGGAGTTTTGGACAATATCAGCATAAATCCTCATCATTTTTGGTGCAAATACATTAAAGTAACTTGACGTTATCTTTGAATACCAGCAATAATCCTTTTTATTTTGATTACATAATAATGGCAATATATACATGACAAAGTCAGACGTGCCCCTTTGCCAGCTGTGATGTCTGGTTACTGGTTGAAACTTGGCCCAGGTTTTTAAAAGATTTTTGGGTCAGCACACCTTAATAGCTCCAACAATTGACTGGTTCATTGACAGCTCGGATGCCCAGATTATGCAGAGCTGTAATAGCTGCTAATGGTGGCTATTTTGATGAGTCCAAAATTCAAGTATTTTCTATGTATAAACTGTTTAATAAACTCTTTATGTAATAAAATATGCTTTCATAGTCTGTGTTGTCCCTTATCAGTGCAACATTATCACAAATGAAAAAGGATTCATGGCAATACTGCCCAAAACCCCACTTTGCCAGGGGCGTTTCCAAACTTTTGGAAGGCAGTGTGTATATATATATATATATTTTTTTTTAAAGTCATCAGCTTCGGACCGATGCTTAGATTAGCCCAATATCTGATGACACGTTTACTGTATGTCGGAAAGGTAGAGCTTGTGCCAGGCATATCCAAAGTCCGAGGTTGGATTTTACACGGCCCGTGTCTTCTGTCTTAAAATGTATGACGCACATTTTGTACCAAAGTTCTGAGCACGCAGTGGAACGTTCGCAAACGAAATCTCTTTCTGCTCTCCCTGCTCTACCTGCATGCGCAATTTTTTTTACTAACTAAATTGCATGTTTGTCTCACATAGCTTGGACATGGGCTGGTCCTGAGCAGTGTACTGCCGCACTTAACAGTATGGTAGTTAAGGCACTCATCATACTTTTCTGTGCGGTAGTATGCGTCTCAGAAAAGCTTGGAGCAGATGTAGCTTAACGACTCTCTACGCACTAGTTGGTGCACATGGAGTGTCAGACTTGGTACACCACATAGGACGGGAAGTGACTATTTCTTAAAATGTCGTCCACCACGTTGGGAATGCTCCATCCTCGCTCCAGTCTGCTTTGACTTAGCGCATAGAACTATGTAGTTATTTTTGTGCCAAAAACCTCAGTGTGCAGTGGAACTTTGGCGTGCAAAATATCTTGTCTTTACACGTTCAAGTCTGCCTGCGCGCACACTCAACTCTGCCTCATTTATCAGTATCGGCAAGCATGAAAATATCGGATATCGGCCAATAATTCCCATATCGTACATCACTAATTAAAAATAATGTATACAATACACAGACATATTCTTGGATACAAAAGATAATACAAAAATGAAAGCGAGTGATTATTTGTCATTGTGAACACACAGCACACAGTGCACCACAACAAAATGCGACCTCTGCATTTAACCCATCCGTGAAGGAGCAGTGGGCAGCTAACAAGCGCCGGGGAGCAGTGCTTGGGGACGGTATCTCGCTCATGAGTACCTCAGTGGTAACTTTACCGGCCCTGGATTCAAACCTGCGACCTTCTAATCATGGGGCGAACACCCTACCGTTACGCCACCACCTGCCCCAAATGGCTGTGTCCTCTGATTGGAGACGCACTTCTCTCATACTGACTCTAATACTTGGGTCTGGTTTCAGTAACAATGGGCCGAGTTAAGAAGTGGAAGCTGCTCTGGATAAGAGATTTCTGGACTTTTTGATGCACCAAAAATCTGCACTTGCAATTCCTGTTCATTCTGAATATTTTTTGTTTAAGTAGAGCCTGATGTTGGCTTCCACATAAAAGAAAGATCATTAGTGTCTTCCACACAACGAAAATCCACAGCTTATGAATCTAACACTGGCACATTTACATTTACAGGATTTATCAGATTCTCTTATCCAGAGCTACTTCCATTTCCTTACTGAAGGAACTTGAGGGTTAGGGTCTTTGCTCAGGGGCCCAGAGATGGCAGTGCTGGAGATGGGATTCAAACTCACAAGCTCTTGGTCCAGAGGCGAGTATTCTAACCACTAGACCAACCCCAACACCACTCAATAGGTACCCTGGCATTAGATCAGATTTTTTGACATTTTACAGACTTTACGGCATCTATCAGACGATCTTATCCAGAGCCTGTTCCATCTCCTATGGAGGGTCTTGCTCGGGGACCTGGTAGTACTTGCTGTAGAGGTCACTGGATTTGGACCAATGACCTCTTGATCCTTAAACTTCATTTGACAGATGACATACGTTGCATGACAAGAGTGTAAGTGGCACGAAATACATCTAGAAAAAACGTCACTCATTTTGGTAGCACTCATTACCCCGTACTTCACTTTCTTTTTATTTTTGCCTTTCCACCACAAGATCAAAGCCTCGCCTCCACCGCCGAGACAAGCAGCAGCCGTTGCAAGAAAATAATATTTTCCCTTAGCTCTGCGCTGACCCAGAATTCCACCTCATTAATAACGCACGCCGCGTTCGCCGCCGCTCTTCCCGCAGAAGGCAGGAATGTGAGGATGAAGCGGCGTTCAATTAGAACGGGCCTTGCTCCAGCTCCCAACGAAAAAAAAACAGGCAGACCGGGCACAACAAAAGCAGCCCAAAAGACACAATGCGCACAGTTCTGATAGATCAGGCAAATGAATGGACGGCATTGTCCGTCGCCCTGAGGTTAATTTCGGCCGACGGAAAGTGGAGACACTTGGGGTCGGATGCGGACGGCAGGTTTTGAATCTGGCCTTCGTTAGCAGAATGATGCTGCACTGAAAATTTGAGAGACGGCAGTCGAGGTCTCTCGATCTAAGTAAAACCAACGTCGGGGCCTGATTTAAGGCGTGGCTAATGAGAGAACCGTGACACAAAGGCTTCACATGGCCCAAAAACACGCTCAAAGCATGATCAAAGCAGCATCTGTCTATTTAGTAATCTTCTTACAATCTGACTAAATTCACAGACAGACCCCAAAAAGAAAGGCAAACGAGCTTATGGAAAAATCCCAGTAGGGCTAGTCATGCAGCGGCTCAGCAGTGCAGCTGCCACATACCATATGTTCAGTCATTAGTTAACATCAGAGTCAAATCATCCAAAGAGATACAGAACATACATTCTGATGACTCCATAGCCTGAATTACTGAAACTTCTAGAGCAAGGCCTAGTTGATAAACATGGAGTCGGCACATTCCTCAAGCCGTTTTCTGCGTGGACTGGATTAAATGGGCCTGTTATCGGGAGCCGATATTATAGCCATCAATGTTTCATTTTGACTGAAAGTAAGTAATTATAAGGTGCGCTACTGTGGCTCCACTGGCGTCTCTTCCCTCTCTCTGTGGCGTTTGCTCTCGACTCACTGCTTCATGTAATGTCCCACCCACGGTCGACCGCTAGTTCTTTAGAGACGTCGGTGCAATCCAACTTCACTGGGACAACTTTGTGTATTTGTCTGCCCAATGTTTACATTCACCGATGAGCCACAACATTAGGACCACACCCCCCACATGCCAGCAGATTTGGGGCTACGCAGCCCCATACGCCAGAAAATGTCATGCACTGTGTGTTCTGACGTCGATCCATCAGAGTCAACATTAACATTTTTAGCAATTTGAGCTATAGCAGCTTTTCTATTGGATCGGATCACATACCACACCCTTCACTCCTCTCATGCATAAATGTGACCCTCCACGGCAAAACCAGACACAAATTTTCAAAATTGAGTTATTGTGTTTTCATGAAAGGGTATAAATCAAGCTTCAAAACGACACCTATATCGAATGAATCGGACGACATATGACTGAGATATCAACATTCAAAGGAGTCGGGTTTCTCCTGTCACGCCAAGTGGGAAACGGAGAAATCTGCCTTTGAAGCTGACTATCGCCGTAGCACTCACAGACGCTTGGTGCGGTCGCGGCTACGTTTGTATTTACGGTAGCCTACGCTGCATTCACAGCCACACGGATAACCTACCTGCGTTAGGTTAACTAAACTCGGGAGACGAAGATGGATTCTGGAGAAATATCTTCACGCTAGTCAACCAGTGGATTTACCGTAAATATTGAAGTAGAGCGGTCAAAACAGAAACTTTTAACATTCTGCTGGAATTGAATTCCTCACCTCAAGAAAGTCACGTTTTTAGGATGGAAAGGGTAAGTTTTTCAGTGAAATTTATTCACAACAGTACAGTATAGACCCTCCACTGTTTCAAAACACTAAAAACAAAAAATGCAAAATTTTACCCCACGCAACATAAACGCTCGTTTTTCTCAGAAACATCCGTTGCGACAAGCGACTGGTTTTGCCGTGGAGGGTCACAAATGAGTCTTAGCCGCCCATTCCTTGGAACCCTTTTGTTGAGTCCTGACCACTGCAGAGCAGGAATATCCCACAAGACTCACACTGACGGTGATCTTAGTTGTGACCGCTGGGTACAAGCAATCACCTTGTTCTCTTCATTATTTCTTTTCTTCCCACTTTTTGTGTTTTTAATAGCGGTGCCCGATTCAGAATCTCACGATATGATTTGATTCCGATTCCGATTCTTAGGCTCACCATTCGATTCACGATTCACAAACGATTCACAATTGCATACATAGATAAATTTGTTTCCAGATTGATGTTTTGAATTACTTTTTTTTCCCATTTGACCGTTGCAGATAAATCACACGGAATCAAATGTAGTTTACTAAAGTAATACATATGTTCACATACCAGCTGCATTTCCTTCATGCTCACACAAAAGAGGTCTATCTGGGCAGATTTCGACATTGTGCCATCGATACGCTCGGTGAGCTGAGCACGTGTCGGGGGTGTCAGTGCCATTACATCAAATATGAACCGTTTTTTTGGAGTGCATGAATCGATTTTAAATCGACAGAGAAAGCATCGTGTTTCGATTCGCTTCGGGGGTTTTCTTCACACCGCTAGCATTTAACACCTTCCATAGTTCTTGTCAACAGTCCAACTGCAACCCTCCTTTATCCTTTTTTCAGGTCAAAATATCCTCTATTGTGTCAGTATTTTATACCAGTTGTCACTGCCTGTTTTCGCCACATGGGGGCACCACCATTAAGGAGAACTGTACTATTACTTTTCATATGGTTCGCTCGTTCCTGGCGTGAGCTTGAACGTTGTTTAACGGCTAGATCGACTATAAATATCTATAAACAGCATATTTTTCCTGTGTAACTTTTTCACCCCTTTAACAATTTCTGCATTTTTAGAACACAGAAATCTCACAATTCTTTCAAAAAACTGCCTGTCAAGTTTGTCACTGTGCTGATCAACTCTTTACCTGGAGCAGGAGGCGTGTGGAAGGACACCTCGGGACTGTAAGGGCTGTAGATGGTGTTGCGGCAGCTCCGCACTCTGAAGGCGTAGCGGCTGTCACTGTCCAGGTCGCAGACCACCGTACTGGAGCCGTACACCCGCTCGCTCGCGTGCCACCTGCTGTCCTCCTCGTCCTCTGCAGCCATTTTCCTGTACTCCAGGACGTGATGGTCTGTGGGCAGCGAGTCCTCGGGCAGCCGCCAGTGGATCAAACCCTCGTTGTACACGCGGGTCTGAGACAGGTCGATCATAGGAGGGTCTGGAACTGGGGAGGGAAGAGAGGCGGGATTTAGGATGTGAGGGGTGGACAGCAGGGGTGTATATGATGAATGTCGTCACAATACAATATTATACTGATTCAGTGGACAACCAATCAATGTCTGTCGATATCATGTCGGCTGCAATACGATTTTGATTCGATCAAGCTCACAAGCCAGCGAGCGACTCCGCCGGTAGACGTCTTCATTTCGATTCCTGCGCTAGCGCTTGCATGAAAACATGGCGGATCAGGAAGCGCTAGCAGTTCTATCTGGTGGGGGGAGGTTCTCAGAGAGGAGGGTGCAGTTATTTAAATGTCCCCTACTGTGACGTAGAAGTAGGGGAGAAGTCTAAACGGCCCGCTTAGCACAATTTCTGAGGCTCATGAATTAATACTAACAGAACTGACCACTGTTTATCAAACTCACAGGCAGTACAGACCCAAATGGACGTCCAAAGAACAGAAAAAGTGATTTATTCCGTAATATGGGACCTTTAAAGACGCTGTGGAGTGAAAAAATAATAAAGCCACACAGTCCACACAGAGCAGTCAAGAACGTAACCTCTAGTCCTTCTTGTGAACACAAACAGATTACATGGTTACACCCCAAAATTTTCCTAATAAACAGGCACGGGCACCCGACCATCATGCCTATATGAGCATCTTGGACATCATGCACATACACACTAACCACACTAACCACACACACACACACACACGCACACACACACTGGTAGCTTTTAGGAATTCCCTGCCCCTGTCTGCTGGTGCCAACTTTAAGGGCTGGTTTCTTGCTCATGGATTAAGCCTAGTCTTGGACTAAATTGTTGTACCAACGGAGATTCATCATTCAAACTCAAAGCTAGTCTAGGACTAGGCTTAATCCTCGACTGGGAAACTGGCCGTAAATGTCTGTCTTTTATATGGAAAGTTACAGTACTTGTAAATCTTGAAATATCTGCAAAACGAAGTCAAAAAGCATCGAACCACCATCTGATCACAGGAGCAACTTCCTTACCGCTTCAATGCCAAATCAGAGATGGTCGGAGGGTCGCCGGTTCAAATCCTACATCTGTAAAGGTACACGTGAGCACAAGGGCGTAGGTGTGTTTTTGAAATTGGTGAGAAGAGTCCCTCTTTCTACTTCACGACGCATAGCGCGGTATCAAACGTCATATCTATCAGAGATGGCACCGATCCGATACGTGGATCGGATATCGTTCCGATAACGACTCAAACAGCTGGATCGGGTATCGGCGGTACGGGGCCGTTCTACAGAGCCGATCTGTAAATGTGTGCACGCTCAATTCGTTATGCAGGGGAAGTGGCACTGCGGTAAATTAGAGCTGAAACGATTCATTTGATTACAAAAAAAGGTTTCTAGAACTGTAGCTTTGTTTAATACATTTCATTCTCTAGAGCATGTGCTGCTTGTGGCCGAATGGGTTCAAAATGACCCAAAACTTCAGTTTTTCTTCATTTTCAATTGATCTTTTATTTTTCCAATTTTATAAAGTTATAGTGTAATCAATAAGAAAGAAGAAATATTTATATGTTTTAACGAACAATTTTTGAGAACAATAATTTAGCATATACATATGGGTGTGTAATTATTACAATGTTTGTTAGGAAAACAGTATTTAAATCAGGCATTTCCTTAAGCATAACAATAATCTCAGTCATGTATTCAGACATTTTTAAAGCATTATTTTACGTTTTAAAAAAAGACTGAGACCAGATTTATATTGTATCGGCAGATATCCAAATTTACAATATCAGTATCGTATCGGACATTAAAAAGTGGTATCGTGCCATGTCTAATGACTATATTCTATATTAAATAATAGCAATGCTATTTTCAAAATCTGACAAATGTTTTAAATCCATTCTGAATACAATTATTATGTTAATTAATGTATCAACATAAAACAACCAAAAGTGGCTACAGTCTCTCACACATCAGAAGGAAAATGCAAAAGCCAATCACACTGGCGACGTATGTTTGGGAAGTGGGCCTTGAGCGGAGAATGTGTTTTAACCCTTTGTATACCTAGACACGTTAGTCACAGTACGTTAGACGTTCGTCGGGCGTTACATTTTCATTTGATCATTGGTGGGAACGGTTCAGCAATCGCTAGGTACTGATGGAGACACCCCCACCGTCCACACGCAATTCTACGCCCTTGCGTGAGACCAAGCTATCGTTCTGAAGCGCTGATCCTGGGAACTGACCACGTCAGCTACCCACTGCTTCTACACAGATGGTGTAAATGCAGAGGTTGCGTTCTGTTGCGGTGCACTCACATTGACAATCACTCACTCGCCATCCCGGAATGTGGATCAACTCGTCAAGATGCCACCATTTAAACCTATCATTTGAGCACAAAATAAGGGCTTGTTATGATAATAGTATGCATTGAATTATTTATGCACAGTCCCACTGTAAAACCGCAAAAAAATCCTGGTTAGAATCCAACATCTATGCCAGTATTTTTATGGTTTGAGACATCAGAGTGTAATTAGAAAAGTGCTCATCTTTCTCCCCCTCCCACCAAAAAGACGACCACATACTATAATCCGAGTACTTAAATATGGAGCCGATTCATTCGGCACTTCCTCCTGCATTTCGATTGAACTTTAACTAAATAAATCTCCGATTTTTATAGCCCACAAAACCGTTCCAAACACAGTTCGGTGGCTAGTGAAAAGACTAAGGGAAGTGTAAGAGGCATGCTAATCTTGAAAGGAGCCTTCAGCCTGGCCGTCACCAGCAGGAGAGCAAGGACACGAACCCGGAGGGGGACGTCACCACGGTTACACAGCCTGTCACGGGCGGAAAGCCGGCCAAGCCTCTGGGCACAAAGCCTAAAAGAGCCTTCTCCCTGAAGAACAAGCTATTGATCAGAACAGGGGATGCATTTAGCCAAACACAGCTCGTCTTCCTCTCGGACCGTGACGCTGCAGCAGCGGAAAATATGGCGAGGAGGAAGAAAGCCGATTTTTCTTAAAGGGCCAGTAATTAAGGTGTGGTGAACTTTAGGCTTAGAAAGCTTCCATCAGCACAACAGAACAGCATTAAAGCCCTTTCCCCATCAGCAATGCAGCGTTGAGATGGATGGAGAGTGCCGCGGTTCGCCTGGTCTGCTTTCCCCCCCCACTTCAATCGATAAAACAACAAGCATCCGCTGCTTAAAAGAGCTGCATTCTGGCCGTCTCAAGCCATTAGAGGTATTAGCAACAATCAGCTACCTCGCTGAACGATTCAGGCCTGGCCGTCCTTACACGGTTTGATATTCAGACTGTTTTGTCGAGCTGTTACTGTTCATATTTAGCCGTTTGTGACCCTCCATGGCAAAACCAGTCACTTGTCGCAAATTTTCAAAATTAAGTTATTATGTTATGAAAGGGTATAAATCAAGCTTCAAAACGATACCTATATGGAATGAATCGGACGACATATGACTGAGATATCAACATTCAAAGGAGTCGGGTTTCTCCTGTCACGCCAAGTGGGAAACTGAGAAATCTGCCTTTGAAGTTGACTATCGACGTAGCACTCACAGACGCTTGGTGCGGTCGCAGCTATGTTCGTATTTACGGTAGCCTACGCTGCATTCACAGCCACACGGATAGCCTACCTGCGTTAGGTTAACTGAACTCGGGAGGCGGAGATGGATTCCGGAGAAATATCTTCACGCTAGTCAACCAGTGGATTTACCGTAAATATTGCAGTAGAGCAGTCAAAACAGAAACTTTTAACATTCTGCTGGAATTGAATTCCTCACCTCAAGAAAGTCCCGTTTTTAGGATGGAAAGGGTAAGTTTTTCAGCAAATTTATTCACAACAGTACAGTACAGACCTTCCACTGTTTCAAAATACTAAAAACAAAAAATCCAAAATTTACCCCACGCAACATAAACGCTCGTTTTTCTCAGAAACCTCCGTTGCAACAAGCGACTGGTTTTGCCGTGAAGGGTCACATTTAGAATCATTAGCAACTATTAGCTTGCTTCTCAGCAGCTTTGACGTCCTAATGAGTTTTGATAAAGGAACTTAAGCTGCCAAAAATGACAAACGTGGCGGAACGTTAGACAGACCATCACAGGACCTGGGGTAAACAGACAGGCAGATAGAGAAAGAGTGAGAGGAAGACATAGACAGAGGGGTGGAGGGATAGACTGACAGAAAGAGAGACAGAAGGGCTGGACAGAAAGAGAGACGGGCGGATGGATAGATGGAAACATTGACAAAATATCCAGAGAGGTGGGTGGATAGACAGACAGAAAGGTGAATGGACGCCTTCAGTCTTAAAATGTACGGCGTTAGTTTGTGCCAAAATACGCACTAGGTAGTGCACATGGAGTGTCACACGCATCCTATTTACACCACACAGGGCGGGAAGTGACTTTTTCTTAAAATGTTGCGCACTACGCTCGAAATGCTCTTTCACATTCGCTTGACTTGAAATGTCAAGAACTACGGCGCTATTTTTGTGCCAAAATTCGGAGCGTGCAGTGGAACTTTGGCGAGCAAAATATCCCATCTTTACGCACTCAACTCGTGTCTCGTGTCGTCACTTACCGACATCGGCAGACATGCACACGAAAAACACTGGACGTGTTGTGCATCCCTAATACGTAGAAAGTCATTACTTTTCAACGAGAAAAGCTAAAAAATAAGTACTATTGAGTGCAAACCATCCTGGTTTAAACTTCATCCAAGAACACTTAAGTCTAGGTAAAATCAGGGTAAAAGACAGTTTATCAAACTTCGCTAGATTAGCCCAGATGAAAAATAAGAGCTGGAGTTTTCCTTTTGTACCCAGAGATAAAGATTTGTAGCATGACGTCCTGAAGTTCGTTCATCTTCCTAGACACATCCTGGCAAATCCAAAGATCTGACAAATCTGCTACATGGCAATGATGATGAGACAATATATTGTGCAGCCCTTATTTGAGCGGAAAAGAGCTAAAGAACAGCAGCTGAAAGTCTACAAAATCTAATCCCAGTGACAGGACAGGAGCACTTTTACTAGCCGGGGCTTTAAGAGGATTACAGCTGCGCAGAAACATGCAGGTAGTTCCCAGAAAGTCATCAGGAGCCACCTCTGGGAGGCCAGCAGGTCCACGGCCACGCAAAGCACTAATCTGGGACGCGCGGAGCAGAATAACACTATAAAGGGGGTCTGTGTTACTGTGTTAGAGCGGCAAAGAGTGATCAGAGTCACGCTCACACCGTTTCCTGATGTTTCACGAAAAGGGTCCTTCATCCAACACCGGTGGAATAAAAGACCCACATTATGATCGAAATACACAAACATGCACCCACACACAAACACACACGTCCTCCCAAAAACACACTCACACGGCCACGCAAAATTACCCACTGCGACACACAAACACACCCACGCACATTCACACCCTGCTCACGTGCACACACCACTCACGTACCCTCCTCGTGTACACACGCCCTCCTTGCGTACTCCCGCGGCCTCCTCAGGGACAACACACGCCCTCCTCGCGTACACCCCACCACCACTTACACACCCTCCTCACGCGCACGCACCACTCACAGACCCTCCTTGTGTACACACGCCCTCGTGTATACACACCCTGACGCACCCACACCCTCCTCACATACCCTCCCCACCACCACCCTAACAAAAAGTCATTTATAAAAAGCTGCTTGAATTTGGTTCTGAATTTTTCACTATAAATTTCCATTTATTTCAAGAGATTCACGTTTTCCCTGTTAGGTAACCAACACAAAAATATGTCACACCTAAAAGTCCACTCCACGCAACGAACACCGAGTTCTGTACACCATATTAGTATAAGAATGCTAGTCATTATAGAAGCTCATGATACTCCAAGAGCCCAAATCCCAGGACATTAGGCCACTAAAGAGATTAGTCCACTAAAGAGCTTCTGGGTAAGAGTGCCACCAGCACTGTGTACTTACGACAAGTGAAAGTGTCTGTCGAGGGCTTTAACCTCCTTCTTACCTCCACCAAAGGACAGTTCCTTCAGCAGACTCTCTTCCTTCGAGGTGTCCAGGACGAACTCGTCGAACGAGGGGTTGGCGGAAGGCTGAAAGGTCTTCAGCGACTCAGTGGCTTTCTGAACCCTGCAAGACGTAAAGAAAACGAGATGATTTACAGTTCAAGAGTGAGCTCAGCTTCATCTGAACTCTGAGAGTGTCATGTAGGGATACCAAAAGGTCATACGTTCAAATCCAGCTCTATCCTATTGGCAGAACTATCACCACTGGGCCCTTTAACCTCAAAGTTGAATCAGGGCTAACGTCTGGATAAGAGCAATCTGTCGAGCTCTTCTTCATTCCTTTTTTCAAATTTCAACCAAAAAAGCAAAACTGAAAAAACTTTTTCTTGTTTAGATATCAACATTCAAAGGAGTCGGGTTTCTCCTGTCACGCCAAGTGAGAAACGGTGAAATCTGCCTTTGAAGTTGACTATCGACGTAGCACTCACAGACGCTTGGTGCGGTCGCGGCTATGTTCATATTTACGGTAGCCTACACTGCATTCACAGCCACACGGATAGCCTACCTGCGTTAGGTTAACTGAACTCGGGAGACGAAGATGGATTCCACAGAAATATCTTCACGCTAGTCAACCAGTGGATTTACCGTAAATACTGAAGTAGAGCGGTCAAAACAGAAACTTTTAACATTCTGCTGGAATTGAATTCCTCACCTAAAGTAAGTCACGTTTTTAGGATGGAAAGGGTAAGTTTTTCAGCCAAATTTATTCACAACAGTACAGTATAGACCTTCCACTGTTTCAAAACACTAGAAACAAAAAAATCCAAAATTTTACCCCACGCAACATAAACGCTCGTTTTTCTCGGTTTTGCCGCGGAGGGTCACAACTGTGTTTTTGCATTTTTTCCCACCTATAAAATAAAAGCAATGCAGTTGAATGGTGTGCATAAAGTACACTACTTATGTTTGATTTTTTGTTTAATTTGTTATTTCACACTGTCCTCAGGGACAGACCAGGAGCCGGATGTGGCCCGCGGACCGGGCAATGCCCAGCAAGACATGAGATACATGTCTGATACATATTTATTGGAAATACTGTTAACAGCAGGGAAAAAGGCTTTGACTAAAAAGTGGATGATGCAAGTTGGACCAATCATAGACAACTGGATAGATATATTATTTAATATATATATTAAAGGAGATTTATAAAATGGAAAAGATTCCATTCTATCGGAATTTAGAGAGGGACAATTTAGTATGACACCAGAATAAACGGGTCCAGCATGTCATTACCTTTAGACCTGATTTAAATCTTTAAACCGGATTGTAAGTTTCTCTGTGGATATATAAAGTTTTGTTCTAACTGTACATTAATATAAAAAAAAAGAAAGTGGAAAAAATGGAATATGAGAGTGCATATTTCAGTGTGAAACTGTTCAAAGAAGAACGGATCTCTTTTTGTTCTCTGACACATAAGGATCCTCGTCATCTATGATTTTAACGCTTAAAATAACGCTTTAACGCTTAACAGTCCTCTGCTTGTATGTCATTTCTGGGTTGTAATCAATAAAAGTCTAAATGTAAATATGAGAGTGCATTTTCTGTTATTTCTATTTTCTATTAGAGCACAAAACTGCTCAAAGATGAAAGAACAGCTTTGTTTTATTCCATGGCAGCAACATAGTTTTCTGCTAGAAACAAGCA
Source organism: Distichodus sexfasciatus (assembly GCA_032718565.1). Taxonomy (NCBI): domain Eukaryota; kingdom Metazoa; phylum Chordata; class Actinopteri; order Characiformes; family Distichodontidae; genus Distichodus; species Distichodus sexfasciatus. The sequence goes on along the minus strand of JAVGVS010000053.1, from coordinate 586,227 downwards.
CTTCCGGGTCACTCTTGCAATCAATAAAACCCGAAATGTAATATGAGCGTGTCATTTTCCCAGTTTTATATTACGCAAATTGGGCAATCGGAGAACAACTCATTATTCCTTTTTTTTTTCCATTTTAGTTATATTTGGGTATAGTTAAAAAACACATTTTTGGTCTTAATTTGAAAAAACAATATCTGCTAAATGTCCTAAATGTATTTTAGCAATCGCAACAAAAAACAAGAGTGTGCTGGATTGAGGCGACTGGCAAGGCGCATGTCTAAAGCTGCTTTGTAGCTAATGGAGATCAATTATCAGGATTAGAGCGAGGAACATGAACTTTCAGCGGTCCTGGCTTTAAATCCCCCTGTGCAGGTCAGTGTGCGAAGCCCGCAGGCGCATGGTCAGTTTCCACCGACCAGGAGGTCTCACCTACGACAAACCACTACCTCCTGCTAAGCGGCTTGTGTCAGCACAAGAACAGCAGCTTTTATTTATCCTCCTCAGGTGTGCTGGCCGGCAGCAAAGTAAACAGAGCCAACGCTTAAGAGTGAGAGGGTCTTGTCAGGAAAGATCAAGAGGAAAACAATGGGCCTCATTCACCAAAATTACGGGTTCTTCTTATATTTGTGCTTATGAACGTTAACACATTTAAAAAGTGTAAGTTTGTACAACTGTAGACCTGAAGAAAACCCATTAAGGACATGCTAGGGTTGGTCGATATGACAATCAATATCACAATTAATTTCATATTTTACCTTCAATTAACAACCAATATTTACTCTCATAGTTCACTATGACGGTTTATATAGTAAATCTACTCAACGATTAAAGCTGGGATATTGTTTCGCATGAAAGAGCGAATTTGATTTTAAAATATTTGAAGGACACACAGTATGGGCGCTATGGCGTGAAAATAACAGTATTTTTAAGCTATACCGCGATACACGATATATATCTTGATCTGTTCTCTCTTTCTGATGGAGACCTACACTTCCCATAATCCCCTGCGCTGCGACTCGGAGATACACCGAGTACATTCAACATATATCGCCCACCTCTACTTTGTAGTCGCAGACTGGACGGGAGGAGTCATTTGACAACACACACGGTAGAAGGTTTTAAGGAGAACACACACTGGGGAAAGTGTTATCACAATTGTGACCCTCCACGGCAAAACCAGTCGCTTGTCGCAACGGAGGTTTCCGAGAACAACGAGCGTTTATGTTGCGTGGGGTAAAATTCTAGGATTTTTTGTTTTTAGTGTTTTGAAACAGTGGAAGGTCTATACTGTACTGTTGTGAATAAATTTGGCTGAAAAACTTACCCTTTCCATCCTAAAAACGTGACTTTCTTGAGGTGAGGAATTCAATTCCAGCAGAATGTTAAAAGTTTCTGTTTTGACCGCTCTACTTCAATATTTACGGTAAATCCACTGGTTGACTAGCGTGAAGATATTTCTCCGGAATCCATCTTCGTCTCCCGAGTTCAGTTAACCTAACGCAGGTAGGCTATCCGTGTGGCTGTGAATGCAGCGTAGGCTACCGTAAATGCAAACGTAGCCGCGACCGCACCAAGCGTCTGTGAGTGCTACGGCGATAGTCAACTTCAAAGGCAGATTTCTCCGTTTCTCACTTGGCGTGACAGGAGAAACCCGACTCCTTTGAATGTTGATATCTCAGTCATATGTCGTCCCATTCATTCCATATAGGTATCGTTTTGAAGCTTGATTTATACCCTTTCATGAAAACATAATAACTCAATTGAAGATTTGCGACAAGCGACTGGTTTTGCCGTGGAGGGTCACGATTATCTTTCAAGAAGTATTAATAGAATGTCAGTATTAATCTAAGCAAACAATATATTAGATTAATTAGAGGTTCAGAATGTCTTGATTCATTTTATATTAATTGTCCAGTGGTAATGTATGCAATAAAACATGTGTAATAGTCGTCTTCACCATTTCTAGATACGATATATTGCCAAAAGTATTGGGACACCCCTCCAAATCACTGAATTCAGGTGTTCTAGTGGTGGCTGTAAGTTGGTGGTATTCGCCCCATGATCAGAAGGTTGCAGGTTCGAATCCAGGGCCGGTAAAGTTACCGCTAAGTTACTCATGAGCAAGGTACCGTCCCCAAGCACTGCTCTCCGGGCGCTTGTTAGCTGCCCACTGCTCCTTCACGGATGGGTTAAATGCAGAGCTCACATTTCGTGGTGTGCTGTGCTGTGGTGTGTTGACAATCACTCACTTACTGGAGGGGTTGGTGGGCTTGTCCCCCTTAGTTCCAGAGAAAGGAACTCTTAATGCCAAGAGATTTTGGACCAGTTTGGAGACGGCCCCTTCCCGTTCCAACATGACTGCGCACCAGTGCTTAAAGCAAGCTCCGTAAAGACATGGATGAGCAAGTTTGGCGTGGAGGAACCTGACCGGCCTGCACAGAGCCCTGACCTCAACCCGATAGATCACCTTTGGGATGGTTAGAGTTGTCCAACATCAGTGGCTGACCTCACAAATGCTCTTCTTGAAGAACGGTCGAAACTTACCACAAACACACACACTACTCCTAAACCTTGTGGACAGAAGAGCTGAAGGTGTGAAGGAGCAGGAGAGGGTGGACCAACTTCATATTAAAGGCTATGGATTAAACGTGGGATGTCATTAAAGTTCATGTGTGTGTAAAGGCAGGTGTCCCAATACTTTTGCCTATATAGTGTACTGTTCTAACCCAGGAACAAATCTGAAAGTGGGTTTTAAGAACGGTTGGTGAATGAGGCTCAAATGAGAGATGCTGCTGCTCCAACCTGATATGCAACTGCTTGGCGGTCTGGACGAAGCAGGACTGGTCGGTCTCTTTCAGGACCTCCTGGGCGTAACCCACTAGGCCACTGTTCTCTAGCATGCCCTGGTACTCCTCCACCTGGCCTCGCAGCTTCTCCATGCGCCGGTTCCTGGACTGCTCGATGGACCGCAACATCTCCGTCTTCCGCTCCTGGAGGGTCTCGAAAAGACGCTCGAAATGCTCGTTGGCCCGTCGCTCGGCAAGCTGCCCATTTTCCTGAGTTGAGGAAGACAAAACGGACAAAGCGGCGTTAATCACAAGTGTCATCACAATACAACATTATATTCATTCAGTGAACAACAACTGAACGTTTGCCGAGATCACAAATTCTGCAACGATACGATTTCAGTTCAGGAGCCAGTGATCAATATGAGACAACAGTCAAAGTAAAAAGGGCGTGATCGTCATTGTGAACACACCACGGCACAGCACACCATAACGAAATGTGACCTCAGCATTTGACCCATCCGTGAAGGAGCAAGACGGCTTTTCGGGAGCGGTGACTGGGGATGGTACTTCAGTGGTACTTTTACCGGTCCGGTACTTGAATCAGCAACCCTCATATCACGGGGTGAAACACTACCCACTGCACCATTATGCAATATCATGCTGATTTAAGCTAGTCACTTCCGTTCATAAATCACAAAAAGCAACTAAAATAGTATTTGACATTTTATTCCTGAGCTCAACCTGACATTTAAATAAGAAAAACAAAATCTTCTTTTAATAAAAAAAAAAAATAGAGCTCCTGTTCAATATGAAGTGACATTACAAGGTTTTCATTTTTCTGATTCCTGAATCAATGTTTCGATGTAGATTGATGTATTGTTACACCCCTACTTGGAGACATAATTGTGCAAATGGTTAGTGAATATTCTGTTGCATGAGCTGTGTTCCCTAAAGCATTTTTCTACAATACAAAAAAAAAAAGGTTGAGTTGTGTGACTCACTTTCCAGGCCCGGAACAAATATATACAGTATTAGCCAAAAAGTTTCCATAATCCACATCATTAATACCGTTTTTCCTAAATTCAGGTCTGAGCTCCCAATCGTTCCAAAATCGCATTACGTGTTACACAACAGTACTAACACATTAGACAAAACGCTTCCTTCGAACAGCAATCAGCATAGAAGGTGTCCACAGAATAGAGGGGTTGAAATTAATCACATAATCGCAGACCATAATCGATTATAGCGTTGGTTTTCAACCGGTGGTCCGCGGCAGCAATGCAGGTGGTCCGGGCGGTGCCATCCAGTTTCACAACTGAAATCACCTTTTAAAAATGATTTTATTGGATTTGTTTTTCAAAACATTTCCAAATGATTTGGCCATTTTTATGAATAATGATTTTAATGCAAATTAACACACAGTGGCCAGCTGCAGACCGCTGCTAAGTGGGAGTAGTGGTCCCTGGGACAAAACCAGTTGAAACTTCTGGATTAAATCATAACGACACTGCTTGATGGTCTTCTGGCTGCGGCATAAAAGTTCTAGTTAAAAAGAACATCCCGGTAGTAACTATGGCTGCCCGATCTGCCATCCATGCCCAATCTGTGTGCAATATGACGTTATGTGAAAAAATTGATGGGATGCATCGTGATGCCTGAAGATATCGCATCGAATCAAATCGTTGACGTGATAATTGTCATTTAATCGAATCGTGAGACCAGTGAAGGTTCACACCTCTAGCACAGAACGCTGTCTAACAAGGAACAGCCGCACAAACAGGCTCATAAATTACACTTCGCAAGGACAGAAGGGACAAACTCTAAACACTATGTTTTGAGGGACCACAGTTGATCTTTCTCTTGTCCTTTAATCAACTAAAAGTTCCGCTAAATTTGTTTACCTCAGTCTCTTGAATCAAGACCTGCAGTTCGGAAATCTGAGCCCTCACTTGGTCCTCTTTGCTAATTAGGTAATGGATACTCTTCGATAGCTTCTCCTGCGGAGAGAAAAATGAAGGGCCATTAGACGGTACAACAACACACACAGATACACACGTGACGGAAAACTAACCCGCCGCCAAGATTTCCTGGCAGTTCTGAACATTCAATACCGTGCTGGGAGAAAGCCGAGCGACTGATAACAACATTAGATACAATTGATTGCATTAAAAATGTATGACGCCGGTCCCCTCGGTCTGGACGTCTAATGTTACGCAGCCCAAACTGTGGACCAAACGCTGCGAGGACATTTAACACATCGAGAGGAAAAAAAGACATTCGACAGAGGAAAAATACACTTTGGGCGCAATATGATCATAACCGCGCACTCGATTCTTAATTTTGTGCTCTCGAGTTTCACATTTGCGCTCGCGACTTTGAAATTTACGCCCGCGAAATTTTTGCGGCGAGCCATTTTGCGCGCTCTAATTTTGCCATTGATGTGACGCCATATGCGGGGGAGCGAGCAGAGAAACGAAACACGAAAGCGGTACAAAAGGCGCATGCGCTAGGAGTTTTCTGGATGGGCGGTGGAGCGAGCTGTCTACTTTGACGGGGCAGAAAAGCAAAACTCGAAAGCGAAGTACATGTCTGTTTAACAATAACGTTAGGATTTATACTCGATGGTCACGATATAGTCATTAATACATCGCACGTAGAACAAGCCGAGATACATTGAGTATACTCGATATATCGCCTACCTCTATTGGAAACGTTTACTAAAGTACTTGCTTTACGATTTCAGTAAGAGGTCAAGCAATATTGGTTTTTCAGGGCCGATATCAATACTGATTATTACTAGTTAACAAGTCTGATAAGCGATATTTGAAACCGATATCCCAAAAAAAAAAAAAAAAGTAAATCTGTCAAGATTTTGAATTTTACACACACCAAACTCAACTGAAACTCTCCTCTTCTCCTTCTCGGAGCTTCACACTACGCTCGTGTGTGAGTGTGGTGTGAGTGACAACAAAGCTTCAGCGTTGATTGGCTACTACTCGTGTGACATATAGCCAATCAGAGACTGTTGTGGGCGGGACAGAGAGAAGAGACGGCAGTGGAGCTACAGTTCTGTTTGAGATTTTAAATACGCCTGCAGAGACTTCCACCGTGCTGAAGCAGTTAGGGCTCCACAAATGCTCAGAAATGTCAAGTCTGATCAACCAAAATGCAGGGGGTGTGTGTTTTCCTTTTTTCCTCCATTTTTATTTAAACGCAAAACGGGAAATCGGAAACTAAGTCGTTCTTCGTTTCGTTTAGGTTTTAGATATGAATACTGAATGATGGGTTTGGTTTTCATTTGAAAGACGAACGAATGATGTTTACTTTTACGCCATTACGCCACTCTCATCCGGAGCCACTTCCATTTCCTCTGGAGTTTTTCCGGAGCAACTTGAGGTCAAGGGTCTCGCTCTTAACCACTGTTTTAGACCACCAGCACCACACACATTCACATACATACTCTGACGAACTCTGAGGCCTCCGGGTCTTTACCTTGAGGATCTTGTAGGCACTGCTCATGGACGTGACCTTATGGTTGGCGTGAGAGCCGCCGAGCTTGCAGAGGTGACACACCGGCCTCCTGCACACCTCACAGTACATGTTGACCTTCTCCATCTCGTGCTCAGGACACATCAACACCTGCGATCAATGAGACAATGTTAACTTCTGTGTCATCCTGGGATCAGAAGCAGCGTGTTTTTTGGGAGGGGGTGACAAACGTTCAGTTTCAGACCGGAAGAGATCCATCTGTCCGTTTTGAGAGATGCAAACACCACGCCTCACTTGTGAAGTCTAAAATTAACCTGTGCGCTAATAATAATGGCCCAGGAGCTTCCCTAAGGGAGAAACAACAAAGTCAGCCATTCAGCCGCTTCCTGGAACCTGTAGGTTAGCAGGAGAGAAAAGAAATGAGCACAAGAAGGTTCCAGATTTTCCTGAGCGGTAGAAATGAGTTGCATCAAGACACACCAAGGATGTAATATAAAAAAATCATTCTTATTTTATTGTAATTGTAGTCAAGCCTCTTCTGCCAATTCAACACCAATCAGTCGTTAAAGACAGAAAAAATAAAATAAAATCACGGTGAACAAAAAATAGTTTTAACATTTTAAAAGTAGAATCAGCACCGATAAGCTACTGTTAAAAACACAATCACTGAATTCTGCTAATCAAAAACAAGACTTCTTTGCGCAAGGATAAGTTAAGGGGTTCGACAGTCTTCAGGGCTTGAATCTAAGGTCCACTGGACTTTTCTTTTTCCAGAATTCTTGAGGACGCTTTGCCCCTCATCTGTAACGCAGCATGTCTTCAAGAATTTTGAACAAGTAAAATGTGCAAGGAAGTATAAAATAAAACAAATGAAATCAAACAAAATAAAAAGCACAGCAGAGAGCTCAGAGGCTACCAAACGCTCGCCTAAAGAGGTGACTCTTACGCAGTTCGACCAATCAAAGAGGAAAAACACCCTCAGAACTAACCTGAAGAAGCATTTCAGATAACGGGTGACTGGAGCCGAACCAGGGAACTATGGGCGCAACACTGGGCAGGCGCCAACACACCACAGGACACAATCACACTCTCATTCACACCTTACGGGACCAATTTAGAATAGCCAGTTAACCTGTATTGCTTTTGGACTGTGGGAGGAAATCAGAGCAGAATTGTATTTTTTCCTTTATTATTTCAGAATTGTTATTCCCGACTTTGAAAAAGAGCTATGCTGAGGTATTACTGCAGGGGGTGGGCATTTAGGGCAGTATGGCTCCATCTAATTGGCCAAATATCTTGTCATGCAGAGCGTGAATTCATAGCACATGTAAAAATGTGACCATGGCAAAACCAGTCGCTTGTCGCAAATTTTCAAAATTGAGTTATGTCTTCATGAAAGGGCATAAATCAACTTCAAAACATCGAATCGAATGAATCGGACGACATATGACTCAGATATCAACATTCAAAGGAGTCGGGTTTCTCCTGTCACGCCAAGTGAGAAACGGAGAAATCTGCCTTTGAAGTTGACTATCGACGTAGCACTCACAGACGCTTGGTGCGGTCGCGGCTACGTTTGCATTTACGGTAGCCTACGCTGCATTCACAGCCACACGGATAGCCTACCTGCGTTAGGTTAACTGAACTCGGGAGACTCACTAGTCAACGAGTGGATTTACCATAAATATTGAAGTAGAGCGGTCAAAACCGAAACTTTGAACATTCTGCTGGAATTGAATTCCTCACCTCAAGAAAGTCACGTTTTTAGGATGGAAAGGGTAAGTTTTTCATCAAAATTTATTCACAACAGTACAGTATAGACCTTCCACTGTTTCAAAACACTAAAAACAAAAAATCCAAAATTTTACCCCACGCAACATAAACGCTAATTTTTCTCGGAAACCTCCGTTGCGACAAGCGACTGGTTTTGCCGCGCAGAGTCACAAATACCAGTTATGGCAGTTCAAGCTTCTCTGCGATATGTATAGGGCGCAAGCTGGTATCATGATGACGATACATTTTCATATCGTGCAGCCGTTATACTCAACTATTAAAGCTGATCAAATAAAAAAGATGCATCTCTTTGTAAAAGACACACAGGTGTAGCGGCAGACTGGATGTACGTGGAAAAGCATTTTTTAAATAATCAAATAACTGTCACGGGCAAGAGTACATCGATTAGAGGTTCTGAAAGTTGATTTTGATTCATTTTCAATTAATTGCCCAGCTCTGCTGCACAGAAACAGCCAAAACCCAACTCCACCTTCGGTTCTCCAAAAGGTCCTACCTTGGGCCTGAAGTTGGTGGTGGGCCCCACGTACTCGTGTTGGGCCTTGGGCGTCCCCCAGGGGTGGTGCAGCTTGAAGCACTCATTGCAGTAGCTGGCCTTGCAGTCCATGCAGCTCTTGGTGGCCTCCTGCGCCGGCGGCTTACACATGTTGCACATGATGGCCACAGCCGCCCGGGCCGCCTGCCGGTAGCGCTCCACGATGCTCTCCAGCGTGAAGTTGCGGAACAGCATGCTGATGCCGCGCTCGCCCAGATCGATGTCGTGCTGGCAGCCCGGGCAGGGGAAGGTGGTGACGCGGGGCGTGACTGAGGTGCGCCTCCAGCCGGGAGACGACACCGACCCTGGGGTTTGCCGGAAAACACGAGAACGTCAGGGAATGGAGTGGAAATGAAGGGAACAGGCTGGAAGGGGAAGGGGGGGGTGGGGTGTTGGGGGAAGCGTGCACACGTTAAAGCGTAGCGCCGCTGACCTAAAAGAAGATCAAATTTAAAAACGTAACAAGGAAACCTCAGTCAGGAAGCTGACTCAGGTTTCAATGTGGAAAAGAAGGCAATGGCACAGTGACCTGGACAAAAAACAAAAACAAACTGTCGACGAAACCAAAAGACACAGGAATGGATTGTGAGTAGGCATGAGCTGGTCAGAGAATCTCACGGATGGATAACGGTTTCACGACTTAATATTTAAACAGCATATAGAATATTTGGGACATAAATGTGCGCTTTATAAATAATCTTTACTTACTTACCGTTCACAATTTTTGAAGACATTTCACCTTTCGGGTGGACCATCTCATCTATGCCGCATTGAAACTGTTCATGTTGATGTTTATGTTTACGTTTATATGGACTGTACAGAGTACACTGCTGCTGATCTTGATGACGTTTACTCCAAAAAGGTAGACTTGTATTCCATGACTGTAACTGTATAAGTGAAACCGCACTTCTCTCCACTTTACTGCTGTTACAATATTCGCATATACTATTATAACACTATTTGCACATACTGTATGTGACCCTCCACGGCAAAACCAGTCGCTTGTCAAATTTTCAAAATTGAGTTATGATGTTTTCCTGAAAGGGCATAAATCAAGCTTCAAAACGATACCTATATGGAATGAATCGGACGACATATGACTGAGATATCAACATTCAAAGGAGTCGGGTTTCTCCTGTCACGCCAAGTGGGAAACGGAGAAATCTGTCTTTGAAGTTGACTATCGCCGTAGCACTCACAGACGCTTGGTATGATCGCGGCTATGTTTGTATTTACGGTAGCCTACGCTGCATTCACAGCCACACGGATAGCCGTGTAGATAAAAAATGTCAACGGAATTGAACACCAAAAATGACAAGCAGGAAACAAGCAGGAGAACTTGTTTAAGCAATGATTAGTTTCACAAAAAAATGTGAAAAGGAATCGAAAGGAAGATGGTCATGGTCCCTTTACCCTTGTGCCGCGTTGTCATTGGCTGCTGCCAGCTGGTGAACAGATTTCTATCTGGTAGGAGTCAGCGACTAATCAGTGAGCTTGTTTGATCAGAGCTCAGAGTGATTGTTGATCGCTGATCGAATGTGGAGTTGTGCCTCATCAAATGCTTTTGTCTTGTAACTCAAAAACAGCCCCTTAAAATCATGTAGTGTGAACAAGACTTTACTCGACACTACACACGACCTCAGGGATAAAAAAAAAAAAACAGCTCGTAATGCAACAACAGTGTGACGGACAATGTTAGTGGTTTTTATTGTTAGTGACGTTTTTTCACACCGCAGCATACCTTGAAACCAGAAACCGTCCCATGCCTACTTACTGGTGTTAAGTGTTATAAAAAAAAATGTAAAAAAAGCTGGATGGTAGAGATGTTTAAAAAAATTTGGCTGAATAGAAACAACTGTGCATGAAAATTTGCAACTTTATTTCCTTTAAAGTTATCCCTTCCATCGCAGAGCAATGGCTTCTCTTTTTCGCTGTTCCTTGTCCAGTTCAATGTCTCAAAGTCACACGGAACACGTTCACAACACAGCCACAAACGTTCAGCATTCAACTGGACAGAAACACGGCAAACATCGACAAGAAGCAAGCGTCACATCAGCAAAGAAAGAACAAACAAGAACACAGCGACAAGACGATACTCGGCGGATGCAACACCGACAATAAAAACATCGGTGTTAGGAGTTTCTGTGACCAACATGCAGCGATCACAGAGACGTCATGAGATGGAGACGGAATGGACTGGTAACAGCTGAGCGTTACAAGAGTAGGGGGTGTGGAATGCAGCGGCTGGCGCGCGGCGTCGAAGAGCCGAACAAACGCTGCGAATGGCCTGATCGGAAAGGAAAAGAGGGGCGAGAGGAATGAGCAGTGAGTGAGAGACGGTTGGCGTGTTATAAAAAGAAGCGTGTTACTTAGGCCGTTGTTGTGCTTTGCTGCTCGGGGAGGGGAGGCGCAGGCAGCGTCGGCAGCGCGGCAAGCCGAGACTAGCTGCTGCTGTTGCTGCTGCTGCTGCTGTCGCAGCGAGACTCGGTGCCGAGGAGGGGGGAAAGAAATAAAAGGCTCAGACCAGAAACAGGCGAGTCATCATAAGGCCATTCTGGCAGGGCAAAGAGGTAACGTCCCCTACGAAACCACAATCAACAGCAAGCAGCCTCTCAGTCGGGACAGTGACGTTGGCGTGATTATATTTAATTTTTTTTTTTTTTTAGGGGGAAATTGGTTGTGTCCAGCCCTAATAATATGGGTGTGACAATACATCGAACTACACTGATTCAATGAGCAACGATTCTCCAAAATGCATCGATCCCACGAATTGTAATGTCATTTTATATGGAACGAGAGAACGACTGAACTGTCAGGTTACTCTCATTAAAATGTGGAATGAAATTTTAGTTGCTTGTTGTGATTTGATGTCGAGTGCCAGCTGCTGAATTGAGTCCAATCGGGAACTGTATCGTAGGACAGTATGAGATGACGGTATCTCGGACTAGAAGTATACCGGATGCCCAAATTAAAACATCTATCGTTTCATATTACACTCTGCTGAGTCGCAAAATACACACTTTACGGCAATATGGTTTGGATGACGGTTTGCAGTAGTCACCACCACGCCACGTGGATGTAGGAACGGAGAACGCTACAGCGATATATTTGTGTCTCCATTCTGAGTGTGCGATGGAACTTTCACAAGCAAAATCTCCTATCTGTGCGCGCTCAACTCTGCCAACACACGCTCAGATCCACCTGCCCTCACGCTCAGAACTATGGAACGCCAACGGTGCCACAATTCGCCTTAAAGCCCCACCTTTTACTATCTTGCCCCAACTGTCTTGCAGGGTAAAAAAGGTTTGACCGCAAGTCACTAAAGCACTGCGAAATGTGCCGCAAAAAAGTCGTTTTTGACAAATAGAACAGAATAAAAAGACGGGTGTTTTTCTGTCAATTGCGTACAGATAAACATCTTGTAGCACCTTTGGTGTTCCATATGAGCGCACGTGGAGTGGGCTCCACGAGATACGAGATTTTGCTTGCAAAAGTTCCACTGAATTTACAGAAAATGTACTAGATTGTGATATATATGATCAAGATATGAATAACTTATATCGGGATTTTGAGATTTTGTTCATATCGCACAGCCCTTATCGTACCAGACTTATCAGATATCGTCGCATCGTTGACCCTTGAATCAATGTATTATTGTATCGTCATTAAACTTACACCCCTTTTATCCGACCACTTTGAATGTGACATGGCTACGTCCGGGGCATTTAAGGAGAATGCCTGGAGCACTTGCTGTAAACCTTGGCTATCTAATAATTTACTGTGGTAAAGAAATTTAACATGTTTCTTGTAATGTAAAAGCTCCAAGTTGGTGTAAGGGTGTTAAGGGAAGTTTCACACACAAAAAAATGCTTCATTAGGTGTGAAAAGGGGGGTGAAGGGGCGCAGAGAGCTGAATCACATCCAAAGTTGTATTTAAAATGACTACTGAGCATATTTCTATATCAGCTTGCTCTAATATTCATTTATTCATTCAGTATCCGAACTGCTTAATCCCAAACAGGGCCGGAGCGGCGGCGGGGGGGACCTGAGCCTATCCCGGGAACTACGGACGCAAGGCGGGGACCAACCCTGGGCAGGGGCCAACACACTGCAGGGCACACACACTCACCCACATCTTAGGGGGCCAATTTAGAGTCGCCAGTTAACCTACAGTGCATGCCTTTGGACTGTGGGAGGAAACCGGAGCACCCGGAGGAGAGCATGGAAACTCCACACAGAAAGGCCCTGCGGCCGACCCGGGCCTCGAACCCAAGACCTTCTCAGCGTCCCACCGTGCCGACCGGTCTAACAATCAGTGTTGGGCAGATTTCTTCCAAATTGTAATACATTACAGGTTACTAGTTACTGTTTAAATTTAAAGTAATTTGTTCCATTATAATATTACCGTCTCTGAAGAGCAATGTGTAACATGACTCCTGCATTACTTGAGTTACTTTCACTAAAATAACTGCAGAAGTAGGACTTTCTGAAATGCTCAATGCTCCTTCTACATGCAGCATAGCGCGATGTGGTGCAGCATAATTACTGTAAGTGTACACCACCGTACCACTGTATTAGTGTAATAAAACAGTACTACATTTCGGGTTAAAAGTGTACTGTAATGTGTGTTACTGAAATATGTAGTGGGTATAATATTACTGAAAATTGATTAGTAATACCTTACATTGCTGCGTTACAGCAAAAAAGTGACACAGTACTGTAACTGGATTACTTGTGTAACATGGTACTAAAGCAATGCTAATATTAGAGACCAAAAAAATTGAGAATAAATGGAAATGGATGAAGAAGTCTAAGGGGCAGGAGTCAAAATATTAATGTTTTGAGCGATCAATCTGCCATAATTTATCCAAATGTAAAGGCAACCAGTGCAAAAGCAAATAAAATAGTGAACAATGAGTGTAATGAGGTTACGCTGCAGAGCTTTAATGTTTTTGTTTTTTTTAATCCCAATAACTGAAGTTGAGTCATTTAACCATTTTAACAACAAATTCACATCATGAGAATCGTGCATCGTCAAGCCTGAACCCCATCCTTCCTTTTTAATTAAAAGCCGCACTATTTTTTGAGTAAATTTATGTTTCACATTCTTTTCTCTGCCCAAGACAGAAAACAGGAGGGGCAAGTTGCACTCATCTACTATAGAGCGAGCCCAAAAATTCCAATCCTGGTCCACCTCCATGGCAACATCCAGCTCTTCTGCCCTCCAACTGCCCCCAACATGATTAACCAGGGCCAGTTCATTCCTAACTTTTTTTTTTTTTTTTGGCAAATGTTGGGCAACAATGAAGCGCCAACTGAACCCCACATTATCCATTGAATATGCTCAGAAGACTTTTTAAAAGTGTTTTCGGAATAAAATGTCCCATCTCTCCCGCTGTTCCGTCACACCGTCTGGCACAAGGAGCCAATTGTAAGAGGGAATGTGTGGAGGGGGGAAAAGAAACGAGAGTGCACATGTTCACAGGGGGGGTTCTAAAAACACTGTACTCACTACAGCTATTCAAATCATGTAACCCACATCTACCTCTCCCTCCAAACGACCTTCTCAGTGAGGCTGCAAGCGACAAACAGAGAAGTACAAAAAAAAGCAACAAAGAACAAATGTGAACAAAAGTGGAGTGAGACCTGGTTCACAGCCCATGATTGCACAGACATGGAGTAACATGTCACATTAACTTGTGATACAAAGCAAAAAAAAAAGTGTGAGTGAGGACAAAACAAATGCAAAACTGCTTATTTGCACACTCGCCCGGTGTCGATCTTTCGTGACAGACTAAAAATAAGGTCAACTAATTTGCTTAAGCAAATGTCAGGGATGACAAAGGCAAGACAAGGAAAAAAAATACATCCCCAGGTCCCTTAGCCGAGTTGGATTTAATCCTCTCATCCGTTCCACCCGGAACGCATCACCATGGCAGCCTTTTTGGCATGAGGTATAACTAGAAATCATCAAACAATTCCTTCACTCAGCAGGGGATCTTGCAAGTATTATTAGCAAGAACCTTGACCCATTTATTAAATCTGCTCGCTGACTGATGCACTCATTAATGTAAGGGATACAATCGTGATGCAGTAATAAAGAGTTTTAGCTGATCATGGAACGTAAAGCTGGGTGTGTGTTACCAAGTGCAGAAACAAACCAAAAACGTCTTCGCACAAAGGGGATTTGCCACTGAAGTTTAGGAGTTGACGTTCCATGATTTCGAGCTAAAGGACTGAAAGCGTATTGTGACAGCTTCTGCGCCGCTTCCGAATCATTCCCCCCAATCTAAGCGTTTTAAGTGGCTTAAATGGATAAGAAGCGGGCTTTGTTCGGTCATGTGTTGCTAACACACATGCGCTTGTATTCACAAATCTGTGTATTTTCATTAGCCTAGATAATTACCTGCGGTTTCCAACACTAAATATTTTTCCCCTCCTTGGGGCATAGCTGCAAAAGAGAGTTTTGAGATGGACATCCCCAGAGGCAGAAGGTACACAAAAACAAATACTTTTTGACATCTCAGTTCTATTTTTACACACAAAGAACAGACAGGTCTTTAAAACAAATCCCCAGAGAATCGTTTCATGAACATTACTTCATAACCAGGACTCTGGGATGGGATTTAAGACTTTAAAAGATGCTGGATTTGGAACGCACCTGATCGCACCAGCCGATCCAGCCTCTCCATGCTGGGAGAAGGGACTCGGGAGCGCGGACTACCCGGGTTCGAGCATTCGGAGCCCGCGTCCGTGCTGAAAGAGTCCTCGTGGTTCAACAAAAGGAGCTCTTTGACACACTTGTGGCAAACACTGTGCTGACATGGCAGGATGAGGGGGTGCGTGAAAAGCTCCTTGCAGATCGGGCAAATAAGCTCCCGCTCTATGTTCTTTATGGGTACCTGAGAGAGACAGAGAAAGATGAAAGAGACAGACACTTTATTTCTACCTTGTATTAACGTTGCACGGCGCGCAGTGACGTAAATGGATATAGGATGTGCGATGCCAATAATAAATCCAATGTCACGCTACGGTTTTTTGCTGCTAGACACGAAAGAGCAATTCAACCATGACTTTTCCATAAGAGAAGTTGGACATAACTTGCTCAGACGTAAGATCGGTTCACACTCTTCAGCATAATATCATTTTCATTGTTTCTTTGTATAATTTCATTTCATGTGGAGACGTACTTACCTTTTAGATTGATGAATTATTATTATTATTTAACTAAATCTAACAGAATTTTTTATTTAAAACCGGTTATTTGTGATAGGATTTTACCAGGTTTACGTTTCACTGTTTTATACTTAAACTATAAATGGATGTGGCAAATCTTGCGGTGCTGAAAAAATATTCCAGCCCTGTTATGTTGGAATGATCTCTGCAAAGTCATAAACAGCCCACTGATGTCCATATAAACGAGAAAATCAATCAAATACATAAACGTCTGGTAAGCTTGCAAATCAACAAAGAGGTGATCTCCGATGAGTATTTAAGAGAAGAACAGGTCTGTAAAACAACCCAACCTTAACGTGTTTAAACACTAAACTGGCTTGTTCCCTGTCATGAGGCCCATTAAGGTTTATACGAGGAGATGCGTGGGTTCAGGTTCGGGTTTATCACACCCTAAAGTCGCTTCATGAGGATTATAAACGACGTGCCGCGGCAACAGAGCCACATTTACATACGGCCTTTTGTAAAGAAAAGCCATCTGGGAAGAGGGAAGTAGGCAAGCCATTGTTAGCATTTTGGTCACTTTCTGAGCCACTTCCCACGAAACAACACTTTGAAAACAGTTTTTTTTAAAAAAGGAAAATCTCTCGATGGTTCTTGAAACGTCACAAACAATTCCACCTCATCTCGTGCGAAATCCAGACAACTCGGTTTCGTCGTCTTGAGAGCTTAAATCGAGCAGCACTTCTTTTCAAAGTTATTTTTAAGAACTAAAGCAGCATTTCGGGTGAGAGGGGAAACCTCCTCCAGAATCTAAAACGAGTTGCCTTCGACTCAAGTTCTGAGCGCCTACACAGACATCGCTTTCGTCTGAATTCGGTGCGCTTTGAACCCGACCGCGGCGCCTAGAAACAACAACGAAGAGCTTCTGCCTCATGAATATCACGGGGAAGAGTCTCGTCACTCACCAGCAGCGAGCTCCGTCTGGACATGGCGCTCGCGCTCCGACGCTGACCGGTTTGATGAAACTTAACTCTAGAGTTTCAATCCTCGAGTTGCGCTCGCGAGCAGCGGACCGTGAGAATGAATGAACGATTCGCGGTGTGACCCGGCGCGAGGAGGAGGCGGGGCTGTGAGTCAGCACGCGCGCGGTTCCGGTCGGTATAAGCGCTGGGAGACTGGGAGGAGACACGGACAGTCGCTATGGTAACGCCTCTAGTCGCTATAGTGGATGCAAAACAGGGCGTTTGAGTGGGCGGGGCTTAGCGTTGCCAAACGACGGGTTGCGACGTAGCCCGAAACGCCAAGTTCATTGTGACAAGCTTTTAGCAAAGAAGACAGTTACGTTTATTGTCGCGTCATCATTTGGCATTTATTATGGCATGTGGTAAAGATGAACGAGATTCCATGTAGTGAAATGTAAATCTGGTATAGGTTTTGAGACTGTGCAAGTCATTTTAAAAACCTGCACAGGTTTAAGAGATAAAGAATCTCAAGAGTATGCAAGTATCTTAAAATACATTTAGGAAAATTCGTCAAAACAAACGATGGTAATGTATATTTACAGAAGATGAAGGCGTGAAAATGTTCATTGCAAACGGCCATTTTTACTCATTTGTTTGACCACTTACAGTTATACAAGTACAACATGCAGTGAAATGTAAACCAGGTATATTCTTCATTGTGTTAAATACATTAAAGAAAAATAGTAAAAATGGAGACTAGCAATTTATATTTACAAGAGATTTTGGAGAAAAATAACATTGCAATATGTCTTAATGAAATTTCTAAATTTTATTATTTAGGATTTCAGTAGTTGGAATGAACCAGTCTAGAATGGAGTCATCGAGCAGCAATAACATTTTAAGTGAAAATTAATTTTTACTCTTAAGGTTTCTTAAACTTTATGCAAGAAACTTTGAAGCTGAGTGAATAGTGTTATAATCGAACAGATTCCTCTTGCAGATTAGCTATGAAAAATAAGAGTGAGTTTTTCTTTTTTTATTATGAGGCAAAAAAAAAAGTTGTTGCATGACGTGTTTAATTTAAAATACCTTGCAAATTGCGCGTGCGCACACCACAATGAATATGCTGAAACAATACATTGTGCTGCCCTTATTTACAGACTATAACATTTTTTAACATTCAAACGCACCAAGGGAAAGGCACAGCTTACACATACTTACTGTTCACACGGTTTCTATCATATTCTATTATTAAAAAAATCAATTCAACGCCTGCATCATGCGTTACCGCGCCCCTTTCCCCCGAATTCCTCGTGTTAAGGTGTATCTATGTCGGGCTCCTCGACAGGTTGCAGAAAAGGTACTATGCATTAAACATGTGGAGGTTTTCCCTCCCCCAAAAAAATGCACACTCACCTCTCCCTTTTCTATCCTCTCGACGATACTGGCGAACTCGGAAATGTCCTCCGAATCAGACATCTTAAAAATCGCGATCGATAGGAAACAGGTTGCTAAAACCTGGTATTTATTGGGGCGTAGAGGTTGATTGCGATCAATCAGTCCGAGTCCCTCTTAATAACAGCCCAGCTCTGGTGCCTTTTTTTGTGACCCTGGATACAGGCTTGACAGCCACAAGACAAAAAAAACAAAAGATTTATGTCTGATCCAGAATCAGCATCATCCTTAGAAAGTCCAGTTCTATTGGAAGATGGATGGCTGGCTGCTTGTGGAAGAAACTGGAATCAACTGTGAAGGAGACGGATGGAGCGTGAAGCCCCGCCCACACTGGCGGCGCGAGCTCCAAAGTGCGATGTCGTCAGTGACAGAGGCAAGCTCTTTGTGCCAAAAATTCAGCCTTTTGGATAAAACGCGCCACACCAACGCAACAAAAAGCCCAAAATGTGCAATTTGTAGTCTACAAATTGTGAAACCGTGACAACGAGGCGTTACTGTAAAAGTACAGAAATCACACCCTTCTAAAAAAAAAAAAAAAAAGGCCTAATATGAATATAAATAAACCATTGTTTAGTACATATAATGCAACTAGGTCAAACATTCGGCTATTACTAAATGACAATAGCTGTTGTTATATAGAAATTATACCTCACGAATACACACGCCGCACGACCCAGTGGAGGGAATATTATAATTGTGGTGTGGAGAAAATATAGTGAATCATATGGTGCTATTTTTGTTCCCTCCCTCAGGACAACACTGCTCAGTTCAGCTTGAATTTGGTTTACATCTCATCATTTACACGTGGCCTAAATATGCATCCACAATGTGAGGACTTGTGGAAGCCCACCACTGAGTTAAATATCATTAGCTATAAGGCTAGGCTTTTAAAACACTCTGTTAATAATGTTATCACTAATATGTTAGATATGACATAATATGCTCCGTGAATCCTGCTGCTAATAACGTAAAGATAAGATTTTCTGTGTATATTGTCTAATGGAAGTGTGTGAATGCTCTGGTTAATGCTTGCCCAACTTGTTTCATTGTCTGATATTGTTCTAAACCAGTCACACCTGCCTCTACTGCTAAAATTATTTGCCAACAGCATTTCAGTGCAGGAAAAGTCAGATTTTTTATTTCCTCACAATCAATACGGCTGGAGATTGCTATTGACTTAGAGCCGCAGGCATAAAGATGTTGATTTGAATGAGTTCAAATACAAAAACATTTCATGAAATTAAAGAATAGAAAATGTATAACATTACCAACAGTTTGACTGCAGCAGAGATTAGTTTAGATGTGGCTCAGTTTGAGAGTTATTCAGTACAAAAATGTTTCATGTTTCACAATAAATTGCATTATATTTGCTTCAACAGAATGCTAGGTTCAGTTAAATCAGGTCTAATAAAGTACACTGAGCAAATAAATCAATAGATCTGAAACAAATGTAACAGTCCATGTTCTTATTTAAGATGTGCTTGTAGTTAAGCAACAAATCTTGAGCAATATTTAATCAACTTTTAAGTCATTTTACTTGCCTAATTTCAAGTTAAATGCTGATGCCTAATGGTCATAGTGTTCTAATATTCAGTACTGTCCATATGGAAGCTTTGGTTGTTCCGTAATGTGCCCGGGGATAGGGATGGGCTCCTGTAATCCTAGGGTTGCTGGTTCAAATCCTAAACTGGTAAACAGTATCACTAAGGCATCCTTGAGCAATATACCAACCCCTAAATACTGTTCCCTAGACACTGAATGGCTTCCCACTGATCCTGCACGGATGGGTTACAAGTAGAGGTCACATTTCTTTGTGGTGTGTTCACAATGACAATAACTTTTTTAGGCATAGCCATCTTCTTAACCTGTAGTGCTTCACTACTTAAAACCCTCGTAAAACACTTTTCCCTTTTCAGAGGAAAAGTTTCCCTCCTGTTTTCTTGTGATATTATAACAGGCCCTGAAACTTTAAACAACTTAAAACAAAAATGTTCAACACCAATTTCCCATTTCATTTTATTCCCAATTGAATATTTACTGCCTTACCATAATTCAATAACACTCAGCAGGATTGCAATTTACAATATTAGCATTTCAAACTTGTCATAGAAAGTTGAGAGCCATCGTCGACTTGCCCAACACTGATATTTATATATGTATAGAAAAAATAGTCTTTTTCTCCTAAACTCAATGAAGCAAACATTCAGCGTCTTGTTCAGGAAAAAAAAACATCAATTTCCAGCAACACAGGCAAAGTGGACAAAAATAAAGGTTTGCTCCAAAATATGTTGCACAGCTGCTTTTCTGAGGCACATTCAATGAGGAAAAAAATTAACATTAACAACTAAAATAAAATAAAAATACATTTTTTGCTTTTGAAAAGAAAGATATCATTTAACTGTAACAAAAAGAAAGTACACTTTAAAGGAAGTTCTGCACTGACCGAATATTATTATCTACATTATCTTCCTTGTTAGACTGGCTTCATGTGTTAAGGTAAAAAAGAATAAGCTTGGCATACTTTTTCATTAGCAAAAATGTTAACACAAGGCCAAAGGCGTCAGACATGACTTAAAAAGAAAGCTGTCAAACTAACTACCCAAGCGCTTCACGGTTCTCTAGGTCTAATAAAGAAGAAAGTATGGCAGCTCATAGAAAGGGAACTCTGCCCAAATACACTAAAGTGGCTAAAAACAAATGAAGACTAATGAAGTCTCTTAGAATAAATTGTCCACTTTTACTGAGAATTAGCCACATTAGTATTTATGGGCAGCATCCCTTGTTAAAACAGTGCGGAAGAGGAGGGGAAAAAAACAGTTTGTGTTGATACAAACACCACCATGCGATCCGAGCACTAAACTCTGATGCTTTCACGTTCAATAATTGATTGTGCCGGACCCGATTAATTATTCATCACCTCCTTCCCTCCCCCCCACGATCCCTCCCAAATTTCGGAACCAGGTCTGTAGTCAGTTGGGTTTCTATTGCTAAGGTTCATGCGGCTGCTGAGCTTTCAGAGGGGCACATGGTCTCGGAGGCTTGGGTGGTCTCGATGCAGGCGGCTGTGTGTCGTGGTGGTCAGAAGAGTTGGGAGGGGGGGGCAGATAAGGGCAGGTTACTTGAGGTCATGGTGTCATGTGCAGTCTCCTCTCCACGTCCGGTGCAGCTGCTGCAGGTTCTGGAAAGCCCTGTCGCTGACATTCAGGGCCGGGTGCACCTTGCGCAGCTCGGGCTCGCCCATCAGAGACAAGCCGCAGATGCCGAAGTAGGTGTGGAGCGGGTCTGGGGACACAGAAGGTCGTGACGGGAGAGTGAGAGAGAGAGAGACAGAGAGAAAGAGAGGGAGGGAAAGAAAGTAGGTCACCCGTGTGGCACACATATGGTGTAACGTTAACGTTAGAGTAATGTTACTGGATCGGTGCAGAATGGGGAGGATCTGGAAACGGACACACAGACGCAAAAGACACTGATGATTAGGGAGGCACCGATTCAAATGTTTTGGTCCTGATACTGATACTAGTATCCGGGATTTGGGTGTAGGCCGACACAGAGTTCCGATCTGATACCAGTGTTTGATTAATAAGCTGCATGCTTGTACAGTGTGAAAGAGGTTGGGGCATTCTATTTGTTGAAGGCTACATGAAGCTTGATTCATACATTGCTTTCCCGAGTTCCTAATACAAAATGGCTACCTATTTAAGTAAATATAAATTCGCTGAATTGTTTATTGTTCAAATAAGTGAGCAACTTATTAAAAAATCAATTTACATTCAAATAGCAATTCTATCTCTACCCATTCAAAAGTCACTCCTACGTTCCACAAACTGAGTCATATTTTTCAGTTTTATAATTAGAATCGCATCTAAATCAAGAATCCAATTTGAAATCAATTCCCCGAGCCCGAGAATCAAAATCCAATTTTAACATTTTCTGAATCATTAATCCCTAAATATTTACAGGAATTACAATTAAAGTCTACACATTTAAGTGCAACAGCAAGTTGTTCAGGAATTACAATACAACTACAAAAGACAAACATTAAATCACAACCTAATGCGAAGTAGCTTGATCGTTTAAAACACAGGTCACACCATTAGCATAGCCAAGTCACTTAATGCAACAAATCTGCCCACAGTTACTGATTCCAGCTTGTTATTAGAGTCAGAACTGGGCCAATATCTAATATCAGCACTGAACTGGTACATCCTTCCTGACGATATAAGGACAATATGAGGATGATAGAGCCTCGACCAAATGCAGTAACTCTTGATACCAATTATTTCAAATTATGGGGTGACTGAGTAATGGTACGGTGCTCGCCAACAGGACGAGACGTCATACGATTAAGTCTGGTTCTACCCTTC
The DNA here is from genome assembly GCA_032718565.1 of Distichodus sexfasciatus. NCBI lineage: Eukaryota > Metazoa > Chordata > Actinopteri > Characiformes > Distichodontidae > Distichodus > Distichodus sexfasciatus. Next base: position 563,675 of record JAVGVS010000053.1, on the reverse strand, counting down.
CTTCAGCCCTGAGCAAGACTCTTAAGCCCAAGTGGGATGGGCATCATTGATGACTCGCTTGATTTTATTTACAAAGCGATTCTGAGCAAACTTGCATCTTATCTTACTAAACTACTTTGCTTTAGTTCTGGTAGCTACCAATTACGCTCTTCTAAGTTGTTGGGGTTTATCGTCCCCCGTGTGTTGCCTGAATTAGGGAAAACAGCCTGTTCTTACTATGCACCACACAAGGCCACACCAGACCCTGTGGTTTGTTTTAGCAGTAAGGCACTGGTTTGAAAATGAATAAAGCAAAACTCAAATGAGTATGTGCATCTCCTTTGTACCTAACAGGACGAAATTCTGATCAGATAAGAAGTATATTAGTGAGTATCTCTTTAAGAGTTCATGAATCATTCATGAAGACCCTTTTAACTGCCCTAACACTCCCAAGAGTGCCTCCCTGAAAGGCTTTTTGTGCACAGCATGTGGCCTAAATTGATTTATAATGAAATGACCGTGAGGGAGAAAACGAACACAATAAAACAAATCGACATTAGCATGCTAATGATCAATGTAACATGCCCATCCATCAATGGAGCTCAAGTTCTCCATAAGGCAGCATCCTGAAGTAGATCAGTGCAGCTTTGTCTACTAAAGATTTTGGGAGTACTAAAGGGAAGGTCATAACGATACAAAAGGGCTGTGTGATACGACCAAAACCATATCCCGATGTCATTTCATATTCTGATAACGATATAAATCACTTTCTGTAAATTCAGCAGAACTAAACGTGCCACAACTTGCATACATTTTTACACAACCGACAGAAAAACAACCATAATATTTGTTTAAAAAAAAAAAATTTAAGGGTGCTTTAATATACCGGAGATTTTTACACCGTTGAAAACACTGCTTTTAGTGGCACTCTAGTGACTTGCGGTCAAACACTGCTTTTTATGTCATAAAATGCTCTAGAAAGGTGCCTCTAAGGCGAATTGTGGCACTTTTTGCGCTCCATAGATCCGAGCGTGACATCACTGTATTCTCTGTGCGTACATTCACATGGCGCCGTGGTGATTACGGCAAACTCTTATCCAAACCATGGAAAATATTGCCTTAAACAGTGTATACTGAGAGACTACGAAATTAACAACAATATGAAAGTATAAGTATAATATGAAACGATAGACAAGTCACATTATAACTTTTAATTCATATAAAAAATATAAATTTACTTCCACTGATATCAGAACGTCATGTTGATTTAACACAATTCATTCACATAAAATCACAGCAAGCACCAAAAAATTATCTGACATTATTCAAAACATTAAAATGAAAGAATTTTCTTCAGAATCTTCTCTAAGAAAAATAGATCTCCTGATCAATATAATGTGGCATTACAATATGTACAATGTCCGATCAGTTTTTTTTTTTCATTTTAGTTTATTGCTATAGGCTCGTTGATGACTGATTTATTACGCTGAGGCAAACCAATGTGTTGTTACACCCCTAATAAATAACGCTTGGCTCTTCACACTAGGGTAAAGCAGTACGTGAGCATCAACAGTAAAACTTCACATGTTCCTGTAATCTGAAGCTGTTCCCTCAGTCTGGACAAACCTCTCATCAATTAAACATTCAGGTTCCACGTACCGAGTTACACTGAGGTTTCATCTAACAAAGGCAACTGCGCACACCCATACACACGAGCACGCAAGCGCATCACACACACATACAACTCACACGGCGTAGAGAAATATAATCTTACCCGGATGGCTGTCCGGCCATTTAGCAAAGCCGCCCACCAAACTGTCCTGGGTGGAGAGGATGTAGTTTCGGTTCTTCTCAAAGTTAGTGTACTGGAACACATCTAGGAGCTGAGAAAGGACAAAACGTATTAACAGCAAAAACTACAGTTACTTCGTTTCTGTTTCAATCAGTCGGAGGACAGGGTTCCTGTGCAGTATAGAATTAGATTTTAGTGATTTTATGAAAAATAGGGTATGGAGAAATATTTGGGTTTCTAGAATTTTGCCACTACATCGTTCTCTACAATTCAGCTAAAATGTTTGAAAGTGAGTGATTATTTGTCATTGTGAACAACACACAGTGCACCACAACGAAATGTGACCTCTGCATTTAACCCATCCGTAAAGGAGCAGTGGGCAGTTAACAAGGGCAGCGCCCAGGAAGAAGTGCTTGGGGACAGTACCTTGCTCATGAGTACCTCAGTAGTAACTTTACTGGCCCTGGATTCGAACCTGCAACCTTCTGATCACGGGGCGAACACCCTACCGTTACGCCACCAACTTCCCCATATGCAGGGAATATGTGATCTGCAGTGTGATTTGGTTGTTAACTTGGTGGAGACTGTCTGGTGTATTTGTGTAGCTCCTCAATTCACCACCAAGTAGATTCTGTAGAATTCACTTCTCTTTAGAATTCACTTTATTTTTCGTTTAGATTTTGGAAAGTTTCAATAAATCTACTCTGTGTGATCTGATAATCTCGTTGGAGTAATAAATAATATTTCTGAACTGAGATGTTACGTGTGAAGTCTCCCAGCAGTACGTTAGCTCACTGGGCTACACCATGTCTTACCATTACTTACGGAAGCCAGTGTCACACATACACAGGTCTTACTACATATACGCAAATAGCAATATAAATGATAAGTAACAGGAGTGCTTTATGAAACGCAGCTGGTTCATTACTGACATTTTTTGACATTTATTACTTTAACAACAGACACTTTTCTTTCTTACAATTAGCCACCACTTTGTAATTTTATAAACACATTAAAAGTGGTTGTTTCAAAGTTCTACTTATGTTTTTGTAGCATCAGATTTATTTAATGTTTGGGAGAAAAAAGAAGCCTCAGATGAAATCATCTGGCCAACCCCCTGCAGTACCTCCGCGTATCCCAGGTTGAAGACCAATGGGCCACACCACTAACGTTATGCGGACCAACATGAAGTCGGCGAGCTCTGTAACAGTGCTATGGTTTGTCATGTTTGTTTGAGTGATTTCAGCACCTAACAGTGACAGAGTAACAGTGCTGCTGAATAAAATGCTGTGCATTTCACTTGTCGGGGTTTGGTTTGAATGGATTTCTAAGTGTTTGAGCAGCTACATACTCAGGGCTGCTGATACACATTTTGGACTCTACTACATATTATGATATGCCATAACTTTGCACACTATATGTGACCTTCCACGGCGAAACCAGTCGCTTGTCGCAAATTTTCAAAATTGAGTTATTATGAAAGGGCATAAATCAAGCTTCAAAACGATACCTATATCGAATGAATGGGACGACATACGACTGAGATATCAACATTCAAAGGAGTCGGGTTTCTCCTGTCACGCCAAGTGAGAAACGGAGAAATCTGCTTTTGAAGTTGACTATCGCCGTAGCACTCACAGACGCTTGGTGCGGTCGCGGCTACGTTTGTATTTACGGTAGCCTACGCTGAATTCACAGCCACACGGATAGCCTACCTGCGTTAGGTTAACTGAACTCGGGAGACGAAGATGGATTCCGGAGAAATATCTTCACGCTAGTCAACCAGTGGATTTACCGTAAATATTGAAGTAGAGCGGTCAAAACAGAAACTTTTAACATTCTGCTGGAATTGAATTCCTCACCTCAAGAAAGTCACGTTTTTAGGATGGAAAGGGTAAGTTTTTCAGGGAAATTTATTCACAACAGTACAGTATAGACCTTCCACTGTTTCAAAACACTAAAAACAAAAAATCCCAAATTTTACCCCACGCAACATAAACGCTCATTTTTCTCGGAAACCTTGTTGCGACAAGCGACTGGTTTTGCCGTGGAGGGTCACATATGGTGACATACATACATACATATGTTTGCAGTTGGATTTAAATGAGTAGTTATTTGTACGCTGAAGTCTAAAAAGTCTGACAAAAAAATTGAGTATGGAGAAAAATCAGGAATTTTGAAATGGACAAGGTACAGGAACCCTAAGAGGATGTGTACAGAAAGCATACAGGATGCTGCCATGGCCATAAACTGTTAACCTTAGCTGCCGATTGCTAGGGAAACACTCCATGTGATTTAGATGACTTGGCCTTGGGATATATACACACCGTTAACCTGTATTTTTCAGCCAGCTCTGGTGTATAATCATTAGCGTTTTATAGTGTTTGCTTCCAATAATAACAGTTATTGATCTAGTGAGAGGGTTGGGCTTTAACTTTAGCGTCAAGAGAGAGACACAATGCAAGTCTTTATCATGTCAAGAAGAACCTTTAGGCGAAAACTCCATGTCAGCGCTGCTCCAGAATATTCTGACTGTAATCTTTGTAATCATTCATCTTGTGAGAAGAACAACAGTGTGAGTTTTGTTCCCCTGAGAGGAAGTCTGTGTCTGAGCACCTGTTCATGTCCAACAAGGGAGTATCATCGTAAAGCTTGTTGACTTGATCTGTGCATTTACTTAAAATAACAAGCAAACCGATGCAGTGTGTATAAAGAAACTGCTACTACTTCACAGCAAGACCCCCCTTATAAAGGCTTACAAATAATTTTGTGAGTGAGGTGAGCAATCACTGTTATCCCGATTTTATACCACACGCTTTTTCAGTGTGGGGGTTTTGATACGTGCACTACTTCGCGAGTTCTGTCCATTCTTTTGTCTCATATACTAACATAGAGCTTTACCGCACAGTCACCGCTCTTCACAAAGCCACCAAAATTGACCCGATTTGAGGCCCCTTATTTGTAACCATCATGACCCGCACTCGTCTTTTTCATCCTTTTTTTCTATCGTTTATTTTTTCCACAGTAACCCATTCATTTTCTCCCAATAAGTCCACATGGGATTTGGAATGTTTTGCAAACGTTTTTCTTCATCTGCTTTCACAGTCAACACAGTACATTTGCCGCCTCGGGCCACCTCACTTAACACACATCTGAATCTGTTTCGACCCACACTCGTTTCGTCTTACTTTTATCATCCCTCGTTCTTTCCACATTCACTTCAATGCATTTTAATCAAAGTCTTACTGCTCGGCCAGTTTTCATGTCACGGCTACAGAACTTGAGCGATCACATTGGCATTTTTCGTGCTGAAATGCAGTTCTAGTTTATAATCAGGTTGTAGTTTTCTTAACATTAATAAGCATTGGCAAACAAGTTATAGCAGTCAAACATTAATGCAGGATCACTATTTGGCAAGATCCATTTTACACTTTATAATAAGGCTCCCACTTGCCAGATATAAATGTCAGTAGTTCATAAATAATTAGTCATAAAAATGCCATGAAACACCAAGAGGAATGGGCGAATCATCAACTCGGACACCAAAGTTGGTTTGCGCATCCTGCAACTCGACAAAAAATCAAAATCAGCTAATAAGGAAGAGCATTACCAACCATCTGTAATTATGTTGGTGTTTTATTGGTAACAGCATGTTAACAAATAGCTGATGAAGTTGACAGCTTAACATTGTTCCTGAGAAAAGGGGGTAAGATAAATTAAGCAACTAGCAGGATCTGAGATTGTGCCAAATAGTGATCCTGCATCAACGTATCATTACAGTTACAACTTGCTAATCACTGCCTATGGGCCTAGCGGTATGATTCTCGCTTCGGGTGCGACAGGTCCCAGGTTGAAATCGCGGGCGAGCCCTCATCTTTAGTCAGCTGACACCGAGGTGACCAACTTTTGGGGCAGTTGGTAGCGTAACAGTTAGGGTGTTCGCCCCGTGATATTAAGGTCGTCGATTAGAATCCAAGGACCGGTAAAGCTATCACTGAGGTACTCATGAGCAAGGTACCGTCCCCAAGCACTGCTCTCCGGGCACTGCCAATGTCAGCTGCCAGCTGCTCCTTCACGGAATGGGTCAAATGCAGAGGTCACATTTCGTTGTGGTGCACTGTGTGCTGTGTTTTGGTGTGTTCAACAAATTACCACTCAAATAAAAATGAATGATGTAAAACAATCTGATTATAAAACACAAATAGCCCTTTATAAGGGGAGTCTTATAGTAAAGTGGCACAAAGGAACTGAATGTTTTCCTGTTTCCTAATGGACTGTAGCACAGTAACAGCTGTCGCAGACGTAGAAGGTCTCTCCTCAAGGCGAAACACTGGCACGCGCACGCACACACACACACACACATCCAAGGGCAATCAAATGCATTGCTGATGTGTGCTTACGCAGCCAAACTAACATTCATGCTGTCAGAGCCACGCGTTGCTCTCTGTGGAACTGATTACTGCAAGTCTTTAAAGGTGGGACTCTTATCGGGCTGAGCTGATTCATCAAGTAACTTGATTTACTCAATTATGAACTTCACTTCCGGAGCCGGCGCAAACAGCAGGCCGTCTGGCATGCTCGCTGCTTTTTATGTTGTTACGTAATTTATTACGTTATTTTTACGTTTTCCCACATTTTTGCCGTAATTACACTTTCTTCAGACTCGCTAAGCTTTCTACTACTCCTGCTCTCCTCTACGATGACCGTGACGCCAGGCGGCTCCATTGCTTACACCCGGGACCAAGTATTATATTACATCGATTATAGTTGTTTCTTACTTTTTACTATTATGTTTTTATTTATTTTTTTGTTCTTATGTTTATTTTTTGAAGGATGCATTATTTTGCTGTTGTTCTTAAATTCTTTATTTCTTATCTTATTCTCCTTGTTGCACTGAGCATGTTCATGACAAAAGAATTTCCCTTGGGATAAATAAAGTTCTTTCTTATCTTATCTTATGATGCAAATTCTTTGCACTGAAGCTTCATTTCATTCATATCTATAAACGAGCTTTAAACTTCTAATTCAAGTTTAAATAATTAAATAAATAAAGAAATCACACACTGCAATCTGGGGGAGGTCCAAACTATTAAATGATCATATCATGATAAGTGTATTTATTAAAAAATATAAATAAATATTATGATATGATCTTTTAATGGTACAGACTTCATCACGATAATCTTATTTGTTAAAACATATCGTTCATATCGTGTCACTCGATATATGGCACAATATATCTCACCAAACAAAAAGACTTGCAAAATCAAACAAAGTAAAAGACGTGGGCAAGCTTTTACCTCCAGGGTGGCGCCCACCCAAAAGGAGTAACACGTGTCTACGGGTTTGTTGGGGCGCCCATGGAAGCCGTCCTGCTGCCTGAGGATGCACCACCTGCATATTCTGTTCAGCTCCCTCTCGCCAAACACCTCCTTTAATTTGCCCATCAGACACAGCGTGGCAATAGCGCAGAATGTGGAGCCCCCTGAGGACAGAGAAACGCTGTAATAACACTGAAATTAACATTCACAACTCAGCTGCCACCGGCTCCTCAGTCAACACACCCGCTTCCCAACACTCTCAAACACAACATTTAAGGGTGGCACTTAATAGCGAGGTAGGAAGAAGCTTGTGGGGCGAGGGTGAGCGCCAGGGCGAGGACGAGGCGTAAATCTTCCGTCTGGCAAGAAAAAGGGACACAGGGTTTCCTGTAGACGATAATGAGTGAGTATTTGCTGCAGTTTCACTGACACGATGCAATATCCAGATTTATGACATGCTTTTAGGCTGAATCTAAGTGTTAATTTCATTCCAGGGCTGCAAACTACACATGGTTAAGATAAAATCTTCTCTGATAAAGCGTCAGGGTCAAAGGCGGGAGACGGCACCCTGCAGCTCTGGATTTATCTGTTGGGAAGTTCCACCAAATAATAACAGTTGTTTGAGCTCCCACGCATGAGCCAAACGTTGTCCCACGTACATTTTACGGGGCAGATCAAAGAGTCTGTCAGCAATATCCTGTGATCTTTTGTTGAAGCGTACAGACATCACAGTAGCCGTAGAAACTCGGCTAATCTACGGCTATTCAGCAAGCATGAATAGAAGGTAACCGCTGCTGGGAGACGGGGAGTTTCAGTAACTAGAGAGTGCCAGGCTCGCCCTGACAATTGTTCGCCAGGATGAACCAGGTGGCGTTTCCATCCCGAAGGATCTGATACATTTGTGAGTGTGTGTATTATATAGAATATTCAATTGTGCGGACTCACCATGAGACTCCAAACCAGCTCCCTGCCCAATTCCACTGTCGTAAGACTGTAAAAAAAAAAAGACTTGCAAAATCAAACAAAGTAAAAGACGTGGGCAAGCTTTTACCTCCAGGGTGGCGCCCACCCAAAAGGAGTAACACGTGTCTACGGGTTTGTTGGGGCGCCCATGGAAGCCGTCCTGCTGCCTGAGGATGCACCACCTGCATATTCTGTTCAGCTCCCTCTCGCCAAACACCTCCAAAAGATTCATAGGATTAAACAAATGGAACTGTGGAAAACCAAATGGTGGTGGCCGAGGGGTCATCCAAGAGGTCCTAGGGAACTAAAGACCATAGGTTCAGATCCAGCTCGACCCTACTGCTAGAACTACCACCATTAGGCCCCTGAGCAAGACTCTTAACCCAAAGATGCAATTAGAAACCTAGGAGGGGCAGATGGTAGCGTAACCGTTCGGTGAACCCGGTCCGGTTGGCGAGGTATGGGCACAAATTTCGACTTTAAATTACATTTTAATACACTGTAAGACATAGAAAAGCATACACACAATCTCATGATACTTTACTTCATACACATTGAATGACAAGTACAGCCTTTCTGCCAGACAGATACACAGCTTTTTACCTGATGTGTTAACGTAAAACACTTTAAATGCAGACGAACTTGTGGCCTGGGAAGCTGTTGGAAGGAATTAAAACCGACAACTAACAACAAACTAACGTATAATGATTTTAGTAATATTGTAACCATCATGCGATTGTGACAGTAGTGTGTATCAGCTTACTGTGTTGACGGTGTGTTAAATAATAATGTGATTGTTAAATAAAGCAATGTTAATTATGTTGAGATTTTTTTTCTTCAAAAAGTACCAATAAGAATACTGTTAAAAGTACCGGACCAATAAGCAGTACCAGTAAGTTAAAAATAACCGTTCAAATCTTAACGACACCCATCCCTATGTACCATTGAAGTACTGAAGAGCAAGGTACCGTCCCCAAGCACTGCTGCCTCGGACGCTGACCATCAGCTGCCCACTGGTCCTTCACGGATGGGTCAAATGCAGAGGTCGCATTTCGTTGTGGTGCACTGTGTCCTGTGCTGTGTTCACAATGACAAAAAATCAAAAGTTGCTCTGGATAAGAGCATATGATGAAACCTGTAACACAAAGTTAAACTCAAACATTATTCAGAAAGTTTTCCAGCGCAGAAATGAAGAGAAATATTTATTCAAATGAACACAAAAAGTATTTAAAATAGTGCATTATTTGCATGTACACATTATGCCACATTATACTTGATCATCTCTTCTTAAAATTACTTATAAGACCTAATACTAGGGTTCTAAAGGTTCATTTACATTACATTTACAGCATTTAGCAGATGCTCTTATCCAAAGCGACGTTCAACAGTGCTTTGTAGTCCATGGCTGTTCTACACTTTGTAAAGCTAAGCTTAAATATGACGTTCATGGTTTCAGGCAGCGGTTTGGGAAAACAGAACCACAACACGTCACACCTCCACATTGTTACCACTGCTAAAAAGAAGTCACTATTTATTTTCACTATTTACACTATTACACAAACAAGGCCAACTGTTTACACATTGTGTAAGGAGGGTTCCTCATTACCACAAGGATCAGCGTGTCTGTGCGTGTGTGTAATGACATCTGGGGCTGTCAGTGTTGGTGAGCAAGACGCATCACAGCTGCGTTGCCCTAAACATCTGATGACCATGTCCATCTCTTTGTGTGGTTTTGTTTACAGCAGCAGCAGCAGATCAAAATAAGGAGGCACAGAGAAACCAGCATTAAATATAATACGTGCACCTCTAAAGCAGAGCTGCTTCAGAAACAAACAGCTATAGAGACTGACAGATAAACAGATAAAGAGAGATAGATACAGACAGAGTGATACAGACAGATAAATAGATAAACAGGTCAGTGTGTGGGTGGGTGGATGGATAGACGGAGAGATGGATGGATAGACAGACTGATACAGATAGATAAACATATGGATACATAGATAGATTGATTGACAGGTGGGTGGATGGATGAATGGATAGACCGATAGAGACCAAGTGATACAGACAGATAGACGGGTGGATGGATGGATAGACAGATAGAGACAGAGCGATACAGACAGACAGACGGGTGGATGGATGGACAGACTGATACAGATAGACAAACATATGGATAAATAGATAGACTGATTGACAGGTAGGTGTACGGATGAATAGATAGACAGATAGAGACAGAGCGATACAGACAGACAGACGGGTGGATGGATGGATGGATAGACAGACTGATACAGATGGATAAACATATGGATACATAGATAGATTGATTGACAGGTGGGTGTATGGATGAACGGATAGACAGATAGAGACAGAGCCATACAGACAGACGGGTGGATGGATGAATGGATGGATGGATGGATAGACAGGCAGATAGAGACAGAGCAATACAAACAGACAGGTATATAGATAGACAATGGGGTGGATGGACGGACAGATAGCCAGAGCAATACAGATGGATGGATGGACGGATGGATGGACGGATAAACAGATAAAGAGGGATAGATAAAGACAGACTGATCCGGACATACAGATGAAGAAACACAGAGACAGATTGGTGGATGGATAAATGGATAAACATACAGACAGGCCGACTGATTTAGACATAAAGAGGGACAGACAGAGACAGAGTGATACAGACACACAGATAAATAGACAGAAAGACAGAGATACAGATAGACAGATGCAGTAGAGAGAGAGAGAGAGATATTAGATCTGCAATGAGCTGAACTTGCGGTTGGTGGAACTGAGCGGAACAGACAGTTTTATTCAGCCACGGTCAATTAAGACCATTTAAGTTTGAAATGGTCTAATCAATTTATACACTCTGACAATCACACATTGAGTCTGTGGAGTTCATGAACCGCAACTGGGCAAACAGTCAACAGCAGATATACTCGTCAGTAGGTTGCAGAAGAAATGTCATTACATATAGACATCGGATGGATTTTTTTTAAAAAAAGACAATTTAGGCTTCGGATTAAAAACAAAAACAACAGTTTAGGAAAAACGTTATCCAAAAAGTCAGAGCCCTAAAAGAATTTCCAGTCTATAGTAAGGATATTTTTATAACCATTCCCTTTCTCTTTCGCAGTCTCCGGGAGGTTTGAGTAGTCCGGCACCAAAACGGAACCCGTAAGAGGATTAATGCCCTGACGAGCCCTCCGCTCCTCATCACACCGTCTATTTATAGCTCTTTTAAAATAACCTCCCGCCGGGGTAAGTGCCTCAGGGCCGCCTCAGCATCCCTTCACTAGCATCATCTCTGTGAAACAGAAAAAGAACCCTACGCCTTTCTGTTATCTACAAAAAACGGAAGGCCGCCAGCTCCTGGGGTGGATTATATAATCTGAGAGATTAGAAACACCACTAACAGAGTGGATTTTCCATGAGCCAGATGATGACAGGATGACAGCAGCCCGTCTGGGCGACTAAGCTTGCCCGCGTGCCCTCTCGGGCCTGGTCTCGGGGTTTAGGGGGCGGTTCAAAGAGAGGACAGCGAGTTACCTCGGCCTGGCTTTTGTGCCGAGATGATTACTACGCCGTATTGCGTTTCCATAGCTTTGTTTGCGGAGCTGAGTTTCTATGGAGAGAAAAGAGCACAGAGGCTACATTTTGACGGTCAGGTTAAACATGTACCACGTCTCGAAAAGGTCAACTCGATTACAATTAATGAAAAATAATTTTACAAAACACCCACATTTAGTACCTCTAATCCACATAATCTTATAGCCGCAAGTGGAAATGAGCCGGGTCCAAGCAAAAGTTGCAAAAAGCAGTTGAAGCAGTGATCAAAGAAAGAAGTCAGTCAGAAGTCAAAAATAGCAAAAATAATAATAACAATTTTAAAAAACGCACAACGGGCTCTATTACACAGGTAGAATGATTTAAGGCAGTCAGAACAAGAACACACACTGGTAAAAGTATTAATAGAACTTCAAAAATAACTGAAATGATCAACATGGGCAAGATGACTTCAGTTCGAGGTTGTGAATGCCGGTTCCGATACATTCCTGACTCACTGCCATGAGCAGAATCACAGAACCTGAGTATAATTTTGCACCGGATTGTGGTGTGAACTTTTGTCGCTTTGTGTTAGCCCTGTTTCCCGAAAAGAAGGAAGGATCATCCCGAAAGTGGAAGTGTCTCGACTCACCATGCTTTTTCTGATGTAGTCAATGGCCTTCTTGCAGTCCATTCCAGACCAGTCGTCCAGCATGTAGCAGATGCAGGCGGCGCAGTAGACAAACCTCATGTCGTTCTCACTTCCCTCAGGCACGGCATAGAAACTGCAGAGCAGACGAATGCTTTAAAGAACGATCTCAGCAGCTAAATTAAAATTGCCAATAAATTCAAAAGATTCTTATCATTGAACAGACATTTTTACTTTCAGAAAATTTACTTTCAACAAAAAAACTGAGTAATAGAGACGGATGATAAAACAATCTTGATCATTTTTCAATAGATAATTTTCTCAACAACGATGATAGACTTACGGCTTCGGGAAAATAGGAAAAAGGACAGCACCCACCTTATCACAGTCAACCAATGTTATGGAAAGTATATCTACTTCCATTTGATATGTAAATTCCATCCAATGTGGTGTAAAGTGTAGTCAAAATAATAATGATCGACACAAAGTCTCAAACTTAAGCAAATTTATCAAGCTAGGCATGATGAGCGAGTGAATTTGGAAGGCAATTTGATAACTGTTTATGTGGAAAGCAAAAAGAGGATTTTCATAAGAAGTAGTTCCAATATCAAGAAGTGGAAAAAACCCCAAAGCAAGATATGCTGCCAACAACATCATCTAATAAGATACTATTCAAATTAATATCTTAATTTTTTGCATATAGTTAAATACTGGTTGGCAAAAAGATACACTATTTAAGCTATAAAGAGCATTATTTACTGGATGTTATTTAGTAACATAGAGGGTCAATATAAACTATCACAAGAACGTTAAATTATTAAATTACATATCGTAATACATATTGTGACAAATTACTATAGAATAAAACAGCGTGATATTTAAACCATATTGCCCAGCTCAAATGAATATTAAAACCACATTTCTCAAACATCAGAGGAAACCTTTATAGACATAGAACACGCCTTGCGCCTTTATGTGTTACAAGAATACTTTCCCCAAAAAAGCCACCAATACACACATCAAACATAACATTTAAGGTGTAGCTTTCACACCACTTCGCATGTTTTAATACAGAAGTTCCCGTACAGACCCAGGAATGCTTCCTCTGCATGTTATCTGACCGGGCAGAGCCCGACACAGTAACTAAGCAGTAATATGTAGAAATGATATGAATACAGGTATTAGGAGTGTGAATCACAAGTCATGATATGACAACAATTCAACGTCTGTCAATACGACAAAGTCTGCTACGATACGATTTTTGATTTAATTTAGGACCCAGTGATTGATGAGAGACAATGTTTTATGCTGATTTAACACAAATCCCTGCTAAGCTCAAACAGACATTAAAATATACATAAACTTTGCTTTTAAAAAAAATAAAACATCTCGTTCAATATGAACTGACTTTACAATCCATATGGTGTCTAACTAGGGCTGGGTATCGTTGCTAATTTCCTGAATCGATTCGATTCCGATTCACAAGGTCATGATCCGATTCAATTCTCGATTCGATTCAATTCGATATCGATTTATTTAGAGATTTCTTTGCGTTAATACTAGTTTTGCTTGGTTATAAAATAACTTGTTTTAAAACCGAAGTGCTGCCAAATATCGGGCTTTAGGCCAGACGGTGATTTGAGCGGAGCAGCTTCAGCCATGGCTCTATTTGGTTTCGGTTTCACCGGTCTCACGTTTTTATAGCTCTCCTTGCGCGGTTGCGAGAAGTAGTGCATAGCCGAAGGAAAAGATCGATCCGCGAATTTTTGAATCAATATCGTATTTTTCGAACGAGAATCGATATTGATCGGTGAATCGATTTTTTGAAACCAGCCCTATGTCTAACTGACACTTATTGGATTGATGCTATGAGCTCATCGATCACTGAAATGATGTACTGATATAGATTGATGTATCGTTACACCCAATGTGCATGCATTAATATTTACTGCTTTAGTACTTCAGATTACACACCTGCCATCCTCCAGCTGTAAAGCCTTTAAGCCTGCCAGACAGGCCTCTTTATTCACCCGACTCAGGTCATCTCCCAGAATGATAAGGCAGGCGAGACCCGTGTAGGTCATTGCCACATGGCCACTGTCATAGGGGTGCGCAACCCCAGGGCCCTAAAAAAAAAAAAAAAAAAGAGAGAGAGAGAGAGAGAGAAGAGCCACAACATGGCTCATGTAAAGCAGGATAACAAGAATATAGAGCTACAGCCCCATTACACAATCTAATAGAAGTCAATGTTTAAATAAATTTAAATAAATGTAATTTTTTTAGCAGCCTTTTATCAGAATCATACCTTAGAGGCATTATATGGAATTCCAATGTGCGATGATCCTCGGAAGCCACATCGGCATAGGTTAGACTCTAGTAATGTGAAAACAAAAGAATTACAACAGGATTATACAGATTGTTAATATTTGCAGGTCGTATCAATGTCAACACTGCCATCTAGTGGTCTCAGAGGTAAACAGTTTAATGATCTGCCTTAAGGAGTGATTATGTCATTGTAAACAAACCACACCACAGAACACACAAAGCGCAGCACAACAAAATGTGATCCCTGAAGGAGCAGTGGGCAGCGTCTTGGCACCACCGCTTGGGGACGGTCCCTTGCTCATGAGTACCTCAGTGGTACCTTTAACATAAGGACCATTCGGTCACAGGGCCAACTCCCTAACAGTTACACTAGCAATTGTCCCTTTTAGAACAGGACATCATACTTACAAGTACTGCTCAACTGTACTATGACGTTACATACATAAAATCTTTTCTAATATTGTAATATTTTGTAAAATGCGATATTGTTGTGTACTTCCCTGATCCATAACTTCTGGTAACTTATGGTACCAGTGCAAAAGTCTTAAACCGTGATACATGTCTTGATATTTTGCTTCTAAAGAGCCAGATCTGCTTAACCTTTTTTTTTTAAATGTGGTTATGAAGAATAGCTTTTACCTGTTAATAAATCACTGTAACTATACATTCTTTTTCTTGCAAAAAATATTACAAATATAGCTAATTTATATTACAATATTGTTTTTCACCTATCTGGAGAGAATTAATCATATTCTCATTATTGGGTTAATACTGTAAAGAAGTGAGTCTGCATAGAAAATAGGGATGCAAAACTCAGAAAATCTCACGATTCGATTTGGTGTAGATTCTTGGGTTCACGATTAGATTCAAAATCAATTCGCAATTGATAAGCGATTGACGATTCAAAAACACAGATAAATTCAATACATAGATATTTCCAGATTGCCGTTTTGAGTTGCTTTTCTCATTTGACTGTGGCAGATCAACAAAAAAAAGAATCACACTGCATCAATTTTTAATAAATGCATTTAAGCAGTCAGTAAGCGAACACAAGTTCAACTTGCCAATGTGAACATGAAGGAGGTCTATCTGGGCAGATTTCAACACTGTACCATCTATAGGATTGGCAAGTTAACCTTGTGCTGGAAAAAGTAAACTAGTGCCATTATGTCAGTTGAAAAATATGAACCGATTTCTTGGAATGCATGAACCGATTTTGAATCGACAGAGAAAGAGTCGCGATTTAATTTGATTAGACTTTTGCACGCCTCTAATAGAAAATTAGAATGATTTAAATAAAAGATGAAAAGTGCATTTTATAGTAAAGGCTTCTGAGGGTGAAAGGCTGGTTCAAACATAAATAATTACATTATCAGATTACTCGCGTAGACTAGTACTCATGGATAATGAGAACCGATTGGATTTTCCTTTTGTATCAAGCAAGAAAAAAACAGTTGTAAAGTGACATGTTTGGTTTAATTTCCTTTAATTTTCACTGCAGGTCCTGCAATGGGGCTATTTGAAGAGACACATCACGATAACAACGGTGAAACGATAAACTGTCCAGTCTTTACTGCCATTTAAGTGTTAAGAAATCAGACACGAGCACAAATCAGACTTTGTACATGAGTATAAATGACTATAAGCTACACTTAAACCAGGACACACACTTACGGTCCTCAGTAGGAAGAACTTGTAGTGAGTAAACCCATTCGATCAGACTCTCCTTTTCCACCACGTCCAGAGCATTGAGAACATCGAGCCCAGACAGAGCAAAGAAAACTATTGTCAACCTGGAGTAAAAAAAAGAAAAACCATTCAGACATTTACAGTTCCAGCACTGTCGTGTAGCAAATGTTGTGGAAACTAGATACCGCATAATCGCTTCGTAACCCTATATCTCAGCTATTCAATTTGTGACATCAATTAGTCGCTAAATCATGAAGACGAAAGCTTCTCCGACAGCAATCAGACGCTCTACAGACGATACTGAAAAACAGTTGTCATATATAAGTTCACAAATAATTTCGAAACAACATCGAAAATGAGATATGATCCACATTTTAGCAGTGTATCACGTCAGGGGGTTTTATAAGAGATTTTTGTGTGTGTGTGTGTGTGTCTGTGTGTGTGTGTGCGCTCCGTCAGGATGTTGCTCCAGCTCTAGCCGGGCGGTTACCAGCGTTAGCTTAGCGAGCAGCGCAAAAGAGACTCGTTAAAGCGCGATAGCAGCAGCCATTCCAGTAAGCACCTGCTGGTCTCATACGAGGAATAGCGCTCCGGCAAAACCTGAAGGCATCGCTGGAAGAAGCGCACATGTCTGTCTTTTAAAAAATAAATCTGGTCAAAATCATCCACTGAGCTGTCTTCCTCCGCCATCTTTACTATGCGGGCAGGGTCACAGCTTCCGCTCCAGTGGAACGATGGGTAAACGTCCGACAAATATAAAGCGCGGTTTTACAAGTCAGGCAGGTTTACAGTGACGTTTCTGAGAATCTCAAAAAATATATGACTAAGTACGCAAACTATCCGCTAACCATAAGGAAAAAAACAAACAAAACAAAAACATGTCTTATCATAGCAAATGTCTGTCCCAGTGACTGTATCGTCAACAACAAATGAAATTCCAAAATGTATGACTTGATGCTTAAAACGCTGTAACTGCTCTGATTCCATTTAGTCAATTACTTCTCGAAAATAAATTGGCAAAAATGCAATGTGGACGTTTTAAAAGTCCTCATCTTTTGGAGATGTTACAACGCAAAAGCTTCGTAACTGCGCTGGACTGGTGTTTGGTCATTTTGGGCCGGCCAGGTCTTTTTTTTTTTAACTAATGGTACTAGCAGAGGTGGGCAAAGTAGCCAACTTCATTACTTAAGTGAAAGTACAGATACCACAAGTCAAATGTTACTCCAATACAAGTGAAAGTCGTACAGTCAATTTTTTACTTAAGTTAAAGTACTGAAGTACTTGTTTTAAAAAATACTTAAGTAATAAAAGTACATCTTCTTTCACCACATTGTTGCATTATCGCCACAACACTTGTAATCCCTACTGCCTCTGACTAGCTTGTAGACGCTGTAGAATAAGGAACTGGTAGAATGTTACAGAATGAAACACAACCTCAACTGATAAAGAAAACCAGGCATTAGTTTATTTCATTACTTAATTGTAAGACTACACACCCCCACAAAACAGCACGGTAGTGTTCTGACACAGCTCTGGCAGTGTGTTCAAACATATATGTGTATGTTAATCAGGAGGACAGTGCAAAAGCTGTAAATACAGCTCACAAAATAAAATCAACATTCCAACCTGCTTAAAACCCAGCTCTACACCTCTAGCTTCATGACTTTCCAACAGCAACAATGTTTTAATCAAGACAGAAAACAGCAGAACTGTCTGAACCTGGTTTTATATTTCTAGTCTACAGGCGTGATGTAACTCTACTGATTACTGATAGACTGTCACCTGCCAAACAACCCAACACCTGTTAGAAAAGGGGGAATAACATCCACTTCATACACAGGTTTGAAAGTAACAAGTAACGAGAACCTTGATAGAAATGTAGTGAAGTAAAAAGTACAGTATTTGTCTTTAAAATGTAGTGAAGTGGAAGTCATAAGTTTCCAAATAAAATACTACTCAGGTGAAGTACAGATACTCAAAAACCCTACTTAAGTACAGTACTCAAGTAAATGTACTTAGTTACTGTCCACCTCTGGGTACTAGTGATGGTTGGTATTAGTCATTATACCTGTTGTTTGTCCAGGTGGTTCCTCTAAGTAAGTACTGTATAAAGTATATGACCCAAGTATTTTCCCACATTTTTCTAGATACCAGATCATATAAGCTTCCTCACCGTCCTTTCTCTGTCTCCTTTAACTTTTTAAAGGTTGCCATGTTTGAGGAAATATTCTGTGGTGTTGTGCTGTTTATTCATGTGGTGAATAAATAGTCTATGAAAATATCACTAAATTCACTAATTCCTCTCTGTCCTAATTTCTAATTAACTAGACCAAGCAGCCTTTTGGTTTACACTAAGTAAGTAGCATACTGTATAGAATAACGGGCTTCATTGTCTTTCCATGAATACCTGGTGGACACCTGTCTCGGCTCAAAATGCCCAGGCCGATTTTTTGTCCCAGTCCAGCCCTGCTTCGTAATAGGGATTAGGTGAAAAAGCCTGTAGTAATGGAGTTATATAGTATAGATAACGTTCATTTTAGAAGTATGTGCACAAGTAAATGTCCTCCAAATTCCCTCAGTGTCTATCTCTCAACTTACATGAGCTGAAAAAAGGTCCTGCCATCAGCTACCATTGACATATTTCTGACATTACTAGTGACAAAGTCTACTGTCAAATGTTATTTTATTTGTAAAATAAGAAAATACATTTTACCGAGTTTTTTTCACGTCAGTAACACTTTGTGTCTCATTTATTGGGGTCACTTTAGTAAAAACACCTTTGTCTTGTCAGATGGTTTTTTATTTTCCGAGCTTGGAAGCAGTCAACAACTTTGAGCCATTTTATTGTCAAAAAGTCCATTAACACTAAATTCCATATTACATTTTTATGGTAGCAACAATGACCTGTCATTATGACATAGTCCATCACATACTATGGAATTCAGGTGTTGATGGGATTTATAAAAATATATAGATTAAGAGTAACTTTGTTTAGAGTGATTTAAAGGTTAAAAGGCTTGTTCTGGGGGTCCACTTTCGGAAACACTCTTAGTTTTCCAGCTCCAGTTTTTAGGCTCACCTAAGATTCAAACAGATGCTCATGGTTTGGTTCATTAGTTTTGGTTTCCATGTTTTTAATATCAGTTAAGCTGAAAAGGGTCTGAAAACAACCCAGGTCATTACGCTCCATGACTCCTAATTGTGTCTGGATTATAAACGGGGTGATAATGAAAATCAAGACAAAGAACAGAAAACATAACGTGTCCACAACAGGTGACCAAAAAGCCTTTGCAGGCAGTGATCTTTATTAACAAAATCAATAAATTGTCAATTTCTCTATTAAATCATAATTAAACATGCAGCAAGACAGAGATCTTAATAGCTTGTTTTTTATTATCCACACTTTTAATCTTAAATAAAATTGACATAAAACAAAAGCTAGTGTCCAATTATTCCAAAAATGTCAACTTTTATTTCTTTTTACAGCATTTGCCAGACAAATAAGCTGTGAGATGTTGTTGGGGAAAAACACCAGTTTGTGCCAGTTTGCTTGGCCATGTTCTTTCTTCATATAGATGGAGAGGAAAACGTGACCGTGATCCTTAGTGTAATAAACACCAGAAGCAAGCAAAGATGTGACAGTAAATATTGTACACTTCGTCTCCTTGATGAAAGTGAGTGATTATTTGTCGTTGTGAACGTACAACAGCACAGCACACAGTGCACCACAACCAAATGTGACCTCTGCATTTGACCCATCCGATTCAAGATTCAAGATTCTTTAGGAGCAGTGGGCAGCTGACATGGGCAGCGCCCGGGGAGCAGTGCTTGGGGACGGTACCTTGCTCATGAGTACTCCATTGGTACGTTTACTGGTCCAGGATTCAAGTTGGCGACCTTCCGTTCACGGGGTTAACGCCCTAACCATTACTCTACCAACTGTCCTGTCAATGAATGGTCTTTAAAAAGTGTAAAATAAGTAAAAAAAAAAAAAAAAAAGAATCAGTGTGGTACACAGCAAATGAGTTCTGAAGCTTGAAGCAAACCATACAGGAGGGGATCAGAGCAGAGAGCCGCTGGAGAAGAATGAGATTAAGAGCGGCTTACATTTCCTAATTACAGGGACACTTTCCCTGAAGCCATGTTGGGCCCCAACTTCTAAATGCGGTGAGCCTTACGCAACAACTATTTAGTCGAACGACTCAACTTTACAGTGTTAAATATATACACACACTATATATTCACTTCACCTGATTACATTTAAATCCCAAAAATAAAAGTATCAATATATATGACATAATGAAGTATTGTACTGTTAAATAAATGGTCTTGAATCCAAATAAAATGGACATGATTTCTACGTGGCGTTTTACACAACAAAACACCCGTGAATGTCTGGATCTGTACTATGCACTCTACGTTGTTGAGATTTTGAGTAACATACTGTGATGTAATTCTTACATATTAAAGCAAACTGGTAAATTCATGCAAATTATTAGACATTTTCTCCTGCCAGCAGTGGAAATAACGTGGCATTTGTTTCCTGATACGTTTCTGTTTAAGTCATTCCTCATATGTGAGTTTTCTTCATCTATTCATATCCCTTCGTCTTCATCTCTTCAGCTCCCTTAGTCCATCTTCTGACCAAAACACTTAATATCCATTTTAAAACATCTTCTTAAGATGTGTGTTGAAAAGGGAGGAGTGTTGGAGCCATTTTAAAGACCTTGTCTCCATGACGGTACTGCCCTGTGAAAGAGGAATAAAGAATAAATGACTGCATGTTAGAATAAAGTTTACAAAGGCATTACAAGCTAAAAATCTAAAACCATAGTGATTGCAGGGTTATTTGATTTATAATTTGAGCATTACATCCAAGCATGCATTCATACCTGTGAAACATCTGATAGACAGGACCACCTCCTGTTGGTCCAATCTCTTTGGTTCTTTCTTCCCATCCTTTGGTTGGTTTGCAGAGTCTTGAAGGGTCTCTGCAAATATTACTTTCAACCTGAGTAGATTCAGGACAGTTTTTTTGTGTTATGGTGACGTTTTGTAGTTCCTTGGAAATCATGAACGTTGTTTGTCATTCTTAAAAGAGAATTCAGCGTGGGAAGCTGAGACAATATATTAGTCACAGATTTAGTTTTATTTCTAGGAGTAATTCTAAGTAGAGCTGGGAAATATGGCCTGTAAATAATTTCTCTATTACTTGAGAAATGCTCAGTTTAAACCTTAGGTGCATACGAACACACTGGTACGATGGTTCCCGCAACATATGTCTGAATTAAAAGATTCTTATTCGTATTCCATATGAAGCAATTGCTTTGATGCTTCACTACTTTCACTCTGCCCAGGCTAATAAACTTAACACACTATTGCTCACAGAGATCTCGAAGGGTGGGCAAGTGTTTGGTGTATGTGACTTTGTTCTTTTCTGGGCCTGTGACAGAAAGAGAGCCACAGAAAAGAAAAAGAGAAGAGAAACTCCAAAATGTTCTAAAATTCTAAAATTCCCACTTCAAAAAGACAGAATAACATGCTGATCCATTAAGAGTACAACCTTCTCTTTTAGTTTAGCCTGCTTCCTCAGTCGTTCCAACTCTCCCTCCTCCTTTGTTTGCTTCTCCTTTAGTTTTGTCTCTAACTTTTGCAGATCCTTTGCAGAAAAAGCAGAATTATACACTCATGATTTTCATTACTCTCTCAAGTAGGCCTCAAAAAGACGCAGCTGCAGACTCACCCGCTCTTGAAAGTGTCTGATGCCTTCGGCCGCCAGCCGCTGTCTCTCCTCCATCTCTGTCTGCTCCTGTTCTTGTCTTAGCCTGAGGCACAGCTCCTCTTCCTCCCTCTTCTGCCTCAGGTGTTCTTCCACAGCCATCTTGACCTCCAGCTGCCTGCGCCTCTCTTCCTGGAGCCTCTTCCTCTGGAGCGCCTCCTCCCTGAGTCTCTGCTCCTCCTCCTCCTGCTGCTGCTGCCTCCGCTGCTCTCTCCAGGCCTCCAGCCGGATGGCTGCTTCCCTGCGCTCCTCCTCCAACTGTTTGAGGCGCTGGGCCTCTGCAGCATCCTGCTCCTTCCCATCGAAGCCGTTCTCTTGTTGTTCACGCTGCAATCGGGCCTGTCGCTCTCTTTGCTTGTTCGCTCTCCATTTCTTGATGGCCTGACCATTAAAACACACTTTAATACATGTGCAATGTACAACTCGCATCACAGGCTGTGCAACGTCATGTAAGGCAAATTACATCCGACATGTCGTGACAGATGTCATTCTGTTTGTCCATAAAGCTGTGAGCATCCATTTGCTTGCTGCTCCGAAAATGAACTTAAAGAGTGGGCTGTGTTTGACTTAGACAGACTGGATGTGTTGTGTAACTGTGTGAATGTAGTAAACGACAGGGAAAGCAGCTGAAGCTGCTACGATACAAAGTTATTAAGAGAAAAGAGAAACGGCAGTGATGAAACAACCGAAAAAGTGTTGATTGGCTAAAGGAGAGTAAAATTTCAATCAGAGGCAAAGCTGGGTGGGTGTTCCCACACAACCAACAAAGAGACACACGCAGCAAGGGCGAGACCACACAATTCAAAAGTTACATTTTTAAACTGGAAGTACAAACATTACTTTTCTCTTCACCGAGATAACAGGCAACAATGTATATATGAAATGTACATTATGTTCAAGAAGAAAGTATTTTCTCCACAAAGGTTGTAAACTATTAAAATCTCATGAAGCACCTCTCATTGTCACATGCTTCCATTTAAGGAGGGGAACATTTTTTTTAAATGTGTAACACAATAGGTACTTACCCTGGTAACTAGTTACTTTTACAATGCTGTAACTCAGCTACTAACTCAGTTACTTTTGGGGAGACGTAACTACTAACTATAACTAATTACTTTTTTAAAGTAATGTGCCCAACACTGCTCATAAGCAAGGTACCGTCCCCAATCACTGCTCCCCGGGCACGGCCAAAAAAGCTGCCCACTGCTCCTTCACGGTTGGCTCAAATGCAGAGGTCACATTTTATTGTGCGAGTTCATAGTGACAGCTGTCACTACTTGTCCACAATGCCAAATAATCACTCCCTTAAGAAAGGTCATGGGTTCAAATCCAGCTCTATTCAGCCTCCAACAGTATTACCACCACTGGGCCCATGAGCAAGACCACTAACCCCCAAGTCACACCAGGGAGACTGTCCCTGTAATTAAGAAATGGACCTCACTCTGGGTAAGAACTTCGGATGAATGCTGTAAATATATATATGGAAGAGAGAGATTCACCTCCTTCTTCTTTTCCTGAAGACGACAGAGCTCATAGTACCAGTTCTCATGCTGTTCTATGTCCTTTTCAGTCCTGCTTGGTAAGTAAGTCTTCACTTCCGCCCTGTATGCGGGTTTCCCATGGTGCTTGGTCCAAACATGTAGAAAGCTCTCGTGGTCATACTGGTCCCAGCCGCCCAGCTCTCCTCCTGTACGCTGCAGGAATTTTTCCAGCTCAACCACCTCCACAGGAAGCCCTTCCCTGTCCTGCTTTCCTGAGTAGAGTCTTGCTTTTGGAGTTATGTGAAGCTCCCCGTTCGTCTTCACAGATAATGACCAAGCATTAATCTTCTTCTCTAAGGCAGTAATTTCTTGCCAACAAGTCCTCTCCTCTTTTAAGAGCTCCTCAAAACTACACAGCGTCGCATAAAAAGAGGAGATTAGAAACCGTTTGTCCAATCAAACAATCTTAGTATAGTTATGACAGTAACTGTTTTAAATGTTTTCCTACCCACAGTGTTGCTGTGCTTTAAAATTGTTCATAGAGTTTTCAATCTCAGTCATGATTTCCTTCAGTTTTGCAATTACTAAAAAGCAAAACAGCTCAAAGGTCAATTCTCTGAATGAAAAAAATGTCTAAATTCAGCAATCAACAAAAATAAGTATTATTTTTTAAAAAATAATGTACTTACAATCCGGAGAGGGCTTCACATCTATCAACTGGCCCTGAAATCGGCAAACGCCATTCCGGATTTTTTGCAATTGCTGCTGCACCCTCAAGACTGAATAACAGATTCAAAGGTATGTGGAATTAATTAATCTATAAGCAAAAGAAAACCAAATACATGAGTTTTTACAATTACAATAAAACCCACTTTCAACTTTGAGCTCACTGTTTAGTTTGTTCTCACACTCCAGTAGGGGGCAGAAACAATCTCTGAGGTCACTCTTCCCGCTGTAATATTTTAATTTCGTTTCCTTTTTATGTTTATCAGCCCTGAAAAGAAATAAAAGATGTGAAAATTTAGCATATCAAGATTCATTATGTCACATATACAAGTTGTTATGCAACATGCAGTGCAATGCACCCTTATTTTTCCCCTAAGTGTGCATATTTAATTACCAATATAACTTGACATACAGATGTCATGGTATTTGTATAATCTTTACGACTATTAGCATTATGATAATTCTATAATTATTAGTTCACAGACATACTTCTAATCCAAAGCTTGAGCACTGATGATGTTGTGACAAAAAGAACTTTATTTGAAAAGATCCTGCAGTTGGAAGCATTTTTTGCCAAGAGTTCTAATTAGACTCCCCACAGTGGTTTAAAGTTAGCTACCCAGCACAGCAATTCTCCACTTAATTCATTTAAAGAAATATTGCAAAAAACTCCATCTAAAAAAACAAAAGTAGGCGGGTTCTTATGAGTCAATCTTTATTGCTAAGAACAGTTAAAAGTTGTGGTGGTGAGTCCTAGTTAAGATAAATGAATGCATTATACCTTCAGACAACTTAAGTATGTGATTGTTTGTCATTGCGAACACAGCACAGCACACAGTGCACCACAACGAAATGTGACCTCTCCATTTAACCAATCTGTGAAGGAACAGTGGACATCTTTTTGGTAGTGCCCGAGGAGCAATGCT
Organism: Distichodus sexfasciatus; assembly: GCA_032718565.1. Taxonomy (NCBI): domain Eukaryota; kingdom Metazoa; phylum Chordata; class Actinopteri; order Characiformes; family Distichodontidae; genus Distichodus; species Distichodus sexfasciatus. The sequence goes on along the minus strand of JAVGVS010000053.1, from coordinate 538,490 downwards.
TGAGGACAGTCAAAGTCAAAGTCAACTTTATTGTCATCTCTTCTATATATTATACAGATATACAGAGAGACGTGCCCCCAGTTTACACAGTGCAACAAGAAATAGAGAACAAAGAACAGATAAGGCACATGGAATAAACAATATATAAATAAATAGGGCACAAAATATACATTTTAAGCTAAAAGGGTTAGGGAAATTGACTGACAGTTTTCAATATGAAAGATTACGATCTCCAGTCTATTAATAGAAGCGTGTTCTTAAAAAGTCTGACTGAAATGTAAGTTTGTACGGATATTATAGCAGCATTGGAGAAACATTCTGTGCAATACTTTTCAATAATGAGTTCAATTGCTCTGGAGTACCTCAATGGTACGGTTAGGGACTTGAACCAGAGACTTTATGATCATGTGGCCAACTTGTTAACCGTCGCACTACCAACTGTCCCAAACAAGACGATTGTCTTTAACTGATGATTCATGGTAAATGTTCGTCTCTGCAAGCCATTTACACAAGGAGCAGCAGAAACAAAGCAGCCAGGTTCAGCAGAGATTCATCTAACCCCAGTAACTGTCTGTTTGACCTGCTAAAAGGTTCCAGAAGCACTGACCAAAACAGAGAGACTTGGGAGAACCTTCTATCCTCAGGTCATAAGACTGCTAAACCAAGACTTGCCAGCAGTAGGGGCAGTTGGTAGTGTAACAGTTAGGGAGTTGGTCCAGTGATTGGAGCGTCACCGGTTCAAATTCTGGTACCACTGAGCTGCCCATTGCCCCGTCACTGATGGGTCAAATGTAGAGGTCACATTTTGATCATTCACTGACTTAAAAGTATTCACAACTTTTAACTGCTTATAATAACACAAGTTATCTCAACCAACAAACTACCACGCAGCCGTTTACAATACATACACACAGAGCACAGACATTCTGTTTTATTACATGCCCACTGTACTGTACAGATATAATTATACGGTTTATTTTGGGATATACTTTAGATTAGCATTTTCTCATATCCTCTTTCATTTCAAATACATGTAATATAGTACTTGATTGCACAGTCCCAGGACCGAATCAGTGCACATTTCACATCATGTAGTACTTTTTGTATGACAAACAACATAATGAAAGCTTAAGTGATAACTTTCACTCACAGTTTTCTCAGTTGTTCCGCTTTTCGAAGGAAATCGGTCGTCTCTGGAGCAGCCATTCTTTCCTCCAAAGTCTAAATGTGGCAGTTAACAGTTATATTTCTTAATATACACTGTAATAAATGGGCCTTAAAACAGCTAAACAGCTATGTAAACGTGACGACTTTACTACAGTAATGGAGGTATAAGAGGTAGCATAACAAAACAATAGATGGAGCTGAGGGAGGGGATAACAGTTTGAGGAAAAATCCCAGAAATTACTAGATTAAAATTGTAAATTAAAAAAACTTGGATATTATCTCGAATATTGTGTAAAGTTGGGATGCAAAGTTTTTGTTCTCTCAGAATTATTACTATACAGCGTCGAAAATATCCTTGTTTTTCTCGTAAATTTGTTTTGGATAATTTGTGAATTTGGGCAATCTCGGAAATTTGGATTCCTTTTTGCCCGCAAATTAAATTAACGATACCGTTCGAAAGAATACCCATAAAATGCTAGAGCATATCCGAGTTATGTCTTGCAAATTTACGACTTTAATATCTTTTTTTGTCTCAGAATTTGACCCCCTTCTTCAGCTCTTAATTTAAAGAAGCTACTACGCCGTCGCAAAGGTTGGACTCTTACTGGTTGTCAAGCAGCTAGCCGGTTAGCTAGTTAGCGATCCACGTAAAAAGTTCTAGAACTAGCTATTCATTTGTCTGTGGCTGGTGACGGTAATCCATAAAAGCCCCTCAAACCCCTTTCAGTCAAATCCTTATTAATTAACATAAGATGCGTATGCAAGAAAACAAAGAACGGGAAATTACCCAGCCCGCGTTTGTTTGGAACCGGCGGTTGTCAGGGCGGCCATTGAGGATTTTGAATACGGAACTTTATTGAACGCGACAAAAATACAAAAGCCCGGTATCGTTACTTGTTGTTAAAGTGCCCCTATTATGCTTCTTCAAATATGATCTTTCATGCAGTGTGTCATGTAGCTGTATGTGAACATAAACTATCTGCAAAGTTGTGACGCCGACAGTGCACGATAAATGAAGTTTTTGTCTATCAAAAAAAAAAGAGTCGGCTCACATTCGCCTAAACGAGTCGTCAGCAATTCGAAAAGGAAAGGAGGGGTTTAGACAGACTGATTCATCGAACTGCTTCACACGAGTCGTTTACGAATCATTTAGAAATGGGGTAAAATTAAATCTATTTTTGGAGAAAACTAAAGTGTTTTTAAATCAATTTTTAAATCATTTTTAAATCATTTTGTTTTATTGTTGTGTTCATTGTTTTTAATGATTGTTCTACTTCTTTTTTTGTTTTTATTATTGTTTTTATGATTATTCTACTTCCTTTTATGTAAAGCACTTTGAATTACCTCTGTGTATGAAATGTGCTATATAAATAAATTTGCCTTGCCTTGCCTTGCCTTTGACCTTGCATACACGTAAACCTGTTTTAAGAGACTCATAAAACAATGTTAGCAACCTTTAAAATGGCATAATAGGGGCACTTTAAACGAGAGCGCGCGCCGCGTCATCAAGAGAAGCGTGTGCCTTTGACGTGCGTTCTTTTTTGGCCATCCGTTTCTTTAAAGATAATCAGATTAATAAGGTTAATGCTCAAAATCACACTGAACAAAAGTAATTTCATTTCTCGTTGTTACATGGTTGTAGATTCCTATCAGTTGGTAAAACAAACATATAATCATCTGTTAGCATTCTCTTCTCAAGCCATTTTTACCATGGTGGTCTCTAAAATTAATGACAACCTTTATAATGTTTAGGCAATGCTGTCCTATTCTAGTTTACATTCACATTTAAGGCATTTAGCAGACGGTCTCATCCTGAGCAACTTCCATTTTCCTAATTTCAGGGAGTCTCCCTAGAGCAAGCTGGGTTTAAGGCTCTTGCTCATGGACCCAGTGGAGGTCAAGCTGGAGGTGGGATTTGAACCCACGGCTTCTTGGGCAAGAGGTGAGTGGCCTAAGTACTAAACTACTAACACCCCCCAAAGAGATGTTTTAACCCTTATGTGATGTGAATCCTGTCCACACTGTTCACCATATCTCCAGTCTAACTCTTAATCCACTGAGCTATCATGACTGGCTTGACTGGGTACTTAAAAGCTTTATTCAACTAATTAAAATATTTTTTTGGAATATTATTTTTTAAATATTATTTTGACCAAACAAAAAAGTACAAGTTGGAATTACCTTAAAGAATCACAAAAGTGATTACATATTAGATATTAGTTTTGTAAACTGTTTGCTGTTTTAATAAAGTGTAAGTGGCAACTATAAGAAGAAAACTTTAATGTTGCTGTTTTTCTAAATGGAAGTAACAAATATAATAATGACAAAGAAGAAAACTTTATTGCAAAAGTTACAGCCTTCTGTGTTTAAAAGTGTTCTTCTAAGCCCCTCAGCCTGAATGCATTTACATGGTTTAGACCAGCTTAGTTCTTCGTGTCTGCAGGTTTCATTTGCTTTTGCAAAGACTTTGGCTGGGGTCATGGTGGTCTTAAAGTAGGATACTCTCCCACCAGTATGTTGTAGGTTCAAATCCTAGTACCACAACTACCACCATTGAGCCTTTGAGAAAGACCCTTGACTACAAGTTGCTGCAGTGCTGCTGTTTTCTGTTCCTGTAATTAGGACATTGTAGTTGCTCTGGATTATGACAATGTAAATGTAACAGACCACAAGATTTCCTCATCCACAACACTACTGCATTTGTGAGAAACAAGAAGTTTTGATCAACAACAATTTTGTTTCACCAAATTACATTTAATCCTAAATAAGAGCAATCACTGTTAACTGTAATAATACTCACAGGCTCCAAACACAGTGCACAATCGCCACCACTACCAACACCATAACAGTCTTAACCCCTTGATAGATTAATGCCTGATGTCTCCTACATTCATCTTTCGAATCAAATATATTTTATTATTTAACTATAAGCTGTAAGCAATTAAGTTATCTTTAATTTGACAGCCAGGTAGATAACCAGCAAAATCACACACATCTTTTTTCTTATTCCAGGACCTAAATTCTACATCTCAAACCACTTATCTGCATTTTTGGCCTTGTTATGTTTGGCGTGTTAGGCATCATACACCACAGTAGCTTGTGGGCATTACTTCCCTTTTGGTTGGTTGTGAGACTGAGAAGTGAAGGCACCATCACACAGGTCAGCTAAAGGTTGGGGAATGTCTTCTTTACCCTATTCAGTCCAGTCAAAATACAGACTAAGCTGCAAAATTGATATGGATTTTCTACCACCTGGAAATCACAAATATAAATGATAGTAAATTAATTTATTGTCTAGGAATAAGACCATATGACCAGCAAACACCTTGTGATCTTCGGGGCAGTCTGACTCTATGATGTAACAAACTATTCAGCTGAGAACAGAAACAGAGCCATTAGTAAAGATATTTGGGATAGTCTATCCCCTTGATGTAAAGACATAATTATCTTTGAAACCAAAATAGCAACCAGTCCTGTGGGTGCAGAACTGGAGTCGCAATTCCCTATGACTCAATGAGACAGAAAAGTGTGCTATGGAAGCAGTTTAGCCTGCATATAGAATATCAATTACAGGACTGATTATACTCAGAAACTCTGTTCCTTTTGGCTGCTGTTATTATTTGCATGTTTTCCCCTTCTTTCATGCAGCCTGTTTTCATAGATACAAGAGTGCATTTACAAAATCTAACATCCCATTTTTATTCACAGCTTCAGATTCTGGCACTCCTTGAGACTAACAGCACATTTTGCTGACGCCTTAAGCTGCTGCTCCCTGAGTGAAACCTGACCAGGCTCTGTCCTGCCATGTGACAGACTTGTATCTGGCGAGAGACCGGCCTGCGAGGACCCGACCATGGCAGTGTAAATCTCGGGTAATGCAGAAAGTGATCCCAGAGTGCATTTCAGCATGTGCCCCTTGTGCAGCCTGAAGTTACTACTTTAATCACACAGACAGGGCTGAGTCTCACAAATGGATCCTGGCACTGAGATTATTTAACTGCTCATGTTTGAGAGCCCCCTCTGTGTTGGATGAATTTCATGTAATTCATGTAATGTTCACCAAATTAACGGTTTGGTGCCGAAGAAATACCACATTATTGCATAATTAGTACATTTAAGTAAATAGAATACATTAAACATATATGTATATGTACAAACATATGTGTGTGGCAACCAGTTATAGTGCATATGAGAGTCCACTCTGTTATTAATAAAGTTAAAAACTTACTGAATTTTTGTTGTGGTTATGTTACTTTCCAAGCAGTCGGCTACATTTCAACTACTACATTCATAATTCATGAACCTCACCCCTCATTAACATAAAAAAACACTTTATTGCTTTATTGCTTCCTTTTGCTTTGCTTTATTGCATATTTTCCTCCATGTTGTTGACTGGTATCTATTTAACACCACCATGCCATTACCATGCCAGGGTCACTACACCAAGAGTGACCAACCCTCTAAATAAAAACCAAGCCAAGCATGGTCCTTTTGGTCAGAAACTGACCAGTACGTTTAGGGAATTAAATAGAGGCTCTTATCCAGAGCAACTTTACATTTCCTAATTGCAGGGACAGTCTTTCTGAAGCAACTTAATGATCTTGCTTAAGGGCCTAGCGGTAGAGGGTCTAGCAGTAAAAGAGCTGGATCTGAACCTACAACCTCATGGTCTGTATATGTCTTAGCACTAGAACACTAAGTGAGCTAGTGAACTAATGAAGTAGATTCTTGGTAACCAATTTACTTTAAGTAGTAATTTAGTCATTTAGATGAATCATGTGTAATAGCATACAGAGCCGACTTGTGACAATTTTAACAATCTCTACTTGCTAAGTATACAGCTTAGTACGCAAAACCTTAGGGTGATCTGAAGTCATGCTGACCATCAGTTAGTTCTTGTCATTGGGGCAGTTGGTGGTGTAACAGTAGAGTAGGGTGTTTGATCCGTGATCAGAAGGTCGCAGGTCCGAATCCAGGACTGGTAAAGTTACCACTGAGGTTCTCATAAGCAAGGCACTGCTGCCCATGTTAGCTGTCCACTGCTCCTTCATGGATGGGTCAAATACCAAGGTCACATTTTGTTGTGATGCACTGTGTGCTGTGGTGTGTTCACGAAGACAAATTATCACTTACTTTCACTTTTTTGTCACTACTTAGAAACACAGATTAAGTCTATTGACATTTGAATATTTCATCAGGATACAATTTTCAGTTTGTGTTGTGAAGATGGCATACAGTTCTATTTAATGAAGAAAATTCTTGGCAACGTTTCACCAAATTACATTTAATCCTAAATAAGAACAATCAGAATTAGTTGTAATAATTATTAGTCACATGACTAAACATTGCCAAACTCTGCCAATCTTATTAAAGCTGAAACGTTCAACACTCTACTTGGCAAGCGTAATGGCATGTGTAAAGACACTAAAAACAGTGTGTTCTGAAGTCATCAAACAACTCATTAGTGCTTGTCACTACTTTGAAATATAGAATAAGGCTCATGATATTTGAATATATATGAGTTGGTGTTTGTCACAACTTCTTAACACATTAAGGCTCATCACATTCGAATATTTAGCATATTACCCTTTTTAATCAAGTAGATTTTTGATTTATCACCAAATTACTTTTTCTTGATTTAGAACAAGCACAGTTAGTTGTAACGAATCACTTGTATCTTAATGCTAACAGAAATTTAATATCTGCCCGTTTTACTGAAGCTAAAACCTCCAACAGGATACAGGGCCAAGTTTGACAGGTTTAACACTCTCTGCATGCCAAGTGTAATAACATCTGAAAACAGAGTAAACAGAGGTCATCTTGATTATCAGTTAGTGCTTGTATTTTTTTTGTATTTGTTTTGTTTTTTACAAACACAGAAAAGGCCTTAAAACATTTGAACACTTTGTGAGGAAACAGGTATCAGTTAATTTGTGATTTGAAGATGGTGCACTATTGTTTTTAATCTAGTAGATTCTTGATTTATTACCAGATTACATTCAATTAGGATTAAGAATGAGCACAATTAGTTGTGATGAATCACACATATTTAAATGCTGACGTGACGTTTAAGCTCTGCTCATTTACTAAAGCTTAAACCTCCAAGAGAACTCAGGGTCAAGTTGTGACAGAGTTTTAACACTCTCTACTTGCCAAGTTGAAAACAGTGTAAACCGAGGTGACCCTGACTATTAATCAGTGCTACTTCAGTCACTACTTATACACGCAGATTACGGCTAATAATATCTAATATTAAGTATTTTGTCACGATACGAGTTTGAGCTCATTTATGTGTTATAATGCATGAGTAACACATACAGGTCTAGTATTGTATAGAGCGGCAGTAAATCACATGCCTCCTTGTTCCTGGTAGAGTATTTTTTGCCCAGCAACTCTAAATACAAACATATTCCAGGTAAACCCCATGTACAGTATGTATGAGGTTAGAAAGTGTCAAAGAATTATTGTTCAACTTATGCGCTGCTGGGACTTTCTCACATTGTTATTCTGGTCGAGCCAGCTTTTAGCCGTCTAAGTATTTCATCATATCCAGTGTTGGGTAGGTTACTTTTAAAATGTATTCCACTACAGATTACAGAATACATGCCCCAAAATGTAGTTTGTAACGTATTCCTTTAAGTTACTCAATGTGAGTAACGTATTCTGAATACTTTGGATTACTTAATATATTGTCATGCTTTTTACAACTACATGAATGTAGCAATCACATCCTGCAAATTGTTCTTTGTTTTTCTCTACCAATTGGCTGTTAAGCCCAAATCTCCATGAATAGACAATATATTTACTGTAGGTAGAGGAGCAAAGACGAAATTTCCGAGTAAGAAATGCATTCCTGCCCGGGCACTGCTGGCTCTGTTGTGCTGGCTCCGGGTCCATTGTGTAACTGACGCCACCAACATTAACAGGACGCTTCCATTAGAGCCTCTTATTGCGTGTTTTGTTTGGGTAACACCTGTTATGCGTGGAATTACCAAAATTAGAGCCGGGATAGAGAGGGGATAGCCTCACATATGAAACAGGAAAAGACCGCTGTGCAATCCATTTATTTCAACAAAGTAACTGTATTCTGATTATCACCTATTTAAACGGTAACTGTAACGGAATACAGTTACTCATATTTTGTATTCTAAATACGTAACGCCGGTACATGTATTCCGCTACTCCCCAACACTGATCACGTCATAATGAATTTCACTCTTAAACACGGTGATCAGTACCGTACTGCGCATCACATGCTCATAACTTCGTTTGCGTAAGGCTTTACTCGTGTTTTCATCGTGTCAGGGAAATTGTAGTCTCACCAATAGCACACATTTTGGTGGCCGCATCTTACCTTGCAGCATTTCAACACATGGCCGCCGCGCTTCCAACTGCGCTCCTTACCGGGAAAGTGGCATCCGGGAGATCTTCAGCCTTGGCTTGATCCCAGGAAGCCGTGCCCGGCTCAGATACTAAGGCAGCGCTTTTAAAAGAATTATTGGTCCTGTAAAAAAGTTTGTTTCACCCCCGAAACTTTAACACCCCACCCTGGAAATTGGCCCTCAGTCAAGTATTTATATTACGGTAATATACAGTCATAAATGCTCAACTATTACGTGCTGTAAATGTATCCAGTTGGTACAAAGCCATTATCACCATACTTCTTTTTTTGACCAACAAGACAATAATACTTAACTATTGTGTGCTGTTAAGCAGTACTGTTTTGTTTAAAGAATCTAAAGTGTAATTTGGTGATAATGTCTTTGTACCAGCTTGGTGAATAGTCCAGTGTCCATTAGTGACTACTAACTATTTTACCTTTAAACTGTAAAACGTGACGCTTCTTTACTTTTAAATCACTGCGGCTTCCCCCGTAACTTCCAAATAGCGATGTAACATCGCAAACAACGTGGTATCGTTACAAGAATCCTACTACTTTTCTCTCTTTCCAAAAATGGGTATTTCCAATCATTAATGGAAGCGCTGTCTGATGTTATTGTGCTCATGCGGCGGACGCTCATCGCGTCACAGCGCGCACCTGGCAGCTACGAGACGAAGTTGGACGAAGGAGTCCATCTTAACGAAGATGAAAACAAGAATTCCTTGCCATATTTACAGAGGTGGAGAAAGTACTGGCTCTCAGTACTTAAGTAAAAGTACAATTAACCAGCAAAAAATATAGTTAAGTAAAACTACTACATCATCAACCCTACTTAAGTAAAAGTAAGAAGTACTTACTTTTAAACGTACTTAAAGTACTAAAAGTAAAAGTACTTGTGCAATAGGTCTATGTTGTCACTTAACGGTCTATTTCAATAATATTATATCAGTCATCACATCAGTCATTTAAGTGACATCACTGAATATAACGCTAGTCAAGCTGGGACGAAACATAGGACAACTTGTTCATTTTTAAAAATTGCCAATTGTCACAGGACATCAGGTAACATATCTGTTCATAAACCGCTGCTAAGTGAACTAGCAGGTCATTACCTTGCATGGCAGCTAACATTATTGTCGATGGTGAACCTTCTCGTTTATCCCAGACAAGTGCCTCTAGTTCAAGATAGCGAAACATTTTATACGTCACCCATATTGATGAATGAAAACTTGCAAAGCGTCTCAATGTTGCGACCCCCTGGTAAGCGACTTCACATAAAATAACCTATCAATCTGGTTGGTTTAAACCTCCAAGACAGCCACATAACCTATGCAACTTCAGCAAAAAAAAAGTGACAGGGCCAAATAAAATGTAACGGAATGCATTTTAGAAATGTAGTCGAGTAGAAAGTATAGATAATAGCGGCAAAATGTAGTAAAGTAAAAGTATTCATTATTATTTCTACTTAAGTAAAGTACAGATATGTGAAAATGTACTTAAGTACAGTAACAAAGTATTTGTACTTAGTTACATTCCACCACTGCATATTTATCTAAATGTATGACTGAAAGGCGAAACGGTCAGGACATACACGTGTGCAACCCAAAACGTCACGTGATTGGACATGACATTGTTAAATATAGATTTTCATACAAACATTACTTTTCACATATTAAAATAAATTTGCTTTAACAGTATCCTACAGTACAAGTATTACTGGATGGAATGGCTTCAATGCAGTTAGCTACTTTTTTCTCTGTAGCTAGTGTAGCTAACTCCTAAAACAGTAGCCTCTTTGTAACGTTTAAATCAACATTTAAATACAGCAGCTTGTGGCTGGTAGGGACTATGCATGCACAATTCCCGCAGGAAATAGTTCTGATTGCTACACCTGCTAAAGATAGCAGTCACAGCAAGATAGAGTGGTCTTATCTGTCTTATGCATTCTTTGGAGGGTGATCTCAAAAAATCCCATCATCTCCCATCTGTCTCATTTTTAAAAATGGCTGTATTACAGGTCTGGCACAGCATCACCAGGCAAGATGCCAGTTTGAAACAGATTTTCACAGATTTTAACTTGACAAATTTCTTGAAGTCCATTAAGAAGGGAATTGGCTATATCTATAAAAGGATGTTATTCCCATATGATACAAGAGTAAAGTCTAATGTAAAGTCTGCTTTCACTTTACCCTCAACACCCACAAGTTAATGGAAGGTTTTAAAAGAACAAATGATGTGGCTAATGTTAGAGCCCTGTGATTACATTCTATAAGTTTTAGATCTGTGAAGTTTTAACAAACTAGTCTAAGAATGTTAATTTACGAACAATGGAGCTCATTAAGCAATATATTAATTTTTTCTTAATGTGTTCTTAAAATGTTTGACATTTAAATAGTGTATTATACTGTAGAACTGAAGGAAACCCAATAATTCAATGTATCGTACAAACACACCAGTTCTTTTCAGCAACCTAGGAACATAAATTAAATAAAACAATAGTGAATCTCAGAATATTTGCGAGAACTGTAGGATGGGAAATGAGGCCCTGAATTCTCAGCCTTTTCTGAGAATTCTTTCACATACCAGGAAGAATAAGAGGGTCTTGTGCTAAGATACCTGTCTTTGAACCAAGGTGGTACAGGTTCAAACCCCAACTCCAGCATCTTTGGACAAGACCCTTAACCCCTGGTTACAGGTACTGTCAGTTACCGTCCCTGTGCTTAGAAAATACTAGTCGCTCTGGACAAGGTTGTCTGCAAAGCATCACATTACTTTGGGTGTGGTCTAAGGGAGTGAAACTCTTGTGTTGGTGGCCATAAGATTGGAGGTTTGAATCCTAAGAGAATCTAAAACCACCACTGAACCCTTAACCTCAAATTAGTCCCTGAAAATATGTCATGCTGGTTTAGAACGTCTGCTAAAGGCTACGAATGTCAGGAATAAGCAAATTTGTCACATGCAGCATGTATTTTTTATATATTTTTCTCACTTCAGTGTTCTCCCCTGCCAATCATCTGGTGCTGACCCGTGTCACCTGGCAATCTAATAAAAAGTAACACACAACCCCATAGCATAAATCCGAGGGGATGAGTGGTGTCCTTGCCAGGCCTGGGAACGAGCCCTAACTATACTAAGCAAACCTCTTATATCTTCATGCAAACAGCTGCTTGCCTGCGTCAATGACCACAAGAGATCTCTAATGCTTTGGCTGCTCTGTGTCAGCACTCCAGCGTATAGCAGGCGGCAAACCAAGCTCAGGTTACACATAATAATATTAACACTTATAATTAAGATAGCAGAAAGAGCCCTCGCTAGCATGTTTTTAAAAAATCTGGTAAAAATGGCAAAACTTCATGGTTCAAGAGAAGCTCTTGTCGTCTGCTCAAGAGAGCGAGACGCCGTTACACAACCCTCATCTGACCTGTCGCCACTAACTTATTTAGTGCGGACTGATGGGGAGAGTAGGTAGACATTGCGTTGCACGTACACAGAAACATCAGCTGTTTCCACAGTTGTCACAAGCAGGGTGCCTGCCTAAAGCTACAGGGATTTCTAGTGGCTTGCTGGATAAGTCTTTACCCCATTGCCAGTACAGCGACCCCCCGCTTTGTTGCCTGTCGTTCGGAGATCCACATATGCCCGAGTATCAGGTTCATCACTCACCCTTTTGCCCTCTCTGTTTTTAAAGGACGGTGCAAAGAGATGCTTTAATAACCAGGCAGACTTAGGAGACACAACTCAGAAACTCAACAACAACTGCAAACTTAATGAAAGTGCAGGTTTGATTGATTTGGGGAAAGTGAATATTAAGGGTCTACCAATCGGCCGGGCCGATTATCGGGGGCCGATGTTAGTCATTTTGACGACTATTGGTCTTGCTGATTAATTTTGACCATAACCAATATGTAATTACAAGGTGCACTACTGTGGCTCGACTGCCGTCTCGACTCTGTGCTGTTTGCTGCTTCATTTAATGTTCCGTCCAGAACGGTTTCTGATTGGCTATGTGTCACACAAGTAGTAGCGAATCAATGCTGAAGCCTTGTTGTCACCCACATCACACACACACACCAGCACAGCATGAAGCTCCGAGAAGGAGAAACGGAGAGAGGAATTTCAGCTGAGCTTGGTGTTTGTAACATTCTAAATTTTGACAGATTTTCTCTTTTTATTGCATATCAGTTCCAAATATCGGTTACTGGCCCCGTTAACTAGCAATAATCGATATTGATATCGGCCCTGAAAAACCAATATCAGTTGACCTCTGGTGAATCTATTAATGCATATGCGCAATCGACTCAGGTCCGCGATCCATCCTTTTACAAAACACTTAGCGTTAAGCCCGCATCTAGGACACATTTTCAGCGGGCCATTATTCAAGGTTATTAAAAGAGACGGCCAGAAATAGGTTGAACGTCACATATCAAATCAAAGAGAAAAAAGAAAGAAAAATACTGTGAAGCAAAGTAAGAAAGAAAGAGTGAATGAGCTGGGAAAGAGAACAGACGCTACATATTGTCCTGTGGCATGATTTACTTGAGGGTGTGGCTCAAAGCAAGTTCCCATAACATGTTGGCTTAACGTGTTTAGAGATTCTCCCTCCAAATTACAATATCACTGTTTTTTATGTAACAGAAGATCCTTCCTAGATTATCTTTGTGTTCTTTTTTTAATTCCCTTTTAAGGAATTCTCCAACTTCACGAGAAGTCCACAAACGTGGAGCTGAAATCAACACACGAAGCCATAAAACAATATCTATTATCAGGTTCAAAGTCTATGGGTGGAGCAGCACTGAGGTGTCGCAACGCGGCATAACGTGACTGTCCGGTCATGACTCACGTGTGAGCGTTCGATGACTGAGCAAAATAGTTTATGATACAAGGAAATAAGTTACGTGGGTCTGGAATTCACCCTTTTCAAACTGACGCCGCTCACACAGCTCTCTTACCGCGCTGGCATGAAGGAGACAATTTAAGAAAAGAGAAGTGCAACAGAGGTTTATTGTTAAATATGCTCTGAGGACACCAACAAGCTGTTTGTAAAAGGAATTTTGAAACTCCACTGCAATAAAGTGCAAATTCTCTGGTAGCTTGTACTGTACATTTGTTTTTTTTCGTCTGATTGTGAAATGTGCTCTTGGATACGAAAAGCCCTTGTTTTGAAACTGCACAAACTGTAGCTGGAGTAAGAAAGAAGGGAGAAGTGTGTGTGTGGCGGGGGAAACAGGTGAGCAAAGAACTCCACAAAATGTATGTCCATGTGTTACAAATGTCAACAGAAACAAGAAAAATCTGCAGTAGAGGATATTTAGCCATGATTCTAAACACAAAGACTAGAATAACTTAACTACATGCTGTGCATTAATTTAAAAAAAAAAAAAAAAAAAAGCCAACCTTCCTTTATCTCTATTTATAACCTGACTGGAAACGATAAGGTTCAAAGGTCATCAGTACTGAGCTTTTCAGTACCGAGTTCACACTTCACCTCTGAAGACAACGGTATTCTAAACCTCTGTTACTTCCCTCGCTGAAGATTTGCTTGATTTGCATTTCATGTTCAAGAAAAAAAAAAAAAAAAAAAAAGAGAGAAAACATAAATAAAAACGGGCAGTGACAAAAAAACAAAACAAAACAAAGTAAACAAAGCCAAAACAGTGGCACAGTCCAGTAAGACAGAACAGTCGCGAGATCGTAGGCTGTGCATAGGAGAAATAAAGCACTTATGGTATCTGCAAACATTAACCACATCATAAAGCTTCTTTACGCTTGAAGGGAGAGAATGAGAGCATTCCGTCCCGGCCGCGAAAACGAATGCACAAAAAACGAAGGGCATCGCCGCAGATTCTGAGAAGTGTGTGTGTAAAATACCGCCATGAAAAACGAAGTCTGAATTAGACGTCTCCCGCCACCTTTGCATTGTGCCAGAAATACAAAGCAGTGGGATTCCGGCAGAAAACAATGGAGAGAACGTTGAGGAAAAATGGCAAGAAATAAGCTCTGGGGACGGGGTGAGGGTTAGGGAGAGAAATATTAAAAAAAAAAAAAAAAAATCTTAGGCATGCCCAATGAATAGAGTCGATCTGTTTCTCAAGCGTACAGGCTAGACTTTTGATTCTGTACAAAACGGCGTGTGGGGAGAAGCGCTTAAAATGCGCTCGAGCATCCACAACGCTTTCCCGTCTGACACCCTCGGTCATTATCTGTGTAGCAGCACGAAGGCCTCCAACTTCTCGGGGATGTTGCCCCGGTACGCAAGATCGTATTTGATGATGGCCCGGGCGGCCAAACACTGTAGTGTTGTGTGATTGATGGGCTGGATCAGGTTCTTGGCCATCTCCTTCTCGTCCAGCAAGTCACAGGCGGTCTGCTTGAAGGAGTTGGTGCTGTCAAAGTGCGTCCCGCCGGCGATCAGCAGCTTCATGATGTCTGGGTGGTTGTTGGAAGCGGCCACGTGCAGCGGACTGTTGTTGTCCTCGTCGCGGCAGTTGACGTCGGCGCCGCACTCCAGCAGGATGGAGGCCACCTGGAAGGAAGGGAACTTGCAGACCGGGTAGCGGCCCACGCACGTGGTATTCCGGTCCACCGCCAGGTGCAGGGGGCTGAAGCCGTTTTTGCCACAAGGATGCAGCTTGAGGAACTTGTAGATGGTTTCTTTCTTGAAGTGGTCCTGCTCGACGGTGCAGGGGACTTTCTCCAGCAGGCAGATGAGGTGCAGGATGATGGAGAGAGCTTTGCTGAGCTGGGAGGGGTCCGGGCCGGGGTGGGGCTGCTTGACGGCTCGCTCGATCTCCAAAACGCTTTTGCTGAGGATGCCCATGAGGTCGTCGAAGGACACGGATGTTCCCAGCAGGCCCTTGGCTCGGTCTTGCAGCATGAACGAGAAGAGCTCAGCAAAGGACAGCAAGCTGCTGGCCGTCATGGGGCTAAGGGGGTCCAAGTTGCTTTGCTGCATGTCCAGAGCATACTTCCACAGATTGATGCAGCGCTCGAAATTGCCTGAATCTGCGTAGACGGCTCCTCGGTAGCGGATGTAGTAGGACGTGTCCGGGTGCGACGGGCCCAGGATGCGTTCTCGGATCAGGAGCGCCTGCATCCTCATCTCGTCGGGGTCCGAAATT
The DNA here is from genome assembly GCA_032718565.1 of Distichodus sexfasciatus. Taxonomy (NCBI): domain Eukaryota; kingdom Metazoa; phylum Chordata; class Actinopteri; order Characiformes; family Distichodontidae; genus Distichodus; species Distichodus sexfasciatus. The sequence goes on along the minus strand of JAVGVS010000053.1, from coordinate 522,824 downwards.
AAACTGTCCAGCTCCTCGCTGCTATTCACCTCCTTGGCGTAATCGTAGGCCATGATAAGTTCCTTGGGCTCGTCTTTTAAGAGAATGTTGGTGTCGTCACTGTAGCGCATTTCCATGGCTCTCTTCCAGTACTTGAGAGCGCCCAGCAGATCCCGCTTTTTGTCCACAAAAGTAGCACCTAGCAACTCCAAAGCGTTAATCCGTTCCATTTTGTTGGTGTGGGGATGCTGCGTGAGGAAATCGACGATGTTCGTGTGTCCGGTGACGCTGGCCGACAGCAGCGGGGTCATCCCGTAGCCGTCCTTCTCCATCGTGGCGCCGAACTTCAGGAGCATTTTCATGATCTCCAGACTTCCGGATTCGGCGCAGTCGTGTAAGGCAGTGTTACCTGCCAAGCACAAACAAGTATGTGGTGAAATAAGACAATACTGCAGGGCTTTTTAGAACAAAAGCATGTTAATTTCACTGATGATATGCAACCTAACAGGTTCAGTAACAAGTAAGCCTACAATTAAAAAGATAGATACCAGCAAGAAAACAAACAAACAACAGTGAATTATACATTGGAAATGTATACCTTTAATACCTAAATAATAATATGCTGCTGTAACACCAAATGGCGCTCCTTGCATAAATAGTTAGCCATTTATGGATAAAATGTATGAATTAAACAATTTCATCTAAAGCTTGGTAGGTGGTAGTGGCAAAGAGGTTAAAGGTTCAAATCCAGGTCAAACTTACTACCAAAACTACCAACATTAGGCCTCATTTACCAATATGTTCTTAAGTTCTTCATCAAAATATTTGGTGAATGAGTCCCAGTGTCCCTGAACACGACCCTTAACCCCAAGTTCCTCCCATGGAAGTCACCCATTATTAGGAAATATACGCTGCTCTGGATTAGCATTGACAGATTTCAGGATCGAAGCAGAAAAACTGACATCATCCACTAAATACTGTCAGGAAGATTTGGACGATTTCATAACACATGCTGACACACAAGTTCCCCGACGTCACTAGAAACCGGCCGCTTCTCACCTTTGACGCTTTTCCTATTCACGTCTGCCCCTTTCTCCAGCAGATACTGAGCGATCTCCTTGTGGCCCTTATAACACGAAATCATGAGGCACGTGTGGCCGTGCCGATTGGCCACCTCCAGGTCGGCTTTGTGCTCCACCAAGTACTTGACGATGTCGAGGTGGCCATCGAAACAAGCAGCTCGCAGAGGGGTAGAGTTTGTTAGTGTGGTGTTGTTTACAGAGGCGCCGTGTCCCAGCAAGGACTGCACCACTTTGAGGTGGCCCGCCGCCGACGCAGCCCACAGCGGAGGGGCCCCTTCGATGATCTCGCCATCGAAATTGACCGAGCCACCGACCTCGACTGGCGCGCAGCAGCACTCCAGCAGGTACTCGACTAAATCGAGGTGGCCGTAGCGCGCGGCCATCAGCAACGGCGTGGCTCCGTTGGTCTTCTCGGCCATCAGCTTGACAACCTCGTGGTCACTTTTATTCTCCAGAAGCTTTTGCAGCAGCTTGAGCTTGCCATCTCGGGCTGCGTTGAACACCGCAGTTTTTAAATCCATTGCATTTGGTGGCCTGTCTCCTTCCTAGAATGAACAGGGAAGGAAAACCACAGTGAGCAAAAAGACTGAACCACATAAATGTTTTGTTTTCTTCATTATTCTTACATATCCCCTTTGCAGCAACATTTGTTGGCTTCACTTTACCATAAATGATTGCTCGGATACTCATCCATTAAAGAGCATTACCATCTAAAAGTCTAATAACTACAAACAAAAGGAGTTGTCTTATGTCATTTGTCAGTCAGCTCAGGTTCGTCGCGAACGATCACGACCTTAACGCTGCCAGTAAACAAAAAGTTAGCCTCACAGCTAACTCAAAACCTACTGCTCGTTCATATGCAGGTAACCAAATGTCTTTTATAAGAGTATAACTACGCGTCACGACAACTCTAACTTTATCCACTAAGTAAATTCGCCTAAAAGAAACCCACGAACACACTGCGGTTCACGTTAGCGTTAGCCTGCTTAGCCTAGCCACCTGGCTAGCGCCATTAGCGTAAACGCCGTTCTTTAAATAGAAACAACGTTTATATTTTTAGGCCCTACAACCACTGAACATAATCCGATTACTGCAACAGGGTAAAACCTAACAATTAAAACGTCACGTCAAGCTCCCCGAAAAGCCGTCTCGTTCTTGTAGGCAAGCGTTAGCATGTTAGCAAGGTGGTGAGCTCAAGAAAAGCGGCCGACTTCTACCTTTTAAGTCGTCGGATTCTCGACGTCGTCGGCAGCAAAACCCGCTGGCTCGGTCGTCAACGCTTCACTCGACTAGAGTCCTCATGGCGTTTAAAACGGCTGCTCTCGCTCGCTCTCCGCTCATAACTCGACGGTCGTGGCTAATTTCGGGGAAAAAATGTTTTGGTTTTTTTTTGGAAAAAAAAAAGCTTCTGCTGGAATCTGACTGCGGCTTTCCGCCCCCGCTGCTCGCGCTTCCTGTTGCCACAGCGCTCGGATAACGAGCCGTGCTCGGGAACGGAGCGGGACGGACTCTGGTGATTTGGGCGTTATACCGTCCCTCCCCTGAGAAATGAAGCAAATATCCAGGCTGTCGGGTTTCTAAAGCAGCACCGACACGACGTTCTTTTCACGTTAATGGCCACGACAAATAAGGAAGTTCACACGCCGTCCGCGGCGCCGCGTCGGTCGCTTCTCTTAAAGCCCAGCTCGCTCCCGCCCCCGTTTAACGCTGACACGGGATCAGTCCAATAGGGATTAAAGCTGAGCTGCCGAGAAGGCACGTAACCGTAAACAACGATTTTCGCCAGTCACGACGATTACTTATTAGCTGATTAGGGAATTACTTACGCGTAACGTCTGTCAAAACTGCCCCAGTACAGGACTGAGCAGAAGTCTCGTTTTTATTTTCTACAAAAACAACGAGGCAACAGATTTTTGTACAGCTGAAGACCACGAGTGCTGTGCAAATGAGTTGAGACAGCCCTCATTTCTTCATCATTTGCTTCCAAAGAGCCAAACTTGTGCTGAACTGTATTTATTACTTATCTGTCTTAATTTTGAAGACCACACGAATACACATTTTCTTTGAAATTTGTACAAACATTTGGCAAAATTTAGGGAACAGTAAAAGCATTTTAAATCAATAAAATCACTAAATTTGGAATAGAACTGCTCAAATGTGTCTGAGGAAATACTCAACTGATATTTCCAAAATGACGCACGTGTCATAATGCGACGCCCCGCCCACACGGGGAAATGTCACGCCCACCGGGATTCCCTCCGCCTTTAACTTGTATGGTCATCGTGTGGGCCTGATACACTATATTTTATAATATTAATAATAATAATAATAATAATAATAATAATAATAATAATAATAATAATAATAATAATATTTATTTATTTATTTATTTATTTATTTATTTATTTATTTATTTATTTATTAATATTATTATGTGTGTGTGTATTACATCCTTTTGCACATTCTTAGGAGTGAACATTAACATTTTTCAACACGTTCTTGTCTCACTAATGAATAAAAAATCTTGAATCTTAATAAACCAGATCTGAGATTTTGTTACAATTCTGGAGGGAATTTTTCAGCAAACTCAGGGATACTGACACTCACTTCTGCTTATGAATGCATCTGGACTCTGTCTCAAGTCCATTAAATTACCAATTGTCAAATAAGGATAATAAACACTATACTTCTACAGATCATTTCTTATTATTGAATGCTGGTAGATTCCTATCATGTTAGAAGACAAATGGGCAATCGGCTATCAATGGATACTTTCCCAATATTTTACAGTTTGACTCCTAACATTATGACAGGATTTATTAAGTAGAAGGTCATGCATTATAAATATTGTTATACTGCTAGGAGTCATACTGTAAAATATTGGGAAAGTATCCACTGATAGCGGATTATCTATTTGTCTCCTCACATGATAAGAATCTACAGGCAATTTTTCTCGGCTGCGTAAGGGACTGTGTAGAAGCAGAACAGTCTAAGTGCAACCCATGCAAAATACAAGATAATGCAAATCAGTATAAACACATTCTGACTGATCAGCTTTACTGTCTTTCACAGTGACAACTCCCTCATGCACAGGCCACATCAGACCTCAAACAATACAGACAGCACAAGTAGCTACTCTTGGTATATATTATGATAATACATATTATGATATGTCATCATTTTCAGGGGAAGGAACATTGGCTAACAGCAGTGATGCACTATTCGTATTGTTTGAAGTCTGATGTGGCTTGTGCATGAGGGAGTTATTGTGAAAGACAGTAAAGCTGATCAGTCAGAATATGTTTATACTGATTTGCATTGTCTTGTATTTTGCATGGGTTGCACTTAGACTGTTCTTTGGCTGCACAGTCCCTTACACAGCTAAGAAAATTAGCTCTTGGCACCATGATCTGCCGCTTGTAAGACATTACCCCATACAGTGATCAGTATCAGATAGGGTGGCATTTATTTTAACCTCTCCTATAGATGAATCTTGGACAGTAGTTCATTTTTCCCTCTTTAGGCCACTGTCGTTAGGTGTTAAAGGCATTGTTCTGGCTTTTCTAGCACCCCAATCCTAATTCAGTCAAAACATTTTGGATGTGATATTGCAAGTCTAGTCTACGACAACGCCAGCACACAGGTAACAGTGATAAAAAAAAGGTAACATTTTGCCACCAGACACCACAGGACACCTTCAGAAATCTTGCAGAGTGTAGGTTTTGGCAGATCAGAGCTGTTTTATTGACACATGTAGGGGTCCATGGCATATTAAGCAGTCATAAAGCTTTGGCTCACATGTTTATGATGCAGTATAATTATCATCTACACTTCTGTTACTGATTAATTCTAGGTTTGTTATCTAATTTGTCAGACATCAATATGCCTTATATAAAATACCATAGCAAATTATCATGAGGTGATAAGCAGTAGCTAATTAACACGGTGGGTTCAGCGGTAAATACAGCCCTCTAGTGGAGAGTGAAGCCTGGAACAAGAAAATTCATAAAGCATAAACTGTCAAATAACAAACATGGTTATGTCCCAGATTTCACATAAAGCAGTGTACAGTTAGGTTCTTAAAATTAAAGAAGTGTTCAAAAAACCCCAAGGAAAAATGTTTGTTACAACCTGAATCCCAATGGTTACTTTTTGGAAAGTGAGCTCGTAATACACAGTGTTCAGCACATCAGTCTGGAATATTCCACGTAATTTGCTCAGTTTACTGATAAATTGTCTTTATTGTCTTGTCTTGAGGCCAACAGCCACGGCTGCAACTAATTATTTCGAGTTTATACGTGAGTTATTTGCAACAGGAATTTCTGGATCTGCTGGCTTCCAGCAAAGTTACTAATAAATATGTTATTAACACGTTAACTGGTTCTGACCACCAACAAGTAAAGAATTCCAGAAATAAACTCATCTTCCCCACCCAGGCCCTGGGCCGTCTTGGAGTAAACATTGTTACAATCTTTTGTATTTTTTTGCAAATCTAAACAGACTGGTTTCTTACCCCTGTGAACCATGACCTTTGTTTCAGCCACAGGTTTCTGCAGTTTCACAGGGTTTTTTGTAGGTTGTAATTACATGACTCTGGACATATTTTCTCAGCAGAGACTAAAAACACAATGTTTTTACTGATTTACAATTTACATGGAAATGGAAATGAAAAAAATGGATCTCAGACCTAACTGTAGATTTTATTACATTGAGGCTTCACATACCACTTTACCTCCTGTTATGTTTCTGGTAGACATAGTTAAAATAGCATATTTGATAGAAATGTTTTGATTTTGAATGTTAATTTTAGGTATATCACAGCTTTTAAAAAAATTACTAAGCCATTTGCTTTATTTTATTCAAAAATTTACGTCTCAAGCGGGTGGCAAGTGGGGCAGTGGTTGGTGCTCACAGCCAGAAGGTCCTGGGTTCCATCCTCGGGTCGGCCGTGGGGCCTTTCTGTGTGAAATTTGCATGCTCTCGCCGTGTTTGCGTGGTTTTTTTTCCGGGTGCTCCGGTTTCCTCCCACAGTCCAAAAGCATGTAACATGGGTTAACTGGCGACTCTAAATTGGCCCCGTAATGTGTGAGTGCCCTGCGGTCTGTTGGCGCCTGCCCAGGGTTGGTCCCCGCCTTGCACCCATAGTTCCCAGGATAGGCTCCGGTCCCCGTGACCCCGCTAGGGATTAAGTGGTTCGGAAAATGAATGAATAAAATTACGTCTCAAGGGTAAACTAGCTTTAGATTTCATTTAATGTTGTACTTTTAGAGCTATGTGGAAAATGAACCTTGAAACTTGCAGATCTACCCTACAGTAATTTAAAATTAGTCCTGGGCCTAAACAAAGAGCAGGCTCAGCATTCTAGTATAGTCAAGTGGCCAGATACAAATACTATATTTCTGGAGACTTATAGGGCTGTTTTCTTGTTAATTGATTGAGTCGAGCCTTGGACTAAACTGTAGTAATGGAGATTTACCATTAAAACTAAGACTAGGCTTAATCCTCGACTGTGAAATCAGCCCTTAGAGTGTAGTCACTGATCTATCACTTAATTGCAAGCTGTCGGGAAAGTGTCTGTACCTGCCCTGAAAACCTGACATCTAATCTTGATATTTAAATTATTAAATAAAGTATTTAAAAGACACCCATGGAAACAGAATCTCCAAACATGTTTTGACTTTAATTTTGCATGTGTTGCATTTAACAAATAACCCATTAAACCTTATGCTACACATTAAACATTGATTTGAATTACCTCAGACTGTTCCAATATTTTGGAATATTAACATTTATGTAAAACAATAACATCGGTTAAAAAAAAAGCACGATCCATCCGACCCCTCTCTAGTGTAACAGTAGTTTACAGTTGGACCCCCATACCCACGTTTTCTCTTCAAGGGAAAATTGCAAAAACAATTGGTTTATGTTTCAAATTTATGGACTAAAGGTGTATAGCACTACATAATATACTTTTTAACTTTGATTATAATTCATGTTCATGGTTTACTGTGCAGAATTTAAAAAAGAAAAAAGAGAAAATTCAAATAGTCAAAAAAAATCATAGGATGTGGGGCCGGGGGTGTCAGCGTAGACCACTACAACAGAAAATGGATGACCGAGGGACAAATTAATTCTTCATGTCAAAAAAAAGAAAAAAGAAGAAGGTACGTGCTCATATCAGATGAACACTCAGGTTTTGAGAGACCAAACACACATAAAAGATGAGACACCCGAAAATAAAATTAACATTACTCTTGTTTTTTAATGAAAAAGGTGGGCCAAAGGACCTTTCATGGATTTTGAAAGAGTGGTTTTATTTTCTATACAACCTAAACCTAATACTGAGAAGCCTTGCAACTTGCGACTTCTACCTGAGCACCAAACAAATCACATTAATTTAGAATTCTTACATTTTTCTTGATCATTTTAAGACCTGTGTGTTTAAGTCTCCAATTAACCCCACATGAGACATTTTGTTTACGGTGTAATAATTAAACACACATTTGTGCAATAAATTAAGATGTTTACTTCTTGACATTGGGAGAATATGTACGCTAAACCAAACATTGGGCTAAAAGGTGTGAGGCCAAACAACAGCATTTAAATAATAATAACGACATTCTGTATGTCCTAAAAAGAGAGAGCGAACCATGAAACGAGTGGCTCCTTTTAAGTCCTGTGTGCATGTGTGCTGACGTATTTGTGTGTGTTTGCATTCGAGAGAAATCGCTGACGACTGAGGGAGGTTAAGATCCCATGCGAGTTGTGGTGGTTTTCTTGTCTGAAAAGAAGCTCCTGAGCAGCACCACCTGACTGATGCTGACCACCAGCAGGATGAACGCCTCCCCGATGGACCAGAACGCCACTCTGGTGTTCAGATCCTCGGCTCTGCTGCGGCCCTGAGCCTCTCTCAGCCGGAAGTGTGTCTGGTAGTCGATCACTGACTTCAGGGCTTCGTGGATGGAGACGCACGCCGATTCCATCTGAGGGAAATCACAAACGAGACGTTGAGAGGGGGCCGGCTGATATGACCTCAAGTCAATATCGCTATTAAGTAAGCATTTTACCTGATTACGATTATTTTCTCAGCATAGTTCACTGATGAGGTTTGTACTCTAAATATGCTCAACTATAATTTTGTCTTATGAAGCAGCACATACATTTGTTACAGAGATCCGTATTTTAAAAATATTAACAAATGATCAAATTAAAAATAATTCAAATAATCATCATCGGCAAGATTGTGTCCATGTCCAAATATCCTGGATTAACTGCTCAGCTCCTCATTGACAGCAGTCAAAAAAACAATATGAATGAATGTTCATTTTATATAGACCTTTTCTAGATGTCCAAAGCCTTTTATAGAGACAATGGGCCCCATTCACCAATTTTTAGTAATTTCTTAAACTAGTTTTTCAGAAAGTTAAATGGCATTATATCATACAACTGCAGAAATGAAGCAAAGTTTTGCCCAAGCATTTACGCAGTGAAACTTGCATGAGTGCTTTTTAGCAGTTATAGATTTTGTTCTTACCTAGCAACAAATCCTAAATAAGAAAACAATGGTCAATGTAAGAATTTTCATGAAAACTATTGCTGTATTTTCAGTTCATAGGTTCCACCAAACACAGGTTTTCTAGCGCCTACAAGTGCATCCTAACGCAGTCCTCATTGCAACGAATACCGTCTCGTGGTTAGCATCTTTAAAGCCAAAAGTACTTGACAGACTTATATTTCTTGCTCAAACATTTTTAAGTCAATAGAATGCCTGCTCTTGAAATAGTTTATTTGTTTACAAAACGTTTTTAAAAGAGCACAATGAAACAATGAATTATGACAAATTAGTTAAAGCATCTACCCAAGTACATCAGATAACTGACTTTCATGCATTAATGTTTGTATTTCTTACATGAGTGTATATTTATTTACGCCATATGGGGTTGCTCCTGTACCATTAGAGCCAAATAAAAGAGGAATACAAATGACTTCTTTTTGAGTAACGTTGGATAGGGCAAAATACTTACACACTGTATAGACATTTGGCCCAAAAATCTTACGTTAAAAATATTTTAAAAAATAGTTATGTTATATTGTCCAGCCCTAGTAAGAGAGCAGCTATTCTGCAGCACAGTTTATCCACCGCTGCAGGGAGGGATTGGGATTCACACAGATCCCAGCATCCACTGCTGGTACAACAAACAACTCTAACAGCAGCGATCCAGCTTTCTTAGCTAGTCGCCCTTCCAATTACTGGCCAGGCCAAAGTCTGCAAACCTTCAGTAGAATCGGAACTGCAGGTTGTTGGGCTATTGGCGTAATATTAGTAATCTGGTCACTATCTAATTATACTAACATGTCTATTAACAGATGAAACCTAATGTACTTGATTTAAATTATGCCCAACAGTTTTCATTTCAACTAATCACATCAGCATCTTCTGGCAGTTTTTTTCCTCTTTAATCAACTGACATGCACAATGATATGATGATCTCTGGCTACGTTCACACTGCCATGCTGAAGTGACTCAAATCGGATTTTTTGCCTTAATGTGACACAGATCTGATCCGACACGGATACGTGTCGGATTTAGTACCACATATGAAAGTGACACAAAGCCGATTTGAAAAGATCAGATTTGTGTCACTTTCATATGTGGTACTAAATCCGACACGTATCCGATTCGCGGCCATGCGACCTGAATGTGAACGCTCAGACCGGAATTCATGTGGCTTTTTGCCTATACGCATGCGCTGATATCATCAGCCTGCACCGGCAGCGCGGGAAGGTAAAAATGGAGGAGAGCTGCGATAACAGAAAAGGCTAGCCGCCTGACTTTTTTTCCTCCTTTTTGACCTGCTCATGTACAGCTAATTCACTGTTTGTCATCCTCCAGAGCAAAGTGCGATACATGCGTGAGCTGCTAACGCCTCCATTTTAATGCCATGAGTCGTCCCACAGATATGATGTTTTTTTGTTGTTGGTGACGCAGTTGACCCGTGTAAAAACGTATCACTGTGCGCATGCGCGACGTTTCGGAGGACCGATGCGTTCACATTACAGTCAGGTCACTTGTAGTTATGAATGTAAACCGTCTAAGATAGACAAATCCAATCTGAGCAAAAAATCCAAATTGAACGATGTGGCTGGCAGTGTGAATGTAGCCAATGTGGCTACTGATTTTTGGGCCAGCTATTTGAAGAAACAGAGGTTATTACACCTTTGCAACACATACCTGAGTCAGGGCTGTAACTCTGTTTTCATTGGGGAAAAGTGGCGGGTCGTCGCCAACTTGAAAGTCGAAGTAGACGGTCTTGTGGGTGAAGGTGGAGAACTCGTTGCTGAAACAGAACTTGTACGTTCCGTTTTTGGAGGCAGTGAACGTAAAGCTGTCATACTGCTTTTTCATCTCCTTGTAGAGAACTGTACCGTCCGGATCCTCCAGGCGACAGTCGACGTCATAGTGACCGCCGGTTACGACCTGCATGGAAGAACAATTATTTCACCACACAAGCAAAAGGAAGCAGGGATAGAGATGGAATTTGAACCCCTAGACCACCACAACCATCATTTTTGTCTAGTATCAAAGCAAGTGTGTGCAGTGTCTAGTATCAAAGCATCACTGCAGTGATGGAAGGAGAAGAGTACTGAATATCTGTACTGTTACACTGCTGAAACAATATTCAATTACAACTAAAAGTACTGGTGTTAAAAAGGGCATTTAGTACAATGTACTCCTCAAAAGCTACACAGAGTACTAGTGACTTTTTAGCCATTAGGTTTAACTGAATAAACATATATACACAATACATCATTCAAGCCCAATATTAATGCATTTTTTTTGTGATGTCATGTTTTATAAAAAGACTCACAAGAATCACATGCATACTATGAGGCCTAATTATCATGAACACAGTTTGGTTTGCTCCATCCAGAATGAGCCCCAGAATGCAGGAATTCAAAAAGAAGAAGCAAAATCTTCAAAAATACTGTGTTTGAGATAAAATTGTGGTTTCTTCCCAAAACAGGCGGGATTAGCCATGAGTGGATTACTGGAAATCACCACAAATCATTTTCATTCTGATATCTTTAGTTTCAAATTCAAGGGATCAAATTGCTGGCTGATATCTACAGATCTGATGTCTGTCTAGTTTCATGGGATACAAGAATCTGTACTCTAGCTTTAACCTCTGTCAAATTAAGGTCAATCTTTTGAATATGAATTCAAATTAAAGGTCTAATCAGCAATGAAATGTGATCTTTCAAGTTTATATTTTAGATTCCACTTGTAGTTTAAAGTGTACATTTGTTATTTTATGTATATTTTGCCCATTCTATGTGCCTTATTTGTTCCTTGTTCTTTGCAGTGTTAAAGCTGGAGGCACATCGTCTCATCTCTCTGTATACTTGTACACAGGGGTGGGAAGTAACGAATTACAAATACTCGTGTTACTGCAATTAAGTAGATTTTTTGGGTACTTGTACTTTTATGAGTAGTTTTTCAAGTGTGTAATTTTACTCGTACTTGAGTACAATTTACACCATGTAATCTACTTCGCTACTTATAAAATCAAAAGTTGCTACTGAGTACGCCCACAATTTGAATTAATATTCAAACCTTTCATCTGCATCTTTGCAGCCAATAAGGCTGTGCAATCGCGACCGCGCCAATTAATCCATGACGTAAGCAAAGAATAAACTCCGCTGCAGCAGCAGGCACAGGTGTCTGGAGTTACTACACAGCGGAGTACAACCTAATTTATAGACTGAAGATTTGGAGACAAAGAAGCCAATATGGAGCCAAACGAAGCCGGATAGACTCTGTTCATTTAGAAAACCAGCCCTGAACAAAAGGTTCAGAAAGTGAAATGTGACAGAAATGCTATTATGTCTAAGAATTTAAGACACTTACCTGCCTGTTGTTCGCATTGTATTGGGAAAAGTTTAAACTGTTCTGTGCATGTTCAAAAACATTTTTGTCATTGTTTTAACAAACAAATTTCCTGCTTTATATCTACAGTTATTTACAAAACAAATTGCCTTTCTGTACCTTGTTCATCTGAGAAATGTGCTTTGAACGTAGATATTTTATACTGGTGAATCGAATCGAATGCCTGCTATCGACAACACAATAAAGCATCCAGGGGTTAAAAAGTAATGAGTACTCTGAGTAGTTTATGAGAAGAGTACTTTGTACTTTTACTCAAGTATTTTTTTTTAACACCAGTACTTTTACTTGTAATTCAGTACATTTTAACCAACGTAACAGTACTTGTACTTGAGTACAATTTTTCAGTACTCTTTCCACCTCTGCTCGTACAGTACATAGCAGAGATGACGAAATTTACTTTGACTTTGATCTTAGACAGAGCAAAACAGATTACTGAATTAAATTTGTACCAAAGTCCAAGTAAAATTCCAGCCTTAAAAAACTATTTAATTACAGTAGAGTGAGCAGTTGTAACGCGTTAGTTAAAACCTTGGGGTGTGTGTGTGTGTGGGTGTGTGTGTGGGTGTGGGTGTGTGTGTGTGGGTGTGGGTGTGTGTGTGGGTGTGTGTGTGTGTGTGTGTGTGTGTTGCCATACAAACTGCTTTCCAGCAGGAGTGGTATTTTCAGGTTGGTCGTGTATTTAGTCTCGGCCTCCCAAGCGCCCTACCTACCTGGAACTCGAGTGTGCACTTCGTCCCTATCGTGATGTCCTCGTAGAAACACTGCTTGGCGTTGTCCGGCAGCTCGAACGTCAGCTCGGAGCCACGCGCACATCCGCACAACAGCACGAGCGCACCGAGAAAACGACGCCAATCCAACATCGCGGCGGAGGATGGCTGCTAGGGAGTGATGAGGTCTCAACAGTGGCAAAGGGACGGACCTAGAACAAACAAGTAAATAAATAACAAGAAACAAACCAAACATCACATGGAACAAAACGGGAACTATAAGAACACAATACAGCGAGTTAAGCGCTTCCTATCAATTCGCGATTCGTTAATACTGACGCGCTCGTCCTACAATTAGCATGAAATTAGCTTAGCGTTAGCATCCTGATCACAAATGAATGCGGCGACGGCGGCGGCTAGGCTAACGCCGAGCTGACGTCACCTCGACCGAACGGCCAATATTCCGTTCACGTTGTGCACAGGTAATTATGTTGTGTAACCGCTCGCACTGAGACAGATCTCACCGAGCTGACGAATTCGACAGTCGAGCCGAAGCATAAACACAGCTGAATAAAACTGGAACAACGATGAAGCTTCACTCACCCCAGTCTCTACTGCCCGGATGTAGGAAATGCACCGGTGGCGGTGACGGAGCGCGTACGTCTCTACGCGCTGACGCACACTGTGACGTCATGACGTAACCTCCTCCTGCCCAACAGGATGTCGAGGACGGCGACGAGTCCTCCTTTATTTCCCCTAAGGATACGTGTCAGGTTGAAGGCGCCTCATTATCTAATCCGGGCAGGACCAAAGGATTTAGGATGCTCTATTGGATGCTGCAATGGAATATGGAAATGTTTGTCTTAACACGAGTGAAATCCATAAAATAATTCTCTTGATGATAACTATATAAATACAGGATAAAATTATTACCGTTTAATGAGCTAATATTAAATTAGCGATGACTGGTGGAATTGATGTGCAGTTTGTTTCATCATCGACCACTTTAGTCATGTTTTAGAAAGAAGCCTAAACCCTAACAGATATGCCCATGCATTCTCCTTTTTTGGCCACAAGGGTGCAGCATTTACCTGCTGTCATTTCTGACTTGTCATTTCTGCCAACGCGTCACATTCCTTTAAATGGATCAGGGCTTCAGTCTCAGTAGATCATTCATGTGGAGACATCAATGGCAAAATCACGGTGTTAGTTCTTAGAATATTGCTCATCAGTGAAATATTTTGTGCAAGACCACTTAACAAAAAATTGCCCATAACATGGATTTATAAAATAAATAATCATGCTGTGGACTGTTACATTTATTTTGCATTTACATTTACAACCACCACTACCACCAAAATACAATATAATTTAAAAAATAGTGTAACTAGTTTGAAAGAAATATATTTCACAGTTGTCCCTTGTATGCTATGATTTGTTCAATCTCTCCGGGTTGAGTTAACTGCAGACACACTACATGTTTGCAGAGACCATTTTACTACTTTTGTTTATCCAATCTCTAGACTGTCTGCAAGTTTAATGCTTTGATAGCTTGTTATGTGGAAAAAGCTTGACAGTCTGTATACATATTTCAGCACAGGCACCATTTGGGGCATTTTTAAGGTTTAAAGAGCCCAAACTAAACATTAGACTTAGTTACACCAACATTATGCTTAAAAATATCACAGATGTGTAGACATTTATTAGTCTGAGGTCAGACACTTCATAATAAATAATGGTTTGGGATGTTTTCAATTGCATGAAAAAGAAATAAGGGACCTAGTAAGCATAGCCTTGAACAAACTGCTAGTTTGTTGAGAACTTGTAATCGGCTGTTTTTCCAGTATATGCTGGAGTATCTATTTGAGGTGCTATGTTTAGAAGCACTGCCTTAGACGTTTGTCTTTTTGTTTCACCTTATTTAAACTTGTCATGATTGCTAATCAAGCGTTCAAATTTGTGATTTTTCTTAATGGGTATGAGTAGCATGACTTTAAAATTATGAGTTGTGTGCACAGCCTGTGCAATGTGAAATTTTTTGCTGATTAAATTTGCTTATTTTATACTTTATTTATTTGATCTAGGCTAACCTACTAAATTTCTTAGTTAATATAACTAAATATTTTAGTTTAGTGAGAGGTTTGAACAATGCCAGTCTTGTGAGGGGTTTTATCACTGATCATATCTAAGCAGAAATATATGAGAGGGTGTGGGACCGTTGACAGGGCAGAGACCTAAGGCTGTTCCTAGCAGGTGCTGTGTGGGTTTTCTTTTTGCTAGAGCAGGAACAGGGCGGCATATATATAAGAAACCATTTCTAAATTAGTTGGCATAACATAAGTGACCGAAGTGTATCTATAGTTGGTCAACATTAAATAGATTCAAGGATCGTCCAATGAATACTGTAGACAAAAGCACTAGGACCAATTAATGAAAAATATCACCTAGACCTAAAATCTTTACTAACTTGTGTTAGAAACGTAGACTTAGACTAAAGAAATATCAATCACAATGGTAAATACGCTACTCTGAACCTTCAAAAACCTACCCAGTGTTCCAAAGGGATCTGTCCTTGTTCCTCTTCTGTTTTTCTAATACTCAGACACTCTTGGAGCTGCTATTTCTTCACATGGCTTCCCCTACCACTGTTATGCTGTTGACATCTAGCTAATGACCCCAGATTTTAAACTGCACCTCAGAATATTTGACTGACATTTCCTTCTGGAAGCATGCTTGGAAGAAGCCCTGTACATCTCAGCTAATTCTTCCCCAAAACCTGACCTGGCTGTCATTTTTGAAAATTCCATTATCATTAACACCAAGAAATCCCTTTGGCATAAAAGTATACTTAAAAGTTAATTTTATTAAGTACACTTAATCTTTCCAGTAGAATTTATGTTAATACCAAAGTACTAGTACACCAATAGTAATAATTATCATAACAGTATACTATTTTAGTAGTTGTTTTGATTAATTAACCTATTTTCTGATTTATAAAGTACACTTTTAAGTGTAAGAGTAGTAAATTTTGAGGACATAACCAAACTTGTACATCAAATAAACTACACTATAAGTAAACATTTAAATTAGTCACTATTTGTATATTTGGTAAGTGTAGCTTTATCAGTCCAGGACTTGAACTAGTGTCCTTCTGAACACAGGTCCAACTCCCTAACTGTTACGCTTCTAATTACACCTAAGTTCAGTTTATATCGGTTGAATACATAAAAAGTTAACTGATTATACACATACTTTTAGTTTAGAAGTATAGTGATAGCACACTTAAGGATGCTTCTTTTTCATAAAGGATCTCAGTCGTGCCATTGTTTGGGATGTGTAACACCATCTTGTTTCCACTTCCACAGCTTTTGCATAACATGCAGGTATCGCTTTTAGAATATCAGGAGAATTCCTTGCCACTTACATATATCATGTGCTTATATATATTATATCAGCACATAATTCCCTATGAACATTGATTAAAACATACTTTCTTGGAGCATCAAGCACTGCCTGTGTTGACCCCCACTTTTGAATAGAAGAGGAAGGCATCAATAATGGAGCAAACTTCCTTTAGTCTGGTTATACACTCTTTTAGTAACACCTAGAAGACGCAGTTCTCACTAACTTATTAATTACTAAGTTATACTAAGAAAAATCTTTCTAGAATTTCTCTATCCATCAGTCAAATCTTGATAAAGTAACAGCTTTTCATTTGGGTCCGAAAAGGATTGAACTCCAACCCTGCTTGACTTTCAGCTGCTGATTTAGGTCTAAGTTTACTACTACGAGGAACATGTCTTCTCGGTGGACTACAAAGCACTTATGTATGTTGCTGTGGATAAGATTATCAACCATAAACTGTGAATGTAGCAATGAGAGCAGTCATGTAAGTTCTGAGCTGATGCTTAAACCTCTCTCAATTTATTAAAAAAGTTAGAAAACTTGTTAATTGCTTTTTTGCAAGGAAGCTTTAACTTGTAAATAAACGTAGGAAGTACTTTAGGGAACAGAACGAGGTTGGAGCCGAGATAAGAGATGACGTTTTAAGTAAGGCAAAGTTATCCCAGTTGTTTTAAGATGTTATTGAGGGTTTATGGTATTTTTTTAAGCGTAAAGGTTGTACAACGTAATGCAAATTCTCTTAATCTGAAAATAATACTTAATTCAATACTCAGTGAATTTGCATAGTCATGGTACCGTTAATTGTGAAAATAAAGCCACAAAACATTTTTGTGGTCTAGTAATTTATATATTTTTCCATACAGCTAAAGTTAGGATGAAGTTGCATAAAATCTGGACCTCTGTATTAGTATACAGTCCTAGTTTGGAAGAAATTCAACACACTGTCTGTGAGTTGAGGTTAAGATTGTGCAAGGATCAGTGCTCCAAGACACCCAGCATGACATAATCAGGTCTCCAGGTATTTTTCTCCTGATAATGTCTATGTCCATGAATCAAAACAAAAACACAGCAATTGTGGGAGATTACATTGGAAAAGGAGTTCAACGGAAAACCACAAAAGTGTAAAACATGAACATTTGCCAAAGACTAGCTGTTATAGGACATCCTTTCGGAATGTCCTGGTTTACAACTATTTGCTTATGTAAAAAAACACAAAGTTCTTGCTCCCGTCATGAAACACGGTAGATTGAGGGCAATGAAATGGATCTGCTTTGTTGTCTCATGATCTAAATGACATTCAGTTGAGTTTGGTGAATTCCAGATATTTGATGTCAAACTCAAATGAGGTTGGGTGATGCAAATTTAAGTATATTCCAAATGGAAGTAATTTTGATGAAAAATATTGGCTCAAATGGAAAAGATGAAATAGAATGCTAAGTCAGATCTCAGTCAACTAAAATGATGAGGTAAGATGTAAAATATGAGAAACATTAGACCTCTAATCAGGTCAGCAGACATCATGTCATTATCTGAACCGCTTAATCCCTATTGGGGTGGCAGGGACCGGAGCCTATCCTGGGACTAAGGGCGCGGGGCGGGGACCAACGCTGGGCAGGTGCCAACACACCACAGGCCACACACTCACAATCACATCTTATGGGGAAAATTTTAGATTCGCCAATCACCATATAGTGCATGCCTTTGTACTGTGGGAGGAAATTAGAGCACCCGGAGAAAACCCACACGAACATGCAGAGAAGATGCAAACTCCACACAGAAAGGCCCTACAGTGAACCCGGGGGTTGAACCAGGACCTTCTCGCTGTGAGCCGGCAGCGCTAACCACTGCGCCACCAAAACTGTTAGTGCAAGTTAATTGTATTTTTCATATAAATTAATTTGTCGAAAGAATATGACTTGCTTCCATAGGCGAGGCGCCCATTATATTTCAGGGGGACGTGTCCACCCCACATTTCAAATTTATTTGTTTGGACCCCCACCCACATTTACCATGTAAAATATTAGTCCATCCAGTGTTGTTTCAAGATTCCATTTCACTTGATCAATAAGAGAATACCAATATCACTGAACGTCCACTCCAGGTGTTTCTGGTTACCTCCAACAACAACTCACAGCACACAAGCATAAATGACCGACGTGAACCATCAGTGCAGGCTGCTCCAAGTTTGAGGAAGGAAGGGTCAGCCTTATTGCCATCTCACAATGTTCAGAATTTGCTAAAACCTTATTCTTTGGTTACATGGCCTCAAAATTAGCCCAAGGTCACGTTAAAATTGATGTTAAATTCAACGAAACAATGAAAAATTAGACACATTGGACATAAGGAGATTCTTTACAAAGAAGCGGAAAATAAGTCACAATTTCCCTACAGGACAGGTTTTCACCCTATGAAAAGGTTAGTGCAGTTAGCTGGCTAGTCCATGTTCCATCAGCTAGCTTAATGTTAGCTATCATTTCATCCAAATTCAACGATTACATAAAAACTATCATAGATTTGTTTTCCAGAGTTAGACTGTATTATAAGGCCAAGTCTGCTCTGATGATATTTATTGGTTGAATAATGAGATTTGAAAATGCATACAATGACCAAGGGATCTGAATACTTCTGTAATTTACTAGCATCGGCTACGCCTAGTACAGTGCACAGATTGCCATCTGCTGGTATTTTTATTATCAGCTAGAATAAAATAATTGCATCCAAAAATATTATTGGGAGTTTAGTATTTTTAGTGTTTCGGTATTTTCTGCATAAAACAGTGCTTGGTTCATAGTCTGACAACTTCAAACCCTAAGTTTCAGTTAATATTTTCAGGTGTCTAAATTTGGAAACACTGATCATTTCATAGGATTTTTTTGCAATTTGTGTCTGAACACATTCTTAACATTTCACCTGATCCAAAACAATTACAGACTTGGATAAGCACTGTGGGTTTTGGCTGAGACCCTTAAAATCTTTGGAATTCTTTGTGGAACTTCAGTCTCGTTTAAATCCGTTGAGAAAACAATTCTTTTAAAAAATGATTGACCCTGATATGTGACACTCTTCATCTATTTAATCTCAGTCTTTGGAGATATTTTTTTCAAGATACATATTTGATGTATCCTGAAGATGTTTTTATGACCTTTTTTATGACCTTGATAAAGGGGGTAATTTCTTGAGAGAAAAGGCTTGCATGACTTGCTATTATCTCCATTGGCATGACAGTAATTAATGAGTAAGAGCCACGACAGTTCTGAGGTCTTTCATGTTAGCACTCCACTTCAAACGGATATCTCGAGTTGCAGATCATTGCTGACACATGGCAGTTGGTGTGTTTTTTTTTGCATCAGGTGCAGTCGAACTCTTTGTAACGTACTGCATGCCCAGACGAATATGGTAAAGGAAAATACCAAGGGCCTAGCTCAAGTCTGCCCTTCTCACATTTACGGAACATTTTATATAACAGGGAGGTGGAAAAACAGCTGTATACCGCAGTCCTCCCATAAACTTGTTTCTCTGCTTCTCTTGGACAAGAATAAAATGTTCTCTTGGAACCTGCACAGCTGCACCCGTACCAGGACAAACAGAACTTTCAAATGACCGCAGTCTGAGAGCAGATGACTTGCTTTCATGTAAATATATGTACATTGCTTTATCTTTGTCTTTTCAAAGCTAGAGCACGTGACAAATAAAGAATGCTGAATCTTGGGAAGGTGTATGTTAAATGCACAAAGAATTACATTGTTTTTTTTAAACGTATAAAAATTTTCACTATAATTAACTGTAAAAATGCTGTGTTCACTTCAGGTAGAAATTGAAATTGTACTTCTCTTGACTGCTGTTAAAATATTTGTATATACTATTGAAAGACTATTTGCACGTACTACTGATTGTAATTTTGTGAAACATTATTTGTGCAAACTACTGTTTGTAATGTCTCTCCACTTGACTGTTACGATACTGCCACATGTTACTGAACATGTTACTACATATAATTATTGTACATATTACCACTTGTAGTTTTCTCTATTTGACAGTTGTCACTTTGTTTAATAGACTGCCTGTTTTTAGAACTTCATATTCATCTGCCACAAATCATATGCACATACATTGCAAAAAGATCATTTGAGGACCAAAATTGCTGTTTTAAATTCCACATGTAGCTATTGCACAGTCTCGTTTGTACCTCTAGTTTAGAGTTTCTATATTTTTATAGTCTACGTATATATTTTTGCTTACTCTATGTGCCTTATTCATATTTATATATTTGCTCACTCTATGTGCCATTTTGCTTTTTTGTTCTGTAGAAGCTGGAGCCATGTCGTCTCTTCTCTCTGTATACTTGTATACAGCAGAGATGACAACAAAGTTTACTTTGAGGTTCTAGTTACTGAAAATTTGTATAATAATTACTCATTATTTTAGGAAATTTCATTCATTTTTACAGGGAACACTTGATATTTGTTGGCTTAATTGTGCACAGTCATGTGTGTTTTCTTAAATACAAAATATTAACATTTCACCAGTTTGGCACATTCTAGCTCTTCCAAAGCTGATTGCTTATGTACTTAAAAGATGTGGAGCAAATATTGACTATCAAGGCACGGGTACAACTATTCTGCAGTAAAAATGACAAAAACTTTCCACTGAGCTATTTTTTTGGATGCAAGTCTGATTCTTATGAATCAGAAACTGGAGAGAGTTTATTATTGGTGTCTTTGTTATGAGCACTCTCTGAATTACCCTGTTCTTCACCTGTGACCCGAGGGAAATGTAACGGAAAGGTGTGGTAGATACACATTGCAATTAGCTTTTATTGGTGTTTTCACAACTAATCTTTAGACGTGATGGTGCCAAGCAAGCGTAGGGTACTTTCGGGCGGCATCTAAAAGAAAAAATCCAGTTCTGTCTCTAAGAGAAAGTTGTGAAATCCAGGCGTTTGATGTATCTCTTGACCTTTAGTACCAAAAATCACTTGCAGGTGACACACAGGGGGCAGACACCACCGTTTTTTGAAAGAGGAAAAAACAGAAGTCTGACTGGACATTGCCTTATCTAAAACCAGGAATTTTTACACATGCCAAACAAACACTGTCTCATAGTTATAATTTTCTGCTTTCTAGAAGACAGATAAAAATGATAACTACGTCCTGAAGCAAAAAGCAGCCTGCCTACATGACGTGCGATAATGCAGTTTGACTACATGCTCCGACTGGGCTCAAGGTTCTTCTGGATATTGATTTGGCTGGTGAAATATGGCTGCCGTCCAATAAATTCAAGCTAGAACAATCTGTCATGTTCTCTTTTGCACTCTTGGGCAACTTCAGATTTTGTCCATTGTTGAGGTGAACAGCGGCTTTCAGTTGAAGATTCAAGTACCTTAAGTCTGACCCCAAAGCAAAGGATTAATGTAAAAGAATATGGCAGTGGGACTTCGACAAAACATGCCTGAGTTTTCATTATTTAACAAAAATTTTCAATAGTCAGTCATATAGACTTATATAGGGAGGGTGTTGGTTGGTCTAATGGTTACACTTGCCTCTGAACCAAGAGGTCGTGGGTTCGAATCCTACTTCTTTCACTACCATCATCGGGTCCCAGAGTAAGGCCCCTTACCCCAAGTTGCTTCATGGAGACTGTCCCTGAAGTTAGAAGATGGATGTCGCTCTGAATGAGAGTGTCTGCTAAGTGCTGTAAATGTAGACTGAATTGTGCTTGAAAAGATGTTCAAACTTTATTCAAAATCCTTTAAAATTTAACTTAACCTTAAATGTTTAACAATATTAGACATGTATGATATTAGACAGCTTTATTCTCCTTTTCTAGTATCTAGCAACGAACAAAACTATTGCTTTCAATAAAAGATGGCTTGCATTAGCAGCTAGGGCTATAACAATACCTCAGTACCTTGTGGGATGTAACGATACTCCATGCCAAGCAAGTGCAGAGAAGTTGGCATGTCTTGTGACAAATTTTTATTAAGCAGGATCACAGACTACACCAAGACGTAGGTCAGGAATAAAAATGTCAAGTGTTATTTTAGTTGTTTTGAATTTAAAGACCCAGTAAGGTGAAAACCGTCCTTGGTTTGGAAACGTGTGTCAGAAAAGTGTCTGAAAAGATGTGGAAACCCCTGAATTCAATTGTACGACGTTGTGGAGTTATGCAGTTTAACAGTTTTTCAGGGTGGGACTAAAACGCAGTCGGCTGAAGTAGAGTGGTTTTGTTTAGCCTAGTCCTGGCGGGCTCTACTGCTCTGGCCCTGCCCACCTGCATAGCGTCAGTAGCCTACCTACTAGTCTGGGCAAGTTCGCTAAGAGAGTCTGTCATATGCTAAGTCCGAAGCGGTTGCTAAGATCTCCGTTCCCTCACCGCTGGTGACTGCTGTTGAACCACCACGTGTAGGTTTTCCTATTTTGTGTCGTCATAAACTGTAAACTCTGACATGTGCTTGTTTAACCTGCTGTAAAGATGGTTAGCGAATTCATGAGAACACGCAGCTAATCCGTATGAGCTAGCTCCGATGTGAATTATAGCGCTGGCGTAATGCATGGTAAAATGGAAGTTAGTAAAGTATCTGCTCTAATTGATCAACTCTCTCATTTGTCAGCGTTCCTGTTGTTTAACAGTGCATGTGTTTTACAGTCGATGGGTAGAGGCTCTGTGGTAGTGGGCGGCGCTTCAGCGCTTTGAACCGACACGTCTACAGCATCCGAGCGCAGCAAGGCCTCGTTTACACTGTCAGTTGAATGTGACCCAATTCCGATTTTTTGCTCATATGTGACACAGATCGGATCTGTTCCATGACAGTGTAAACAGGAAAAAAACGCATGCATTCGGATATTTTGAGATCGGTTTCAGGCCTCGTTCATATGTGGAAATAAATCAGATATAAATCAGATATGTGCCAATGCGACTGTCATGTAAACAGGCAGATCGGATTTTCCTAGGCATTGCGTTCTGTACGTCATTAAAACTACGACAATTTAGTACTTCACCGCGGTTTAATGACGTCGTGCAACAAGCGAATCGGATATGGGTCACAATTTAAAAAAACGTGTAAACAGAAGGTCAAAAAAATTGGATATAGGGAACAAATCAGAATTGAGCATCAAGACCTGCAGTGTAAACGAGGCCCAAGTACCGTCCTTATTTTCACCACATTGAGACTTCATTTTACCTGTGTAGCAGTGTTTATATTCTCTCAAAATTGATGAGGTCATTAGTGACAACAGTTTCTTTGATATGAGGAACATTTATTTTGACCTTACTTGAGTGATTATTTTGTCAGTTTGAACATTTTTAGCTTTTAGCAGCACACAGGGATCAGTGTTTAGGGACAATACCTTGCTCATGAGTACCTCCGTGGTACCTTTTACTGTTTTCAGACTTGAACCGGCAACCCTCAGATCATGGAACCAACTCCCTAACCGTTACGCTACCAACTGCCCCTGTAAATGGAAGCAGACACTCTTATCCAGAGCAACTTCCATTTCCTAATTAAAGAATCAGTCTTTCTGAAGGTTTTTGTTCAGGTACTCATCTTGGCTCCCCCAGGATTTGAATCCTGAATCTTATTTTGTGGCCATTAGCACTTTCCTCAGACAACAGCACCGGCGGTAAGTGGTGTTGAGTCTAGATTCTCAGACATCCCCCTGATAAAGAGGTGGTGACACAATGCCTTATGGTGGCCTTTGCATTAAAATGTTTTTTCCCCCACCGTTTGCAAACCATCATATGACTCTCACCAAAAGCTAGATGATTGAGTCCAAAAGCTAGATGTACATTTGAAAAGCAAAATAAGCAATCAATGTTTTTTTCTTGTATGTTGGTCAAAAGTTACAGTTTTATGCCATTTGCTTCATTAACTGTTGTTGGTGATTACCTTGCTAATTAAGGTTATGTCTTGTGTTAAGCTGATTTGGTGTAAAACCCTCTGAGATCCTTTATAAATACTTTTATAGGGCAAAGAAGCGTAGAGAATCAGTTGAAGGCTGCAATTTGTGCAAAGGTGAAGGAAGCCAAATCCTTATGTAACAAAATAGCTAAAAATTTTTTGCATTACTGTGAGTGTTTCTGACCTTGCAATACAGTCTAGGCAAAAGGTTAATTTTCTTATGTCTGATTGGGTATGTCTTGATTATTAGAATATTTGTGCTGTAATAGTGCAGAAATTCTAAAATGAATGTGAGACAAAACGAACCAAGACACTGTACAGAAATAACATTTAATGCTATACAGTCCAAGTCAGTTTTCTCCAACAATGTTTCTGCTGACAAAGCAAGCAGCATTACAAGAAGAAGTCGTTCAAACCTTTAAATATCTCCACAGTTACAACAGGAAAATTGTGTGGGCAAAAAAATGCTGATGTGAAAAAAAAATCATTTTCGTGTAAAATAAAGTCTCAAATTTAAATAAAACACCTAGGCTTTAATTTCCACATACAATGATATCTAAATTGTTGCATTCGGACATTATTGGCTGTGAAATTTATATATAATAGAAAAAACCCTAACACTAATTTCATGCAAATCTATACATTGTGTATGAGGGCCGAGATGTTATGTTACAACTGAGAGTTTTTACGACATGTCAGTTTACACCGAGATCAACGCACCTGCAAAGGTAAGTGCTCCATCACCTTAAATCAATGTTCTTTTAAGTAATTACTTGGGTGTGTGTGCGAAAAACAAAAAAGAAACGAAAAACAGCTTCTTTCCATAAATTACACACAATACAACCTTCAGCCCCGTAACAGTACAAAAGTGTGATTACACAGGTCACAGACAGATAGGAATGCTGCGAGGAAGGGGTCTCCTCAAACCTTGTGACAAAGGCCAGATTCATGGGACGGTCCGGCCTAATGCCGCTATTCAGGCCTTTCGTTTGTGTTAGCAGCGTTTGCCAAGCTCACACTGGCCCACAACAAAGCCTCTTTAATTACCGACCGGTCCCTATTACAGCGTCCTTTGATTTTTTTTTTAAGGTTTTTTCAATTCAAGCAATTAATGAATCAATTATTATTTGTCGTATATCCCAAATTTGCTCTCTTGACTATGCCGGAATTTCCATTCTTAAGATCTTGTCCCCGTCTCAGTTGTTTTCTTGGGAAATTGTTGTTTCCTGCAAAACAAATGAAGATCCAATGAGAGCCTGCTATCAGTATGTGAGCTTAATCAAATGGAGGTCAATTTTTCTTCTCCTTTTTCTTGTTTTTGGCATAAAGGAACGAAGCCAAAAACATGTTTAGAGAGGCAAACTTAGTTTGTTAGGGTCTTTACGTCATCTATCTTATCTTATCAAAGCTCTGATGCTGCAATATTCTTCGCCAGACGACAGTTTGGTCAAGGTGAAGTTACGCAACTTCTGAATGGGAGATAAGTCAATTGTATTTGCCAAGCATGAAACGGATCATCTATCAGCTTTTTTTCTTTAAAGCATTTAGCCAGGACACAGAGAGCAAGCTCTCACATGTTGAAGACATTAAGCCATAGGCCCGAAGAACACACGGCTTTCGCACTACACATCTGGAAGCTTCTAAAACAAATTCCCAAAGTTCCATTAAGAGTCATAAAAAACGCAGCGTGGCCTACCGTGGTTAAGGGGTTACTGAGTGCAGTGCATGTAGGTTGTAGTGTTGGAACATGTACTGCCTCACAAAGTTACTTTTTTCAAGTAAGGATTGTGTTTGAAATGTAATCACTTGCAGAAACATTCCGCTTACGACAGGTTACATGGATTGACATTACATTATGTTACACATTGCGTCTGCCAGACCTCACTTTGAAGAAAATATTTGGACCTAATATTAATTTCATGAATTTAAATTCAAATTAAACTCAGGATTTCAACAGGTTTTGTAGGAATGCAAAACTTTTAAAATTCCAAAGCAATTACTTTTCAATATTATGCATTCACAGAGGAACACAGAATGCTAAAGATTATGTCATAATGTTCTAGACAAGTCCAAATTAAAACACAAGGACTAATGACCCTTGGATGTATGAGAAGATAAGTAGTATCAATTGATAAAAGGGTCTAGTTTCAACAACCATGACATGAACAAGCCGCAAAAGAGGTCCAAAGCACTGTTTAAGGTGAGATGACATTTGAACTATTGGACGCTTGATACTTTTGCCCAAATGTTAGTTTGTTATTAAATAAGAGCTGTTACTCCACTATGATCTTAAGACTTCATATGGACCAGAAGCACATTGGAAAATCATATTATTTGTCATTACTTTTTTCAACACAATGCAGTTTAGTACTTTTTAATGACTCTCAATGTAGCAGCGATTTCACGTTTACAATTAAAGGCGGAATTCACTGAGATATCTTAGATCTGTATAGATTTATCCAGCTTTGCATGGATGGGAATCAACTTATTTATAAGCCTTTGTTGAGATGACATGGGTGGATAACCCAACGTAAGACACAAACTCTCCAGTGTTCTGCAGTATTCTCTAATACTGGGGATTAGCCCTAAAACTACACCCAATTTCAAAGATTATTACTATTAATTATTACTTTCTCTCTAACTTTTCTTAGTTCAATCCTCGTAGAAATTGTTTGCAATCGTTTCAGGTTTCAAGTTAAACCTTCTAATCAACCCGTCTGTACAACAGTTTCAAAGACACTACATAGATTTTTCTCCACATCCTAATCTGACTTCATTGCTTCAGAACTTTCCAACGTCTATCTGAAGGCTGCGAAATGGTGAGACGTGAACGACAAGAACACATACCAGTGGCGTCCGCTGGCCGTATTTACTCCAGAACGTCATTTTGACCGTGTTCTTGTGGCCCGTTCGCTGGTCAAAAGTTTGACAGTACTGGAAGGGGGGGCTGTACAGGTGCAGGCTGGCTGCACATTCTGTGTGGCTGACGTTCTCCACTCGGTGCAGGCCTATGGAATCTGCAACAGACGGACATTCCGACGCAAGCCGTATTGAGTTCTAGTCACCGGGTCACACAGTCCTATTTCACACATTACAAGTTGCAATCAAATCTCGGTGCGAGCTCCAGCTGATATGGATGCATGACAGTATCGGGAGCATTAAATATAACTAATGTTATTTCATGTTACAGTAAGCTTGCAATCGAAGACTTGATATTTATAGCTGCCGTCTTGTAAGGAAATACATCCTCTAGTTACACACTGGCACATTTAAGGTTATAGCCAAGTATGACAGCAAGAATTACAGCTGATTTTAAAAAGCTCTCTTGGGACAACACTGAGGTTCAAAGTATTAAAATGTACAGAAAAGTGATAAGATTATCCGGTTATTAAGAATGCAGATTATTTTCTCGGTGAACCGTTTTTTTCCAAAAGGAAAGACCCAAAAACGTTGGAAATGCCACACAATATTACCGTTAATGTAAGCACACTGATTTTCCAGGAGAATTCGCTGAGATTTCTGCACCATGTCTCCGTGGGACTTCTGATCAGGCCACTGGAACAGAGTCTCTTTCAGCTGACCCTGCAGTAACTTCATAAAGCAATGCGAGTCTGCGTGGTCGTGGATACTGCTGCAAGGGACGCATAGACACAAGCGCAGTCAGAAGTAGATCAAAGCTCTGGTATTTTGCACACAAATCACTTAATTTCAAATGGAAATCTAGCTCAAGACATCCTTAAAGGAAAAGATACTCAGTGGAAAAAAGTGCTGGGTTGCTACTTGAGTCAGTGCCGAGAACTGGGATAATAGTACGAGATTTTGCAGTAACATATAATTTCCATCTCTTAGAGGTTTTTTTTAACTTGATCCCACGGAATGAAAGCCATTTTTGCATTGGGAAACCAACCATAGAATGAGTCACTTTTAATTCAAGCTAAATGATCATGAAAGAGAAACATTTTGGATTCAGCATGAATTTTATGCTTATACACATATTATAAGTTTATAATGTGTTGTGCTGTGTTTGTACTCTATCAAAATAATAAATAACACAACATTTAAAAATAAAATAATTTTTTATTTTATAATATATATAATTCAATCAATGTTAATAATATTGTAAAATACAACAATAGTGTGTTATTTTTATGGACTTATGATTGAGTCCTTACCTGCCGTGCCCTTCACCCCAGCAGAGAATCATAAGGTTGAATTTGCCATTGCCTTCATCCACCAGGTTTCTGGTGTACCTAAAGAAGCACATTGAAGGACCTTTTAAAATGAGAGTTACATCTATTGCCTCTGATTGTTCAGTTGGCTTTCACAACAGTTGGTAGGAAAATGCAGTGCACAAGGGACTTTTTTGTAGGATTCCCAGCAGATCTCAGGCCCATGTGTGTGTGGAGGAGTGTGTATAATTTGAAAGGTTTTTTGGGGAGGTGCAGGGATGGGGGTTTTGTTCAAAGTGGAAAACAGACACAGAACCCAGCCGTCCCCAGATTACAAATATGGTAGTGGAAAGTGGGTGAGTCTAGTTCCAACGCCTGGCGTGATGAAAGAGCTGTAAAAGGAAAACAGCGGGTGTGTGTGTGGATCTGGCCCGTGATTGGCGCCCCATTTTGACCCATTCAGCCTTCCTCATTAAAGCCCTTTCAAAACACTGAGGGTCTCAGGGCCAGTGACAGCGCAGCCTGGTAGTCTCAAAACACAACCCAACAACAGAAAAAAAAAGAAAAACAAAGCCTCATATAGGAACTAAATAAAATGATAATGAATAGGCCTAATAAAGACTAAATTAGGTCATGCTTCAAAATCTCTTAATGTGGAAAATCATTAACTTTTTTCCATTTACTGGCCTTATACAAACTAATCGATACCTTTTATTTATGCAATGATCAGATTACTGATGCTTAGCTTTTTTTTTTGGTTTATTAGTTTTGAATTTGTTTTTAATCTAGATTTACGAGTAGACCTATTTCTATTCATCAGTTGTGGAGAAAGAAATGCAACAACAACAACGACAACATCAACATCAACAACAACAACAACAACAACAACAATAATAATAATAATAATAATAATAATAATAATAATAATAATAATAATAATAATAATAATAATAATAATAATTCCTACCTGTATTGGTAAATTTTGCAAATTTCATCCATTCCTGAGGCTTACTCTCATAGGCTTCCATAGTGTTCTGTACCTCCTCAATATTGACAGAGTCACTTTCGAATATTTTGTGCAGTATTTCAAGGTTTCGTCCAGAGCCTCGCCACCACCTCGGTTTGTTCTGGCGTTTTCTGTGCAGACAGGCGTGTCTAATCTGCGCCGGACGCCCGCAGCTCTCGCTTTATACAGTGTGCAGGACAACTTACTGGATCAGGTACCTGACACCGCCGGAGCCGCGGGGGAGTCGGACTACACGGAGCCGGGTCTGGAACTCAACCCAAACGCTTTTAAGCTAATCAACACCCCCATGACGATTAGTGCCCACGCCCATTCTCACTTTCAAACTGGACCGTGATGGTCAACTATGGACCCAAAGAAAAAAAAGCTCCACTTGCATTAGACCTAAATATAAGCTCTAGGCTGTAGTTATAAACCATACATACTGTATAAACTCCCTTTTACTCATTCACACACACAGAGTAAACTATGTGTGGCTCCAGGATAAGTCACATACTATATTTATAAATAGTTTGTAAATAGTTTATAATTTATATAGTATAGTTATATAGTATAGACATATAGACATATAGTATGTCTGATTATGTATACTATATACTATATAGTATATACAGTATATTATGCATACATCTATAACCATATAGATATATTAACAGACAGATATAGGGACTTAAAGAGTTATTTTATCAGGACTAAACGGTATATATATATATATATATATATATATATATATATATATATATATATATATATATATATATATACAGTACTGTGCAAAAGTTTTAGGCAGGTGTGAAAAAATGCTGTAAACAAAGAATGCTTTCAGAAATGGAAGTGTTAATCATTTATTTTCATCAATCAACAAAATACAGTGAATGAACAAAAGAGAAATCAAATCAATATTTGGTGTGACCACACTTTGCCTTCAAAACAGCATCAATTCTTCTAGGTACATTTTGCACAGTTTTTTGAAGGAACTCTGGCTGGTAGGTTGTTCCAAACATCTTGAGAACTAACCACAGATCTATAACCCATAATCCTGCCACAAAAACAATATATAATGACTATAACCTCTACAAAATCCCTGGACTCTTGTGCAAGGGGTACCTTATAAGAATTGATGCTGGTTTGAAGGCAAAGGTAGTAACACCAAATATTGATTTGATTTAGATTTTTCTTTGCTTGCTCACTTGCATTTTGGTAGTAATCATCAAAAATAAGCACCATTATTTATATTTGAAAGCATTCTTGTTTATATAATTTTTCACACCTGCCTAAAACCTTTGCACAGTACTTTACATTTATATTTATATTTATATTTATATTTATATTTATATTTATATTTATATTTATATTTATATTTATATTTATATTTATATTTTATTTATATTTATATTTATATAGAGAGATGAGACAATATAGACAAAGATATTAACTCTATATCTATATGAATCTACAGTTGCAGTTATAAACCAATAAACCATATACAGAGTAACACATAAATGATCCCTCTCTTTCTCTCTACTCTAACCCTCTTTTTGGTCGTCCGTTGTTCTGGCCCCATCGCGTGGACACTTAGGAATAATGCAGTTGACATTATTATCTGATCAGTTGGTTTCTATTCTTCCGACTTTGTTGTTTATCAGTCCAATTATAATCAATCGACTTTAATTCTCGCTACACACAAGATCTTAGTATTGAGATCTGACGCTTAAAAACCTGTGGTGTTTGCCACAACGGATTATGCAGTTATGACAGTCAAAGTTCAAGTAAAAATATGTAAGACTACACTGATAGTTCATACTGATACTCAGGAAAAAATCATATAAAGTTTTAAATATTTCAAATGACATTTTATTCACAAACACCCCTACTATATTAGATAGTATGAAAACAAACGATCGTGTCAGTGGTCAACGTGCTGATGTATCCTTTATGTAACAGCTAACTGATAAAGTACTATCACAGATTGTTTTTCCCATATCACTAAACATTTAATAGAACAGCGGCTGGTATTTCTAGTACAGCTTCTGCTGAAAATATATGGATAGTCTAATTCACTCATTGCCTCTACTGAAACATGTCTTCCTAGGGAATTAACACTGGCCATCATGGGGTATTAACCCTCCTGTGTTTCGGTATAAATGCTTAGACAAGTCATGCTCTGCTGATTGGTGAAAGCATAGACAGGTCCCAGATAACATCTAGTGTATATTAGCTTGTTAGAAATTAAGAAGACAGATTACCCGTAATAACCAAATATTAACTGAATTTTAGGGCTTCACTCACACTTCTGTGGCAACAGGCATGAGAGGTGCATTGAAAATATTTCAGATATATACCACAAGCCTGTACACATTTATTATAACTTTAGACGGAAATAAATAAATGAAAATCTTACAAATACAGTAAATGTGCAATAACACATTTCCTACACTGATTTCTGAGCAGCTCACTGTTGTGTCCAAACTCTAACCAAAAAGCTAAATTCTGTACAATTAGTTTATATTCAGTAGAATAATTATTACTTTTTTCGAGACACTTGAAGAACATCAACGTTATATCATTTCCCATCTGAAAAATAAGTGAGTGAATAAGTAAGTAAGAAAGTAAACCTTTATGTCATCACTACTATATACTTTAAAGTACACAGTGAGGCGAAATAACGTCCCCCATAACCAAAGGTGCAACATACAACACAATGGGAAGGAGAACAACACAACTTAGACAGCACGTCAGACGATAAATGATGGTGGGGAAAAAATAATGCCTGTAAAAACACATCCATTTAACCTACAATGATTAGCTCTATAACATTTTAGGTTTATGATGTATTATTAAACTTTTCAGATTTTATTTGTTCTATTTGTTTATTGAATTACTGTTGGCTGGATTTATGAAATATCAATATTATGTCATTAACTGACAAGTTGTAGAAAAAATAGTTGAGAACAAGTCTCTTAAGTACTTTCTACTTCTGAATAAGTTGTGAAAATGAAGTGGGAAAAAAAATCTGAATTTTAAAAAGTGAGGAATAAATGTTTTAACTTGTCTCTATCCATTTAGAAAATGATAAGTTGTAATTTAATTACATATTTAGAATTTGTATTACTCAAAGACCTTACATTGAGTCTTTATGTCCAATAAAAGCAAAATAACTAATGAACAGGCTGACAGGTTAATCTTTGCTAATAGAAATGCAATGTAGGCTCCTAAACTAATTGCACAAATAGTTTTAAAAATATTTAATACACTCTTTTATATAACTTATATACAGAAGATACCATTGAGACTAGAAGGTAGGTGAGTTTATCATTTTTAAAAATATATAATATTGAATTAAGATCAGATATCTAAGCAGACATTTCTACGGACAATGTATCTAATCAGTAGTTCATCGTTTAATATTCAGTATTTATTTTACATGTGTTCCACCTTGTTTCATCATGCAGCACCAGTGTTGTGCAAGTTACTTGCAAAGTGTAATACACTATACATTACTTGTTACTGGTATTCAAATGTAATCCGCTACCTTACAATATTACTGTCTCAGAATTGTAATCGTTACATGACTTCTGTAACTTTTCAGTTACTTTCACCAAAATAACTGTGATGATGTAACTTGACATTCTAATATGAAAAAAATATTGCAGATCATTACATGCCCAGTAAAAGGTGATGTTTTGTAGCATAACGATTATGTGCTAACTAGACTACAAACAATATGATTAATATAACTGGCAAAGCAAGGGCTTAAGAGACAATTCAAAAAACATTAACAGCCAAAACGAAAAATTAAGAATCTGAATATCATAATAGAAGTGGAATAAATATTAAGTTTAATATTAATGCTTGTTCATCATTAAACAAAAGAAAACTATATTCCACATTAATGCTTACTATAATGACAAGAAAAGATGCATTTTTCTTACGATTGTCATTCCTTTATTCTCTTTGAATTCAAGAGATTCTCAACATAAGTCATGCATAATGCTCGAGGTGTTTTTACAAATTGCTAGTGCTATTTCTCGACGTTCTTTAAGGTTTGGGCAAAGATTGCACTTGACTAAAACAGTCTTTTTGTCTTTATCCCTGATGAACTCAAAGTAATGCGCAAATGTCCACCTCGCAAAAGTACTGTCTTCTGCCATCTCACCGGAGAAGCAAGCCTTATGTGATGCACTGTGCAAGGGGTCAACTAACCACCAACAGCAAATACAACTCTTGCTGTTTTTAAACAAATACATTTTTGGTTAAAAGTGCTTTGTAACGCACGCGTTACTGAACATGTACCGAGTAAAATATTACTGAAATTTGATAAGTAGTGCCTTACATTACTACGTTACAGCAAAAAGTAATCCGTTACTGTAACTCGTTACTTCTGTAATGCGTCACTCCCAACACTGTGCAGCGCCACATTAACTTTTATTAGTCATCATCAGGGGAGAATCTACCCAAAACACTTTCTTATTGATGATGAGCGTCTTTGATCAGAAATATGAAATGTGGAGTTCTTTACAAAATACCCGCGTCTTTAATTAATATTTCTCCTCATCCAGGGCGTCTTTTATTTTTGAAAGCCACAATTTCCTGCGGAAGAATCTTGGGGGAAACTCGCAGCGGTGGCTAACTTCACCCGATATTTGCCCGTATGTATTCTTCCGCCTTGCCGAGAGGCTCCGTACGTTGCACTTTCACTCAGGTAAACGTTACGGCGGAGCGGACGCTGGAGCAGAAAGACGTGGACAGTTGACGGTGTGACCTCCGCGCTAAAAGAATAACATGATAAAAGCCATACTGATATTCAACAACCATGGAAAACCACGGCTTTCGAAATTTTACGAGCACTACGTGAGTATGAGTTGCATCCGCGATAGCTAGCAGAACTCGCGTGCTTCTTACTGTAAGGTCGCGAGCGCTGCTGCGTTTGAAATACGAAACAGCAGAAGACCGCCTTGTCTTTTTTACAAACCTGATCATTTCCACTTATGTGACACGTAGTCTCTTTGGTTATCATGTACCCACTTAAAAGATGTCCGAATCCGCATACTCCTCTAGTAGCATAGTATACTGCAACAGCAGTCCGCAAGTTATTTTCGCGTACTTTGTAGAACAGCGGTTTGGAACGCGGCCCTTGCGCTTCGCTTGCTCAGGGGTGAAGGCTGCGTTCCAATTCACTCAACGGTTTATCCCAGTCGCTTGTAACTTTGCGTATAAAGAGTGATATGTCGGTCATGTCATAACCACAAAACTGATAAGAATGTGATTGACTCTCTTCAAGCCTGTCAGTGTGATTAATGAAGCCAGGATAACTTGCAGACAGACCACAGCTGTTGCAGATTGTTGTTGCTTTTTTTTCTAAACCGAGTCCGTTTCCGGAGAGAGCTGATAATGACTCGAAATGTGAAAATGTTGAAGTTTGTTGATATGAAATGGAGTTGATTAATTGTAATGAATGAGGGGAGTATCTTGTTACACGTATTCGGGAGGCTCGTGTGTTGGGAGATAAAGTTCCACAGTGTCGCGTTACAGCGTGACCCAGCCTTGTGATAGACTCGTGCAAAACCCCGTGAAGAACCTTTATTATGCAGACATCATTACTGTGTTAAATCATACACGAAAGATCAGAATCAAATATGAAAGTTAGAAAAATGGCAGATAAATGCCGCACAGGTCAAATAAAACGCCTTTCCCACTCAAGTTTCCGAACTGTTCGCTGTAGTGTTCACGCTCAGTTTTGTACAGTTTACACAGCTTTCAGTAGAATAATGAGCAATTTTCTTAAGGATATTTGATGTACATGTAATTTCACATTATATAGTCTGATTTATGACATTTAAATTTGGTCTTAGAGTTTGTATTAGGCTTATAAAATAGCACCGAGTCTCTTACTTTTAGTAAATAATTGCTGTTCAGTGGAGTTGTTGATTGTAGTCATTTTCTAGTAAATATGGTCTGGAGCAAAGTCTTAGCAGGTGTCTTCAGGGCTTTCCACTATTGAATTGCGAAAAAAAGTTCTGTATAGACAGAGAAATACATCTTTTATCCTGCCTCTGTCCATCTGGCAAATTATTATTAGTAGCAGCAGCATTTTAATTCATTTTTTAAGATTTGAGCCCATTTGCTCAAAGATTCCACTATTAAGATGTGGTGTATTAATGAATAATCTTTACATATAAATAAATATGTCCAGATTTGACAATTTCTATTAACTGTACAGAAATGTGGCATGTGGTTACACTTCTGAAAGCGTGCTAATTTTTGGGCCGCAGTGTTTCAGTCTCGTCGCCTGACACTGGAGTGGTGTTTGAGCTTCTCGTCTGTGTGCGAGTACGAATCTGAGCTGCTGGTGTGAAGAGTGAAGTGTAGAACCTTCTGACGGATCATTCCTGAAAATGTGTCAGCTCTTTAACCTTGGTTAAACTGAAGATTTGCTATTACGTTTTCTGGATACTTTGGTTAGAATGTAACAGAAGCACAGTGAAGGTGAACAGTTGATCTGTTGGTTTACATGATGGCTTGTGATTTAACAAAAATCAGTAGGCCATTCGCTAAACTCTAGCATTAGGTAAACCTAAACGTAGGTGACAAAAATAGCAGATTTTACTAAGATAACATATTTAAATGAGTAATAATTTGTCATTGTGAACACAGCACAGCAAAGCACACTGCATCATAATGAAATGTGACCTCTGCATTTGGCCTATCCGTGGAGAAGCAGTGGGCAGCTCTATCAGCATCCAGGGAGCAGTGCTAGGGGACGATGAGGGGACATGAGTATCTCAGTGGTACGTTTACCGGTCAGGGACTTGAACCGGCGCCCTTTTGATCACGGGGCCAACTCTCCAACCATCAGGCTACCAACTGCCCTTTCATAAAACATACAGTACATTTGATCAGATGTTTTGAATTTGCTTCATACTCTGAACTTTAACAATGATTTCTCTTGAGACCATTGTTGATGCTGATTTTTTTTTCATACAGACTTATGGTTTAACATTTTAAGACATTGTTCCACTTTATTTTGTGAGAATGGAAGTTCCTGATTATCATTCAGTTTAATTTTCTTTCTTACTTGCTCTAAAACAGATTTTCCACACACTCCACCCCCAGAATAAATAATGATAAGGCGACGTCTGTTGTGTTTCGGAAAGCTTGTTAATGTTTTACACCTTTTAATAGAATTCAGAACTGAAATGAACCCTGGTTTCTTTTTTCCTTTTTTACATGGCAACAGCTTCAGTTGCACGTTCAGACAGGTCAGCGCTTCTCAATCCCAGTCCTCACGGACCACCGCTCTGCACGGATTCGACTTTCCCGACCCACAGCACAGCTGATGCTACTGATTAGCTAATTAGCAACGTAGGGCCAGCGTGCGACAGTGCAGGAAATACCGAATATGTGCAGAGCGGTGGGCCCTGAGGACTGGGATTGAGAAACGCTGATACGGGTGAAGACCAGGTACTCTAAAAGCATTAGATCATATCAGAGCAGACAATGAGTGGATACTTCTTGCAGCAATAAACCCACATTTTTTCATCCCGTCGTCATTAGTCAGCACAAAGAGTCAACAGTGAAATGTTCTTTCCTCGAACCAGAGTGAAGACACAGAACAGCAGATTATCAGAGAGACGTTCCATCTGGTATCGAAGCGGGACGAGAACGTCTGCAACTTCCTCGAAGGTGGACTGTAAGTATCCAAGACTGAATGTAATCATCTCATCATAACCCATAGTTGTGGTTTCTTTTCAGACGCTCAGTTTTCCTGTATTTCTTGCTTGTGTTCAGGTTGATAGGTGGATCAGACAACAAGCTGATCTACAGACACTATGCCACGTTGTACTTTGTCTTCTGTGTTGACTCTTCAGAGAGTGAACTCGGCATTCTAGATTTAATCCAGGTATATCAACTGATGTCCTTATTATCATCCTAGTGTTATTTACAGGTTCGATTTCTCACTGCAGGTTGAGCATACTTTATCTCTCTGTCCACAGGTCTTTGTGGAAACGTTGGACAAGTGCTTCGAGAATGTCTGTGAGCTCGACTTGATTTTCCACGTAGACAAGGTAACGCGCACCGACGAATGCAAGCAGCAGTGCTTCGTGCAAGACTCTTTGCAGTGTTTGTTCTAGAGAACAGTTCTATATGGGATTTTTAAGACGGATACCAATTTAATCATTAGGATTTGAAAATCTGATAACATAGTGGTCAATAATGTTTTTCTCCCAAAACACAAAAAAATAAGCAAAAATGTATTAGTTGCAGTTATTTAAGATAGCATAATCCTGTCCAAGATAATAAACTCATCTCATTTTCACGAGTAAGTCTTTGAACAAACTTGCAACAAAATTGACTACATTTTTGATAAATAAGCAGTGAAATAACAATGCTGTGCAATTACCATTATCCATTAATAGGGCCCTATGAAATCCATTTTGGTTTTTCCTAAATTCCGTTTTTATTTTTTCCAAAATTCCGTTTTTTTTTTTCATTTTTATTCTTCAGAATTCCGTGTTTTACGTTATAATCATATTTATTCACCTAGAAAGTGTCTAATTATGGAGGGGATGTGAAAAAAGAACAATGCAATAGAAAAAAATCTCACATTAAATGACTGTTATTCGACTTCAACAAAGTGCTGGGGTTCAGCACAACATTTTCTGCACTAACACTTGAATTCCGTAACGTTTTTGAGGATTTCGGTGTTTCAGCCTCTTCGCCATAGCTGACCGTTGACGTTTTCCCCTCTGTGTCTGTGTGTTTGTGTGTGTGGAAAGCTGAGTCCTGCCTCAACAGGTACAGCGGCCAAAATTGATTAGAAACCATTGCTTTGCTTTGCCCACGCACCGATATCAGCGAATTATACGACATTCCGCGTTTTACAACGGATTCCATTTTATTTGTTGAATTCCGCGATTCCGTCCAGGTTTTCCGCATCACGTAAATCATAGGGCCCTACATTAACCGTCTCTCCATTATACAAAATGTTATCATTATTATTATTATTATTATTATTATTCCTCAACATTTATAAACATAGATATCTGTTTATAAGCTGGCCAGTAATGTCAGCACACTGAATTATCATTCAGCTTCTAATTTATGGCATGAATAACAACTATTATTTAACGGCAAATACTCTACAAGTCATAGAGCATATTAGGACAGGCAATGAGTGGATATTTCCTACAGCTATAACCCAAACCAGTCCTTTTTTGTCTCATGGTTTGTCAGCAAAGGGAGTTTTCAGCTGTCAGCAACAGAGAATGCAGAATGTTTCCTTTGTGTACACAGTGTGAGATTTCCATCACGACCCACGAAGCAGTTTAATATTACCTTTCCCCATCCCAGAGTAAAGATACAGAACAGAAGATACTATGGTTTAGAACTGATATGACAAAATATATCGGATGACGAAATTAAGACGTCCAGTGTTTCATATTATACGCCATCGTTTATTTCGGGGTGTCACAAAATGGACCGTTTACGGCAATATTTTTTCCTGGTTTGGATGAAAGTTTGCAGTAGTCACCACGGTGCCATGTTTTAAACGGCGTAAAAAGCGCTGATATATTAGAACGCAGCAAAAGAAAGTTTGTAACAAATAAAGTGCCATAAAAAATGGGTGTTTTCCTGCCGATTGCGTAAAAATCGAGGCGGATTGTGGCACCTTTGGCGTTCCATACGAGTACGTGCAGAGTGTTTTAGCGCGCATGTAGGCTGAGTTGAGTGTGCACAGAGATGAGGTTTTGTTTGCTTAAGTTCCACTGAATACAGAACATGTAGTGTTTTGTGATATGTGACCCTCCACGGCAAAACCAGTCGCACATTTTCAAAATTGAGGGATTCATGAAAGGGCATAAATCAAGCTTCAAAACGATACCTATATGGAATGAATCGGACGACATATGACTGAGATATCAACATTCAAAGGAGTCGGGTTTCTCCTGTCACGCCAAGTGAGAAACGGAGAAATCTGCCTTTGAAGTTGACTATCGCCGTAGCACTCACAGACGCTTGGTGCGGTCGCGGCTACGTTTGTATTTACGGTAGCCTACGCTGCATTCACAGCCACACGGATAGCCTACCTGCGTTAGGTTAACTGAACTCGGGAGACGGAGATGGATTCGTGGAAGGTCACATACATATTGTTATCGGGATATGAAATGATATATCGGGATGTGAGATTGTGGTCATATGACACAGCTCTACTGTAGTATAATAGCGTGAAGGTCTGTGCTTTACCTTCATACTCGCACCTTTGTGTGTCGCAGGTCCACAACATCCTGTCAGAGATGGTGATGGGAGGCATGGTCCTAGAGACCAACATGAACGAGATCATAACCCAAGTGGACGCCCAAAACAAGATGGAGAGGTCTGAGGTAAGAGCGTGGCGGCTCGATGTGCATTGTGAGCATGCCCGTGCGTGGGCCGCATGTCCGTGAATGCCCTCTGCGATGCCTCTCGTCCTCCGTCTGTGGCTCTACGGCCCACTGCTGTCGCTGCGCTGCACACTCAACGCTCTTTTCTACTTGTCTACTAAAGTCCCGACTCTAAAGCAGCCCTTTGCTGTCTGTGGCGAGTTTACATTTCTCATTCCACACAAACACCAACCTTGACCCTCACTGTTTCTCTTAATGGGCAAATGTTTCTTCTAGATGAACTAAAACTCCATCACCAACACTTCATCCGGTTGGCTAACACTTCCAGTTAGTCTCCACAGCGGCCTCGAGTTTAGAGGGTGATGTTTAAAGATAAGAGATTTGATGGTTGACGGGAAAGACATTTATCCGGTGTTGAGAATGATTCAGGTTTCTGGATAGGCAAGCTCTTTGAAACAGAGACGAAACTCTGATATTCTTGTTCAGTCAATAAAACAAACTTGGGCCCGATTTGTTGGAATTACTGTGGGTGTAAACATGCTTTGTTATATTTTTGCCAACCATTATCCTAAATATGTGACCCTCCACGGCAAAACCAGTCGCTTGTCGCAACAGAGGTTTCCGAGAAAAACGACCCTTTATATTGCGTGGGGTAAAATTTTGGATTTTTTGTTTTTAGTGTTTTGAAACAGTGGAAGGTCTATACTGTACTGTTGTGAATAAATTTGGCTGAAAAACTTACCCTTTCCATCCTAAAAACGTGACTTTCTTGAGGTGAGGAATTCAATTCCAGCAGAATGTTAAAAGTTTCTGTTTTGACCGCTCTACTTCAATATTTACGGTAAATCCACTGGTTGACTAGCGTGAAGATATTCCTCCGGAATCCATCTTCGTCTCCCGAGTTCAGTTAACCTAACGCAGGTAGGCTACCCGTGTGGCGGTGAATGCAGCGTAGGCTACCGTAAATACAAACGTAGCCGCGACCGCACCAAGCGTCTGTGAGTGTTACGGCGACAGTCAACTTCAAAGGCAGATTTCTCCGTTTCTCACTTGGCGTGACAGGAGAAACCCGACTCCATAATAAACATAATAACTCAATTTTGAAAGTTTGCGACAAGCGACTGGTTTTGCCGTGGAGGGTCACATTTTTAGACGCTTTAGGAATATTACATTATAGTTTTGCTAGTTTTGTTTCCAAAGTGTATTTCTGGGGTATTTGAGAATCTAGGTGATCCTCAAATAATAATCCTTTACTTTATATTTCTTATAATCAAGAAATATCAAGTAAATAAATGAATTTGTTAATATTAGTAACCGTTTCAGATTCAGAGCTAATGCAGTGTGTAGGTGTCAAGGTTTTTAGTGGTCAAAGAGGATGTTCTGAAACTCAAGGAAACAAGATTTGTTGGTTTGTTAACCAACTAATGATTAACCTTCATAACTAACACTTAATTGACCGCTTCATATGTACTTTAATATTAACTGACCTACTCACAACTGAATCATTCTCTGCATCTGCTGACTGGG
Organism: Distichodus sexfasciatus; assembly: GCA_032718565.1. Classification (NCBI taxonomy): domain Eukaryota; kingdom Metazoa; phylum Chordata; class Actinopteri; order Characiformes; family Distichodontidae; genus Distichodus; species Distichodus sexfasciatus. Next base: position 481,704 of record JAVGVS010000053.1, on the reverse strand, counting down.
TTCTAAACATCAAATCTACTCCCACTTTCTCTCTTGCTGACCTTCCATAGACCACTAGCACTGGGACGTTTAACAGCAATTGAAATGGCATTTGGTATATTGAACAGCAATGATTTTTTTTTTAAGCGTGCCAACTCTGTCTTGTGACAGAGTTGGGAAGCAGGATTTATAACAAGATGATGGTCCAGCTTTTATTGTTTCAAAACGATCACGTCCCTGCGGTCTAAGGTGGGTCCCAACCGCTCTTTTCCGTGCTAAAACTGTGATTACTGATCTACTGATTTTCTGAACTGCCATTCCTCACTCCTCTTTCTTGACTTTCTCTAGTTCTTTCCATTCTCTTTTTGCAGACGTTTATCTTTCAGTCCCCCAGGCAGGACAGGTAGACCCAGGTACTGCGCTGAATTCCGAAACCGAGTGATATTTTACCCAAGTCATCCTAAGCACGAACATTAGAACGCTACCGCGCACAGATTGTGCTTTTCCATAGAGCCGGCCCCCGTTTAAACTTGTGAGAATATCTGAATTTGAGAAATCTGGCTTGTATTTTAATGTTAGTTTTTGGATGGATCTTGAAAATAGGAAAACTAGTTATTAAGGTCAGGCAAGTTTGAATATTAACATCTTTAGCGCTGCACAATTAACCAAAATTAAATCGTGATCTCAATTCACAGATCCATGTGATCCATCTCTAAATTACGACGATTCTTATGCATTTTATTCGATCAGCTGCATCAAAACAAGCGCCGCCGCTTTTGTAGGACGGAATTTTTGTGCCAAAATTCCGATCATGCAGTGGAACAAAATCTCGTGTCTTTAGGTGCTCCGCTTTCACACGCTCACGGGACTCCGCCTTCACACTCGTGCTCGACTTGGTCCTGCGTTAGAAAAGTCAGAGTCATGTCTGTTCGCTCCATTGGAACATTTTTTAATAAGTGAATCGCGGTGAATCACGGAGCCTGTCAATAGTTTCCAGAAGTAAGTAAATACGGTCAGCGCAGCAGACCTGCAGTAGAACAGGTCGTTTGAGATGCACTTTCAAAGTGCAAGATGTTGAAATAATCAGATTATTTGCACAGCCACTTAAAATGAACACAATTATTAAAATACGTTGGAGGCGGAATCCTGTCAAAACAGATCCAGTTAGACTAGGATACTGGATGAGGTTAGCAACACATAACATTAAGGCCTCGTCCACACGGACGTTCGAAATGAACGCCCTCTGAACGCCATGCGCGTTTTTGATGCGTTTTGTAGCTGCGTTCGATTGCCGTTTCACTGGCGTTCGCAGTAGCGTCGTTTTCCTCGCGTTCGTCGGGATTTGGACACCCAGAAAACGTTGCCTGCAGCGTTTATTTGACGCCACCGAATGCCGGTGCTGAACGCCCGTGTGGACGCTTTGATTTGCTCCAATGAGCACCACGAACGCCAGAAAAACGCCTGGTTCAGACGTCCGTGTGAACAAGGCCTAACTATGAACAGCTGATTCATTGTAAAATCCATTTTCTTAAGTAGAAAATTCAAGGAAAAGCCTTTTAACACATTTTGGGTGAGATAAATATTAATTTAAAAAAAAAATCATATTGGGATGTGACGTATCATTTTACATAATGATGGTGAAATGTGGATGAAAGAGCACAGACAGGGATTTATTTAATAAATGTATATATTTTCAGTGTGTGTGTTTTGTTGAATGATATTACTCAAATTGTATAGTAGGGAAGTTGATAGAATACACACACACTAACCCAAAACTCGTCGTCTTATTGCTCCTTTTGGCTTCACGATAGAAAAATCTGTGTGTTTATTTTGGCACAGAAGTAATGCCATACTCTTCCCTAGAGATTCTCAAGCGTTTCCGTAGAGATTCCCCCCCTTCCTTTCTGCTGCACTGCATCATGGTTTTGCAGGTTCATTACAATAAGCCTTGAAATTCGAAAAAAAGACAAAAATGTGCTACATAAGCGTGATCTCAATTCTAAACAACACAAATCACGAGTCACAGTTTTCCAGAATTGTGCAACCCTAATGATGTTATGTTACTTGTAGTAGTAGTAGTGTAATGCAAGTTTTGCTTCATCAAGCTGAAAATAGCTTAATAGTACATGAATATCTTTTTCAGATGTTCGCCCCGTTTCATTTGCAGTTATTTCCTTGTGACCTTATGTGCCGGGAGGTTTCATCCTTCCACGTTGACTGTAGAACCGGAATGTTACAGAATAGAAGTTTATATATTCCAACAAAAAAACTCGAAGAAATGTTCGTCCTCAGGATAACATGGTAGAATGCAGCAGGTTTGTCTGAACTTCTATGTGGATCTTCTAGCTATTGCCTAGTTTACTTCTGATACTACTGCAGCATTCTGTAGACTAGAACCCCCAAACAAGTTTGCACACAGAGGCTGTTAATTGATTCTTTGTAGTTGGTAAGTACTGTAACATCTCCTTCTCAGGTCGATCGTTGGCAGTGCTCATGAAGCAGTTTTGTAGTGATAACTGGTAATGACTGACTGACTCTTAAATCTTTAGTCTAAAGTTTATTCTCGTGTAATGATAAAGCTGCAGAGCAGTAGCTGATTGTAACTAGTAACTAATCTATGATGGGTTTGCTTTTCCTGTAGCTCCTGGATCTTGCACAGCTCGGTCCCACTTGAACCTTTTAATACTCGTATACACAGTAGTCGGTCAGTTATCACCAGTTGTTGTCTGTCTGTCTGTCTGTTAGTAGACGTAGTTGCATTCTTAATGATGCCGTTTCAGTTTTTGTGTCTTTTGTGCGTATGTTTGTGTGGTTTTTGAGAATTAGGAATTCTCAATGAAACACATTTTAGTGGTTAATCCTTTTTGTTTGTTTGTTTTTGGAAACTAAAAGAGATTTTGGCCTGGCGTGTCCTAAACGATATTCATTTGGACGTTTCACTACATGCCAGACCAATGCAGCAGTGTCCTGTCAGAATTCCGTGTTGCATGAAAGCACTTTAGTATAGGCAGTTTCTAGTCGTTACAACATTTTTGTGTGTGTGTGTGTGTGTGTGAAGCCTACACTAATAAAGACTGGGCAACCACTGACCACGCTGAACTTTCTTCAGGCTACCAGCTCGCTCCAGAAGTGTGCCTTGTGTAGTTGGCGTATTGTATCGTCTCTTTGTCTTCTTTTTTTAATCCCCTAAAATATCCTATTATGCGAGTAGGCCTACTACTGCTGACCCCACTTTGGGGATTAGGACTGTAATCTGAACAGCTTCATACCGTTATGCTTTCTCAGTCCTTGGAATTCTTTTGTCTCTAGCTGTACAGTTTTACTCAATAGTTAAAACCTAAAGAGGGTTCTGGTGTGTTTTAGCCGTGAGTTTAAAGGGATTAACGTGCTCCAAATGAACTGCTTAGCTTGGTCATGTTAAAGCACCCCTTGGCCAAGTGAATTACATAATCTGAGGTTCACATTATACAACTTCTTACCGTCAGGGAGAAATTCTTCATCGCAATAATAGTTACAAATCTCCCATTTAAAATCAGCCCTCTCTATATTTTTAAGGGACAATTAACAAGTCAGATCCTTATGTTTTCCGTGATATATATATATATTTTAAACTAATAGCTTGTCATTAGCTCACTCCTCTCTAAATCCAAATAAAAATGTCGTTTTTTTTGTCCTAATAGCTCTAAGCTTTTCCATTTCCTCTGCCTCAAATTTCCATTTCTCTGCTTTCTTCCCCCGCCTCTTCCAGTGCTTTGGTTAATTTAGTTGTGACTTTAGTCTCTTAAGCAGTTTTATGTTTAGTCTCTAGACACTGCGTCCACAATTATTATGCGAGTGAGTTTTTGACCTTATCGTTTCTGTGCATATTTTCCAACTCCAACCTATTTATACTTGAATGCTGATTGTGTTTAAGCATTCTCAGGTGATATGTGTTTGTGTAATTAAGGAGGGTGTTGCCCAAAGTGAGTAACACTCGATATCAAGGTGTGCATAATTATTATACAGCTTCTTTACCCTAAGCAAAATGGGCCCAAAAAAGGGTAGGACACGGAAAATTGAAAAATGCCTTTCAGAGGGATGCAGCACTCTTGAAATAGCTGAGCCGCGTATTGAGGCGTGATCGCCGAACAAGCCAACATTTTGTTGCAAAAAGTCAACAGGGTTATGAAACACACAGGCGGAGAAGAAAAGATGCAAAATAACTGCAGAAGACTTGAAAAGAATTAATGCTACCAGAACCCATTCTCCTCTGCAACTTGGAACCTACCTGGCGTGTCCAAAAGTACCAGGTATTCAGTGCTCAGAGACATGGACATGGACACGGTAAGAAAGGCAGAAACACAACCTCCACTGAACCAGACTCTCGGGGTGCACTGTTTAGATTAGACCAAGAAATTTCAGACAACAGGTTTTTGAACGGTTTTGTGGACAGATGAAATTAGAGTGACTCTTGATGGACCAGACGGATGGGCCTCATGGCTGCTTAACTAATGAACACAGCACCATTTTGAATCAGACGCCAGCAAGGTGGAGAAGGGTTACTGGTATGGGTTGCTATTTTTAACTGAGCTTTTTGGGTTTTAGATGGACCTTGACAACCAAACGTACTGCCAAAATCAACTTCCAAACTTACTGCCAGTTTCTAGAAGATACTTTCATTGTGAGTCTTGTTCGGTGGCGGTCGTGGTTCAGCCTTTCCTTACCTTGGCGCTGTCTCTTGAGCACTGCAGTTCTAGAATATGGTGGCACTGGAGGTAAATGGGTTCGAGAAGTATATATATTTTGCAACTCATTTGCACCTTTTCTTCTCCACCTGTATTTTATGACTTTATGCAGCAAAGTGTTTGTTCTGTGATCACACCTCAGTAGCTTAACTATTTCAGGAGGGTTGCAAATTTGGACTTTTCAGGGTCCCTTTTTTTGGCCCATTTTGCCTAAAGTAAAGAAGCTGTATAATAATAATCACCTAAATACAATAAGCATTCAAATTGAGATGGCATGGAGTTGGAAAATATGCACAGATATAATAAGGTACAAAAAAAAACCCCTCACTTGCATAATAATTGTGGACACAGTGTAGTTTAGACACACTCACTTATAGCGTGATTTGTTCTGTTCTGAACGACCCGGGTGACTGCATGCGCACAGCGAGCTCGGGGAGCAAGAATGCCAACTTGCACACGTCTGTAACGTGCTTCGCATTGTGCGTGACTGTCGAACGTCCCTGTGCAATGTGACGGAATGAGCGTCCTTGTTTGGCCGGTCTCGCGCGAATTATCGTGTGTTTGTGTAACGCCGTCGCCGAACGTGACTTTTAAGTGGCACGTGTGCGTGTTGTGTTTGTGTGCGCAGGCCGGCATCGCGGGCGCTCCTGCGCGCGCCGTATCGGCTGTAAAGAACATGAACCTCCCGGAAATGCCCAAGAACATCAACATCGGAGACATCAGCATAAAAGTGCCAAACTTACCCTCTTTCAAATAGCGAGAAAAAAGAAAAGCCTCGTACAGGGACGGACGAAGGGACCGACGGACATGCACGCTGAAATGTGTTTACCGAACTCGATGCGAATTATGTCATTTCTCCAGAGGTACTGTGTGATTGTTTTCCCCCCTGCCGTGTCGTTCCTGGTTTCGGAATGTCATTTGTGTGTCTTTTTGGGTTTTTTTACTCCCCCAAAAATTAAGTATTTATTTATTACATTCCTCTGCCCTCTCTGAAGGTGTGCCCTTACAGTTTGGCTGCTACAGTATTTGAAGATCATATCTTTATAGTGCTTTGTACACCAGACTTAAAACAGTTGTACCCAAGTATGAAAACAATGTCCAATAATGCTGTAAAATGCTTAAATTATATGACTGGTCTTATTCTATATTCTATATGCAATCAGAATATTTTATATATAATTTATCTTCTCTTTTCTTACTGAGACAATGGTTTTATTTTAATCAGTGCATGTTTTTCTTTTTCTTTTTCGGAGTCGGAATAAAAGTATTGCATCATTTTATGTGGTTATTTTTTTCATTTTAAAACTTGCACAAAAAACACAAATTTAAGCAGGACTAATTGGGGTTTTTAAGTGGTCAGTGTCTACATAAAACGCAATATACAAAATGTTACAAATGGGAAGAAATTGTGCTTTACATACAGATTATATTTTATTGACGTTTAAACAGTCAACAGTCAAAGTCAATGCAAGCTTTGAGACGAGAGACGAGAGGATGCAGCTCCGGTTTCTACAGTGTACAAAGAAGGCACATAGGAAATACATATATAAATAAACGATAAAATATAACGTATTTGTATGTTTACATGTATGCTGTCCAAAGCATCTTACATTTTCCTAATCACAGGGACACTTTCAAGAGCAACTTGGTTTTAAGTGCCTTGCTCAGGGGCTCAACTGGGATTCAAACCCCCAGTCTTATATTTACCAAAACAGGGTTCCAGTTACCACTGCCCTTAGACAATAAATGGTAATGTGGTAATAAATGGTTTTGATCATTTGGTCCCTTGTTCTATGATTAACCTATTGCATTTTTAAAATACTTAAAAGACACTTATGTTTGAAAATGTGACAGAATCTTGTCTAGTTTCCTTATTGACAGTCTTGGTCTGAACCATGAACAATTAAAAGTTTAATAGATTTAACATTTTACATGTGTAGTGTACAAAGAAAGTGTCACTCGAATGCTGCTTTACAAACTACAAGTAATTAACATTTGAGCAATGCAACTTTCCAAGACAAACTATTTGAAGTATTTAAAAGTCCTATGCAATATCTAACATGAAATAATTTTATCCAGCTTGAGATAGTAATGTAGATGTTACAGGGTAAAGTGTAATATTTGTACCATATGGGGATTATGATACAGACAACATTGCGATTTTTACTGAATTTGCAGTGAACAATAAAATGAAAGTTTGAAGTGATGAACAGATCAATTGAGTTTAGCATAAACATTGCCAATTCATGTGTGTTGAACAGCTTTTACAGCTTTGCCAGAATGCCTGAGCCAATGCCTTAAACCCGATTTCCCCAGAAATGTGCCTCATCTTTAGGAGACAGTCTGAAGCGTAATTGCCGTAAGTTGTCAGTGGTGACCTTGATGTATTTTTACTACCAAATTTCTTGAGAAGATTCCACAGCACACCTACAGAAACTAACAAGGACCCTATGGTGGCTATTTGAGCCCACTCCACTTGATGAGACCATATATAGTCCTGGATGTTGGACCCATGTGATGTGGAAATTGCTCAATTCTGACGCATAATTCAAAAAATTATTAGTTTATTCATTATTAATTGATTTGTTTTGGCCTCACAATTTTTAGTGTCCAGGTGGCAAAGGGTGGTATGAAGGTGAGTAATTCAGTGGAAAATGCTAAAATATCAGCCTTCGCCAGAGATGGAACAGACGTAAGACAATGATAGAATTTGTATTTACGTCTGTGGCATTTAGCAGACGCTTTTATCCAGGGACAGTCTCCCTGGAGCAGCTAGGGGTTAAGGGTCTTGCTTATGGGCGCAGTGGTGGTAGTGACGGAGCTAAGAGAGAACCGGACTCAACATCTTTGAGCTGAAGATCATACAACTAAGCCTGAGGAATTATTTGGACACTAGATGGAGACATTTGTCCAAACTTCTAGCCTCTAAGAATACAATCATCAGTGCATGGTCTTACTGTATACCCTTAGAATGAGATACGGGCTTTTTCTAATGTTGATTTTTAAGGAAACTTGTGTAGAAAGGAAAAATAACTAGTGCCACACTAAAATTCGCAAAATAACGAACTGTTAGTCATCATGATTGTGTAAGAACGTAATATCAAACAGCTGCTTCAAACAGAAATCGACGGAATTAAAATATTAATGGATGCACAGTTTTAGACGCGCCTCTTGCGTCATGACGTCACGCAAAACGTCGACACGTGACATGGTCCCGGAAGAAGCGTCTACTACTTTACTAGCGAAAATAAAATGAGCATCGCAAGGATAAAGTGACTTGAATGAAAAATAACTTCTGCACCGGCATGGCTTCGATCGTCAAAGAGACACAAAGGTACGCGGACGTTTAGTTTGAACAGACAGAAATGTCTAAAGTTTCTGGCGTTTGCTTCTCCAAGGCAGCTGTTTTAGCATGTTGTGTAGCTAATAGATAATGTGCAGGAAATCCTGCAGCACACAATATTCTGAATATATATATATATAGTATATGTTATATATATATATATATATATATATATATATATATATATATATATATATATATATATATGGCATGAAAATGCACACATCGTTTTGTTTATGCATTTGTTGTATAATCTGACAGTTGTGTAACAGCTTTGTAAATTGCGCCAGCTACCGTCAAGTAACGTTAACACAACACATAACGGTGTTAGCATTTCATTAATGTTTTTGTTCGTGAGTAGGGTTTTAATTGACATAGAGAAGGTGGATCTTTTGTTCATGGAGATTTAGATATGTTTGTGTGCTTGTGAGTGATGTATGGACCTTATTTTCAGTATTAAAGAAGCAGTAACTCACATCAACGCCATCGATGTTAATAAACTCTCCAGACTTCTCTCTCGGATTCTTCAGAAACTTCATCTCAAGGTATGGACAGGATGGATGTGACATTTAAAAGAGGCCTTAATCTGAGAATAAATGTTACGGGATTCAGATCTGTCAAATATTTTTGACACTCTCCCAACACTTTACTGTCATTATGAATATTCATACAAGAACTGGTAGGGGTTCAGTGACAACCATAAAAAAACAGCACATGATACACAACCTACGAACACAATTAGGGGTGTAATGATGCATCAATTCACTGATCAGTGAGCCTGAAGATCCGAAATAAAAACACTGATCAAACATCAGGGAGGTCGGCTAGTTTTTCCACACCTTTTATTAAGCTTGATAACACACACAATATTTGAGGTCATTTTTGTGATTTGAAATGAATAGAAGTGATTGTATTGTCTGATATCGATTGAGGGTCGACTGATTATCCCTGATATTAAGTAATTAAAAGGTGCACTACTGTGGCTTCTCCGCCGTCTCTTCTCTCTGTGCCATTTGCTGTCGACTCGCTGCTTCATTTAAAGTCTCGCCCACAACAGTCTCTGATTGGCTATGAGGCACACGAGTAGTAGTCAATCAATGCTGAACCCTGGTTGTCACTCACACCACACTCATACATGAGCAGTTTTTTTTGCATATCGGTTTCAACTATCGGTTATCGGCCCCGTTAACCAGCACTAATTGATATCAACCCTGAAAAAACGGTCAACCTCTAATATCGATCACTGACTCCAATCTAATCAAAACCGTATCGTAACAGACTTTGTGATATTGGTAGACAATGAATTGTCGTCCATTTAATTGGTATATTATTGTATTGTGATGAAACGTATAATTAACACCCCTATACACAATAAGAGTCCAAAATTCTAAAGCATGCCATGTTTTAACAACCACATGTCTAACAGCTCAGTTTATAGAACATCATGTGCAAATGATTGCAGTGTGCAATGAGTCAGAACGCTGAGCATTGTGCACATATCACAGAGGCACCAAACAGACCATTAACCGGATGTAGGACACAGTCCTATTACAAATGTACTGATGTAGTACAAATAGGAAATGGACAGAAGTACCCATGTGTGAAAATTGTTCCCGGTTGAATGGCTTAAACTTGGACAAAAAGAGTTATCAGGGACATATTAAGATGGAGTAGTGATGGGTTCCTACCTCTTCCAAGTTGAAAGTTGAGGGTAAAAGTTTCTTCTAAGTGTGTGTGGAATTGGCAGCAGTCTTTTTGGCTCCCGTAATAACCCTGATGGTGAACAGTCTTTATGAGTTGCAGCTTAAGGGACACTCCTCCCAAATATGCTAATGTGTTTATAATTAAAATGAAAGCTAATGGGGGCTCTTGGCAAATCTTTGTAATGAGTTTTTTGGTACACGCTACATCTCAGGAGGAACGATCCTTCAGTGAAGATGAAGAACAGAAACTGCAAAGTGCTTTGGCTTTAGAGAAACAAACCCTTCATCTGGTCTTAGAGACTGCTTCATTCTTACTGGAACAGGTTGGTACTGAAGCGTTATAACTTTATATCCATTCATTCATTATATCGTGAGCATTTTTTCAGAGCTTAACCATTATCATTTTGCCAGAGTGCTTTACCCCCAGATTCTGGATATCACTGTTTAATTTCAGGTTCAGAAATGCTAATAAAATTATTGTGGTGAGCTTATGGATAATTGGATGACCATTCAACCAATAAACGGCAACCGGATGTGCTCTTGTTTGCTTTTATATAGGCAGTGTATCACAATATTAAACCAGCATCCTTGAAACAGCAGCTTGAAAGTATTCACATGGTCCCGGACAAGGCCGAGGTGTTTTGTCAAGCCTGGGCTACTGCAGGACCTGATGTTGTAGAGAAGATCAGACAAAGAATATTTGCACCCAAAAAGGTGAGTACTGAGAAATAATGATAATAACCGGCAAAAAATATTGTGACTGGCCATTCATTCCAAGCACAAACAGTATAAAATAGTACATTTAGACATTCACATTGGATATTCATAATATGAAATGTTATTGCATGTGGGGTAGTTGGTGGTGTAACGATTAGCATGTTGGCCCCATGACCGGAGTGTCGCCTGTTGAAGTCCTGGATCGGTAAAGGTACCACTGAAGTACTTGAGGTACCATCCTTAAGCAGTGCTTCTTCATTGAAGGGTTAAATCCAGAGGTCACATTACGTTGTGTTTGCTGTCCTGTGTTCACAGTGACAAATAGTCACTCACTTTATTTAGTCTAAATATTTATGCCTTTTACTTAATGTGGCTGATTAAGATTTTAATGGAGAACAATGGTTGGTTACTCCACCAATCATTCAGAGAAAACGCTCTACCAACGTAATCAACAGATTATGTAAATGAGCTTAATTGTCCCAGTATAATATGATTATGATGAAGGTTCCAAAGCTTTAGTTTTATCTGCATAGCATTAGTGTTGGTTTGTTCATAAAGTCGCCCCACATGTTCCTAATGTAAGGGCTTTACTGTGATTTTTTTAAACGAAGATTTATATTAGTACTTGCTAAATTGTTGAAATTGTTTTATCTTAACTGTCATACCACCAGTCACCTAACCATGTGAGGATTTATTGACAATAAACTTCGGATTCTGATTTATTAGTGGAGCCATAAAGTCCTGAACATAACACCAGATTCCAGTCCAGATCATAAGCACCAACACAAGACAACACACAGTGAAATGTGTCCTGAACTGCTCTTTCTTTAGACTGTGCAATTTAACCAAACAGTACAAGTTAAAAGATAAAAAATAAACATATTTACAACAGTGTAGAACCTACGTAAGATAGTAGCAGCGTGAACAGTGCGTGTAATAAGTGATGAGGACAATATGGAATATATGTTACACTAAGAATTTTAGGTTGCTGTACATTGATCATAAACGTAATACTATGAAAGGGAGGGGGCATGTCCTGGTTGAGGATTCGAATGGTTCTCCGTTTTGGCCATGATGGTGCCGAACCTTCTGCCTGATTGCAGAAACACTAAAACGAATCGCCCTCTGGAGGGCTTTTCAGTCAGTTCAAACTTTCACTCCACATTGTTTTTCATTATTTATGTCTGGTGGAATGAGAGTTTGAGACAAAGACTCAATTTTTAGTTTCGTCTTTCTGAACTTTACTGTACTGTCAGGTATAACCTTGTCCTAGTTTGCTCTACACCAGGGGTTCCCAACTACCAGGGCTGTGCACCGTTTTGTGCCGGGGCCACACAGAAAGAATAAAAACTTTTTGGTCGGTGGTTGGGGACCACTGTTCTACATTGTAAAAATGATCAATAAGTCAGGTTCACATACTTCTGTCAGTTCTTTCAATTCAAAGCAATAATTGATGCAATTTCATCTAACTTTTGAGTTTTCATGGCTATGTGCCATACGCCATACAGGAACTATGTGTATTGAAATTTTCTAAATTGAAATACTGATATATAGTACTGTGCGAAAGTTTTTAGGCAGGTGTGAAAAAAATGCTGTAAACAAAGAATGCTTTCAGAAATATAAATAATGATTGCTTATTTTTATCAATTTACAAAATGCAAAGTGAGCGAACAAAAGAAAAATCTAAATCAAATCAATATTTGGTGTTACTACCTTTTGTCTTCAAACCAGCATCAATTCTTATAGCTACACTTGCACAAAGTCAGGGATTTTGTAGGATTATAGTCATTATATTGTTTTGTAGGATTATAGGATTATAGATCTGTGGTTAGTTCTCCAACATGTTTGGAACAACCTACCAGCCGACTTCCTTCAAAAACTGTGTGCAAGTGTACCTAGAAGAATTGATGCTGTTTTGAAGGCAAAGGGTGGTCACACCAAATACTGATTTGATTTAGGTTTCTCTTTTATTCATTCACTGCATTTTGTTGATTGATGAAAATAAATGATTAACACTTCCATTTCTGAACGCATTCTTTGTTTACAGCATTTTTTCCACACCTGCCTAAAACTTTTGCACAGTACTGTATATACTGGGATTGTGGTGGTCTAGTGGTTAGGATGCTCGCTTCTGGACCAAGATGTTGTGGGTTCAAATTTTACTTCCAACTCTACCATCATTGGGTCCATGAACAAGACCCTTAACTCCAAGTTGCTCTTAAGGACAGTGTTCCTGAGATTAGGAAATGGAAGTTGCTCTGGATAAGAGCGTCTGGTAAATGCCATGAATGTAAATATATGGTTATTTCCCGTAATATACATCTTACAGATAAATCAGATATAACACTCATGTAGATAGTAAAGTGAAACACTAACTGGGAATTCTTACAGAGAGCAAAAAACCCATTAGTCATTGTGAACACACAGTGTCATTGTGGACAGCACAGTGCACCACAATTGAACGTGACCTCTGCATTTGACCCATCCGTGAAGGGCAGCGCTTGGGGAGCAGTGCTTGGGAACGGTACCTTGCTCTTAATACCTCAGTGGTAACTTTATCGTCCCTGGATTCAAACCTGCGAACTTCTGATCACGGGCCGAACACCCTACCGTTACGCCACCAACTGCCCCTGCACTCCATTGGCCGGGAATCGAACCCGGGTCAACTGACCAAAGCAGCTATGCTTTTTAAAATCATTTTTTACAATGTCAGTTTCATTGGAGCAATGTGATGTGCTGTGGTGTGTTCACAATGACTTAATCGCTTGAAAGGAGCATAATTCGGGGTTCCTGTGCAGTTATAGAAAAGTGTGGGATTTGATTTTAGTAACACATTTTCAGGTCTACATAAGTATGGAAAAAGGGAAAAAAGGTATGGAGAAATATTTGTGTTTCCAAATTTTTTCCACTGCACTGTTTTAGCCTAAAGTTCAGCTAAAATGTTTGGAGCAGAGAATAAGTGATTTGCAGTGTGATTTGGTTGTGTTGAATCAGTGCACTTTGCCTGGTGTGTTTGTGTAGCTTGAGTAAAATTGCGTTGCAAGTTTAAACACTGCTGAATGAAATGCTGTGCACTGAACATGTCTGGGTTTGGTTTGAATTAATGTGTAAGTGGTGGAGCAGCTACTTATCCAGGGCTGCTGATACACATTTTGGGCTCAACTGATATATGATGATGTGCCATAACTTATTATACGGAAATAAGCCACAACGTGACACATCATGTTTACAGTTGGATTTAAATAAATGAGTAGTTATTTGTACGATGATGTCTATGAAGTCTGAAAGTTTGAGTATGGAGAAAATCTTGGATTTTGAAATGGAAAATGTGTAGGAACTCTGATCGTTGACGTCAGGTTATCCAGTTATCACAAAGCACTTATGAGAAAAGTTAGACTTCTCGCTTTACTGTCAGTGAATCTTTTTTGGCTTCACGCTTGTGCTTTCTTTCAAGACCATTTGTAAATTTTCATTGTTAACGCCCCTTTATTGTCCGAAATGACTGCAAGAAAAGCAAGCTAAAAATGTCTTCTGAGCATGATAAAGATTCGCCTGGACATTTTTGTGTTTTTTGCCCGGCTAATCTGTTTAACAGTGCTTGTTTTTTTTTCCTGCAAACCTGAATGCTTTTCGTAGGCGAGAAGGTTTGCAACCTCAAGCGTCTGCCACAGTCTTTGGCTGCCGTATTACAAGCTTTAGTCCGGTGTGTGTTTATTCCAGCCCGGGGCTTGTATTACGAGAAAGAAGGGTTTATAATAGCTTTTGAAATAATTGTCAGGTTTCAAAGAGCGTGGGTGGTTATGTGCTTTCCGTAGACGTGATTTTAAAAGAAATGTCCCAGATTAAGGCTGTGTAGATGCAAAATGAGGAGGATTGTATAAAAGCTTACACCCCTGCTGTGCACGACCCCAATTTACCTGCAGACAGATGCAGTTTTAACTTAACGTGGCATGAAATGTGAGCATAAACAAAGTTAATAGCCTGCGTTACCTTACGCAGGAGTGCAGTCTGCTTTCGCTTTGACTCCAGTATATGTCTGGCTTTCTGAACACCAAGATATTTTTTGCAAGACACTTTTTAACTTTCTTACGATTTATCTCTTTCTTTTAGTTTAGTGCGGAGCCGAGTGTTGGCTTAATTGGCACTGTTGAGGAGTAACTAAAGAAAACTATAGACGTTATAGACAAATTATAACTTAACTGCTCTTTTCAGCTTATCAACAGCGAAGCTACATTAAAAAAAAGCTGTATCTTCTTTTGTAAGCAGCCTTTTAGTGATGTAGCATGGGAAGATGCTACGTCATTACAAAAATGGGTATTTTCAGCTACCATGGCAGATGCTCATTGCATCACAGCGCGCTCCTGGAGTCCACCTTGGCAATGACCAAAGAAAAAATCTGTGCTCTGGCTTATCAAAATGAAAGACTCTGAAAGGCAAAATGGACAGAATTTACACACGTGAATGCTGAAAACGTAAGCCAAACCAAAGCCGAAACATGTCATTAAACCCTGTTGTGATTTAGCATTGTCCTTAAAAATGATGTATTTTCATATAACTTTTAATATGGTGATTTACATTTGTAAAATGAATTTGTTTTATTCATTCATTATCCAAACCGCTTAATCCCAGCCGGAGTCATGTCGGGGACCGGAGCCTATCCCAGGAACTACCAACCCTGGGCAGGCTCCAACACACCTCAGGGCACTCACACTCACACAATCACACTCTCAGTCACACCTTACGGTGCCAATTTGGAGTCGGCAAGAAACCCACACGAACACGGGGAGGGCACGCAAACTCCACTCATACCCTTTTTCCACTGCTCTGGTTCCCGTGCCGGTTCCCAATTTTGGAACCAGTGCCGCACTTTTCCACAGAAGAGAAATTGGTGCCGGTGCCCTAAAACAAGCTCCGAACCGGCCCCCAAACTTTGCTGGTCTAGCAGCGAGAACCTGTGACATCACGAGAGGTGGGCGGAGTGATAGGTAGCTTTAGAAGAGAAAATGGCAGAGAGCCAAAGTCCGGTAACGTGTAAAAACACGCTGAATAAGCTGCCTTTGGATATTGAAATACATCCTCAAAGTTTGAAGAATAACTTGCAGTCACAAACTCGGCCATGTTTGTTTCTGTTTAGTGGGCGTGACCTGCGACGTATTATCATGCGGCTCCCGCTGAGCTCTCTGGTCAGTTTAAATGCAGGCCGGTTCTTGGCTGGTTCAGTTCAGCACCGGCCGAGCACCAGAACCGGCACCTGGCACCAGCACCAGCACCAGTGTAGTGGAAAAGGGATTACAGAAAGGCCGTAGGAGCCCACCTTTTAGTTTAGGCTTATCAGTCTTCTTTATTTAGCCACTTGGGGGTGTATTGCACGGGGTCTCACGGTCACGTGGTGGAAGGTGGAGGACACATGGTTCCTGCTGTAGCTGTTGTTGTAGCCTCTACAACACAGCACCAGCACAGCAGTCAGTCATTATCTGAGCCGCTTAATCCCAGCTGGGGTCGTGAGGGAACCGGAACCTATCCCGGGAACTTGTGGACGCAGGCGGGGAACAACCCTGGGCAGGCGCCAGCACACCGCAGGGCACACACACTCACACATTCACATCTTATGGAGGCCAATTTTAGAGTCACCAATTAACCTATATTGAGTGGAAACCGGAGCACCCGAAGGAAACCCACACGAACACGGGGAGAGCATGCAAACTCCACACAGAAGGGCCCTACGGCCGTCCCTGGGGTTCGAACCCAGGACCTTCGTGCTGTGAGGCGGCAGCGCTAACCACTGCGCCACCAGGCCATCCCCCAGCACAGTAGTATTTTATTAAAATAGGCAATCAATAACAGCATGGGGTACTTTCTTTGAGTGAAAATAAACGGGAACGCCACCCAACAGGAGTTGTTGTTTAGACATTCTTTTACTGGGAAGCTACAGGTTGAGAAAACTCCATGCCATCCCCACTGAGGCCTATAGGTTGGTCTCTGACCCGGGAATCGAATCCAGGACCTTCTCGCTGTGAGGCGGCAGCACTAACCACTGCGCCACCGTGCCGTCGGAATTTGCTTTATTCTACAGCACAAATTTAATGTAGTACTGGACGACATTGCTTGGACGTAGTTAAGTACTTTTTCTCTGTAGCTTGTAGTGCAGCTAACTAATATGTGACCCTCCAAGGCAAAACCAGTCGCTTGTCGCAACGGAGGTTTCCGAGAAAAACGAGCGTTTATGTTGCGTGGGGTAAAATTTTGGATTTTTTCTTTTTGGTGTTTTGAAACAGTGGAAGGTCTATACTGTACTGTTGTGAATAAATTTCCCTGAAAAACTTACCCTTTCCATCCTAAAAACGTGACTTTCTTGAGGTGAGGAATTCAATTCCAGCAGAATGTTAAAAGTTTCTGTTTTGACCGCTCTACTTCAATATTTACGGTAAATCCACTGGTTGACTAGCGTGTAGATATTTCTCCGGAATCCATCTTCGTCTCCCGAGTTCAGTTACCCTAACGCAGGTAGGCTATCCGTGTGGCTGTGAATGCAGCGTAGGCTACCGTAAATGCAAACGTAGTCGGGACCGCAGCAAGCGTCTGTGAGTGCTACGGCGATAGTCAACTTCAAAGGCAGATTTCTCCGTTTCTCACTTGGCGTGACAGGAGAAACCCGACTCCTTTGAATGTTGATATCTCAGTCATATGTCGTCCAATTCATTCCATATAGGTATCGTTTTGAAGCTTGATTTATGTCCTTTTCAAAACATCCTAACTCAATTTTGAAAATTTGTGACAAGCGACTGGTTTTGCCGTGGAGGGTCACATATGTTGAAACAGTAGTTTGACTGTAGCATAGCTACTTTAATCAGAAGTTGCTTATCACTTGAAAAGCTGTTGTTTAAAAGTAGCTTCACCAACATGACTGTTGCTTCAAAACCTAGTAAACAACATGCAGGTATGAGAACTCTCAGTTGAACAGTGTTATTATGCTCAACTACTTATCAACAGGTTGGAGGTCCAGCCGGAAACAATTCCCTTAAATCATTAAAGTTTAAAACCCGATGAAAGCATAAACATGTGGTTGAATTGAGTATTATGTTGAATTGAGTATCATGCCATATATTCATGGATGAAGTAACTTTACTAAATCCTAAAATAAATAGTGCATATTTTGCACTCATATGTATAATTGTTTTCTAAACTTATTTAAGAAGTGAGTTAGTGAAACTTACCTTGTGTTACATCACATCTGCCTGAACTGATGCACAAAATTGTTTGAGTGAATTTAACTGAGTGATTATTTTGACACTGAACGCACCACAGCACACCACATGAAATTTGGCCCGTTCATGAAGAAGCAGTAGTGAGCAGCTGATGTGGTACCTCACCGTCTGGGACTAGAAACGGCAACCCTCTGATCACAGGGCCAACTCCCTAACCGTTACGCTACTAACTGCCCCCAAAAAAGACAACACACCACCACCTGTAATATGAAGTTATTATTTCAACAGTTCACTGTTGTGAGCCGTTAAGGACGCCCTGGCCTTAGCCCGGACCGGATGTAACTTGTTTTGACACTTGGTCCGTTTCAGCCCTTAAAGAGAACTCGGATCGATTAGTCAACATTTTTTACGTATATGTGAACACACCAAACGAACTCAGACCCCTCTGAAACGAAACCAACTGAGGTGGTCTCAGTCCGGTTGGCTTTAAGTTTAACTCGCGCTTTATGAACACAAAGTGCTCCTGGTTGGCTTCGATAGTTTTTATTCGAAGTGAAAACTACCCAGAATGCAAAGCAGTAAAGGTCTGAGAGCTTCATAAGAATTAAGTATGAACAGAAAAAGGTCCCATCTGAGCTGAAGTGGAGCAGAAAGAGAACCGAGTCCCCTTTCAAATGAACTCACAGTGTGAGCATCAAAAGAACTGAGTTCCCTTTCTGCTGGTCCACTTTTTGGATCACTTCTAGAGGACTGAGTTCGGTTCCTTTAAAGAGGACTATATGTGAAAACACCCTTAAAAGAGGAGCTGAGGATATATATTTTTTTCAATTTGTATACAATATGTTATAGTATAGAGTATGGACTATAGTAGACTACCTAAATTATCATTTAATTTCCAGATGCATGCATGTTAATGAAATAAACAAGCTTAGCAACTGCTCAATTATTTTGGCTACCCGGACTAGACTCAAAATACCCTGGGCTGAAGCTCCGGTAAAATTGCCTGGTGCCGCCGCTGTTTGTGAGAATGATTTTTTAAAAATGTTTAATGTCAACTTAATTCTTTCCTTAAAGTGTGCTGTTATCTTTTACTGTGTGGACAAGAGCGTCTGACCAGTTCTGTTATGTAAATGTTTCATTCTCCTCATTAGTTGGAGCACGTTGGCTGGGAGCTGAACCTGCAGATGGGCCAGTCTTCCCAGGCCAAGCTGAAGGCTCCACATGCAGTGCTGGACCTGGGGATCAGAGGGGAGGACGAGGCAGAGGTAAAGCATCCGGCACCCCCCACACACACACACACACAAACACACACACAGCTAACACATCAAGGCCACGTTTACTTACCCGTAATCTCTGGGGATCGGCTCCGGCTTTGAAACGAATGCAAATTCAGCCTCGTCTTGACACAGAAAAACAGAAAGCCGGGCAGGAGGGAGAGAGCTTGTTAAAGTGGGCCTCGAGGCTTGGTCTGCCTGACTGCACTTCTCCCGGTGTTATTGTGCGACGGGGGATGGAGCGGGAGCAGAAATTGCCAAAAACCAGGCTTAACACAAGCCTGCAGATTAGCAAGAAAAAAAGAAGTGGGGGGGGGGGCGTATTGAATCAGCTTGGGTTGTGGGGTTCTGTAAATTTCCGTCCTCTTTTTGAGTCTGGTCTCATCACTCTTACGGCGTCTTGAGTCGGCGTCTTATTTCAATTCATAAGCGTGTAGCAAGACGTCATCTGCGAATTTTTTTCTCGTTTTTTCAGTCCTAATAGAGTATGAACTGAACATTTTGCCTTCACAATAAATCCACTTAAGAACCCTCTGTCGGGAATTGATAGCTTTATGCCCGGAGCGGGGCGAGATAATGGGAGGAGCGGTGGTCCCCGGGCCGCCGTTACGCCTGCTGAACGAAAGGGGGCACTGTTGCCACGCGGCAAAAATCACCAACGGCCGGTCTCGAAGTCGAGAAGCGCCGAGGTGTGTGTTGTTCAAATGGAGTTCTAAGGTTTAGATAAGCGTCAGAATTCAGCCTGAACGGAGGGCTTGTTTCTCACACCGGTCTTGATCAAAGTGGGGTGGAGCTGTCTGGGTTTTTTTTTTTTTTTTTGCAAGCTTCCAGAATGGTTTGTGTGATTCTTGCAGGGTAAACTGTTTACACAGCTTCAAAGATGACAAAAAGGGAAAAAATAGCACTGTACGTGTTTACTCTTGCTTTTTATATACACCAGAGAAATTAGGCTTTGATTAGAATACGGTTTGATACGGTTGACGGCCACAAATGTGATCTGTAATCTGAAATTTGAAGTTAGATTTGCTTACAGTTTGCATACCTGACACTAATATTAATATTTGTGGTCTAGTGGTAGGATCTTCACCAAGGTGTAGTTGTGGGACTGACCTAAAAATAAAAAAAATCTAGTTTTTACTGCCTACACCCAGTTTATCATCGAGTCGAGATTTATTCTAAATGTATTAATTTATTCAAATAAAAGCAAAACGCTGGGCATCATTCACCAACAGTTCTTGAGAGGAAATCTGTTCATAAAGCCCAAAGTCAAGGTTCTGATATTCTCCATTGTGTCTTTATTTGAGAGTTGGTCTTCGGGAGAGTTGCACCGATCCGATACGTGGATCAGATATCGGTCCGATAACGACTCAAATAGCGGGATCGGGTATCGGTGGCATTGGGCCGATCTATGGAGCCGATCTGTAAATAATAGCTTTTTATATGTTTGTGTCTGCGTGCACGCAAAATTCATTATGCATTGGAAGTGGCACTGCGGTAAAGCTGGTTCGACGTTCACACTAATTTGTACATATTGATATGATAATGAGCAGAACAAGTAACGCAACACACTACAACCCCAAAACCAAATCACACGATTATCACTGATGGGAATAACGGCGTTAAAAATAAATGGTGTTCTTTTTTTCTGCAACGGATAATCTAAGTTATTACTTTTCCAGTACTTTTTTAAAGTAACACAATAATCATCAGGGCGGCACGGTGCATTGGTTAACGCTGCCGCCTCACAGTGAGAAGGTCCTGGGGTTCGATCCCCGGATCGGTCGTATGGCCCTCCTGTGTGAAGTTTGCGTGCGCTCCCCGTGTCCGTGTGGGTTTTCTCTGGGTGCTCCAGTTTCCTCCCACAGTATAAAAGCGTGCACTGTTGGTTACTTGGCGAATCTAAATTGACCCTTAAGGTGTGAGTGAGAGTGTGATTGTGTGGGTGTGTGCCCTGCGGTGTATGGGCGCCTGCCCAGGGTTGGTCCCCGCCTTGCGACCGTAGTTTCTGTGATAGTGTCTGGTCTCCGTGATTCCAAAAGGGACTAGGCGGTTCGGATAATGAATGAATGAATGGTTTTGGATTGGTACTCGGGATCGGCCGATACCCAAAGCATTGGTTTTGTCGCTTGTCGCAACGGAGGTTTCTGAGAAAAACGAGCGTTTATGTTGCGTGGGGTAAAATTTTGGATTTTTTGTTTTTAGTGTTTTGAAACAGTGGAAGGTCTATACTGTACTGTTGTGAATAAATTTCGCTGAAAAACTTACCCTTTCCATCCTAAAAACGTGACTTTCTTGAGGTGAGGAATTCAATTCCAGCAGAATGTTAAAAGTTTCTGTTTTGACCGCTCTACTTCAATATTTACGGTAAAT